>JACRUU010000008.1:17146176-17203676 GCA_030449085.1 Kryptopterus vitreolus | reverse complement strand
AACAACACTTTAACTCTAAACAACACTTTACTAAACAATTTATTCTAAACAACACTTTAACTCTAAACAATACTTTATTCTAAACAATACTTTATTCTAAACAACACTTTAACTCTAAACAATACTTTATTCTAAACAATACTTTATTCTAAACAATCTTTAAACAATACTTTATTCTAAACAATACTTTATTCTAATCAATACTTTATTCTAAACAATACTTTATTCTAAACAACACTCAATACTTTATTCTAAACAATACTTTATTCTAATCAATACTTTATTCTAAACAATACTTTATTCTAATCAATACTTTATTCTAAACAATACTTTATTCTAATCAATACTTTATTCTAAACAATACTTTATTCTAATCAATACATTCTACACTTTATTCTAATCAATACTTTATTCTTTAACTACTTTATTCTACAACACTACTAAACAACACTTATTCTAAACAACACTTTAACTTAAACAATATTCTAAACAATACTTTATTCTAAACAATACTTTATTCTAAACAACACTTTAACTCTAAACAATACTTTATTCTAAACAATACTTTATTCTAAACAATACTTTATTCTAAACAATACTTTATAATCAATACTTTATTCTAAACAACACTTTATTCTAAACAATACTTTATTCTAAACAACACTTTATTCTAAACAATACTTTATTCTAAACAACACTTTAACTTCTAAACAACACTAACTTAAACAATATTCTAAACAACACTTTAACTCTAAACAATACTTTATTCTAAACAATACTTTATTCTAAACAACACTTTAACTCTAAACAATACTTTTACTTCTAAACAATACTTTATTCTAAACAACACTTTATTCTAAACAATACTTTATTCTAAACAAAACAATACTTTACTTTATTCTAAACAATACTTTATTCTAAACAACACTTTATTCTAAACAACACTTTATTCAACACTAACTCTACAACACTTTAACTCTAAACAATACTTTACTCTAAACAATACTTTATTCTAAACAACACTTTAACTCTAAACAATACTTTATTCTAAACAACACTTTTATTTACTATTCAAACAATACTTTATAAACTCTTATAAACAACTTTATTCTAAACAACACTTTATTAAACAACACTTTAACTCTAAACAACACTTTAACTCTAAACAATCTTTACAACAATACTTATTCTAAACAAACTTTTATTCTAAACAACCCTTTATTCTAACCTACAATATTCTAAACAATACTTTATTCTAAACAACACTTTAACTCTAAAAAACATACTTTACTTCTAACAATACTATTCTAAACAACTTTATTTCTAAACAATTAACTTTAAACTTAATACTTTAATTCTAACAAACAACTTTATTCTAACCACACTTTAAACTAAACATACTTTAATTTCTAAACACTTACAACAAACACTTTAACTCTAAACAACACTATTCTAAACAATACTTTATTCTAATCAAACAATACTTTATTCTAAACAATACTTTATTCTAAACAATACTTTATTCTAAACAATACTTTATTCTAAACAATACTTTATTCTAAACAATACTTTATTCTAATCAATACTTTATTCTAAACAATACTTTATTCTAATCAATACTTTATTCTAAACAATACTTTATTCTAATCAATACTTTATTCTAAACAATACTTTATTCTAATCAATACTTTATTCTAAACAATACTTTATTCTAATCAATACTTTATTCTAAACAATACTTTATTCTAAACAATCAATACTTTATTCTAAACAATACTTTATTCTAAACAATACTTTATTCTAAACAATACTTTATTCTAAACAACACTTTAACTCTAAACAATACTTTATTCTAAACAATACTTTATTCTAAACAATACTTTATTCTAAACAATACTTTATTCTAAACAATACTTTATTCTAAACAATACTTTATTTTAACAGTAAATACAGGTTAAATGTGGAAATCGTACAGAACAGAAAACAGACTCGGAGCGATTCTTCACTTTTTTTCCTGTCCTTTTTCTGATTCAGTACCAAATCCCATTTTTTCTCCTCTGTAATAGTAATATTCTGTTTCTTTTCCCCTCTGTGCGCTGTAGGGGCGTTCGGGAGCTCGGCAGCTGAAGCGGCGTCTGCTGGGGAGACGGGGGGTTCGGGCAACGCCACCACCCCCGCCGCCACTCCTTCAGCACACAAATGGTGTGTGTGTGTGTGTGTGTGTGTGTTCATGTGATCATATTCCTCCAGATCATTCTGTGTTGTGTACGGCCGAACTTCACGCAGTGTGTTTGTTCAAAACCAGTTCGGATCTCCCCGCGTTTCCATGACGACTGGGATTCGGCGACGCCTTGTTTTTACGGATTGTGCAAAGTTGTAAAATAGAAAGGAATATGTCCTGTTTTATTTTTTTGGACGTTTGTGTGTATGTGTGTGTGTGTGTGTGTGTGTGTTTGCCCGGTTAACATATTACAGGACCCAAAGGTCTGTGTACGCAAAAGTATTGGCACACCGGACTTTTCTCTTTTTGCAAACCAGGTTATGCTCGGGTGTCCCAATACTTTTGACTTTTGTGCATGTGATCGAGTTTAATCTATTTTCCGGGTTAATAATATTCATTTTGTTTCATTCATTCATTCATTTGTTTATTTATTTATTTATAATTACCATTATTCCCTTTCTCCTCCCGTCAAGACCCGTTTGCACCATCAGCGGATTTTGCGAGCGTTTCTCCACAGCTGGACATGTTCTCCATGCAGCCGTTAGACAGCGGCGTCTCGTTATTCGGGAACGTGCCGCCCGTCGCCACTCCCGCCCCGCTCGCCTCGCCCACGCCCGTCCCTGTGGCCCCTGCGGCCCCTGCGGCTCCCACGATAGATCTGTTTAGTGGTAAATTCTGACACGAGTTCTCAGTGTGATGACTCCGTTTCACCCAATGTTTGCGTGACCGCGCTCGCTTTCAACCAATCAGCATCTTCTTGTTTATCCATCATAAAGTATATCCGTGTGCATTGAGCATATCCCTCCCTCCCTCCCTCCCTCCCTCCCTAGGTTTTTTTGATTCCATGCCTCAACCACCCAAATCCGAGCGTGCTCCAAGTCTAGACCTGTTTTCATCAGGTATGAGATTCCCCTCCTCCTCCTCCTCCTCCTCCTCTTCCTCCTCCTCTGTTCTATATCGGATCTCAAATAAAATCCTCCTCTTTTCCCAGAACTGAGCTGTACCCCCCCCCTCCCCGTTTCCGATGCTTCATCCGCCCCCCCCCCCCTCCCCGTTTCCGATGCTTCATTCCGAATTTTCCCTCCTTTTTTTTTTATTGATGAATGCTTTGACAGAATTGAACACCCCAGTTTTTCCCCTCGTGCTCGCACTGCAGATGTGTTCAGCCCCCCCCCCGCCGCCCTGTCGGCCCCCGTCTGCTGGCTGGACGCCGGTGCAGCGCAGGATTTGGTCGGGGTTTGCTCAGGTGCTTCAGGTTGGGCTTCATTTTTGTCGCTGCGATTTAGAAGTGCCGTCTTTTTCCGAACATTTTTGCACGGATGACTCTTGCAAAAAAAAAAAAAAACAACAAAAAAAAACACACAACCCAGTGAGTAGGAAGTCTACAATATTTAATAGGGCCAAAAGATTGCCGACACCCTTTTATTTATTTATTTATTAAAACACTAACAGGACCACGTCTTTGTGGAGATTCGCGCTCGTTTGGAAACACGGGTGTCGACCCTACATCCCCGTGGTGTTCATTAGGGGTCGTAGCTCTTATAATCTTCCACCCCTCATGAGCTGGAACTGGTTGGGGTCGAATCTTCACGCTAGCGAATATCTTTGTTGTTGTTGTTGTTCAGTGGTTAATGAAGATGGCAGGTTCAAATCCCAACACTGAGCTGCCACTAGTGGGCGCTTGAGCAACCCTCAGTTGTACGTCGCCCTGGATAACGATGTCGGCCAAATGCGGTAAATACTTTTGGCCATATAGCGCGTGTTTACTGGATGTCTTCGGTGTTTACTGTTGATCCCGTGTGCCACTTCGCTTCTGTTCTAAAACCAAACAACATTGACTTTTGAAGTGTTTAAAAGTGTGTGTTTTCTCTCCTGACTCTAGGATGAACGGCGTGTGTATGTCGTCTGTGTGTATGATGTTCGCTCGCATTTCAAGTGAACCATGTTGTTGTTGTTTGTTGTTGTGTGATTGTCACCTCTGTCTCCGGGGTTTTCCCTCTCAGTGTCTCGCCGATGGTTCACTGTTAACCGTTCTCTGCCCCTCATGCTGCGTGGATTCTTCCCAAAGACTCGGCGGGGGCGGGCAACGGCCAACCCACACCCCCGGCACCGGCACCGGCGCCATCTGCAGGAGGAGACCTAATGGGAGGTACTGTCCATGTGCGTCCTGTCTGCTCATGTGTAACACGTCCTGTGAAGTCCATTTGAGACACAGCTTCGTCGTGACTGTGCACTCATCACACCCGTCGTGTGTGTGTGTGTGTGTGTGTGTGTGTGTGTGTGTGTGTGATTGGGGTAGAGTTGCTCCATATAATGTTTACACTGGTTTTAAGAGTTGAGGATGGTGTGTGTGTGTGTGTGTGTGTGTGTGTGTGTAATCACACAGTGTGTCCGAGTGGGTGAAACCAAGCTGTCTGTTCATTGTCCATGCCAAGAATCGCCATTTGTGTATTTAAAAAGTCTCCGAGTACTTCCTGCTTAATGCTGAATTCCTCTCTACTGCTCTCTCTCTCTCTCTTTCTCTCTCTCTCTCTCTTTTGTTTTTTTTTCCCCTCACTCTTTCTCATGTTATGCCACTTGGATCATGCTTTCGTTTTTTCTCTGCCCACATTTTCATTTGTCTCATTGTTTTATCTTCTATGCTTCTGCCATGGTTTCTTTCATCTCGTCTACCCATCTCTCTCTCTCTCTCTCTCTCTCTCTCTCTCTCTCTCTCTCGCCAATCTTGGTCTGGGTCATTGCTTGCTTCCTCCTGTGCTCCGGTGAGTCCCGATGCTCCTACACAAGCTGTTTTCCACAGTACACGACTGCATTGCAGTAAAACATTCAGCCCCGGCTGTGAGACACGGAGCGAGTCGAGACGTCTGTTTAAACGCGTCTTTCTGTCTCTCCGGCTCACAGGATTTTTAGATGAATTTAGATGAGGAAATGATGGATGGATGAAATGATCGGTGTTTTGGATGCCGAGCGGGATGGGATGGGATGCAGTGGCTTGGATGAGAAGTGGATTGTAGTGAATATTGGGAAATGAAGATTCAATGATGGATGGAATGAAAGGGTGATTTGAATGGAGGGATGAATTAGTGGATGGATGGATTGGGTAAATGGAAGATAAAACAGTAAAAGGACGAATGGATGAGTGAATGACAAAATAGATGAATGGGTGAAGGAATGGATGAATTAATTAATTGATTGATGGGAGGATTCCTGGATGGATGGATTTCAAACCAATGGATTGATGAATTAATGAGTAAATGGAAGAATGGATGAGGGAGTGAGTGATTGGTGAGTAGTTGGAAATATATAAGAAAAGATGTATGAATGGATGCAAGGATGAATGGATAATGAATTAATGAATGGATAGATGTTAGAAATGGACCGATTGGTGGATTAGATTGGAGAAGATTAAATGGAATTAGAAAACAAAGGTTGAATTGGTGCATGAATGAATGAATGAATGGAAGGATGGCTGGATGATGAAATAAAGAATGGATAGATGGATGAATGGAGGGATGGATATAATTACAAAACAATAGATAAATGGATATATGGATTGATTGGCAGATGTAGGGATGGATGGATAAAACAATGAAAGGATAGATGGTCAAAAGTGAGGAATTGGTGAATGAATGAATGAATGAATGGATGGAATGGAAGTTTGATATTGATGGAGGGATAAATTAGTGGATGGATGGATTGGGTAAATATGTGGAAGATAAAACAGTAAAAGGACAGATGGTTGTGTGAATCACAGAAAATGTATGAATGGGTGAAGGAATGGATGAATTAATGAATTGATTGATGGGAGGATTCCTGGATGTTGAAATCATAAATGGATGGATGGATGGCTGTATGGTGAGAGAATGGATAGTTGGAGAAATCATTTAGAGAAATAAATGGATTGATGGCTGTATGATAAGAGAATGGATAGTTGGATGAATGGATGGATGAATGAATGGATGGATGGATGGCTGTATGAGAGAATGGATAGTTGGAGAAAACGGTTAGATGAATGGGTGGATGGCTATATGATGAGAGAATGGATAGTTGGATGGATGGATGGCTGTATGATGAGAGAATGGATAGTTGGATTAATGGATGGATGGCTCTATGATAAAAGAATGGATAGTTGGATGAATGGATGGATGAATGAATGGATGGATGGTTGTATGATAAGAGAATGGATAGTTGGATGAATGGATGGATGAATGAATGGATGGATGTATGATGAGAGAATGGATAGTTGAATGAATGAATGAATGGATGGCTGTATGATGAGAGAATGGATAGTTGGATGAATGGATGGATTAATGCATGGATTTTTGTATGATGTGAGAATGGATAGTTGAATGAATGGAGGGATGAATGGATGGATGGATGGCTGCATGATAAGAGAATGGATAGCTGGATGGATGAATGAATGAATGGGTGGATGGCTGTATGATGAGAGAATGGATAGTTGGAGAAAACGGTTAGATGGATGAATGGATGGATGGCTGTATGATGAGAGAATGGATAGTTGGATGAATGGATGGATGGATGGATGATGAGAGAATGGATAGTTGGATGGATGGATGGAGGGAGGGATGAATGAATGGATGGATGGCTGTATGATGAGAGAATGGATAGTTGGATGGATTAGTGGCTGTATGATGACAGAATGGATAGTTGGATGGATGGATGAATGGATGGATGGATGGCTGTATGATGAGAGAATGGATAGTTGGATGGATGGATGGATGAATGAGAGGATGAATGGATGGATGGCTGTATGATGAGAGAAAGGATAGTTGGATGGATGGATGGATGGTGGATGGATGAATGAATGGATGGATGGCTGCATGATGAGAGAATGGATAGTTGGATGGATTAGTGGCTGTATGATGACAGAATGGATAGTTGGATGGATGGATGAATGGATGGATGGTGGCAATGGAGGGATGGATGGATGGATGAATGGATAGATTGGATGGATGGATGGCTGTATGATGAGAGAATGGATCGTTGGATGGATGGATGAATGGAGGGGTTGAATGGATGGATGGCTGTATGATGAGAGAATGGATAGTTGGAGAAAACGCTTAGATGGATGAATGGATGGGTGGCTGTATGATGAGAGAATGGATAGTTGAATGGATGGATGGATGAATGAATGGATGGCTGTATGATGAGAGAATGGATAGTTGGATGATGGATGGGATGAATGAATGGATGGGCTGTATGATGATGAGAATGAATGATGATAGTTGGATGAATGATGGATGGATGGATTGTTTGATGTCTGATGAGAGAATGGATAGTTGGATGGATGGATGGCTGTATGATGAGAGAATGGATAGTTGGATGGATGGATGGATGGATGGATGGCTGTATGATGAGAGAATGGATAGTTGGATGGATGGATGGATGGATGGAAAGGATAGATTGGATGGATGGAGGGATGTGAATGAATGGATGGATGGGCTGTATGATGAGAGAATGGATAGTTGGATGGATGGATGGATGGATGGCTGTATGATGACAGAATGGATAGTTGGATGGATGGATGGATGGCTGTATGGATGATGAGAATGGATGGATGTGGATGGATGGATGGATGGATGGATGCTGTATGATGATGAGAATGGATAGTTGGATGGATGGATGGATGGCTGTATGATGAGAGAATGGATAGTTGGATGGATGGATGGATGGATGGCTGTATGCTGAGAGAATGGATAGTGATGGATGGATGGCTTGGATGACATGATGACATGGATGTATGGATAGTTGGATGAATGAATGGATGGTTGTATGATGAGAGAATGGATAGTTGGATGGATGGATGGATGAATGAATGGATGGATGGATGGTGGATGTGATGATGGGATGGATGGATGGATGGATGGATGGCTGTATGATGAGAGAATGGATAGTTGGATGGATGGATGGATGGATGGCTGTATGATGAGAGAATGGATAGTTGGAGAAAACGCTTAGATGGATGAATGGATGAGTGGCTGTATGATGAGAGAATGGATAGTCGGACGAATGGAGGGATGAATGAATGGATGGATGGCTGTATAATAAGAGAATTAATAGTTGGATGGTGGGATGGACAGATGGATGGATACATGAATTACAAAACAGTAATCTTATACAGAAGAATAGATGGATGGATGATAAAGAATGAAGGGATATATAGCTGAAAAAAGAGATGAAAGGAGTTTTGTAGTAAAGGGTTCAATCTTTAGATGAATAAATGAAAGGGTGGAGGGTTTTAATATGGAGGAGTGCGATGAACAGAACTGATTCTTTTTCCCCTGGATGTTGTAATTCCGGTGTGTGTGTTGTGTTGTGTGTTGTGTGGTGTTTTGGTGGTGCTGTATTCGGGCGTCTGTGTTGTTGTTGTTGTTGTTGTTGTTGTTTACGTTTACCTACACCAGTAAAGTTGTGGTGTTTAGTCTGGATGCTGTAGTAAATGTCCGTGTCATGGTTGATGTTGAAGGTATTTATGGATTGTATATCTTCCTTCGCCAGCGTTTGGTGGTTTGGGGGACATGCTGATGCCAGCCATGGCCCCTCAGGCAGCCGCTGCAGCACCAATGGCAGCCTCACCAGTTAAACCAGTGGGAGGGGATCTGGACTCCACGATGGCCAGTTTAGCCGGAAGTGAGTATGTAGATGTGTGCTCAGGTGATATAAAGTGACATAAAGTAACTTTTATCCATTTAACATCAAAGTATTAAAGTATTGTTATATATTTTATCCATTTAATACCAAATTATCTTTATTTCTTTTATCAATTTATTATCAAAGTACATTTATTTTTTAGCTTTGATCAATTTTGTGTCAAAGTACCTTTTATATCTTTTATCTATTTAACATCAAAGTAAGTGGGGCACGGTGGTTTAGTGGTTAGCACGTTCGCCTCACACCGCCAGGATCCGGGTTCGATTCCCGTCTCGGCCATGTGTGTGTGGAGTTTGTGCATGTTCTCTCCGTGCCTCAGGGGGTTTTTCTCCGGGTTCTCCGGTTTCCTCCCCCGGTCCAAAAACATGCACGGTAGATTGATTGGCACCTTGGAAAATTGTCCCTAGTGTATGAATGTATGTGTGAATGTGTGTGTGAACGTGTGTGTGTGTGTGTGTGTGCCCTGCGATGGGTTGGCATTCCATCCAGGGTGTATCCTGCCTTAATGCCCATAGACGCCTGAGATAGGCACAGGCACGTGACCCGAAGGAAGATCGGATATAGCGGTAGAAGATGAATGAATGAATGAACATCAAAGTATTAAAGTATTGTTATATCGTATCGATTTAGTACCAAATTATCTTCATTTCTTTTTTTGTATCAAAGTATCATTATATATTTTATCAATTTATTATCAAAGTACATTTATTTTTTAGCTTTGATCAATTTTGTGTCAAAGTACCTTTTATATCTTTTATCTATTTAACATCAAAGTATTAAAGTGTTTTAATATCTTTTATCCATTTAATACCAAATACTCTTTATTACTTTCATCAATTTATTATCAAATTATTGTTATATTTATTATCAAAGTACATTTTTTAGCTTTTATCAATTTAGTATCAAAGTATCTTTATATCTTTTATCAGATTATTATCAACGTATCTTTATATCTTTTATCCATTAAGTACCAAAAAATGTGAAAAGATTTAAAGATTCTTTGATATCAATTAAATGTTAAAGTATCTTTATAGATTTTAAAGTATCTTTATATCATTTATCAATTTATTATTCAAATATTGTTACATTTATGATCAAAGTACCTTTACATTTTTTTGTAGCAATTTTGTATCAAAAAACTTTTATATCTTTTATCAAGTTAATATCAAAGTATCTTTATATCTTTTTTCAATTTTTGTAGCAAACTGTCATTATATATTTTATCCATTTAATACCACATTATCTTTATTTCTTTTATGAATTTAGTATTCTTATATTTATTATCAAAGTAATTTTTTTTATGATCTTTTATCAGTTCATTATCAAAGTATCATTATATTTTTAATCAATTAGTATAAACATACCTTTTATATTTAGTATCAAAGTATCTTTATATATTTTTTCAATTTTTGTAGCAAACTATTTGTTATATATTTTATCCATTTAATACCAAATTTTCTTCATGTCTTTTATCAGTTTATTATCAAAGTATCAAATTAATTGTAATCTTTTATCAAGTTAATATTGATAAAGTATCTTTATATCTTTTTTCAATTTTTGTATCAAAGTATCATTATATATTTTATCCATTTAACATCAAAGTATTAAAGTGTTTTTATATCTTTTATACTTTTAATACCAAATACTCTTTATTACTTTCATCAACTTATTATCAAAGTATCTTTATATCTTTTATCAATTTATTATAAAAGTATTGTTATATTTATTATCAAAGTAATTTTTTTTTTTTAGCTTTTATCAATTTTGTATCAAAGTATCTTTATATTTTTATCAATTAGTATAAAAGTGCTTTTTATATTTAGTATCAAAGTATCTTTTTATCTTTTGGAAATTTTGCATCATTATACATTTTATTCATTTTTTCCATCAATTACGTGTTAAAGTATCGTTATATCTTTGAAAGTACGAAGGAAATGATTGCATGAATATGAAAGTGTGTGTAACATGTGTGTGTGTGTGTGTGTGTGTGTGTGTGTGTGTGTGTGGTTTAATATTTCAGATCTGGGAATGGGGGCCCAGAAACCGTAAGTCAACTTTCTCAAACAAATGATCACACCATTTTTTCCCCTCTATCGCTCTCAGTTGTCACTCATCCCTTGCTTTCTCTTGCTTTCCGTCTCTCAGGGGTGAAGCAGCCGCAGGCGCCAACTGGCAAGCACAGGTAGCAGCCCCTAGCTGGGGCATGCCCATGGTAAATGTTGTGTTGTGGTGTTTCGTCCCGGAGTTGGTGCAGTGCAGCATGGCTTGCGGTGGCATGGCATGGTGGGCGGTGTGGTGATGGGCGGTGTGGTGGTGGTGGGGTTTGGGGGTGTTTAGTCACATGACATTTCTGGAATATTCTACAAGCTGATCACATGTCTGGGTTACGCAAATCTGTAGGAACTTTCACTAAATAGGACGAAATATATCAATAATAATAATAATAATAATAATAATAATAAGGGGCACGGTGGTTAGCACGTTCGCCTCACACCGCCAGGGTCCGGGTTCGATTCCCGTCTCGGCCATGTGTGTGTGGAGTTTGTGCATGTTCTCCCCGTGCCTCAGGGGGTTTTTCTCCGGGTTCTCCGGTTTCCCCCGGTCCAAAAACATGCACGGTAGGTTGATTGGCACCTTGGAAAAATTGTCCCTAGTGTATGAATGTGTGTGTGTGTGTGTGTGTGTGTGTGTGTGCCCTGCGATGGGTTGGCATTCCATCCAGGGTGTATCCTGCCTTAATGCCCATAGACGCCTGAGATAGGCACAGACTCCCCGTGACCCGAGTGAAGATCGGATAATAGCTATTATAATTAGAAGCGGTAGATTTTTAGAAGATGAATGAATGAATGAATAATAATAATAATAAAAATAATAATAATAAAAATAATAAGAATATTTTTAATGTTGCACTTCTCATGCATTTCTTTAAACGACAAATACAATGTGACATTTTTACACGATATGGACGGAAGTTTGTGGACACCTGAGCACAACGTTTATTATTTTATTATTTTTACCCAAATTATTTATTATTATTATTATTATTATTATTATATTTATTAAACGATGTTACATTCGATTTTGGTGAGATCATTAACGTTTTCGTGTGTTAATAAATCGATGTAAGATGAGGCGAAACATGAAATATCTACAGAGAATAAAAATGTATTATAAAAATAACTTTCCTTTTGGTTTTCTCATTAACTCATCTTACACTTTCTTACATTCCTTCCTTCATTTATTCTTTCTTTCTTGCTTATATATTTAATTTGTATTTTTTGTATGTTTTTGTATTTATTTTTCCTCCCTTTCAAATAGTTTTTCCTTATTTTCTCTCATTTTACCTTCATTTGTTTCTTGCTTGCTTTTGACCTTTCTTTCATTCTTTCTTCGATGTCTTTCTTTCTTTTAAATTTCTTCTATTCCTTCCTTCATTTCTTTCTTGCTTCTATGTTCACTTTTTCCTTTCTTGTATACTTTTGTCTTTCTTTCTACCTTTCAGTAAGTTTTCTTGACAGTTTTCTTGACAGTTTTCTCTCACTTTTCTTTCTTTCTTAGGTTTTTCCTTTTTTCCCCTTTCTTTCATTCTTTCGTTTTTTTATTTATTTTTTATTAATAAAAAAATAATTATTTATTAATTTTTAAAAAATCGTTTCTTTCCTTTATTTATTATTTCTTGCTTATATATTACATTTTTCTTTCTTGTTGGCTTTTGTCTTTCTTTTTTCTTCCTTTTTGCCAGTTTTCTTTACATTTTTCTTTACTTTCGCTCATTTTTACCTTTTTTTTTCCTTTGGACTTTTCTTTGATTCCTTCTTAGATTTTTTTCCTGTTCTTTCTTTTCTCAAATTTGCTTTACATTTAATTTTCTTTCTCTGATTTTGCATTCTTTCCTTCAATTTTTCTTTTTTTCTCTCTCTTTCTGGGTTTGTGGGTCTGCAACAGGTTCGAATCCCATAGTTAAGAGACGCAGTGATGAGACATGGTATACGCTCGTGCGTTATCCAGGTGGAATGTAATGAGACAGATGTAAAATCCAGGTGTTCCAGTACTTTTGGTGATATCGTGTCTGGTGATGAAGGGCTTCGTTGTGTGATTCGGGTGAAGATCGCAAAACTTCCCTCTGCTCGGGATTTAAACGCATGACTGGCCGAGAATTCCTGCATATTCCCGCACCTCGCTCTCCTGCACTGGTAGAGATGGAGAGTAATGATCCCCTTCCCCTCTGTTTTTTTTTTTGTTATTGTGTGTATTTCTTTTTGTTTGTTAGTTGTGTAGTTCATTTTGTATTAATTTCCACTTCCCTCCCTTATAAACACACACCCGTTATAGCCCGTGCCCTCCACCATCCCTCCTCTTATGAGGCCTTCGTTGCCGTTCGGCATGGTAAGGACGCGTACGCGTGTTTTCCCGAGTGTTTGTCTGAACGTGTGCACGCGACTCATGCTGTGTCCTGTCGCGCGCAGCCTCCCGCCGCAGCCGGAGCGTCTCCCATGATGTTCCCACAGCAGCCCATGATGAGACCACAGTTTCCTGCTGCAGGAGCACCTGCGGCACCGGTAACACACACACACACACACACACTCACACATGCACGCTCACACGCACATACACACACACACAACTCATTCATGCATGCACAGCACACGCACACACACTCTCATTCATGCATGCACAAACGCACACAGACACACGCTCATTCATGTATCCGCACACGCACACACACACACTCATTCATGCATGCACACACACGCATACACACACTCATTCATAGATTCACACACACACTCACATTCACATGCACACACACGCTCATTCAAGCATGCTCACATGCACATACACACACACGCTCATTCATGCATGCTCACGCGCACACACACACACACGCTCATTCATGCATGCTCACATGCGCATACACACACACGCTCATTCGTGCATGCTCACACGCGCACACACACACACACACACACACACACACTCATTCATGCATGCTCACATGCGCATACACACACACACGCTCATTCGTGCATGCTCACACGCACACACACGCTCATTCATGCATGCTCACATGCGCATACACACACGCTCATTCATGCATGCACACACACATTCATGCATATTCACACGCGCGTACACACATACACGTGCTCATTCACGCATGCACATGCACACACACGCTCATTCATGCATGCACACACAGACACACACTCACACGCTCATTCATGCATGCTCACATGCACATACACACACACACGTGCGCGCATTCATGCATGCATGCATGCACGCACGCACACACACGCGCTCATTCATGCATGCTCACACACACACACACACACACACACACACACACACGCTCATTCATGCATACACGCACACACACACACACACACATTCATAGATTCACACATACACACACACACGCTCATTCATGCATGCTCACACACACACACGCGCGCTCATTCATGCATACACGCACGCACACACACACACACACACACACACATTCATAGATTCACACATACACACACGCTCAATCATGCATACACGCACGCACACACACACACACACACATTCATAGATTCACACATACACACACACACAAACACACACACTAATTCATGCATGCTCACACACACACACATTCATAGATTCACACATACACACACACACAAACACACACTAATTCATGCATGCTCACACACACACGCTCATTCATGCATACACGCACGCACACACACACACACACACATTCATAGATTCACACATACACACACACACACACTCATTCATGCACGCACACGTGCTCCTTATTTAAGGAACAAAAAAAAGAAAACACAGCGTCTTCTTTCCTCACAGATGTCTTCGGGAATGACGCAGAGTCCCCGCAAGCCTCCTCCTCCTAAAGATCCCCTCGCTGACCTGAACATCAAAGACTTCCTATAAACCACCATCAGGTAGATCCTCCACACCTCCTCACTTTCTCCTCACATTAATCACTCCATCACACGGACAGCAGCATTACTGAGGATTCATAGCAACTTAATGCTTTTTCTTTTCTTTCTTTATTGCTTTAATTTTCATTCAAGCTTGCTTTTCTTTCCCTTTCTTTCTTTTTCTTTCCTTCCTTGTTACATTTTCTTCCTTGTTTTTGTCTTTTCCTGTCTTTCCTTCCTTCTTCCAGTTTTCTTTTACTTCCTTTTCGTGGTTCTTGTTTTCTTTTCATTTTTGCTTCTTGCTTTTTTCTTTTCCTTTCTTTTCTTGGTTCTTATTTTCCTCTCAATTTTTCTTTCTTGCTATTGCCCTTTCCTTCCTTCTTGCATTTTTTTCTTTTCATTTTTCTTCCTTGCTTGTTTGTGTCCTTTCTTTAAGTTCTCATTTCGTCTTTGATCTTTCTTGCTTGCTTTTATTTAATTATATTCCTTTCTTTCCTCAGAGCGAGTCATGAGGAACCCTGAGGAAAAGGACGTGTGCAATTCTATCCAGATCAGGCTTCTCCGGGTCTCCATCCCTCCCTCCCTCCCTCCCTCTCTCTGTCCAATGTTGTATTACGGACCTGTGAAAGTGATATAATGTATATGTGTGTGTGTGTGTGTGCGCGTGTGTGTGTGTGCGAGTATTTGAATGTTTCCAGGATATATTTAAAAACACATTTAAAGGAGAAAAAAAAGGTATTGATGGATGCATCCTTGTACATCTGCAACGACGGCTGTGTTTGGGTTTTCCCCCCCCCCCTTTCCCCGTGAGGAACCCAAGCAGATGTGTAGTGTAACGTGTTTTGGGTGTGGTACACATCACTGGCCTCACATTGTTGTCATTGAAGTATTAGGTGTCTAGCTCTTAGCCATACAGCTTCCGGGACCATAATCGGGCGAACGCCGGCGCGGCGTTAACGGAACGTATCCGGTGTGTGTTGTAGCATCTCCGTGCTCTTGTTCTCTCCGACCGTTTCTTTTTCGCGAACCCGGACAAACAAACGATATGCATTCGGATTATTTTATCTTTAGCCTTTATTTTGGAGAGCAAAAAAAAAAAAAAGATCTATTTTTTAGTTATTTAACGTATTAATTCAAAGTGGAGGCGCATAAGGTTGTTGCGTGTATCCGTGTATCCCCCGGCCCCCCTAAACCTTGCACCAAGTGAATAGTGGCTAGTTCACAAGAGCACAAGGGATTCTGTGGATCGAGTAAAAACCTGCGCATGACGCTTTCATGATTCGGTTTGCAACACCATGATAATGAGTTTTGGAATATTTGTGTTTAAAAAGAAAAAAAAAAAAAAAAAAAAAAAAAAAAACGAAAAGGAAAAGAAAAACGGGATCGGTAGAATGACGTTATATTAACTGTGGATGTGCTGGTTCGTTTCGGGTATATTCTTCTTCTTTTTTTCTTTTTCTTTTTGGTGGATCTTAATACATTTTGTTTTGTTTTGTTTTGTGGATGTAATAAACTCCCTCCCTCTGTCCCGCTATCTCTTCTGTGCATGTAAGTCCTGTTGAAATGCAATAAACAGTAACCTGGAAAAAAAAATTTCATTAGCGCTCCTTATTGTATCGTTATTTGCGCAGGATGAAGAGAAAACACACGTTTAATAAATGCGTGTAGAAATAATATAACTTTTTTTAAAATTATCTTTTTTTTTAACGAGCCCCAGCACTGGTTATGTCCTTTCTGGGTGTCGGTCAGAATGGTATATGTGTGTGTAAATAAATAAATAAATATATATATAATTAAGTAAAGTTCCCTGAATATTTCCCCGTAAGAAAGATAACGAAGTATTTGTATTTAATTACTTGACACCGATATCTTTGTTAATACTTTTGTATTAACTACATAACTAAACCACACCTCCTGACCAATCAGATTCGAGAATTCAAATGGTATCAAATCCTGGACCAGAGTCAAGCGCAGGTTATTCTCAGGTCAAACGTGACAATGTTTTATTATTATAAAAAAAGCATTGATGAAGGAATGGATGTTTATAGCTGCTATAAGGTGAGTGAGTGATATGACTGATTAGCCAAAAGTGCACCAAATAGTTTCAATACAAATGTATCCGCAATCAAATAAAAAATAATCCAGCATCTTAGATATTCAATATGGAAACAAATATAATGTAGGTTTGATCGAGAACCATACGTGATTATACTACATAATTGTCTTAAACAATGCATGGCTTAAGCGTGTGCAAATCTTTGTACACCACCCCCCCAAAAAAAAAAAGAAAAAAAAATTTAGTGTAGTGAGTTCAAGTCGGTCTCATATATATATATATATATATATATATATATATATATATATATATATATATATATATATATATATATTTATTCTTTATTCTTTCTTTTTCTTTCTTTTTTCTTCTTCTAATAATCCAAAGACAAATATATTATATGGCCAAAAGTATTTGGATATATATATAGGATGTGTTAACGTGCATGAACATTTTCCCCTTCCCCCCCCACTCAAACCTGTTCGAGTATAACACTGCCCCCTTGTGGACAACGTTTGCCTAATTAGCAAATCTGGTAAAATCCGCCTCTTTTACCAAAAGATTGGTGTCCATAAACATATAACGTGCATGTACCTGAATTTCACTACTATAAATGGATGACAGGACGAGGCGGCTGATGTGTCTACAGGCGTCCTCGTCAATAAAGAAAGGCGTAGTAGAAAAGAGCGCTGATAGCCAGCAGGGCTACGGAGAGCATCATGTTCCTCCTGTTCTCGCCCCGCAAATCCGCAAGCTCCTTTTCTACAACACACACACACACACACACAACACACACACGTCGGATTGCATTCGTTACGGCTTCTGGGCTACCATTCAGATGTATTAAAACGTAGTAAAAATATACTGTGGCATTACCATACTTCTGTATCCTCTCGCTCATGAGCACCATTTCGTCCTCGAGGGCCTGTCTGCGAAAACACATGCAAGAATTACACACCTTGGCATTAACAGGTGTGTGTGTGTGTGTGTGTGTGTACCTGTGTACCTGTTTTCATCCGAGAGCTGCTCACGTCGATGTCTGAACTCGGCCCGCTCCAGACTACCCTGCCACTTCAATCGCTGCTCCTCAATACGGTCAATCTATGAAAATAAAAAACGTTAAATAGTAATAAAATGTGTCCCAATGCTTATTCCATGTAGGTAAAAGTGGATTTATGTAATAGGAATAATGTAATATTTAAATGTATTTAAATGTAATAGGAATAATGTCGGCTTTGTCCCGTCCAAAAGTATTGGAACGGCACCTCTTTTTCTTTTCCTTATTGGTTTTCTTTGTTTTTTTTAATCAGCTTTACTTAAATATTTTTCAATAAAATGACTTTTATATTTGATTTTTTTATGTTTCTGTAAACAATTATATATATATATATATATATAATATATCATATATAATATATATATATATATATCACACACACACACACACACACATATATATAGTTATACATATGCATGTAATATACTTTAGGCCTGTAGGTGGCGGTAAAACGCCTTCACTGGCTGTAGTGGCAACAAACCCGAAGCAAAACAAAAATACGTCACGATAAATGATACGTTTTAAATAAGTATTTCATTTTAATCTGCAAAAACAAACATGTAAACAACAAAAACATTATAAACATAAGATAAAATTCTCCGATGCTCAGTGAACATCCAACATGGCGGATTGGTCACGTGTTTATGCCTAATGGAAAATGTGGCGGTTTTTACTCACCTCCGCCGTCGCAACGCTAATCCTTTCCCGTTTTACATTCTTTGTCTTTGTCATGATAGTTTATAACGCGTAGTAAGAATGTAGTAATAACATATATATATATATAGATGTAATGATTGGTTTTGAGCTGACGTGTAGGAGGATTGTTCTTCTTTTGCCTTGTAGAGTGTGCGCCATAAAAGTAAACCCGGCAGCGACACCTATCGGCTAGTCACCCCCACTGCGCTGCAAAGTCCATAAAGCTTTCAGATATATATATATATATATATATATATATATATCTATATATATATATATATATATATATATATATATATATATATATATATATATATATATATATATATTTTTTTAAATTAAAGAACAGTAATTTAACAGGACAACAAACGTTGGTCCATGAAATATTAAAAATAAAATCCACCACCAATCCCGAAGCCAGAAAAACAAGGTCTGGGAACTAAATACAGAATCGAAGATACTTATCGAATCCCTGAGAAACAATTACTGCCTAAACCAGACCTTCAAACCAGTCTAAAGTCATATTTTGCTAATTGTGCCGCTCAAAAAAGCCCTAGAAATCCATATAATCTGAATTCACTGAAATGATATTGCTTTTATTGGAAAGGTGTCCAGGTAGGAAAGGTGTATAGGGAGGTGGTGGCTTAGTGGTTATGGTGTTGGCCTCTGGACCAGAAGATCGCAGGTTCAAACCCCACAACCACCTTGAGCAAGGCCCTTAACGCTCAATTGCTCAGTTGTACGTCGCTCTGGATAAGGGCGTCTGCCAAATGCCGTAAATGTAAATGTGTCACTAGAATCTTATGCCTTAAATAGGACAATAGGACAGACAATAGATATGTTAATATCCACAATAAGGCCTCCAGATTATCTGTACTGACAAGTACAGATTGTCAGTCTGTACTTGTCAGTGAGGTCATGCGATAGCGTGAGTCAGTTTGTAATCAGGAGGTTCAACAAGGTTTCTTCTTGCGCATCGAGCTGAAATGAAGTGCACCACAAATGGCCTTTTGAAAAAATATATATATATATATTTGATCCCATAGAAGTTCCTGCCAAAGCTACATAGATTTTTATTTATATTAATCCAGATCAAATTTAGGAAGGATTTCCATTCTGAACATGGTTCTGCCATTATTAAAAAGATTTATGCATCTGAGCGTCACTTCAGAATATGATATAATATCATATATTCCACAAAGGGCCGATGTGTGTGTTGGTTTTCATTCCAAGTCCACACCAAATTCAAACATCGCATTCATCTTCTACCTCTTTATCCGATCTTCCCTTGGGTCACGGCGAGTCGTGGGGCATCAACACACACCCTGGATGGAATGTCAATCCATCGCACGCACACACTGACATTAACACACTAGGGACAATTTTCCAATCGACCTACCGTGAATGTTTTTGGACCGAGGGGAAACCGGAGAACCCGGAGAATAAAAGCCCTGAGGCACGGGGACAACATTTATAACATTTACAGCCTTTATCCAGAGCCACTTACAACTGAGCAAGGTTGAGGGTCCGGGTTTGATTCCGGTCTCACCCATGTGTGTGTGTGGAGTTTGCATGTTCTCCCCGTGCCTCAGGGGGTTTTTCTCCGGGTTCTCCGGTTTCCACCCCGGTCCAAAAACATGCACGGTAGGTTGATTGGCACCTTGGAAAATTGTCCCTAGTGTATGAATGTGTGTGTGTGTGTGTGTGTGTGAGTGTGTGTGTGTGTGTGTGTCCCTGCAATGGGTTGGCATTCCATCCAGGGTGTATCCTGCCTTAATGCCCATAGACGCCTGAGATAGACACAGACTCCCCGTGACCCGAGGGAAGATCGGATAAAGCGGTAGAAGATGAATGAATGAATGAATGAATGATTATCAGGTGTGGCCGTTGATTGGCTGGAACAAAAACCTGGAAAAGACTGCGCACCCGTGGTGTAGAACATCCCTGACCTCCACAAGCACAATGAGCAACCAGAACACCATCTCAGACCTGCTCACATCAGTATCCCATTGCAATTAACGCTGAATGATCCCTAATCTCTAAATCCATACCATGGAAAAAAAAAAAAAAAATATATATATATATATATATATATATATATATATATAATATATATAATATATAATTATTACAACAGCCAGCACACAATAAATGGATGATTTTTTGGGGTGTAAGTGTATGTGGGGGTGTCCACATACTTTTGATCCCCTTGACAATAATGACAATTTGACTTGCTATCACGACAAAATGACCATCGGGGCGTGCCTAAAGGGGGGTCACGTGCTACCTGCTGAGAATCCTGATTGGCCCTGGATGCGGAAGGGGGCGTCACGTGTCTCCTGCGGTTGTTGACTGAGAATCAGCTGATCCTTTTAGACGCCGTGCATTTTATTCTCTGCAGGTCATTCTGTAGATCAGCAGAGAGGAGACGGAACATCTTTTATTTATTAGCAATATATTTATAAATAAACAACACCGGTTCAGACTGCAGTCATGGCGCTGAGCGACGCGGACGTCCAGAAGCAGGTAACGACGCGATCATACATATAAAGGGGAGGCGTGACGTCATTAAAGCTCACATCAATGCTCCGGTTATAACGTTTACACAACGAATGAGCTTTGCGGCGTGTATTTTATGCGCATGTAGTACAATATAACCTTCAAAACCGTTATAATGAAGGACACCGCCATTAACGGTGTCTGCGTGCGCGCGCACTCGCGCGTGTACCCCATAAAGAGTCTTTTCCGTTCTATTAATATCTTTTTTTATTAAATATCATATTGAACGACAGAATTCCATTAATAACGTCTTTAAGACAACCACATTCATAGACTCGGGTTTGTATTTGCGTATAATTTGACGGATCGAATCACCGACGCGGACACGCGCGTTTTGCGCGCACACGCACATTCTTAACACCTCTGGGGTAAGGCTGAGAAGATCCGAATCCTCATAGTGACTCGGTTCTTTGAATCGAAATGAACGGATCTTTTTTTTGGAGTCAGTTGGCTCATTTCGATTCATTCATCCGAAATAAAAAGTTGCACTTTTAATAATCAATTCCTATAATAAATTATTTCCGACTGTATATATATATATATATATATATATTATTTGTAATCTATTACCCCATTTCCAAATTAAACTTCCCAACACTGTGTGTGTGTGTGTATGTGTATATCTTAATAAGTATATATATATATATATATATATATATATATATATATATATATATATATATATATATATATATATATATTATTTTGCCACATGACTCCCATCCCAATAACTATTTAAACAAAATTCTTTTAAGTAGAATTTTTGCAGAATTTTATTTCGAACGCGTCCCAGCATGCCTGTATGGCACTGAAATCCTGGTGTATGAAGTTCAGGGAGATGCATTTCTGTCTCGTGTACTTGTGTCAAATCTTAATATAATTCGTTTGTCATCACTAGAGCTTAAGATCCCTTTATTTCCCCTCTTTCTCCACATGTTTAGATCAAGCACATGATGGCCTTCATCGAGCAGGAGGCCAATGAAAAGGCAGAGGAGATTGATGCCAAGGTTCCTTTTCTTTATGGTGGATTTAATTTATTTATTTTGGCGCCCGTAGAGAATGATAAATACTAAAAGGCTACGACTTTGTCCTGCAGGCAGAAGAGGAGTTTAACATTGAGAAGGGTCGCCTGGTGCAGACTCAGAGGCTGAAGATCATGGAGTATTATGAAAAGAAGGAGAAACAGATCGAGCAGCAGAAGAAAATGTGAGTCACGTTCCTTAAAAAAGACATTTTTTTTTCCGGAAAAAGCTTTAAACGTTCCGTGTCTCACTCTTTCATTCTTGTCGTTCAGTCAGATGTCGAATTTGATGAACCAGGCTCGGCTGAAGGTCCTGAAGGCCCGTGATGATATGATCTCGGTGTGTATCCGTTCTTCAGAGTGGGTTATTGGTTGGTTAGTGTGAACGAGTGTTTTTTACTGTTTTTGTGCGTGTCTGTTCAGGACATGCTAAATGATGCACGTCACAGGATGGCCAGCATTGCCAAAGATCCCGCCCGCTACTCTGCCTTGATGGACGGACTGGTGCTGCAGGTATCCTGGTCTCGCCGATGATCTCCTTTCATGTCAAATCGAGCGTTTGATAATAAAAGTATTACATTCCAAATGATGATGTGAATCTGGGTTTGGAATAAGGAGATAATGTGTTAGTGTTGTCATGATCCGATACCTCGATTAAATATCGCAATACCAATTCCAAATCGATACTGTGGCGCTAAAAAAATGGAATCATGAAACTTTGTTTTTGTTTATTAATAAACACCCGATGTTTAAACAAAAGATTAACATACAAAATGATGATTTTATAAAGGTTCACGCCTCAAGTTTCATTAGCGTGAACATTGCAGTGCATTAGAGAGAGGGTTGGGGGGGATTGACTCGCACACAATGTGCACACACTGCCCCCTATAGTCCAACATTGCAAACTACAGCTGTGGTTTTTTTCATTTTCAAAAAGCAGAGTATCGCGATACTTTTTATTACGGGTATATCGTGCAAGACTATACTGTATATGTACCTTTTTAAGATGGTGGAATCTTCTTAATGTCTTGAACGTTTTTGGGTGTTTCGTTTGTTTTATATCAGGGTTTTTATCAGCTGCTCGAACCCAAAGTGATGATCCGTTGCCGCAAGCAGGACTTGGCGCTCGTGCAGGTCAGTTTGACGCTCGTGAACCCGCCCAGAGTGTAAAAATCTTGGCGCAGGTATTTAAATAAACAAACAAACAAATACATTTCGTGTTGTCAATTCCAGGCTGCCATACAGAAAAACATCCCCGTCTACAAAGCAGCTGTGAAGAACACCCTTGAAGTGCGCATCGACCAGGACAACTTCCTCCCCCCGGAAATGTGCGTATCTGAGTGCGTCATTGCAAAAGGATGCTAAATGCTAAAGGAACACACGCCATTACATTTGTGTCGTCTTTCTTCTTTCCTTTTTCGCCCGACAGCTCCGGCGGGATTGAGCTGTACAACGCAGACGGCAAGATAAAAGTGTCGAACACCCTGGAGAGCAGGCTGGACCTTCTGGCACAGCAGGTAAAGGATGAGAGGTGGTGCCGTGTAGGTCAATTGACGATTGGACGAAATACAGCTTGGCATCTGCCGCAAGGACAAATCTAGTATAGTAACGATGGATAGAATACAAGAATTGGAATGAATGTAGAAGTCAATAGAGTGGAGAATAGAAGAGTAGAGTAGATTTAAATAAATACAGTAGAAACACAATAGAACATCCTGAGTACACACACAACAATAAGAGAGCGGGTGTTAAAAGAGTCGAATACTGGAGTTGAGCCGAGTACAAAAATGCATAGTCGAATAGAATTTGAGTGGAGTGGAAATGCACGGGGATGGATGGAGAATAGAGGAGTGTAAAATAGATGAGTGGAATGTAATAGAATGGGGTTGAATAGAGTATGGGGCACGGTGGTTTAGTGGTTAGCACGTTCGCCTCACACCGACCAGGGTCCGGGTTCGATTCCCGTCTCGGCCATGTGTGTGTGGAGTTTGTGCATGTTCTCCCCGTGCCTCAGGGGGGTTTTTCTCCGGGTTCTCCGGTTTCCTCCCCCGGTCCAAAAACATGCACGGTAGGTTGATTGGCACCTTGGAAAAATTGTCCCTAGTGTGTGTGTGTGTCCTGTGATGGATTGGCATTCCATCCAGGGTGTATCCTGCCTTAATGCCCATAGACGCCTGAGATAGACACAGACTCCCCGTGACCCGAGGGAAGATCGGATAAAGCGCTAGAAGAATGAATGAATAGAGTACAGTAAAGGTGAGGAATTGGGTAATGTTATCTTAAACTGTTTAACGCGTAGATGACCACTTAAGGTCCCGGCAGATCGGGCATGTGCAAGGTCCCGGCAGATTGCCAATCAAAGATGACATTTTAGAACGCTTCCAAACCCTACATTTAATAGAGGAGAGTTACAAGATGGTATATTAGGATTGAATAAAGAATAGAATAGAATATTAGAGTTAAATAAAGTACAATAGACGAGTTTTACATGTATTTTTGTCTCCACAGATGATGCCTGAAATCCGGGTCGTCCTCTTCGGTGCGAACCAGAACCGCAGATTCATGGATTAATCACCTCTCTGTGTGTGTGTGTGTGTGTGTGTGTGTGTGTCGGAGCGCTCCCGGGACCATGCCAGAAGAAAAGAACCCTAATGTCGTTTTTTTTTTGTGGTGTTAAATTATAAATCGCGTTCATTTATGACTCCATTGTTGCGGTACGATCCTCTACACTTTGAAGTCTTAATGGCGTATATGTATTTTTTTTTTTAAGTACACGTTGTAACACTCTGTTGTTTACGGGTTTTATCCCCATGTTCAATAGCGATCACGTGCTGTGTACTGATGTAAAGGAAATGTGGAAATAAAGACTATTCCGTGTTTACGTGTGTGTGTGTGTGTGTGTGTTGCCTTTAAATGACCGCTCCAGCACGACAGTGGCGAGATTCAAGGCGAAGAATGTGCAACTGTGGAACTTCTCACAGGATCTCATGACCATCCTTATTGTTCATGAATGTGAGCTAATACACAATGGGGAAGTGATGCGTCGTGAAATACGCGCCAGCCGAGTGCGAGTTTCTGACCACCGCGCAGCTCCGTAGTGAAGGTTCAGCGGGTAAGTTTTATATTCATTCATTCATCTTCTAGCGCTTTATCCGATCTTCCCTCGGGTCACGGGGAGTCTGTGTCTATCTCAGGCGTCTATGGGCATTAAGGCAGGATACACCCTGGATGGAATGCCAACCCATCGCAGGACACACACACACACACACACACACACACACACACATTCATACACTAGGGACAATTTTCCAAGGTGCCAATCAACCTACCGTGCATGTTTTTGGACCGGGGGAGGAAACCGGAGAACCCGGAGAAAAACCCCCTGAGGCACGGGGAGAACACGCACAAACTCCACACACACATGGCCGAGACGGGAATCGAACCCTGGCGGTGTGAGGCGAACGTGCTAACCACTAAGCCACCGTGACCCACCTTAAGTTTTATATCACTTTGTTTGTTTAGAAGGTGCTTCATTAAACATAAGTAAGAGAAGATTAAAGCGAGGGTGCGATTAAGAAAAGTACATTTAAAATGAATAAACAGTATAAAATAATACAGTAAGTGCTGTATTTATCATGGAACGTGGTGGTGGTGGTTAATACGCGTGGCGATGGTGGGAGGGAAGAGGAGCGAGGGTTCCTTAAGATCGTTAAAAGGCGCGCTTTTTTTTGTTCGAATCCGAACAAATTTGACTTTGCTGCAGGGTTTGTCCGTATCGGTGGTAGCTCAGTGGTTAAGACAGTGATCCGCTGGTTCAAATCCCACCAGCACCACCAAGCTCACACTAGTGGGCCCTTGAGCAAGTTGCTCTAGATAAGGGCGTCTGTTTGTTTGTTGTTTTTGGAGATCCTATTCCACATTTCTTTTGTTAGCAAATTTGAAGATTTGAGCTGGTTCAGGTTCGTTAGTAAGATCAGGTGCTGACGAGGAGGGGGGGGGGCGCTTTATCTCGATGGCCTTCAGGATATTCAGACCTCATAAACCTCGCAGTGTCACTCTTTACGCTAATGAATACGATTGTTATACGGCTGGATAAAAAACGGACGTCCCGATACATTCGTTGACTTGAACGGCGTTGGAGAAACGACACAGAGTCACAGGTTTTGCTTCCAGAAGATTACAGCCTTTATTATCCATCAATTCCTGATACGATTCCTTATATAGGGTCCCTGTGTATCTGTGTATCTGTGTATCCAACATCTGTTTATAATTTGGGCCCACCTTATACATACAATGGTAGAGCCAGTATGACTAGCTATAGACTCTCACACACACACACATACATAAGAAACTATAATTTTACATACATAGCACATTCACATACATCTCACACACACACACACACACACACACACACACACACACTGGGGGAAAGATTTGAATGGAAGCCACATGCACACTTTGCATACATACATTTGATTAACTGTATCCTTCCACAACGGTCTTCTTACAGATCATGAAGGCGTTTCTGCCTGCGTTAGCGGCGCTCATGTTAGCTTCAGTGAACGAGCTCGAATGTGCACCGGACCCTCACCAGAGAGAGCGTCTGCTCCGGGAGGAAGCCTCCAGAGGGATCGGAGGCCGAGTGGAGCTCAGCCCGGCGGAGCGCCGCCTCGACTCCTTCCTGCACAAACTGAAAGAGCGGGAGATGGCGTCTCCGCCGTTCCCTCCGTCTGTGCACTTCTTCCACGCGAAGCCCTACATCCAGAAGAGTCCGGTGTTCCAAGTGCTGCGGAAAATGCCCAAAGGTAGCGTTGATCCTCCTCCGGGAGTTCTAATATGATTAAAGAACTGTCATGACCTCTGTTCTCTGAAGGTGGCGTCCTGCACGTGCACAAATCCGCGCTGGTGAGCGTCGACTGGCTGGTCATGAACGCGACGTATCGGCCTCACTGCTACGTCTGCTTCACGTCAAAGGGCCGCTTGCAGTTCAAGTTCTCGCCCCGGCAGCCGTTCCCACGCTTGGGCTGCTCCGGGTGGATCCTGTTGGAGGACCTCAGGGCGACCATCAGCGATGTAGCTGCTTTTGACAAAAGGTCCACTGAAGCACATGTTGATAGGGTTTGCATCTCAATTCAGCTTCAGCATCTTTAAACATCCACCACCATGCTTCATTATGGTTCTCTTTCAGTTTGATGCGGAACCTCACGCTGTTCACGGAGAACCCCGACCTGACGTACCCGACCCAGGACGAAGTGTGGAACCAGTTTGAGCAAATATTCGAGGCGATCTCTGGACTGATCAACTACGCCCCGGTTTTCAAAGATTACCATTACCAAGGCCTCCTGCAACTTTACGACGACAAGATCCTGTATTTGGAGCTGAGAGCTGGATTGTCTCAGGTCGGGGGAAATATTTATTTATTTCAGATTATCCAGGGTTAAGGGCTTTGCTCAAGGGCCCACTCGTGGCTGGTGGTGGGACTTGAATCTGTAACCATTCGGTCCAGAGTCCCCAATGCCTTAACCACTGAGCTCTACCTCCTGTTTATGAACGAGTCATTCGTTTCAAGCGACTCTTTAACGGTGAGCCGTTTCAGCGAATGATTCGTTCGTTCCCGAGTCGATCGTCTCATAGTCCGTCCTTTCTTTTGTCATGTGATTCCCATACACGAATGAATTAGGGCTCTTCGTTACAGCCATGATTGAGGCTACACGTGTGTTACTCTGGTGTCCACAAACATGTGTCCATATGGTGTTTATGACAGGTCTACGAACTTGACGGGACTGTCCATGACGCACACTGGACTGTACAAACCTACAAGAGCGTAACCGAGCGGTTCAAGCTGGAGCATCCAGACTTCATCGGGATTCGGATAATCGTGTCTGTATATCGGTAAGGTCCAACATCGTTTATATCTCTCTCCTGTATTATTTGATCCTTAAAATGTAATTTGCTGTCAGGCTACGCAACCAAGCGGTGGTCAAGCAAGCGGTCCAAGATGCCATCGAGTTGCAAAAACGATATCCTGAGATCATCGCCGGCTTTGATCTGGTAATTAAATCCTGGAAAGGAAAGCAGGTGTTGTTTTGTGTAGGCCGGTCGGATGATTTCGGGGGTCTCTGATGTCTTGCTGTAGGTCGGCCGCGAGGACGGAGGAAATTCCATTTGGTATTTCCGAGACGCTCTTCCCGTTCCCGCTGGCAACTTTTCGTATTTTTTCCACGCAGGCGAAACCGGTACGTTTCATATTGATATGCGAGACGGCCGATGAGATACACTGATATATCTTTAAACATTTTATTTGGTTCCGATTGTGTTGTTAGACTTATACGGCACCGACGTAGACATTAATGTGCTGGATGCGCTGTTATACAACACCACGCGTATCGGGCACGGCTTCGCCCTGGCGCACCATCCCCTGGCCAAGGAGCTCTCCAGAAAAATGGGCGTGCCGGTGGAAGTATGTCCGATATCCAACCAGGTAAAGGTTCTAACAGCAAATACAGTGTTTTTTTTTCATGTTTGTCACACTTTAATGTTTCAGATTATCAAAAGATCAATTTAAATATTAATCAAAGATGTAAAAATGCAGTTTTTTGTTATTAAGGGAAAACAATCAAAAACATGTTTTCCTCCCTCATGCTAACAGTAAAATATGGTGGTGGGGGCAGTGTGATGGTCTGGGGATGTTTGACTGCTTCGGAGACCACCGGGGAATGCTAGGTTGCTTCCGGTAGAGGTGTTAGTATGGCCAGCAGGGGGCGATGGGACCCACACAGACCACGGGGTTAACACCCCTATATAGTGACAGGGGACATTATACTGTCAAAAAGCACATGCCAAAAAAATTGAAAACCAGGAAGGGGGCAAACACTTTTTCACACCCGTATACAGCGCATTGACGATAAATCTGTGATGGACTGCAGGTGCTGAAGCTGGTCTCGGATCTGCGTAATCACCCCGCCGCAGTGTTAATGGCAGAAGGACATCCCATGGTGGTGAGCTGCGACGACCCGGCCCTGTTCGGCACGAGCGGACTCGCCTACGATTTCTACGAGGTCTTTGTCGGGATCGGAGGCCTGAGTGCCGGCGTAGGGACGCTCAAGGAGCTGGCAATGAATTCCATCAGGTGGAACGAGGTTTTCATAACGTCGGCGTTTTATCTCGGAAATAAATTCGGTATTGACGTTTTTATTTGTTTGCTTGTTTACAGGTACAGTTCTTTACCACCGGCGCTTAAGGATAACGCCATGGCTTTGTGGCAGCAGCAGTGGGCCAAGTTCATATCAGAGTATTAATCAGAGGAAAATCAATAAATAAACAAACGAATAAGGCCACAGATTGTTCGTTATTTCTGGACTTTAGGTTTTCTGTCACATAGAATTTGATTTATTTGTATTAAAAAGAAATAAAACTAACCACTAAAAAAAAAGGTATTTAAAATGATTTTATACATTTGTAAGTGTGTCAAATTTACTCAATCAAAATACAATTAAACTGAAACTATTATAAATATTTTATATATAAAGTTGTTGGCGTTAAATTTTGTGCTTAATCTTAAAACATTTCTCAATTTATTTTTGTTTGCTTTCAAAATATAAAATATTGTTGAAATACAGACTAGTTTTTTTTTTTTAAGGATTTTGACAATAAATAAATAAATATTGAGATATATTAATCAACTTTATTTCTGCATGCATTTTATTTAGGACCTAAAATTCCTAGAAAAAATCCCTAAAAAAACGGACGTTTATGTATTTTGACACCCGAGGGGAGAACAGCAAGCACATTAAACTTTAAAAATACAATAACAAGGACTAATTCAATCATCATTTTAAAATAGAGCTAATTATTTGTAATAAACAAATTAATTCACTGGCACCGATAGTAAATTGATGGAACGATGGGATGTCGACATAAACCCGAGAGCGCCCTCTAGTTGCGAATCACTGACTCCTCGTGCTGTTTCTATTGGAGAGCACTATATTATAATTACTTAATGATATTCATTCATTCATTCATCTTCTAATCTTCTACTTCTACCCCTAAACCGCTTTATCCATCTAACTACTCTCCCTTTATCTCGATCTCTCGGGTCACGGGGAGCCTGTGCCTATCTCAGGCGTCTATGGGCATTAAGGCAGGATACACCCTGGATGGAATGCCAATCCATCGCAGGGCACACACACACACATTCACACACACATTCATACACTAGGGACAATTTTCCAAGGTGCCAATCAACCTACCGTGCATGTTTTTTTTTTGGACCGGGAGGAAACCGGAGAACCCGGAGAAAAACCTCCTTGAGGCACGGGGAGAACATGCAAACTCCACACACACATGACCGAGCCGGGAATCTAACCCGGATCCTGGCGGTGTGAGGCGAATGTGCTAACCACTACGCCACCGTGCCTCGTTACTTAATGATATAATCCTTTTAATTAAATATTTGATGCAAATGATTATTTATTTATTTTTATGCTGTAATGATTTAGATAGTCGTAAAAGACCTGGGTTGTAAACATTACAAGCGAAATCATGACATTTAGACCTTTAATTCTCGCGACAAAGACGAAGTAAAACTGTCAGATTTTCAATATAAAAATGGAACAAAAAAGAAAAAAAGACATACAGACAGAAAATATACAGATTTGTTCAATAGGATTTTACAAAATTTGTAAAGAATAAAAAGTTTCTAATGTGCGACAGTGTTCGGGTGCAGGGGTTTTACTCGCGCCAGGCGGGACAGTCCTAACCGTAGCCCGAGTCCGGGAGACTTCACGGGAGGACTCTGACACGAGCCAGGACTCCGTCCTACCAGACCTGAGAACATACAGGGGGGAAAGAGAGAGAGAGAGAGAGAGAGAGAGAGAGAGAGAGAGAGAGAGAGAGAGAATCATTTGCATTGGATCAAACGTAGTAAATAAACAATAAATGAATTACTATCTGACCTACAGCACATTCAGACAATGAGATGAATCCTATGCAGGTACAACAGCGTCTCCATGTGCGTGATTTTAAAGTGCACTACGCCTTACCAGGAGGAGTCCATTTTGGCACTCTGCCCCCACCAGGGCTGGTCTGGAGGACAGATCTGGACACGGGAGGAGTGGTGGGAGATCCTTTCGGTGCAGAGCGGCGCTGACCCGCAGCCGGACTACTGACTGCTGTGGCTTTGCCTGGGATTAAAGAAGGAAGGAAAGAAAGACAAAAGAAACATTATAGAAAAGAACGACAGACAAAACCGAAATGAAAGACAGAAGAAAAACCAAGAAAGTAAATAAATAAATAAATAAAAAGAAAAGACCAGATTGAAAACAAATGGAAGAAAATATATGTGATTAAAAAAACGGATTGATCAATCTTCCACTGGAGCTGGATTTGTGTGGGGATATGTCCTGCTGACCAACACATGACATCATATACATTTGTGTTTGTCATAACGGTTTAGAAAAGAACCACACATAGGAGTATTTTTTTTGGGGGGGATGGGGGTTGAAAACAGGGTCTGGTGTCCCAATACTTTAGCCCCATAATGTATTATAATAACAGTGCAGCTTGCCGTTATGAAAAGAAAAGAAAGGGCTGTACGAACCTCTGGCCTGGGGCTTGGTTTTAGGCGCTTTCGCCGGCTTCTTCTCTTTCTTGGCAGCTTTCGGTGACACCTTTTTCTCACTCTTGTCCTTTTTCCCTTTCTCTCGTTTCCTCTTCACTGTGTACTCTTCATCCTCGCTCTCGTCTGGCTCACTGAACTCCGAGTCGCTCTCTGGAGGAATTAAGGATTAAATCAATCACTAAACTGTATCCAGTGCAGAGAAAATAAGGTGTGTGTGTGTGTGTGTGTGTGTGTGTGTGTGTGTGTGTGTGTGGTGATGCACTACCAGGTGTGTCCTGAGGTCTGAAATCTTCATCCTCCACGTGATTTCGCGGTTTTGTTGTTATGGAGATGCCAGACGAAGGGGTCTGCTCACTAGTGATCTGATCTAATCCTAAAGTCAGAGAACAGCGTGTATGTTACAATATCATTAGTGACGTGTGCAAAAGCATCACTATTATAATCTCTCTCTCGCTTTGGTCAAATTAACTCGTCCCGCGGTTTTTGTCAGGAATTCCGAACCCGGGGCCAAAAAGCGGGAATTTTTCCCCATAGAAAATGAATGGGGTTGAAATTTGGTGCCTCACAGTTCGGGCCTGTGAGCGTCCGACATGCACATATGGCAAATCCACTCGTAGGGGGTCCGGAGTGGATCACCATCATATACCTCCCGAACCTCACACCTGGTCGGAATTTCACGAGATCCTCAACATTCCAGCCCCATAGAGAATGAATGAGGAACAGCTGCGCTGTTCGGCCCGTGTTCACCCGACATGCACGTCACATATCTACTCGTAGGTGAGATGGAGTCGGCCGTGACCATATGACTGCTGCATGGAGTCACATGGTCGCAAATGTGAAAAATCTGCGAAACGGTGAAACTCAGACACAGGGTCATGTGACATGTCTAAATGCTCGACACATGGACCGAGTCGGACGCTTGATAATTTGATGATATCACGTTCGTCATTGGCCCCGCCCCCTCCCGAAAAATTGGCAAAATGTGTGATTTTGGTGTCTAAACACTCGTCTCTCCGAACGAGCTAGCATTTCAAAGTCAACGCTAAATATTAAACGGACCAGGCTGTAAAAGGAGTCGCGCCCGGAGCTGCATCGGCAAATATCACACACATTTTCTTCAGGAAATGTAACATGTCTAGTTTATGTTGATTTACTGGGTCTTACCGGAGCGTTTGACGTCCACGCTACAGTTTGACAGCACAGGGGGCGTGTCTTCCGAGGTGTTGAAGGACGGAGGGTCATCTTTTATTGAAAAGAAAACAGTACGTCTTTTAAACCTACACATCCTGATGAACTGCAAATCTCCACAAACCTATTAAAACATCTTGCCACACGAGAGGAGGTTGTTCAAACGGCATAGAGGGACTACATGAGGAATACGATGTGCAAAAAGCACATCCCAATCTCATGCTCGGGTGTCTCAAATTTTGCAGCCTACAAATTAGTGGCCAGGAACTCATTTTTTTTATTTACCAAAGCAGCTGCCATCTGCAGTGAAGTGCGTCAGTACCGGAGGCTCCGACTTTTCATCTTCAGGGGAGAAAATAAAAATACAAAAATACTCCATGTAAAAAACGAACTGAAATTATGCAACAAAAATGATAATACTCTGGCCTTTGTAATAATAACATTTACTGATGTTAATAAATGCTTTAGAATGCTTATTTGTGCAATATTGACTAACGCATTTTGAAATAAAGTTAACTTTGGTTAATGCACTATGAATTAAGATGAATCGCACAGCAGACACTCTGGTGCCAAAACAAACAAGTAGTGTCAGTGATTCGCCTCTAGAGGCCGCCATCGTACCGTAATAACAGCGGACCTTCGATAGTTCTAGCAATCATTAAAATCTCTGCTAGAGATGGGACTAGAACACACTATTAAAAGATTAATCGACATGATAACATACGCACCTTGGCTACTCCCGAGCGGCTCGTCTGCGGAATTTTCCGTAGACTGGAGCTCAGACAGAACCAGAACCGCTTCCAAGTCTCTCCTGTACAGCTTTTCGTCCAGCGACACTCTGCGAAACAAAACGTTTTTTAAATCGAGAAAAGACAAAATAATGAGACGCCGGACTTTTCCATGTATTACATGAGATGCCTTTGACCCAGGAGACTCAAAAATCTGCTCCAGCATGTCTATGAGCGAAGGTTATTATAACACAATATGGGTCTTTTCAAGACGCACCTATCAAACAAATTTGTTTGTCCACACACTTTTGTTCACATAGTGTATTCCATAAAGTCAGGTTGAGGAAAAGAAAAAAGAAAAAAAAGACTCGAGACCTCTCATCGCTTGCTTTTGCTGTTGAATCGACGATTCCGTTTTTCCGGGTTTTATCCTCCTGGCATTCCTTCACAGACGCCCGAGCTTTTTTGTTTGGAGGGGGTTTCGCCGTGGCAAAGTCCTCATCTGTTAAACACATACACGAGGTTAGTATCTCTGTTGTAACCATGAACCCTCTGTAACATGACTTATCGACTGGAACATCGTTCAGAAAACATTGGACAAAGAATAAAATCGCCTACCACCGCCAGGGCCCGGGTTCGATTCCCGTCACAGCCATGTGTGTGTGGAGTTTGCATGCTCTCCCCGTGTCTCAGGGGTTTTTTCTCCGGTTTCCTCCCGGTCCAAAAACACAGTAGGTTGATTGGCACCTTGGAAAATTGTCCCTAGTGTATGAGTGTGTGTGTGTCCTGCGATGGGTTGGCATTCCATCCAGGGTGTATCCTGCCTTAATGCCCATAGACGCCTGAGAAAGACACAGACTCCCCGTGACCCGAGGGAAGATCGGATAAAGCGCTAGAAGATGAATGAATGAAGGATGCAGGGTTTTCAAAAGCTTTCTATCCAGAGCTACTTGCACACGATGATGATGATAATCCAGGCTCATGGGTAAGATCAAGCAAGTAAGCCATGGTATACGATTTATATCATTTAATCGCTGGTCAAATTATTCACTGAGGCCTTGTGGACGTCGCACATTAGAACAGAAACTCGTCGTATAGGAAAAAAAAAATAGAGTATCATTAAAATACAGTAATACAGGTCCTTCAGCTAGGTTAGTTCATTTATACCACTGAGGAGATCAGAATTACAAGCCTTGATCATCTTCCCCCCAGTAGTGGCATTTGGGGCAAATTTCCTATGTATATACACCCCGTCACACAGGAAGTCATACCGTAAAATGTTCCTGTTCCAAATCACCCATGTGTACTAAAGAAAAAATATCACCAGGATCATTCATTCATCTTCTATCGCTTTATCCGATCTGCCCTCGGGTCACGGGGAGTCTGTGTCTATCTCAGGCGTCTATGGGCATTAAGGCAGGATACACCCTGGATGGAATGCCAACCCATCACACACACACACACACACACACACACACACATTCATACACTAGGGACAATTTTCCAAGGTGCCAATCAACCTACCGTGCATGTTTTTGGACCGGGGGAGGAAACCGGACAACCCGGAGAAAAACCCCCTGAGACACGGGGAGAACATGCACAAACTACACACACACATGGCCGAGACGGGAATCGAATCCCCGACCCTGGAGGTGTGAGACGAACGTGTTAACCATTAAACCCCCCACACAATTGATCAATTGTACTCATCCGAGTTTATACAAGTGGAAGGAAAACACAGTTCAGTACAACATCAAGAGGAAAAGATGCATTAATTACCATCATCATCATTCATGAAGTCAGAGTAATTGATGGCTTTCTTTTGCCTGGAAAACACACACGTCACTGAAGACACATATTATACCAGTGCACGTACATAAACATCACATTATTTACAGAGAATTTACATTAAACTTTAATTGGGGTGAAAAACAAACCTGGACGGGCGGTCCATTTTTATAAATATAGGAGATTTTAATAAAATATTCTCTCTCTCTCTATATATATATATATACACCCCCTCTCTCTCTATATATCCCTCTCTTTCTCTCTCTCTCTATATATATATATCCCTCTCTTTCTATATATATATATCCCTCTCTCTCTCTATATATACACACCCCTCTCTCTATATATATATCCCTCTCTTTCTAAATATATATATATACAACCCCCCCTCTCTCTCTCTCTATATATATATATATATATATTACAAGAATCCCCCCTCTCTCTATATATATATATCCCTCTTCTCTCTCTCTATATATATATATCTCTCTATATACTTTCTCTCTCCATCTCTCCGTCAATCTCTATACTCATCTCTTTCTATCCCTTTATCTCTCTCTCTCTCTCTCTCTCTCTCTCTCTATCACTGTAATTAAAACATCTCTACACTCCTCTTTTCTCTATCTCTCTATACTTTCTCTTTCTTGTGTTGGTAAACAAACGCTAACTCTCCATTCCTTTAAAACACGCCTCTACTTACAAAAAAATAACAATAAAAAAGCGCTGATTTAATAAACAAATTCCGGTCGTCAAATAAAAATAAAACGACTGTATAAAATAAATATAAACACAAATTTCCTCCGCACGCGCTCCAGCCCCGCGCGCGCAAACAAACAAACCACTAATACTCACTTGATTATTTGGAATGACAGATTCGAACCAAACAGGAAAAGGAAAAAAAACAAGCCAAAATAATCATAATGTCTTATAACGCGAGTGCAGAGTGAATTCTGTTTCCTGTATGAAACTCGTGATGTTAATAAATATTTAATGAAGGCGCAGATAAAAAGGCGCGAATCTGCTGATGCAGATCTGCAAAAGAGCCACACACACACACACACACACACACACACACACACACACACACACACACACACACACACACACACACACACACACACACACACACACACACACACACACACACACACACACACACACACACACACACACACACACACACACACACACACACACACACACACACACACACACACACACACGTTTGGTAAGACTTTCCTGAACACATTTATATACCTTTATTATTTTTTCAATTCTATTTACATAATCTTAATTTCATGTTTACGCAGAAAACATTCCACTACATGTGAAAGTGTGTGAACGTATAAAATTTGCATATTTATGGTGAGACAAAAAAAAAACAAAAAAAAAAAACAAACACAAGTTTTTAGGGTTTTTGTAATATAGATTTTCTTTGGTTTGTGTATCTGTTGGGTCGGATGTTATTATTATTATTATTATTATTATTATTATTATTGAGGAATGGGATGTTCAAAAGTCACATAAACTTATTCTCGTCCAAATACGTCTTTGATTTATGCTATAAAATAACATAACAAGATTATTATAATAAGATCTGATTCCGGGACTGCTGCTTTAATTCGGAGTATTTAGCGCGCGTTCTTCTTTTGTCTTTAGATCATGTTTATTATAGAAAGGGATTATTTATTATAAACAGTAGGGATTCTTCCTGCGTTTCCTATAAAAGCCCACTAGAGGGCACTCGCCCTAGAAAATTAATTGAATTGGTTTAATCCAATGGGTTTATTGTGAGTGCCCTCTAGTGGAATTTCGTGGTAAACGCAGGTTTGGATCCGTTCAGAAGGATTTCATTACTTTAAAACATTACCCCATTTTAAAGTTGATTCTACACACGGAAATATATATTCATTTTCCCGTCGTTTTTACTTAAAACGACTGTAAAAAAAATAAATAATTCTGAACATAATTCCGCGTCTTTTACCCACTCGGACGTAAACAAACCACTTCTTCTGTGGTGTTTAACGGCGGTTGGCCTCCATATTCAATGGTGTGTTACCGCCACCCAGTGTCCTGGAGCGTGGCGTTTTGTGGATGTGGTGAGTTTTGAAGCAAAAATGTTTATTATTATATATTAGTTTATATTTACGATGATGCAGGTGTAGTGTGGAGAAGGATGATCCGCTGTGGTGACCCCTAAGCAGCCGAAAGAGGAAGAAGAGTGTATTGGAGTGTGGATAAACCGGCGAAAGTGGGTTTATTTAAAGAGAGATTTTTTTCTCCTACCTTCTTCTCTTTTTATAACACTAATAATAATTTATAAAACGTGTAATCTATTTACTAACAGACCAGTATCCTTTATGATGCTAAATAAATTTGTACTAATAGCGTTGAATGCATTTCCCGGTAAGACTGGGAATTAAAGCCTTATTTTGATTTATATAAAATACAAGGAGATTAAAACTACGATTATAACGTGTGAAATGTCAAACCAGATCTGCATGCTAACTCAATATATTTTGAAATACGGGGATTCCGCCTGCTGTTCACATAATATTCCACTAGAGGGCACTCACCGACTCACACAGGGCTTGGAGTGTGCTTCACGAGAGTGTGAGTGCCCTCTAGCGGAATGTCATGGCAAAAGCAGGCAGAATCCCATAAAGATTCCTAGTGCATGCTTGATTATTTTGCATTTTTTAATACATGTTCAAAAAGGGAATCAAGTGAAACTTTAAAAAAAAAAAAGGAAAAAAGAAGCCACTGCATAGAAAACAAAGCCAGTCTTTTTTTTTTGGGACAAAATTTAAATACTACAGGACTGCGGAATGAGCGGAATGAATTTTTTTTGCATGAGCAGAACTGAAAATTCCATCTGGTGGAGGTGTTTATTACACATTTCAGTGTCTAATTACGGTCCGAGACGGAAAAAGCGCTCTGTGGTTTCGCTGCATTAATAAACGAAACATCCCTGTTCCAGTTGTTAAGAATAAATAAATAAATAACATTAAAATGCTTAAAAACACATTAAACTGAACTTTAAACCTCGACACAATTTATGCATTCAACTAGCACTTCAGGTGCAGGAGTAAGACCTGGTCTTTTTACAGCGGTTTTGCAGTTTTAAGGAAGAAATCATTAGTGCACACACACACACACACACACACACACACACACACACACACACACACACACACACACACACACACACACACACACTATATATTGCACTTGAAAAAATGCAGATTCTGATATAATAGCTATTCTGAGTATGTACACAAGTCAAAAGTACATCTAAAGTTACTGTAACGTTCTCGTAACTAAACCAAACGTAATAAAACATTGATCGGAATGATCGGAAGCCCCGCCCCCCTCCTTGTTCCGTACGGTTCAGTGGTTTTCATGCTATACAGAGAAGCAGTCCCGTTTGGGCTGAAAGCACATGGTCACTAAGCAGGTCTTGCAGTAGACGGGTGTTTTTTGTCCACACACTTTGCAGTGTCTCCTTCCTCTGGTGCTGTCTGAAGCGAAGTTCCCCGGTAAGTGGCGCGCGTCCCCGAGGAAGGGCCGGGAATGTGGAGGGAATTCGGGAAGCACCGACGCGCCGAGTTCCTCGACGAGCGTTTCTCGGAACTGCTTCTGCGTCATCGCCTTCTGATTCCTGGCGCTGGCCGTTTCCCGGTGCAGGATGAAGGCGTTTACGATGGCGATGTCCACAAAGTGGTAGAAAAAGCTTTGGTACCATTTCTTTGTCTTATGTAAGACTGTGTAATAACCAATGAGGGCGTCCGACACGTCGACTCCGCCCACGTACCTGAAACGACAACATTAAAAAAGGAATGGTGAATAACGCTGCACGATTCATCTAATATAGTATAGTCTTTATTTATACATTACAGCACAGAGACACTGTTCGCATATCCCAGTTTGTTTGGAAGTTGGGGTGAGAGCGCCCCCTGGAGGACAGAGGGTTAAGGGCCTTACTCAAGAACCCACGGCAGCTTGGCGATACCGGGATCTCGAACCCCCGACCTTCTGATCAGTAACCCAGCACCGGAATCCACTAGGCCACACCCCCTCCCTCATTTCTTTTACATTTGTTTTTTTACTCCTGCGTGGAGGCGACGCCTACCCTACACCGTAACCTGACACCTCTCCAAAAAAGTAACCACACGTCAGATCGCGAGGTCCGTGATTGGTCGTCTCGGCGGTGCATTTCCGGTGTAGCGTGGTTACGTATTCCCGCCGTAATTCCTCCGTTTAAAGTGCAGAAAGCGCGGACGTGGAGCGAGCGTCCGAAAGGATCATGCAAGAGGAAACACATCTATGATACTTCATCACCATTTTACAAAGACTGCATTGCAGGAAGTCACCAGCAGAAACCCAAACAGTGCACCAGCGCCAACTAGTGTTTGTATGGGAGGCTGTATGGGAGGTAGCCCGGTGGTTAAGGTGTGGTTATGGAGGTGGTGTAGCCCGGTGGTTAAGGTGTGGTTATGGAGGTGGTGTAGCCCGGTGGTTAAGGTTTTGGACTCTGGAACCGGAAGATCACTGGTTTAATCCCCACCACCACCACCAAGCTGCCACTAGTGGGCCCTTGAGCAAGGCCCTTAACCTTCAATTGCACAGTTGTAAGTCGCTCTGTAGAAGGGCGTCTGCCAAATGCTGTAAATGTTTGGGAATGGTCACTGCAGAGCAACGCAGAAGTATAAACGCTCGCGACGGCGTCAGCTACGTGTGCAGACTGCAGCGTTCACTCCACGCAGAAGTATAAATCAACCTAACTGCGTTCACATCACGCTACGTTTACACGCTAGTGCTGTTTATTACATAGTTATTGGTTTTTGTTACTGATTGTCCTGTTTTTTGTACTTGTTGAAAAAAATTCCCACAGAGGAAAATCGCGATTCGCGCGTTAGCGAGGATCGTCTCGTCAATCGGAGAAATATGATGGAAATAAACGCAACGCTTTTTACTGACCTGTTGTATTCGACAACACATTGTGGAACGGATAAATCCAAGGTCGTCCACTGTCCGTCTTTCCTCTTCACCTTCCTCTGCATAACGCTACACTCGTCGCCTCTGTGAATGGTGGAGCACATGCGCACCTCCCTCGTATCCCTCCATTCTACGAACAGCAAGTTCCCGTCTCTCAGCCAGTGATGCGTGCCTCGGGGAGCTTTGTTGTGAAGCTTGTTGGTGACAGTTTTGGGGTAGCCTACGCTGCCGGACCCAATCGTCCCGCACGCCATGATGCTTTTCTTGTGGAGGTCCCGGAACAGCGCTGGACTGGTGTAGAAGTTGTGGACGAACAGTTTGTACCCCGTTCCCAGCGTCTTTTCGTCGACCAGTGCCGTGACGTACTCGTGGCTCAGTCCTTTGTCCTGTTGGCGCGGCGCACCGGGAGATTTCCCCTCGCAGATAAAGAAATCCCAGGTGTAGGCGCAGCGCGAGTCGGCCAGCACGTAGAGTTTATATCCCCACTTTGTGGGTTTGTCTTTCATGTATTGTTTAAGGCCATTTCTAGCTTTCGACGCCACCATCCTCTCGTCGACGGTGATGTCCTGGTTGGGATGGAAATACTTTTTACACGCCTGCCTCATCTGGAGATACATGGGCTTGATCTTGCCCAGGCGGTCGTAAGCAGGCGTTCCTCTTTTTCGCTCGTTTTCGGCGTCCGCGTTTGGATGGCTGAGATGCAGGGCGGCAGAGATGCTGTGGAATTTCCGCCCAGACATTACGTGCACAGGAAATGGAACTTTGAAGGTGTCTGATTTCCTCCAGTAATCCGTCAGCGAACGCATTTTCACCAGACCCATGAAGATTATGAGCAGCAGATAAGAATACAAGTCGTCCATGGTAAGATCCGTCCACCGTCTCGGGCCTTTGTTCATCGTGGCTCCGTAGGCGTTTGTGTTGTTCAAGATGTCCTGCAGCAACGAAGACGACAGGAAGAGCTGCACCAACTGCAACACGGTGTGCGAGGCAGCGGGGAGCAGCTGTGGGCCCGGCGTTCGGGACGGTCGGAAGGCCGCGGACCGCGGGGGGATATCCTCATCCGTTGAATTATTCCACCTGTCTTTGGGTTTTCTGGAGGATCCCAACGAGGAAGAGCGGGTTTTCTTCTGATTCGGAGATGAAGTACGTGTTGACTTTGGAGAGTCATGCGAGGGCCTGAACCTCTTTTCCGGTTGTTGCTCGGCGCTTGGAATCCACTCTTCATCAGAGCATTCAGTTACACGGCTAATGAACGACAAAGGAGGGAAAAAAAACAGCTTTGTATATCAAGTACAGTAGGACCCCGGGATACGATTGCTTCATGATACGACACGGAATACGAAGATTTTTGGTCCCATGATACGTTGTTTTCCTCCTGATACGTCACCGATACCTCTCGCGATTATTCAAATTTCGCGGGTGTGCGCAGACGCCTATAGGCGCGACTACGTCACTAAAATGCTGGTCTGCTATTGGTCAGAAATCATTATTGTAAGTGTTTACTATTAAATTTATTACATTTTAATTTACGTATTGTACAGCAGTGAGCACAATAACTGTACAGTTACATTTAAGTTTTCATATCCGCTGCCTACTCCTCCCTCCGCCTCATGCCTCCCCCTGCGCTCGTCACCGCTGAAGTCACGTCAGTTGCAAGGTAAATAAAGTTGCATTTTTCCTTCATTTATTGTTATTATTTATGTTTTTTTATTTATATGTAACATGTTTCTCTCTTTGTTTCTTATCTGCTTACTAGCCTGTTTTTAATAAGTTACATGAAATGTTGATGCTTTTGTCTGGGTGGTTACACGTATTAATTAATTCCCATAAGTTCTATTGTTCAAGATACGTCAAAATCATGTTACGATGCCTGAATCCTGAACAGTGAATGCATGGATGCATATTTTGTATATACACACACACACTATATTTATTACAATAAAATAAATCATGTATTTTCCTTTATTATATAAAACTCACCTGTATAAAACATTCTGGTATTTTCCCTCCACAAGCAGATCCCCTTCGTCGCCGTCATCGATGACGCTGATGACGTCTTCCTCCTCCAAAATACTTTCTTCATCACTGCTTTCGGCAAGCTCCAACAAAAAATCTCCTGCACGGTACAACTTCTTATGACCATCCATTTTCCAGGTGTCCCAACTGTCTTACAACACACTATGTCTTACCCATGCTGCTGTCTTCCTCGCCATAGTTTGATAGAACAGGAGGCGTGTCTTCAGAAGCGTCTTCAAAAGATGGCGGGTTATTTAACATAAAGAAATAAAATGCAGTATATCAGTGGTCATGTGAGTAGGATACTTTATTAAAAGAGTCATTAATATGGTAACGTATGCACCTTCACTACTTCCAAGCGACTCCTCTTTGACTGTAGACTGGATCTGGGACAGAACGAGAGCAGCTTCTAAATCTTTCCCCTGCTGTTTTTCAGACAGACACCCCCTGCAAAAACAAAAATGCAGGATTCGTAATCTATTATTTATTTATTTATAGGGCAAACACACACACACACATACACCTGTCTTTCACCCTTTTCACACACTGGTACAGGAAGCCTTCTCTCGCATGAAATTGTCCAAAACCTGCTCTAGCATGACAACGTCCCTGTGCACAGAACCAGCTCCATGAACATATCGTAGAAGATCTCGATATGGCCTGCTTTTGGGGTGGATTTGATCACTATGGCAGCACCCAAGGCCTCACCACTTCATCAGTATGATTTTACTTGTACTTTAACACCCTTGTAGCTGCATACGCTCCATATTTCCACAAATATCTAATGGACCATCTCAGAACTGTGGAGGTTATAACAACGGCAAACAATCATTGAGGGAAAATATTTATCAGTAATATTAATGCTTATTATGTTTCGTTTACAAATTTGAGACAAAGTATTTGCCTCGTTTTGTCCAATTAACTACACAGAGCATTTTGTTTCCCCGGGGACCATTATTACTAATGCATCACCCACTAAATAAACCTAAAAAAAGACTTTATCTGTTCTTGTTTATTCTCTTTAATAAAGAAAAAAAAGCACTTCTTATATAATGAAGCGATGGAATAATCAGTAGATCATTACACTAATCTGTAGCACTAATTGGATAAGTACACATCAATCAAGCATTCAGGTGTCCATAAAGTCAGGAATTTTTGATACCTCTCTCCCTTTTCTTTTGCTGCTGAATCGATTATTGCACTTTCTCCGGCTGCGTTCCTCCGAGAAGCCCGAGTTTTACTGTTCGGAGAAGGTTTCACCGTGCCAAGGTTTTCACCTGTTAAAATCAATTCACTTGTTTTATTTAGCGCTTTACACAATGTACATGCTATCAAAGCAGCTTTACATTAAATATGTGGTGGGTGGATGGATGGGTGGGCTGCTTGGATGGGTGGGCTGCTTGGATGGGTGGTGGATGGGTGGGTGTACAGGTGGATGGATGGGATTGGGTGGGATGGATGGGATTGGATCGGTGGGTTGGGATTGGATGGATGGGTGGGTGGTAGTGGATGGGTGGGAGTGGATGGGTGGGTGGGTGGGTGGTTGGGATTGGATGGGGTCGGTGGGTGGGTGGGAGTGGGTGGGTTGGATGGTGGGTGGGTGGTGGGTAGTTGGGGATGGGTGGGTGGGATTGGATGGCTGGGTGGTTGGGATTGGATGGCTGGGTGGGTGGTGGTGGTGGGTGGGTGGTTGGGATTGGATGGATCGGTGGGTGGACGGGTGGGCGGGCGGGCGGGTGGAACCGGTGGGTGGGTGGACGGGTGGGTCGGTGGGGGGGTGGGTGGTTGGGATTGGATGGGTCGGTGGGTGGGAGTGGATGGGTGGGTTGGTTGGGATTGGATGGGCTGGGTGGTTTGGATTTGGATGGCTGGGTGGGTGGTTGGTTGGGATTGGGATGGATCGGTGGGTGGACGGGTGGATCGGTGGGTGGATGGGCGGGTGGGAACGGGGGATGGGGTCTTGGTGGACGGGTGGACGGGGTGGGGACGGGTCTTTGGTGGGTTGACGGGGTGGACCGGTGGGTGGTGGTTGGACGGGTGGACCGGTGGGTGGGTGGTGGACGGGTGGGGGACCGGTGGGTGGGTGGACGGGTGGACCGGTGGGTGGGTGGACGGGTGGGGACGGTGGGTGGGGTGGGTCGACGGGTGGACCGGCTGGATGGATGGATGGGATTGGATAGTGGTGTATTATGGGTCCGGTACAGCGTTAAGAAGGGAAAAAAATAAACATTACTTACCATTATTATTATTATTATTGTTGTACAAGAAGTCAGAGTTATTGACGGCTTTCTTTTGCCTAGAAAATACACAATTACATTTACATCAAAGCACAGTAAAACAACAACAACACTTTAATATTAGAAGGAAAAGACAAACCTCGACGGTCGGTCCATCTGAATGAGAGAAGGCACAAGCAACTTTATTCCTCTATTTATTTTCTTTCATTGCTGTGTAAACAAAGCGCTAGTAAACAAGATGCTAAATCTTCATTATGTTCATTTCAAATAAATAAAATATATATTTCAAAAGCCCCACCGTTGATTTTAGACACTTAAATAGATTTAATCAATTCCTGTCACTAATAAAACTAGTGTTTAATAAATTTAATAAGTTAAAAAAACAACAACAACCTTTCACCACTTACACCGCGCGCAAACAAACAAACAAACATCCTCAGTGGTGTTTACCGGCGGCTGGGCTCCCACTGCAGTGGTACATTAGCGCCCCCTTACGCAACTCCACAGTGAAGGGATTCGAATCTCACGAGTCCTTTGAGTCAGTAGCGATTCCATGTATGAATCACTACGAGTTAGGTTTAAATAGATCCCAAAATGGGTGGGATTAGTTTACACTTGTTACTCGCCTTTTGGGTACTACAGATGTGCATGTTTGTGTTCTTGTCTATTTAATAAAAAAATAAAAGATAAGATAAAAAAACATCTGAGATAAAAATGATTCTGATTCTTTCCAGTGGTCTTTCCTCGTTGAACCTTCCTTTTCTTCTCTTCATCCCATTTCATTTCTATCCAGGATTTATAGGGTCGAAAAACGCATTTTTTCTCTACACTGAACCCCAAAAATGTGCTGGCACCCATGTGCATGTGACCTTCACCCGTATCCGTTCCTGATATACAATATTTTATTGCGATTCAGATTATTGCAAACATTTTTTGAGCAAATTACAACTTTATCAGGTCTAAATTCTTCTACCCACTATGATGCCAACCCATTAGTTCCACTTCAAATACAGATACATGCCCAGTCTCTTGTGTACCTTGTTTCCCAGCATTGTTGGAACACATTAAGACCCCCTGAGGAGTCCCCTGCTGTAAACAGATTTAATCAACAATTTAAAACCGGCAGATTCACACGAGGTTAAGAATGAGTTTATCTGCAAAAAGATATGTGTGTCATTTGTGTAGAGAATTCACTTTTTATATTTGTTTGGGAGCAGCAGTGGGATATATGAGGTGACCATAACTATAGCATTTAAAGAATCCTCTAACCTCTATAAGTTTTATTTTATTGTTGTGCATAAGAATCATGCAGTAGAGATGAAATATAACAAATATAAGACAACCAGAATAATGAATAAATTTCAGTCTATGCAGGAATAGAACTATTTCTTTAAATGTACAGATATGTGAATGTCTTGCCTCTTTCAGCTCCTGTTCAGAAAATCTAATTAATAAATAATACAAACAATAAAAAAAAAAGGAATACGTCTGGGTATAAAGTAATACATTTAGGAAGGAAACAGCTTTCGTTGTTTTATATTAAATTGCAAAAAAAAGAAAATTGGTTATATAATGTTCTGATCATTGGATAAATAATGAATCAATAAAAAAAAAAAAAAAAACAACCTTGAAAGAAAATTGTTCAACAAAAGTTGCAAAAATAAACTTCAGGTTTTTTCAGCTCCACAACTTTGTGTGGAGTTTGTGCATGTTCTCCCCCGTGCCTCCGGGGTTTTTTCTCCGGGTTCTCTGGTTTCCTCCCCGGTACAAAAACATGCACGGTAGGTTGATTGGCACCTTGGAAAATTGTCCCTAGTGTATGAATGTGCGTGTGAATGTGAGTGCGTGTGTGTGTCCTGTGATGGGTTGGCATTCCATCCAGGGTGTATCCTGCCTTAATGCCCATAGACGCCGGAGATAGACTCAAACTCCACAAAATTCACACACACACACACACACACACACACACACATATCACACATGTGTGTGTGTGTGTGTGTGTGTGTGTGTGTGTGTGTGTGTGTGTGTGTGTGTTTGTGGCTGGACAGTAAAAACACAAGACACTCGAAATGAGAAGAAAAACAATTTCTATTCTCAGATAGGAGACAAACCGAATATAACCATTTACATTACATTGTATAGCCATATAAATAATACGATAAATTAAAACAAAACAAAACAATGGAATTAAATAAATAAATACAGAATTCTTTATATATATATATATATATATATATATATATATATATATATATATATATATATATAAAATGCAAATCATGTCTGAGGTTGGCGTCCTGCACCAGTAGATTGTTTGTTTGTTTTTTTGCAGAAAAGGAATGTAATTATATATATATATATATGGACTGGTACAGCTGGTCTTTCTGCTTCATTTAGTCCATTTAGTATAAACCATTTTTTAATGCATTTTAAACAAAAAGTACTAAAAACAAACAAACAAACAAACAAAACATTGCATTCAAGTACATGAAAAAGATTCAATCACACACAGTTCTGAACCACAGCTGGTGTGTGTCGGGGTGTGTTACTGTAACGCAACGCGCGCTTTGGATAATGATGATGAAGATGATTATGATGATGATTATGATGATGATGAAGATGATGATGATTTATTTATTGACTTGGCAGATTAAAAGGCCTTGTGTCTTCACCCCACCGTCCCGGACATCCGTGGACTCCCGGGGCTCCTGACGTGCTCCACATCCCACGGGTCGTCGTCTCCGCCGGGCCACGCGCGGGTCTCGCGCGAGGCGCCGCCGCGGTCCTCGGGCAACTCCGTGTCGTCGTCGCGGGCGGCGCGCGAATCCGACTCCTCGTCCTGGCGGCCGCGTCGCCCGCGATGCTGCAGCCGCTCCAGCGGCACCGTGCTCCTCTCGGACAGGAAGAGCGCCGTCTGCGGCAGATTGCGGCCCGCCATGTACACCTGCTTCACGCCGTCCAGGTCCAGCAGCACGGCGCTCCGGGTCGAGTAGTACACGTCGCGGTGGTTCTCCAAGAGCTTGTGATGGAACAGACAGTCGTCCCTGTGACAAATCGCCTGGGACAGACGGACAGGACGGGGCACAAACAGTTCATTAATTAACTCTAAAATACGTTTCTATCAGCAGCAGCAATAAGTCGCCTCCCCCAAAAATGGATATGTTCGTGACTTCTTTCTTTCTTTCTTTCTTTTTCTTTTTTTTTTCTTTTTCTTTCTTTCTTTTTGCAGTCTTCCATCCTTTTTCCCTAATATACTCCTTCCCTTTTCCTTTATTTATTCATTTCTTTCCCCTATTTTTCGCATACTTCACCAACATTTGCGTAATGATAAACGACCCTCACGCCTTCACCCTTGCAGTGATCTCAATACAGTTTAAAAGTGTTTTACTGACAAAAATAAGACACTTTAACCATTTATAAACCACCACGGAGGGAAAGAAGATTTCCGAATGTGCGTAAAAGCAAAAAAAAAAAAAAAAGTTTTCGAAAGCATTAATACTCTAGCATTAGATTATTCCGGTTTATAATGCAATGAGCTTACAGAGGTGAACAGATTTCCATGTACATCCATGCACAGGAACTGGTTACTCTTCACTCCAAGTATTGCGACCTGGTCCCTGCTCTCGGCTTTCAGTAACATCACACCTGTGGATGCAAAAGTCAGATAAAAACAAATGTGCAGAGAAAATACACACACACACACACACACACACACACACTTTTTTTTCTTTAAATATACATATAATTTGCGCACTCACTGTATGAACCGCGGTGGGTCGTTTTGCGCACTTGCCCAGTCACGCTGATCTCCAGGTAGAAGTTGTTGAACTCGGTGCTGGTGCGCAGGTGCACGTATCTCCTCGGGTTGCCCCAGTTGGAGTTTTGCAGAGGTGATGAGGGGTTCGGGGCAGCTTGGATATTCCCGCATCCGTGAAGCGCCCCGAGCCAGAGTGCCACGAGAGCGCGCAAGTGCAGACGGCGAGCAGCTTCGTGCACCATTTCTAATTTGGCATAAAAAATATATTTATATATTAAAAAAATATATATATATATAACAAAGGAAGTCAGAAGAGATGAAGTTTGTGTGCACTGATGAGTGCAAACCTAAAAGTCCGGCTATTTAAGCGCATCCACGCGCCACTCCTCGTTTCCCGTTTTGACGCAACGCTCGCCCCCATCAACGAGAAACGGAAGGATGGGGCTGTTTTTGCACCTTTTTCTGGTTTGGAACGAATTTAAGTGGCTCCTGTAAGCCATAATTGCATTTTGACACAGTTTTCTCGTACCCACAAACCACACGCTGATTGTTTGCGCAACTTTCATTGCGTTTGTGCTCATTAAAAACAACTAACTAAATTGTACGCTATGACACACCAGGATGTATATAAAATTAGCAAACCATCCATCTTTTTCCTTAAAGGTCCTACCCGGACCTCGGGAAATTCTTGCGTACATGCACACACCGGCCAGTAGAGGGAGCTCACGCTTCAAGTGGACCGGGCCTGCTGGAATTTTGAAACTGAACTTTTAAAATTGTGCAAATCAAGGAAGAAATGCACTCCATGTTTGTGGAATCTCTTCATTCTGGAACGGATTTGGGCCTCGGAGGACATGCAGTGTACATATATTTGTATTAATTAATTATATCATGCATTTAATATATATATATATATCTATATATATATATATATATATATATATATATATATATATATATATATATATATATAATATAATTTAATTGAAGCTTTGAGATGGTGCAGGGAAAGAAACATTCTCGGTGGCGGCTCACGGGTCCTCCAGCAGGTGGGAGAGATGAGTGCTTAGACACCAAAAACGCCCGTTTTGGGTGAATTTTTCGGGAGGGGGCGGGGCCAGTGATGCGAACGTGACATCATCAAATTATCCAGCGTTGGACTCCCGTCGATGTGTCGATCGTTTAGACATGTCACATGACCCATTTCAAATAGCAGTTTTGCAGATATTTTAACGTTTGCAGGTATGTGACGCCAATACGCAGTCATATGATCGCGACCGACTCCATCTCACCTACGAGTGGATAATGTCACAATGTGCATATCGGGCGAACACGGGCCGAATGGCGGAGCGTCAAATTTCCCCATTCATTCTCTATGGGGCCGAAATGTCGCGGATTTTCCAGAAATTATGAACGTGTGTGGTGTTCGGGAGATATATGATCATGATCCACTCTGGACGGACCCCCTACGAGTGGATATTGCCATATGTGCATGTCGGACGCTCACACAGGCCGAACTGTGAGGCACGAAATTTCGGCCCCATTCATTTTCTATCTATGGGAAGAAATTCGGCCCCGGGTTCGGAATTCCGCCGGGCGATTCCTTATCAAAAGTAATAGCGCTCCTCACACCATCCATCGGGACACACGATATGAGGTATGATTCGTGGCGATTCGGACAAAAACTGTGGGACGAGTTACGCGCCGAAAATTTGACCGAAGCGAAAGAGAGATTATAATAGTGATGCTTTTGCACACGTCAAAAATAATAATAGTATAAATTATTATATATTATTATATACTAATAATAATAGTATAAATTCATACCTTCTGTGGAATCAGTAACGAGCCCAATATTTTTTTATTCTGTATTCTGTATGGAATGAAACGAATCTGTGCCTTTTAAGTAAGACAAAAATTCTCCTATAAGGCTGAGCAAAAGTATTGGAACCCCTCCTGAATGCGCTTCTATTCCGGATCGGCAAATCCGAAGTGTGTGGAAGTTTTCTGCACGACATTTCCACGTGGTGGATTTAAAGAGAGAGAAAACAAAAAAAAACGATCCGCTTGTTACAAAATCAAACTCTTTTTTTTATTGGTATCAGGAATATGGTTACACACTGCTGTGCACAGCACATACGTACAAAAATAAAAGGAAAAACCCATTTCCCCCACCCCCCCCCCCCCCCCCCCCCCCCCCCACCAATATATATTCATTTGCACACGCATCATCGTCTTTTTTCCCCCCCCCCAAAAAAAAAACACATGACAGAAGACGTGTTTCCTGGGGCTTTACAATCGCATCGCTGTAAAGAAATCATAAACTAAGGCAGAAGGTGAGGTATATATATATATATATATATATATATATATATATATATATATATATATATATATATATATATATATATCGACAGGGGGAAAAAAAGGAAAGAACACAATGAGAGGGAGGAGAGGAAACAGGACAGAACAGATTGGACAAGGGGAGCATTATCACAGTATCTAAATGCCCCCCCTCCCCATGAGCTGGCTGAAATCTGAGGTACTGTGACATATAAATAATAAATAATAATAAATAATAATAATAATAGTAAAATAAATAAATAAACAAACGAATCCAGTGAGTGCTAATCAACTCTGAATCACAGCGAAGTTCCAGTGAATTCAAGACAGCCTTCAGAATTTGTTTACATCCCCCCCCCAACACACACACACACACACACACACACACATATGTGCATTTTCTCAGAAAAGGGATCTAGCAAGCGGGCTCAGCTGCACCCTTTAAAAAAAGCTCAAGAGGACAACAAGATCCCGAATCCGAGGACTCGTATGACATTCTGGTGCGCCGTGGATTCCTGAGCCTCTGCGTGTGTCCATGTGTGTGTGTGTGTGTGGGGGGGGGGGGGGTTGTTTGGGTCGGGGGGTTTGTTGGGTTGGAGGGGTGGCTGTTGGAGGGGTGGCTGTTGCGGAGAACAGAGGACTCAGCCCCCTTGACGGCGGAATCTTCACAAAGACATCCGCGGCTCTCCTGAGGTCGACAGGCCACATCTCACAGGAAAGCGTCGTCCATATTGGATGGCCAATAAACATTTTCACAGCTGTCTCAATAAATCTGCTTGACACGCAACGTCGCCGCTCAGGAATCGCGCTCCCGTTCTCAAAGTGTTTTCGCCGGGAATCCGGCTTCGTGGTGTGGGGGGTCCGGGGGGGGTCGAAATCCCCGTAATCGCCTCGCGTCCTTCTGTTCCAAATCACAGGCATGCATGGCAATTCCTTGGGCGAGGAAATAATTCGGTGACGTGATGCTTTTTTTTTTTTTTTTTGATTTCGCAACACTAAATAAAGCCTGTAAGTAAAACTGTTCCCATCAAGTTACAGGCACGCGATTGTATAAGATGTCTTTGGGTACGCTAGCATGAGATTTCTTTTTTTTCCCCCCGACTCGAACCCGATACCGACTGAGATCTCGAGTGGAACTTCCCAGAGGCTCCCGATGGAGGATTACTAGGGACACAACGAGGAATGGGATGTTCACTAAGCACGTCAGTCTTACAGTATCACTGCTCGCCTTCTCGTGTACCCTTTAGGTACTCGGATTCTGTGTGCTTCTCAAGTATAGAGCAATTCTCTATATAAAGCAGAATATCCACGGATATACGAGTCCCCCGTTTCGTGGGACGAGGGCCCGTAAGACCCTGGAGCAGGGGTGAGAACCGAATCGGACGTTGCATGCACTCGTGCAGTGTTAAACAATCCTTTGACCCTGTTTCGTGACACCCGAACTTGTACATGAATTCACGTCGCCCCGAGTACGTCCAGGGTTCAGGGTGTTGTCTGCGACCTTGACCATGAACTAAAAACGGCCGGCTATCTGACCAGGGCTGGCCCCGGGGGTTACCGCTGGAATCCCAAGACCTTGGATCTTTTTTTCTTTTTTTAACAGGAATAACTGCTCGTCTCGCTCAGGTATTCCGGAAGCTGGCGTCTGTGTACACCCGAGAACGGATGAACAAGCGCGGCGTGAAAATAGCGCCTTTGAAAACGCGCAACCAAAGAGCCGCGGATGTCTGCGCTACGGCAGCAACCCTGTAATTTTGTTTGCAGGCGAACAGCAGCTTCAAGACAGCACTGCAGTGCAGCTGCAGCAAAGAGGCTTAGCCTTGCAGCTTGTCACACACACACACACACACACACTTTCCCTAGGGACGCTGCCACGACGAGCTGCTCCGCGCCACACACACCACACACACACACACACACACACACACACACACACAATCTCTCATTTGTTCTCGATCGTTATCTCTCTTCTTACACACATGAATAAATAAATATGTCCTGCGCCCTTACACACACCCTGACCCCCAGTGAACCCGGACTCTTTGTGCAGCAAAATAAAGCGTCTTCACGTATTTTTGTTGTTGTTGTTGTTGTTGTTTTTTTGGGCCAAACTTTTTTTTTGGTATGTACAGCAGTTTCATTGCTCAAGTAGACCAGCACATACATACATACATACATACATACATACATACACACTATAAAAACAAGCTTATTTTAGCAAGTGCACCGTCGTTCGGCCAATTGCAGCGTTCGGACGGAAAAACACATCTCGGGAAGCTCGATGGCATCAGCGAAGGAACCCACCGGAAAGGATAGCGTTTCACCATATGCTTAAAACTTAGCACATGAGGAAACGACACGGAGAAAGCGATTTCTTTTCCTTTTTTTTTTTTTTTTTTTTTCCCCCGACTCGAGATTAAACGCAGCCATCAAACTCCCCCACACACCCCTCCCCTCCTCACACACACACACACACACACACACACACAACCCTCCCTCAGCGGGAGAGTCCCTCCAGAGCCCTGGCTAACGTGTCAGCCCTATTTCTGACTCCCTGGGGCGTTCGGAGAATGCATGTTAAAGGGGCGGCGTGGAGGAATGCCAAGGCACCTCAGCTCATCATGCAGCCAAAAAATGGATCCGTGTTGCTTTAAGTGCTCTTACATTTCCATGGCAGAAGAACTATATATATATATATATATATATATATATATTATGATATATATATATATATATATATATATATATATATATATATATATATATATATATATATATATGTATATATATATATATATATATATATAAAGATATGTGTTCATATATAACCAAAAAAAAAAAAAGATCAAACTTGCTTTGGCATAGACCAAAAATAATAAAAAAATCCCTTTAAGCAGCTCTGAGGTAATTAAACAAACAAAATCATATTGTCGTCTCCGTCCAGTATTTCCTTACGTCTCGCTGAAGCACCAGATTAAGGTTGGAGAGACCGGGCAATGTCTCCGTATCCACAAGCAATAGTGTACAAAAAAAAAAAAAAAAGGAAAAAAAACCCCACGAAGAAGCAGCATTAAAAATCAAAAAAACATTTGGCTATCCAAATATACATATATATCGAGTCACAAATAAATAATTCTCTCTCTCTTTTTGTTTTTTTTTGTTTTTTGTTTTGCCAGGTAGGTATTTTTTTTCTTCCGTTCTGGACAGAGAGAGAGAGAGAGAGAAGAGAGTGAGGAGAGAGGAGTGAGAGAGAAAGAGAGAGAGAGAGAGAGCTGACCAGACGGCATGTGCAAAAACCAGAGCGTTTTCTGCCCACCTCGCCTCATATTCGAGGGAGGAAGTGAGTGACTGTCATGGAGGTGCTGGCCTTGTTGCCTCTCTTCATGCGCCCGTGTTTGCTGAGCGCGATATAGAATCCCTTGTAAACGAAAGACTCGTAGGCGTTGTAGTTGTTCGGCAGCAGGGTCTCCTTGAATTTGCACTCGGATTTAAAGGAGGGCTGGAAAAGCAAACAGACCGGAAAAGAAACAGCATCAGTTTGGAATCATGTAAATATATATATATATATCATTCATTCATTCATCTTCTAGCGCTTTATCCGATCTTCCCTCGGGTCACGGGGAGTCTGTGTCTATCTCAGGTGTCTATGGGTATTAAGGCAGGATACACCCTGGATGGAATGCCAACCCATCGCAGGGCACACACACACACACACACACACACACACACACACACACACATTCATACACTAGGACAATTTTCCAAGGTGCCAATCAACCTACCGTGCATGTTTTTGGACCAGGGGGAAACCGGAGAACCCGGAGAAAAACCCCTTGAGGCACGGGGAGAACATGCAAACTCCACACACACATGGCCAAGACGGGAATCGAACCCGGACCCTGGTGGTGTGAGGCGAACGTGCTAACCACTACCGTGCCCTCCCTTATATATATATATATATATATTTGTAAATATATATGTGTGTGTGTATAGTTTTATTTTGCTCTTGAAAGTCGAGTAAGTGATAATCCAGAAGTGAGGTACAGCATTAAAGCGCCTAGCTGTCACATTATAACAGTGCTTCTCAAACTTTATGTGCCATTTCCCACTTTAGAGTGGTGTTGGAGGGGGGGTAGATTTTTAAGCCCCACCTCAACCTCAACCCTCAAACCCCACCTTGTCCTCAACAAGTCAAATTGAATTAAAAAAAACATTAAAAATGGAGAAAATAAAAGTGTACTTGTGTCGGGAATCCTAAGCCATGTGGTGTTGATTGATTGCATTGATGATGTAATTGTTGGTTTGTTTATTTTATATACGCCTCGTTAGAGTCCTGCTGCTCCGTCGATTAACGATGAAGCTGTGGAACTCCTGGTGCTATATATGATGACCTAAATAGTGAACACTTTTCCGGCCAATCAGATTGGAATATATCATTGATTCTGGTACATAAAATCACTGTCATTTCATTTCAATTATTCTGATTATATATATATATGTGTGTGTGTGTGTGTGTGTGTGTGTGTGTGTGTGTGTGTGTGTGTGTGTGTGTGTGTGTAATTGGACAAACGACTGTTTATGCAAGGTGCATGCGAGATCTTCTCCATAAAACAATTCCATGGTTTGGACAAGTTTATGGGGCGGAGCTAATAGCTGTAAACGCACAGGCGATAACTTTTAGCGCCGGGCGAAGCATCCTGGGCGTGTCTGCGGCCTTTTTGTGCCCAAACAAATGACAAAATCCAAAAAGCTCAAAGGGAGCGCCGAGATGTTTTCGTTTGACCTGACATTTGACACTCGGAGCTGGCTCGGTCGCGCTGGCTCGGTAACTCGCGTGTCACAAGGAAACGCGGATTTAATTGCACAACGACAGCGAGAGCCTCGTGTAAAGGATGTGGAAACTTTCAACGAGGCTGTAATGAGGGAGGACGCACGATGAAGAAATTCCCATTTCTTTAGAATTCCCATTTAATTCACATCCAAAATTTTGTGCAGATTTCTACTTTCAATAATGATTTGGACTTCTGATCTGCAGGTTGTAGGTGCAAAACCCAGACGCACCAAGGGACTCCACTCTGGGGCCCTTGTGCAAGGCCCCTAACTCTTAATAAGGAGACTGTTATAGGTGAGTTGTGCACTCGATTCATCCTAAAGGTGTTCAGAAGGCACTTATAAAGCTGCTTATAGAGCATATGGAGCTGACTTTGCAAAAGTGCATTGTCATGTCTGGGTCTCCACACCAGCGCATCCGATCACGTCCCATAGAATCCGACTGTTGAAAAGTTTCGGAAAGCAGCGCATATGGCGTACGGAAGAGTCGGGTGTCCCAATACTTTTGAGAATAATAAGAATTCCTATGATTTCGCACAGAATCGTCCTCGTATCACTGATGGATGATTATGGCTGTACCTCTTTTTATTTGCTGAATCTGCACTATTTTATCCAAGCGGAAATTCTGCCTTTATTTAAATATATTGATCCATGATTGTTAATTGGAATCCTTTAAGACATAGAAGAAGAAGTCAGAGTTTTGGGACCGGCCCTGGGTGTGACAAAGAATATGTGCAGCACAATGGGGTTGACAGGGAGGCTGAAGGATGCCTGAGAAGTGCGTGTAAGGATGCTGCGTGAAGTGAAACCTACCGTGCCGTACAGTTTCCCCCTGCTGCTCATGGCGACGAAGAGCTCGCTCTTGACGCCGTACAGAGTCACCACGCCGCGCTCCACCGCCGAGATCTCGATCAAACCTGAGCACACAAGCAACAACCACACGCGTTACAACTCGCATCCGTCCCGCACCCGCAGCATCAGCAGCATCAGCAGCAGCGCGCCGGCCGGAGTGCGGCTCCACGGCGGTGGCGGCGGCTTTGCAATGAAACGCGTCCGGCTCTAGTAAAAAAAAAACCCGCTTTTCACACGCGTGCACACCCGGGAGAGGACCGTAAATGATGCAGGACTTCGGTGTAAAAATAAGTTGCGCTCTATCTATATCCGTGCAGGCATCCATGTCATGTGGACACGACACGTTGCACTTTAAATAATTCTAATTATTATTGTTGTTATTATTACTATTTATTTGTTGGGTAAATCAAAGCACAGCAACATAAATAAATAGTGAGGGGGCATTGTGAGCCGTCCTGGAAGCGCGCTCGTGTTAAGTGCGTGCGTGCGTGCGTGCGTGCGTGTGTGTGTGTGTGTGTGTGTGTGTGTGTGTGTGTGTGCGTGCGCGCGCGTGTTGCGTTACCGAATTTCCGCACGCAAACTCACTGTACTGGTTCTCGTCGTGCACGCCGCTGATCCGGCCGTCTGGGAGGACCTGCAGGTGAAACCCGATGCCCACGTTGCAGTAGAGCCGTCGCACGCGCTTGATGCCCAGCAAATAGTCGTTCTCCCAACTCGTGTCCGCCCTCTCGCCAGAGATGGCCAGCACCGAGCGCGACAGAAGGCTCTCCCAGCGACGCTCCGGCCATGTCCCGTTGCCGGCGCCGGCGGCCGGCGGCCACATCCCGGCCAGCAAGCCCAGGAGGAGCACGGTGCCGAGCGGCCAGCGCGCGCCGGCCTCGCGCACCATACTGGCGAACGACCTTCGCGCAATGGCCATCCGGTTT
>JACRUU010000008.1:17133676-17136176 GCA_030449085.1 Kryptopterus vitreolus | reverse complement strand
TCGAGACCGGATATCCGACAGCGCAGCCTTCTGGGCTTGTCCTTATATAGAAGACAAGAGGAAGTGCAATCAGTAAACCACTAATTAAAGGCAGAGGCTGATTGGCGCTCATTAGAAAGGCAGCGTGCTGCCGTAAATATCCCTCTCGTTTTCGACCGCAAGGCACGTCCTCCAATCAGTCCGGATGTCGAGAGATTCTCTTTAAATATACCCGAGCGTATAACCGTCTTTCTTTTTTTTTTCTATAATGTCCGTAAGGTAAACGCGGCCCAGTGTGTCGTCTCTCACACCGCCGTCCACGAGCGAGCGTCGGGATATAGACAGCCAGTGATTAATGCTTCTCCTGGGAAGACGCTATTGACCCACTCGGACTCTAGAGACCTGAATACGTATCAGCGCAGTCATCACATTACACCGTATCGAATTCTTACACACGCCGACCTCAATATACACACACACACACACAAAGCCCTGGGGAAGCCTGTTTGCTTTGATTTGGGCCAATAAAGGTGGCTCGTTTGTGTGTGTGTGTGTCAAATAGACAAGTGCATCATGGGGAGATCATCCACAAGATTGTAAAGGCAAAAGTATTGAAACGTCTGACCTCCTCGCCAGTTTTCCCCTTCTTTTCTTTCCTAATCTGGAACGTTACATACTTCCACATATATGGAACATATATGCATGTATGTATGTATATGTCATTTGGAGAGACTAGTGTTTAGGGGGGGCGTGGCCAGTGACGCACCTGACATCATCAAATTATCCAGCGTCCGACTCCCGTCGATGTGCCGAGCGTTTAGACATGTCACATGACCCTGTGTCCGAGTTTCGCAGTTTTGCAGATTTTTCACATTTACGGCGGCGTGACGCCATGCGTCAGTCAAATGTTTGCGACTGACTCCATCTCATCTACGAGTGGATATGTCACATGTGCATGTCGGGCGAACACGAGCCGAACAGCGGAGCGTCAAATTTCCCCATTCATTCTCTACAGGGCCGGAATGTCGCGGATTTCCCGAAATTCCAAAAAGGTGTGGGGTTCGGGAGGTATATGATCGTGAGCCACTCCGGACCCCCTACGAGTCGATTTGCCATATGTGCATGTCAGATGCTCACAGGCCGAACTGTGAGGCACCAAATTTCTGCCCCCTTTCATTTTCTATGAGAAAAAATTCCTGCTTTTTGGCCCCGGGTTCGGAATTCTGCCCTGTGATTCCTTATAAAAGTAATAGAACACCTCACACCATCGGGACGCACAATATGAGGTATGATCCATGACGATCGGACAAAAGCTGCGGGACAAGTTACGCACCGAAAATTTGACCGAAGCGAGAGAGATTATAATAGTCATGCTTTTGCACACGTCACTAAATATGGAAGTGATGTTTATAATGCCGGGGGCTTAATGGTTAGCATGGATGGATGGATGGATGGATGGATGGATAGCTAGACATACAGACAGACAGACAGATAGATAGATAGATAGATTACAGGCAGATAGCACGTTCGCCTCACACCGCCAGGGTCCGGGTTCGATTCCCGTCTCGGCCATGTGTGTGTGTGGAGTTTGTGCATGTTCTCCCCGTGCCTCAGGGGGTTTTTCTCCGGGTTCTCCGGTTTCCTCCCCCGGTCCAAAAACATGCACGGTAGGTTGATTGGCACCTTGGAAAATTGTCCCTAGTGTATGAATGTGTGTGTGTGTGTGTGTGTGTGTGTGATGGGTTGGCATTCCATCCAGGGTGTATCCTGCCTTAATGCGCATAGACGCCTGAGATAGACACAGACTCCCCGTGACCCGAGGGAAGATCGGATAAAGCGCTAGAAGAATGAATGAATAAATGATTATAAAGCTCATGTTCAGGTGTCCAAATCTTTGTGTACCTTGTTTATTTATCTTGAAATATATGTATATGATAACCATTTCCTGTGCAAAAAAATAAATAAACAGTCTAGACGTAAATCTTTTTGTATTATGCAAGCAACACATTGCCACATGAGCACTTTACACATCCTGCTCACGTGACTTGTGCTTGGGTGCCGAGACGCATCACCAGTGGCACTTCCTGTCAAAAAGAACAAAATAATACTACAGGACAATACTATGTAATTACACACACACACACACACACACACACACACACACACACACACACACACACACACACACACACACACACACACACACACACACACACACACTTCAGTTTTGTGTGTGTGTGTTCACCTGAGCATCACGGGTGTTTGGCTGCATCATATGTTTTCTAGACAGGATGTTAATAAGTGGGATATGTGTATGTATATGTATATGTGTGTGTGTGTGTGTGTGTGTGTGTGTGTGTGTGCACGCGTGTGTGAGACATGGCTTGCACCTGATATTTTTGGCGCCCGTGGGAGGGCAAGAATGCAAGGCCGCAGACTCTCTGGACCGGAGGATTATGGACGGATCCGGGTCGTCTCGGCGTGACAAATGAGACCAGACCACCGCCTACTCACCGACAGG
>JACRUU010000008.1:17093676-17128676 GCA_030449085.1 Kryptopterus vitreolus | reverse complement strand
TGTTGTTAATTGTATCACAATCTTATTTCTGATACATATTCTAATGATATTTAATGCTTGTTGTCTGAACCACACATTGATCAGACTCGACTGGAATGTCAACGAAGATATAAAATAATATATATTTATTTTTTTAATCTTAAATTGAAATAATAACTTCTGAACCAGATCGTATACGACTCTAAACTGAGACACAGGCAAAACATAGAAAAAAAACTGAAAAGAATCATTCATTATAATTAAAAATAAAAAAAGAAATTGAACTCTATTATAAATTCCAATGGAGAAAAAAAAACAACTCTATTCTTTGATGTCAAGGAGAATTCAAGGTGAAAAAAAGTCTTTGACGTGGACAATTTAAAGACATATAAAATGATTAAAATTGTAGATTATTGTCTTTGGTGTAAACGACAACTGAAGTGAAGTATATAAAAAAAAGGACAATCAAAAAGATCCACTTGCTGTAAATTGCACTGGAGGAAAAAAAATAACTTTATCTTTGTTATTAATTGCACTGGAGGACCATTTTAGGGGAAAAGAAATGATACATCTCTTTACTGTAATTGCCCTGAAAGAACAATTGAATGTATAAAAAAATTAAGAAAATACAAATAAAATGGTTTTTGTTATTGCATTGAAGGACAATAAAAGCAACAACAAATAATAGAAAAAATACATTGTTTTTTTTTTTGCACTGGAATACAAATAATGGCACACCTATTAACTTACATTTTTCTTAAATGCAATTTAAAGGTTAAAAAATATTTGTTTGCTATAAATGAAATGGAAAACAAAACAAAAAAAACAACCAATTTTTCCTTTCTTTAAAAACCATACTATAAATTGTATTATCAGACTATATATGTGTGTGTGTGTATATATATATAATATATATATATATATATATATATATATATATATATATAATAGTTATTTTAACATTTTAACATTGCACTGGAGGCAAAAAAATTCTAATAATAATAAAAGAAAAATGTTGCACCTATTTACTTTCAATTGCATTTAAGTAAAAAAAAAAAAAAAAAAAAAAAAAAAAAAGAATTCAGACAAAATAAAAGTCCATCATTAGTCATGGTTTGCAGTAGAGAGCTCCCTGATAAAATGAAGCGTTGAAGCAGCGAGCGTTCGTGTGGTTGGTTTTCTTCGGTTCCTTTTCGGTTTTATCGCCAGCGCAAACGCACAACGGCAACAGCGTGAACGAAACGTACAGAAATGTTAAAATAACGTAAAGGCGTACGTTATAGCAGCACATGGAGTGGAATGTAGGCGGGCGGGGCCATGGTGGGGAAAAACTCGCATAAAAACTTTTCTTTTCCATTTTAGCAGCATACTGACAGACGATCAGCGAGAATCTTATTTAAAAAAAAAAAGGTAATAAAAGGTATTAATTTGTCATCACAAGTCAACACCAGGACACACACACACACACAAGGGCGCACACACACACACACACACACACACACAAAAGGGCATTGCACTGGAATGTAACTTTGGAGTCGAACAGCATGTTAGTGCATGACGTCATCATACGCGCTTTTCATTCGTTAGATGTATTTAATCAGAAACGTTTTGTGTTTTAATTCCGTTTCGCAACAAGTAAAATTCAAGTACATGTTTCTAAAAAATATATATATATATATATATATATATGACCAAACGAGACCAAAACGACAACAAATAAACATACTGCAATTAGACGTATAGATCAGTTGATCTATTGATCTTAGGCTTAAAAACTTGCATTGTGAAAATCTGGCAAAAAAAAGGAAAGGAAAAAAAAAAGGAATGCATAAAAGCAAAACAAACAAACAAAAAATAAATCAGTAAAAAATAATAATCAAGAAAAATCTGATTTAAAAAAAAAAAAACAACAAAACATATTGCAAAAAAAATAAATAAATAAAAAATGTGCATAACTTCTGAACTAGTACAACAAAATCCAGTAGGCCAAAATAAAAAATAAAAAATAAAAATATCCCTAAACCTTTTTCAGCAACCTTTGGTTAATGCTTTACCAGTAAAACCCTGCAAGTACACCTAACCTGACCTAACATGAAGGGAAACCAGCCCCAATATAAAAAGAAATAACTTAAAAAAAAAAAAAGAAAGAAAAAAACAAATTGTCTATTAATTCTCTAGTGCACTGAAAACAATTCCATAGAAATGGAAAAAAAAGTGCACTTGGTTTTGCTTTTGTTGATTTCTTTTCACATACGAGTGATTTAATAATAGCTCTAAAAAAAAAAAAAATTATAAAAAAATCGGTCGACTTGCGCAATCGTTTCAAAACATCCCACATAAAGCAAACTGACTTTTCTTTTTCCTTTCTCATAAACGTTCTCGTTCCTTTCGACATTCTTTACTTTGCCGGCACGGAGCTCAATCCCGACTCTGCTCTTCCCATTCCGCACCTCCAATACGCTCCGTGCATCTCCCAAACGTATGGCAAAAGTATTTGGACACCTGACGTTGCCGTATGAGGCGTTTACCCCCACAGGACGTGTTTAAATGAACCCTTCATTTCTCATCCACATGTATTCCAGAATGGCAAAGACGGACTGGACGACCTCCAAAAGACCTTCGGGATGCACAAGTCTCCTCCCGTCACCCTGCATCAGTACCGGACTGTACAACCACCCAAACACCCACTACATCACAAGATCCAGTGGATCATCATCCCACCAGATCAAATGGAGCTTATCTGTGCAAATGTGTAACAGGATTTAAAATTAAATAAAAAAAAAACAAAACACTAATCTTTAAATTGCGGAGTATTTTTTTGCTCCATATTACTGATTAGCAGGATTTCCCGCGATCTAACCCTCGTGTCCAATCACCAGACACCGGGGACGGAACCCGGTGCGAGCGAGGCGTACGCGAGCGCTCGCTCACTTCTCTCCGAGTAAATAGGAATAGTCACGAATTCCCCGTGACACTAAACTAGTGTGGCGGTATAATAATAATAATAATAATAATAATAATAATAAAAGGAAAAATAACACTAAAATAATCATGAATAAAAAATATATAAAATACAAATCAAATAACTGAAAGAAATATAAAAGTATTTTTTTTGTTTTTAGTTTTTCAGGTACACATACAAATGTGTATACACCTAAAGCTATATAAATGAATATATTATAGATTTTATGTATATATATATATATATATATATATATATATATATATATATATGATCAGATATATAAATAATGGTAATGAGCTTCTATAATGTATATATGAGATTTTCCTAATAAAGGAGTTCTGAGGGGGGGGGGGGGGGGGGGGGGGGGGGGGGGGGGTGTGTAGGGTCTGGTAAAAGTGAGTTATTACGGGGTGACAAATCATAAATTGATGTCCCGCACGTCCGTTGGCGTGCAAGACTGGCTCGGGGGCTCCGCCTCTTTGCTGGTGACTCCGCCCCCCTGATGCTTCTGCTGCCTGCTTTCTCGGAGGCTGCTGGCCAGCAGTTGCTCGATCTTCTCCTGACACGACTTTAAACATTCCTGAAAAAGAAAAGCGACGGAAAGAAAAGGGGATTTTTAGAAATCGCACATGGGGAGGAATAGCGCACACCGTCCCCCCCCCCCCCTCTCTCTCTCTCTCCGTCTCTCAATCACTTGCATTCCTGTAATACTGATGCGTTCTCTGTGCTCCTTCATCCTGAGTCACGGCCACATTCTTGAACCCCTGGTGTGGGTTTGCAGGAGGTTGTCGGTTCCAAGCTGAAAAGGCTGCGGCTCTTTTTTAAAGCTAAAGGTGTTTTTATTTACTTTGTTTTATAAAGTAAGACAAAAAGGAGGAAAAAATGAGGTATGATATGTGTGTGGAAGCGTACATAATGTTCTCCCTTGCTAGCTTTGTTGCACAACATAGTGTGTGTGTGTGTGTGTGTGTGTGTGTTTCGGTGGAGGAGCGGTGAGTCGTAAGCCATAGCCCTGAGAAGCAGAGGCCTGTGTCTGGCCACAAAAATGCAACTAGGAGCACACATTCCTTCATCACTACACACACACACACACACACACACATATATATACAAGCATTGCCATAGAAATGAACGAAACACACACACATACACACACCGAGAAGCAATTTACCTCCGAGCCCACACGCACACAGACACATGCACACGTAGCTTTATAGCTGCCAGCTCCAGCCGCAGCCAAACCCTACAGGCTCTCATCATGAAATGTAAATAGCTTCAATATGCAACTAGTGGAAACACCAACAGTCACCAAATGCACAGACTTCAGGGCTGTACTTCATAAAAACCCCTGAACGCTCCAAGAGTCGCCTGGAACGGCAGAGCTGTAACGCCGCACACACTCGACCTGAAGCGTGTACGGCACATAACCTGAGATCGAGTGAATAAAAAGAATAATAATAAAAAAAAGCTAAATTCTTAATTCTACTACGCAGAGTTGTGAAGGTTACTTTGGAAATGTAATAGATTACAATAAAGTAAACTTTCATTTGTCCACTAGGTGGCACTGAAACGAACGGAAAAATAACATTATTCAACCCCTTGGAAAGAGTAGGTTCTATTTTTCGAAACTGAGCCGCAACAGAATCAAATTGTTGTTTTTGTCTGTGTGGGGATTGTGATCTTTAACATTTTCAAAAGTAACTTGAATTTAATTACACGTTTTTCTTCCTCAGTAACGGTCGCGAATTACCGTTACTTTTATCATTCATTCATCTTCTACCGCTTTATCTGATCTTCCCTCGGGGTCACGGGGAGTCTGTGTCTATCTCAGGCGTCTATGGGCATGAAGGCAGGATACACCCTGGATGGAATGCCGACCCATTGCAGGACACACACACACACACACACACACACACATTCATACACCAGGGACAATTTTCCAAGGTACCAATCAACCTACCGTGCATGTTTTTGGACCCACCCGGGTAGGAAGGGAGGAAACCGGAGAACCCTGGAGAAAAACCCCCTGAGACACGGGGAGAACATGCACAAACTCCACACACACATGGCCGAGATGGGAATCGAACCCGGACCCTGGCGGTGTGAGGCGAATGTGCTAACCACTAAACCACCGTGTCCCCGTTACTTTTATTTCGTAATTAAATTACGTAATGCCGTTACATGTAGCTAGTTTACTTTCTACTACCCACATATACGTATATACTCTCTCACACACACACACACACACACACACATTATATTTATATACAATACTACACTATACTGTACTGTTTAGTACCATAATATTCTATTCTACATGTATTACATGGTGTCGAACTATACTGTACTATGCTACACAATCCAGTGTTATTCGACACTACACCGTACAATTCTGTCCTAATCTATACTACACTAGCCTGCGCTATGCTAAACAATCTTATTCTACACTATAGTGTCAAATGTTGCACTACACTACAGTGTTGTATCGTGCGCTTTCATACCAGTCTACACTAATCAACACAACAACAGCACTATACTCTACTACACGATATAATACGATTCTATTTCAAGTACACTGTACTATACCATCCAATACTGTAATAAATACTAATTTAATTTAATACTCGCTTACTAAATTAATTGGGACCTTTTGGCCAATCAATACATCATTGATACATGAAATCAATAAATAAACAATAAATAAGTAAACATGGGAAGGCATCGGGATTCTGGACCGGAAGGTCACAGGTTCGAATCCTGACGCCGTCAGGTGATTGAGCACGGCCTTTAGCCGTCAGTTGCTCTGGACGAGCATAAATGTATGACGTAAATGTAAACATTCTTCCTAAATAACCCGGCAGACCCGGACGTTCATTTATCCTTCGTTTAAATCCCGACGGACGGACAGCGTGACACACTCACTACTTCAATGTGTGTGATTTTGGCCAGCAGTTGAGTCATGTTGTCGCCCCAGACGCCGCTGTCCGAGTGGTGGATGTGGAGTCCGCACACCGCCGCGCCGACGCTCCCTGTCGCGATCATCGAGGGAGGGAACATCGAGAAGCTGTGATCTGAAAAGGGACAAACGTCGGATAACGTAAGACGGGAGCGTTTTTTTCTTTTCTTTTCTTTTTCTTTTTTTTGCGAGAAAACGACCGGAGGAGAGCGGCGCCGTTTCCAGCGCGTCCCACATCTGCTCGGATGTGGAGCAGAAAACCCCAGTCCATGGCGTTCCTCAAAGATGCAGCTGTGATTAGAAAAACAGAGAGTAGATCCTTCCTCCTCCACCCGCGCACATTTTTTCGCGCTTCGCCGTTTATTTTGCAGACGGACATCTGGCGGTTAAATCCGAACCGGCCTCAGATGCTAGTTACGAGCAGGTTACATCACTAAACGCTAAACCCCTTTATCCAGGTTCGAATTTGGTTTAATTTTTTTCTAAGAGGACGTGACCGACAGGCTCAGATAAACACGCAGCGAGAAAGCCAGCTGCGCCGGCGGACGCTTCTCGCGCCGTGAGAACAACGTATCCAAACACACGACCAAAACCCCAAACATTTACATTTATTCCCAGTAAGCAGCCGCGCGCTCTTTGCTGCGGCCGCCGGTTTATAGGCCTTTATGAATAGACACGAGGGCTGCAAGAAACACGCCCGAAACAGGAAACTATTTCTGCTGACACAAAAATAAGATAAGAGGGGGGGGGGGAGAACAACCCCACAGACTTTCCTACTCGTCTTCTCAGACGTGTTACATGAAAACCAGCGACACGCACCAGCCCAAAGTTTTGGTTGCAATGCAGTTGCTCCGTTTCAACACTAGAGGTCCCGATATGCAAAAACCCGAGAGTTTGGTCACATGACTGCATTTTTAACTGAAGAGCCTTTGTCACTAAACAACTGCACTAAAAAAAAAAAAAAAAAAAAAAACTAAAGATCACAATAACGTCAATATCAAAAAATCTTATTGTGTAAGCTTTATTGGTCATTAAAGGTTCAAATTTTTCTAAATTGTTTTGCATAAAATTTTGAATGTTCTAAATTGTATATATATATATATATATATATATATATATATATATCTCTATATATATATATACACACACATAGTTGAAATGACAAAAACAACTCTTGACTTGATTATTAAGTTGGGTATTTGAACCCGAAATTTAGCTGTTTTCCATTAAAATTATGCCGCTATGACATAAGGCTATAAATAAAATGGAATATAACTGAATTAGAGCTTCATGACATGTCGTACAAACCGAATCTCCGATTTTTTTTTTTGGGACAAAATTGGATTTTGGATACAATGGGGGGAAAATATGTCGCTATTTGTATTTTTTTTTTTGTTTTTGTTGTGTAACGTTTAAACCTGAACCATTTCCATACGACCGATGAAAAATGAAACCCCGCCCCTCTTTGGAAACGAGCTCTTCGGATTGGTCAGAGCGCCGCCATGTTGCATATTTTCGTTTTTATTTTCCCCAAGTGGAATGCGGGGCGGGAGGCGGAGAACTACGGGAGCTCGCTGTGCAAAACCGAGGTCAAATCGTAAAATCCATTTTCTTCTTTTAAACTTATACCATTGACCCGAATTAAACCATAATAAACGATTAATCACCCAGCCTTAGGTCCTATTGAATATTTACATTTACAGTATTTGGCAGACGACCCTTATCCAGAGCGACTTACAACTGAGCATTTGAGGGTTAAGGGCCTTGCTCAAGGGTCCACGAGTGGCTACTTGGTTGTGATGGGATTCGAACGGGTCCAGAGGCCTACACCTTAACCATTGTGCTACACCCCTCCCCAAGTAATCAATGGTTTGTTAACATTTACATTTGCAGCATTTGAGGGTTAAGGGCCTTGCTCAAGGGCCCTGTAGTGGCAGTAGTGGCCAATGCCTTAACCACTAGGCTACCACTTCCATATTTGAAATTGAATGTGGAGCAATCACTACTACGTATTCATGTGATATATCTATATATCTCCCTGGAAGAGTCACATGGATATATATATATATATATATATATATATATATATATATATATATATATAGTATATAAATATATATTATATATATATATATATATATATATATATATATATATATATATATATATATTATTGCGGTGTCATTTTTGAACAGTCGATACATATATATGTATATATATATATATATATATATATATATATATATATATATATATATATATATATATATATACATATATATGCATCGACTGTTCAAAAATGACACCGCAACAATAATCAGTACACGATTTGGCATGAAATAGACGACTGTAGCGCCTGATTTCCGCACCAATGGCAATTCCGACCCGTGATTTCGACATCTGGCCTGTGTTAGGTTTGCGGCAAGTGATTAATTCCACCGGCGAATTCTGCCCTGCACTCCTTTTTTTCCCCAATTCAACCCTATTTTTAATCGTCAGTGGACGTTCTTGTGTTCTCGCAGAGATCCTGCTTTAGGCCGACATACGCGCGTGTAAACAACTGGGAAGTGTTCGACAAGATTCCAAAAGACACTGTTTTGGAGCCATGACTTGACATCTGACCCAAAAAAAAAAAAGAGGCTAAATGAGGTAAATATCCAGAATAGCTCAGAATTCATGAATGTCTGCGTTTTGTGTATTGATACTGGTAATACCTGTGGCACAAAGAGTAATGAATGTCTGGGCGTGTTTCCGAATCAGCGTCACGCGGTCCTCGGGTAAAGGTAGCTTGCGTAGGATGTGCTCCACGAAGTCATGCGGTGTGACAGCCGCCAGGTTCCATTTCAATTTTCCCAGCACTATTAACTCCCATTTCTGCAGAGAAAGACAAGAGATGGAAAAGAGAGTTAAATAGTTTTTAAAAAAAATGTAAATAGTTTCTGGATGCATAATGGACGTTTATTGGCCCCGTTTTTTGCATTACACATTTCAATGGAGGAAATGGACGAACAATTCAAATCACTATACGAACACCTGCGTGTATAAAGTCCCAGTCCGAGAACTTTGGCAACAAAACGATGCTAAAGTTTTGAATGTTGGCAGGAGCACAATGCATTCAATCATGTGAAATGGATGGAAGTTTGGAGTCTCCACGATTCTTTCTAGAGCTCTTAAAACTGTTAAAACTGAGCGATTTGGGCCAAAGAGATCACTGGCCACTCTAAAAGAACTTCGGAAAATCCTCCATAGAGATAAGAAGAACCTGCAAGAGCCAACTCAGAAATCAGACAACCTGATGTTGATGTTCTGGTCGTGCTCATAAACCTGGTCCATGATCTTCACAGAACGGAAAGGACACACAAAGTAAGATGAATCAGTTAAGATGAAACTATCGGTAAAAATCGGTTGTAAAAAGGTCCAAGGTCATACGGCCGCTCCCCCACCTGACAAACAAACACTTTATGCCAAACAAACATGCCCACAAAGTAAACATTTAATCGGATTCAAAAAGGTTTATTAATTTTCAAACGTATTATTGTTATTGGATTTTTTTTACTTTTCTTAAGTGCAGCATTCAAGTCAGTGGGGGTCAGTGGAGAAGTGGTGGATGATAAAGGAGATCATGGGTCATGGTGCAGTGGGAGAGGATGGAGGGAGCAGGGTGCAGTGGGAGAGGATGGAGGAGTGGGAGAGGACGGAGGGAGGGTGAGGACAGGGTGCAGGGTAGTGGTAGAGGACGGAGGGAGGGTGGGAGAGGACAGGGTGCAGTGGGAGAGGATGGAGGGAGCAGGGTGCAGTGGGAGAGGACGGAGGGAGCAGGTTGCAGTGGGAGAGGACATAGGGAGCCTATGCAGTGGTAGAGGACGGAGGGAGCAGGGCGCAGTGGTAGAGGATGAAGGGAGCAGGGTGCAGTGGTGCAGTGGAGGATGGAGGGAGAGGACAGGGAGGGTGCAGTGGGAGAAGACGGAGGGAGCTGGTGCAGTGGTAGAGGATGGAGGGAGCAGGGTGAGGATGGAGGGAGCAGTGGTAGAGGATGGTAGGGATCGGAGTGGAGAGGAGAGGACATGGTGCAGTGGGAGAGGATGGAGGGAGCAGGGTGCAGTGGTAGAGGATGGAGGGAGCATGGTGCAGTGGGAGAGGACAGGTGCAGTGGAGAGGACAGGGAGTGGTGCAGTGGTGGGAGAGGATGGAGGGAGCAGGGTGCAGTGGGAGAGGGTGGAGGGAGCAGGGTGCAGTGGGAGAGGATGGAGGGAGCATGGTGCAGTGGTAGAGGACAAAGGGAGCAGGGTGAAGGGTGAGGACGGAGGGAGCAGGGTGCAGTGGTAAAGGAGGGAGCAGGGTGGAGGGAGCATGGTGCAGTGGTAGAGGAGGATGGTGCGGGTTGCAGGGTGGAGGGAGCAGTGGGGAGAGGAGGGAGCATGGTAGCAGGAGCAGGGTGCAGTGGGAGAGGACGGAGGGAGCATGGTGCAGTGGTAGAGGACGGAGGGAGCAGGGTGCAGTGGGAGAGATAGAGGGTGGAGGGAGCAGGGTGCAGTGGGAGAGGATGGAGGGAGCAGGGTGCATGTAGCGGGATGGAGGGATCATGGTGCAGTGGGAGAAGACGGATGGGAGCATGGTGCAGTGGGAGAGGATGGAGGGACGCAGGGTGCAGTGGTATAGGATGGAGGGAGCATGGTGCAGTGGGAGAGACAGAGGGAGCATGGTGCAGTGTAGAGGATGGAGGGAGCGGTGGTGCAGTGGTAGAGGAGGATGGAGGGAGCGGTGGTGCAGTGGTAGAGGATGGAGGGAGCAGGGTGCAGTGGTAGTAGGATGGAGGGAGCATGGTGCAGTGGGAGAGGACGGAAAGGAGTGGGAGCATGGTGCAGTGGTAGAGGATGGAGTGGTGGAGAGGACCTGGAGTGGTAGACGGAGCAGGGTGGTGCAGTGGTGAGAGGACGGAGGGAGCAGGGAGCGGTGGTGCAGTGGTAGAGGATGGAGGGAGAGGGAGGTCGGTGGTGCAGTGGTAGAGGATGGAGGGAGGAGGGAGCATGGTGCAGTGGTAGAGGACGGAGGGAGCATGGTGCAGTGGTGGTGAGAGGATGGAGGGAGCAGGGTGCAGTGGTAGAGGACGGAGGGAGCAGGGTGCAATGGTAGAGGACGGAGGGAGCAGGGTGCAGTGGTAGTGGTAGGACGGAGGGAGCAGGGAGCAGGGTGCAGTGGTATGGTAGAGGACGGAGGGAGCATGGTGCAGTGGTAGAGGACGGAGGGAGCAGGGTGCAGTGGGAGAGGACGGAGGGAGCAGGGTGCAGTGGGAGAGGACGGAGGGAGCATGGTGCAGTGGTAGAGGACGGAGTGGTGGGAGAGGAGGACGGTGAGGGAGGACGGAGGGAGCAGGGGTGGTGGTGCAGTGGGAGAGGACAGAGGGTAAGCAGGGAGCATGCAGTGGTAGAGGATGGAGGGAGGCAGGTGGTGCAGTGGGAGAGGATGGAGGGAGCAGGGTGCAGTGGTAGAGAGGATGGAGGGAGCAGGGTGGTGCAGTGGTAGAGGACGGAGGGAGCAGGGTGCAGTGGTAGAGGACGGAGGGAGCATGGTGCAGTGGTAGAGGATGGAGGGATGGAGGGGCATGGGAGATGCAGTGGGAGAAGGACGGAGGGAGATGGATGGAGGGAGAGGATCATGGTGCAGTGGGAGAGGGAGTGGAGAGAGGATGGAGGGAGCAGGGTGCAGGGAGCTGGGAGCAGGTGGGAGAGGACGGAGGGAGCAGGGTGCAGTGGTAGAGGATGGAGGGAGCATGGTGCAGTGGGAGAGGACGAATTGAGCATGGTGCAGTGGTAGAGGACGGAGGAGCATGGTGCAGTGGTAGAGGGTGGAGGGAGCAGTGGTGCAGTGGTAGAGGACGGAGGGAGCATGGTGCAGTGGTAGAGGACGGACGGAGGGAGCAGGGAGCTGGGTGCAGTGGGAGAGGACAGGAGGAAGCAGGGTGCAGTGGGAGAGGACGGAGGGAGGTGCAGGGTGCAGTGGGAGAGGATGGAGGACGGAGGGAGCATGGTGCAGTGGTAGAGGACGGAGGGAGGGAGCATGGTAGGGCAGCAGGGTGGTGGGAGGGGATGGAGGGATGGCAGTGGAGCAGGGTGCAGTAGGGAGAGGAGCAGGTGGAGGGAGTGCAGGGTGCAGTGGGAGAGGACGGATGGAGGGAGCATGGGTGCAGTGGGAGAGGATGGAGGGAGCAGGGTGCAGTGGGAGAGGATGGAGGGAGGGAGCAGGGTGCAGTGGTAGAGGACGGAGGGAGCAGGGTGCAGTGGGAGAGGACGGAGGGAGCAGGGTGCAGTGGGAGAGGACGGAGGGAGCATGGTGCAGTGGGAGAAGGACGGAGGGAGCATGGAGCAGTGGGAGGAGAGGTGCAGTGGTAGAGGACGGAGGGAGCAGTGGTGCAGTGGTAGAGGACGGAGGGAGGAGCATGGTGCAGTGGTAGAGGATGGAGGGAGCATGGTGCAGTGGGAGAGGACGAAGGGAGCATGGTGCAGTGGTAGAGGACGGAGAGAGCATGGTGCAGTGGTAGAGGACGGAGAGAGCATGGTGCAGTGGTAGAGGACGGAGAGGAGCATGGTGCAGTGGTAGAGGACGGAGAGGAGCATGGTGCAGTGGTAGAGGACGGAGAGGAGCATGGTGCAGTGGTAGAGGACGGAGAGGAGCATGGTGCAGTGGTAGAGGACGGAGGGAGCATGGTGCAGTGGTAGAGGACAAAGGGAGCAGGGTGCAGTGGGAGGGACGGGAGGAGCAGCAGGGTGAGGAGAGGACGGAGGGAGCAGGGTGCAGTGGGTGGAGAGGACGGAGGAAGCAGGGTGCAGTGGGAGAGGATGGAGGGAGGAGTGAGCGGAGGGACGGAGCAGGGTGGAGAGACAGTGGGAGAGGATGGAGGGTGCAGGGCAGCAGGAGGAGAGGACGGGTGCAGTGGAGAGATGGAGAGGGTGCAGTGGGAGGGATGGAGGGAGCAGGTGGTGCAGTGGTAGAGGATGGAGGGAGCAGGGTGCAGTGGTAGAGGACGGAGGGAGCAGGGTGCAGTGGGAGAGGACGGAGGGAGCAGGGTGCAGTGGGAGAGGACGGAGGGAGCAGGGTGCAGTGGGAGAGGATGGAGGGAGCAGGGTGCAGTGGGAGAGGAAGGAGGGAGCAGGGTGCAGTGGGAGAGGACGGAGGGAGGGAGTGGGAGAGGACAGGGTGCAGTGGGAGAGGATGGAGGGAGCATGGTGCAGTGGGAGAGGACGGAGGGAGCAGGGTGCAGTGGGAGAGGACGGAGGGAGCAGGGTGCAGTGGTAGAGGAGGAGGGAGGAGTGGTGGGAGCAGTGGTGAGGACAGGGAAGCAGGGTGGGGGAGAGGACGGAGGGAGCATGGTGCATTGGGAGAGGACGGAGGGAGCAGGGTGGAGGGAGGAGGGAGCAGGGTGCAGTGGGACGGAGGGAGCAGGGTGCAATGGTGGGACGGAGGGAGCAGGGTGCAGGGAGAGGACGGAGGGAGCAGGGTGGAGGGAGGAGGGATCATGGGTGCAGTGGGAGAAGACGGAGGGAGCAGGGTGCATTGGGAGAGGATGGAGGGAGCAGGGTGCAGTGGGAGAGGATGGAGGGAGCAGGGTGCAGTGGTAGAGGATTGAAGAAGTGTGGTACAGTGAGGAATGCACTACAACAGCATTTTATAGTTTATATCTTATGAACATAGGTAGGAGACATGCATAGTCAATAGCGAACGCCACAGACAAAGTCACACGCCAAATAAATAAATAAATAAATAAATAAACAATACCTCTAAAGCACTATTTCACTTTTGTTACTGAGAAGTGCTTTAAATGTCTTCAAAACGACCAAAGCACTGATATTACACTCACTTTTATTTGTGTAATAAAAGTTCAGTAGGGTTATGTATAAATAGTTAATTAAGTTAATAAATCAGTTATTGGCGAGTGTGAACCAACCCAGCTATTGATATTGGGGGGGAAAATGGTATTTAAGAAATTATAGTTATTAATTAAGGTAAACCTTTAACATGAAACTAATACAAAATAACAACTTAAAATGGGGCTTAATGCAATAAGACAGTGTTTTTATTAATCGGTAATAATAAAGCCTACTATGTGCAGACCAGCAGTTTGGTTGAGTTTGGCGTTTTAAAACAAGGATCACATTAACACTGCTTAATGTTTAACGTTCTGGACTCGGTGTTTAAAACGTTCCAGTTACTTCCTATGCATGTAGCCGACGACATTGCAAGCATTTATACTTCTGTATCGCTCTTCAGTAACTCTTCCAAAACGCTAGTTGGGGGTGGAATGGTGTTGAGTTTCTTCGTTGGTGTTTTGGGTGAATTATTTACCCTTTTGGTTTGGTATGCTACAACGCAGAGTATGCGTCGATGCCTCGACGCAGAAGTATAAATCGACCTTACTCCTGCTGCAGAGTGAATATAACCGTAGACTGGGGCAGAGGTTCATCACTCGGTATGACAAAAACCCAAAGCATGCAATACGCCAATTCTGATGTGGTTTTTTGAGTGGTCGGGCCAAAACCACGAGCTGGATCCACAGACTTGAGGATGGAAGTTCGGAGCCAAGACGAATGGGACCCTCTGCAAAATTTTCCAGCGTTAGAATGAGTTTAGCACAACGAGCCGCCTCATTTTAACAATGGCCAAACATGAACTCGCTCTCTTTCCTGATGTGTGCACACACTTTTTTTTCGACAGGAAGTATTCTGAGAAATGCTCCACAGCTGGTGGAAACACGCTCGAATTGCAGCTTCCATTTTACTTCCTGTTAACTAAGAAGGTGCCGCTGAGCACACAGGAGGAAACACCATGCCCAGCTAATCATCTCATATATAATATGTGCATCAGGTTCAGCATTTGTTTTGTCAAATGCCCAAGTTTTTTTTTTGGTTCTGGTGGTACTGGACTTTCTCTGACGGAAACGAGCATGGGCATGCTATTCTTGGCTGGATTACAGCCTTTCTGATTCAAGCCATTCAAAAGTTACTATGGCAATCACAACAAAACAGTGCATGTTGTTTTTAACTGAATAGAATTCGAGTTCAGCAGATACAAAGGTAAAACACATTGAACCTCTCAATGCTCCATTTCATCCTTGACCCAAGAACACAAAGTCCCACCTTTTGAAATCTTCAAACATGCACAACAAAAACAGATGTGACAAATGACTGTAATTTTTTGCATAATAGAAATTTTCAGTTCCTTCAATTATGCATCAGATGCAATTGCACTTTTTAAACACCGGAGGTGCCAATCTAGGGGGTCAGTGGAGAAGTGGTGGAGGATGGAGGAGATCATGGGGGAAAGATGGTGGAGGGAGCAGGGTGCAGTGGGACAGGGTGGAGGGAGCAGGGTGGTGGGATGGAGTGGAGGGAGCAGGGTGGAGTGGGACAGGGTGGAGTATGTAGGGTGCAGTGGTGAGGATGGAGGGAGCAGGGGACAGGGTGCAGTGGGAGGGAGCAGGGTGGAGTGGGACAGGGTGGAGGGAGCAGGGTGCAGGGTGCAGGGTGCAAAGGGTGGTGGAAAGGGTGGAGGGAGCAGGGTGCAGTGGGACAGGGTGGAGGGAGCAGGGTGCAGTGGGACAGGGTGGAGGGAGCAGGGTGCAGTGGGACAGGGTGCAGTGGGACAGGGTGCAGTGGGAGGGGAGTGCAGGGTGACAGGGTGCAGTGGGACAGTGGGTGGACAGGGTGCAGTGGGGAGGGAGCAGGGTGCAGTGGTGGGAACAGGGTGCAGTGGGACAGGGTGCAGTGGGACAGGGTGGAGGGAACAGGGTGCAGTGGGACAGGGTGGGCAGGGACAGGTGGAGGGAGCAGGGTGCAGTGGGACAGGGTGCAGAGGGACAGCAGGGTGGAGTGGGGCAGGGTGCAGTGGGACAGGGTGCAGTGGGACAGGGTGCAGGGTGGAGGGAGTGGGACAGGGTGCAGTGGGACAGGGTGGAGGGAGCAGGGTGCAGTGGGAGGGTGCAGGGGACAGGGTGCAGTGGGGCAGGGTGCAGTGGGACAGGGTGCAGTGGGACAGGGTGCAGGGGACAGGGTGGAGGGAGCAGGGTGCAGTGGGACAGGGTGGAGGGAGCAGGGTGCAGTGGGACAGGGTGCAGTGGGAGCAGGGTGCAGTGAGACAGGGTGGACAGGGGGCAGTGGGGCAGGGTGCAGTGGGACAGGGTGCAGTGGGACAGGGTGGAGGGAGCAGGGTGGTGGGACAGGGAGCAGGGTGCAGTGGGAGTGGGGGACAGGGTGCAGTGGGACAGGGTGGCAGGGAGCAGGGTGCAGTGTGACAGGGGAGTGCAGGGGCAGTGGGAGCAGGTGCAGAGGGTGCAGGGTGCAGGGGGCATGCAGGGTGGAGGGACAGGGTGCAGTGGTGGACAGGGTGGAGCAGGGTGGGGGAGGGAGCAGGGTGCAGTGAGGACAGGGTGCAGTGGGGCAGGGTGGAGCAGTGGGAGTGGGACAGGGTGGAGGAGAGCAGGGTGCAGTGGGACAGCAGGGGCAGTGGGAGCAGGGTGGGAGCAGGGTGGAGAGAACAGGGTGCAGTGGGACAGGGTAGAGGGGAGCAGGGTGCAGTGGGACAGCGTGGAGCGGAGCAGGGTGCAGTGGGACAGGGTGCAGTGGGACAGGGTGGAGGGAGCAGGGTGCAGTGGGGCAGGGTACAGTGGGACAGGGTGGAGGGAGCAGGGTGCAGGGTGCAGGGTGACAGGGTGCAGTGGGAAAGGGTGGAGGGAGCAGGGTGCAGTGGGACAGGGTGGAGGGGGAGGGGGACAGGGTGGAGGGAGCAGGGTGCAGTGGGAAAGGGTGGAGGGAGCAGGGTGCAGTGGGACAGGGTGGAGGGGGACAGGGTGGAGGGTGGGACAGGGTGGAGGGAGGGTGGAGGGAGCAGGGTGCTGTGGGAGATGATAGAAGTGTGGTACAGGCCAGGGGGGGATTCTTTGATTCTTGACTGTAGGTCAGAATCACGGTTTTAAATCTGATGTAGCAGCTACATAAAGGGGCTGGATGGAGCAAAGCACTGGGCGCCAAAGTTCAGCAGATCAAGGCTGGACCGTCGACTCTTGCCTTTCAAGACTATAGCACGTTTTCGTTTCATTTGGCCCACAAAGCTTCCACTGGTACTACCGCTACCATGCTTCACTGCTTCACGACCTTCCAAGTCGGGTGAGGAGTTTTGGGTTTCTCACAAGCATAGCAATGTTCAGCCTGGACTTGCTTTACTAATCTATTGAAGTATATTAATGATAATTACCTTGACGTCTAACACACTTTGAGGCTTTCCAAGTGAAAACCCATGTATTTATTTTCCACTAATAACGTTTCTTTGTGTGGGGCACGGTGGTCTAGTGGTTAGCACGTTCGCCTCACACCGCCAGGGTCCGGGTTCCATTCTCGTCTCAGCCATGTGTGTGTGGAGTTTGTGCATGTTCTCCCCGTGTCCTCAAGTGGGTTTTTCTCCGGGTTCTCCGGTTTCCTCGTCCGGTCCGAAAACATGCACAGTAGGTTGACACCTTGGAAAATTGGGGGGAGGCATTGGCAGTTGTGCCGGAAAATTGCAGGTGCCCCACCTCCAAGCTACCACTAGAGGGCCCTTGAGCAAGGCCCTTAACCCACAATTGCTTGGTTCTAAGACGCTCTGGTTAAGGGCGTCTGCCAAATGCATTAAATGTAAACTGGTCGCTTTTTGGGATCATTTCGTTCTTCCAGGTTTAAAAAGGATCATGTGACGCAGGATCGACCTATATGAGCACTCATTGGATGTACATTACACATATACGTCATATACGATTTTTATGCAATGGGGGGGGGAGTGTTTTACAGAAAATGTGTTTTACGATGAAGATTTGTTTAGCGGACACTTTTGTGAAGGAAAAAATATCGGATTCTTTTGAAGAAAGACGTCGCGCCCGCAAAAAAACCCCGGAAAAAAAACGGATCGTCTTTGCGTTGGAGTGCGTGCACATGAGATTCAAACTGATAACGTAGTGGATCTGCAGCGACATCATTCTGGTTAAAGTGTGTGGATTGTGGTGTGGAGACGTTCCTCCACTTCTACAGAGATCTCACAACCTGCGGCGATTCCTGGCGTCCTCCACCCCTTAACCCCATCCCACCCCCCCGCCAAATGAGGATGAGTTCACGTACAAGTTCAGACACGGCCTAAATAAAGTCACATTCCTGCATCATTCTGGCTAACTTTAAACGAAACGATTCCATTGTTAAACATGACAATATCACTGACCCAACCTTCGAATCTGTATGGGGGGGGGCGACCAGCTGGACCAAGGAGTTGTTTTCGAACTGTCTGGCGTCGAAGAATAAAAACCGGGTCCCACGGAGGAATTGAAACAATACAAAAAAAAGACCCTTTTTTTAGATTTGGCATTAGGATGGGATGGACTGAGTCAGCAGCTCACATTTCCACTGCTGCATTTTGCCCACGCGCCGTAACACACACACTGCATCGCTTTACGCGCCCTGAAATCTCTGCGAGGGAGAGCGAGATGGGTCGTTTACCTCGTTTTAATTCCACCCGCTTTTAGGCAAAAAGCCAACGAGGGTAAATTGAGCAAGGTGGGCGTAGAGTTTCATGATTGCATAAGTCAGGTCAGGCGAAAAGGCATGACATGGTAAAAAAAATACTCGCATCCTGTAGACTTGCATCAAGATGAAAATGTTATTTCATCAGCACTTAACAAGCGAACAAACTTGGTGCATTTTAAAGCTCCGGAAGTAATAATGGCTTCTAGTCATCTAGTAAATATACTTATTGTACCAGAACGACATTTCAAGCCATATGTTTCTCCTCCCCAAATCCGGAGGCACACAAATGTATAGGAGGACTTTGGAGGCTCAAACCTGAGCCCCTGGTTTGAGCCCCGGACCCTTAAACCTCTTTGCTCCAGGGGGCGCTGTATCACACTGCAAACTTCCAAATAAGCTGGGATATGCGGAGAAACAATTCCACCTTGCTGTAATGTATATGTGACAAATAAAGGCTCTTCTATTCCAATAAATACACTATATAAATATATATATATCAACATATGATCTTTCGATATCAGGGCACATAAGCGCACACATGTCATTAGCGAGGCCGGCGGCCCGAATGTGGCCTGCGTTCAGATTAAATACACAGGTCGAGAAATCCCAAAGAAAACCACATCTCCCACAATGCACCTACGAAGTGCCGGCATCCTGCCACTAGAGTGCAGCGTATCCCACATCCACGTTTACCGAGAGAGATTTTTGCAACCCTTGAGAAATTTCGACAAGAATTATATGTAGTTGATGCAAATGGAAGACACTTCTAAGAAAGAAGGGAAAGCGAGAAAAAAAAATTAAGAAAAAAAACGGCATGTGTTTTGTGTTATGAGGCGACGTCGCTCATCAAACACCATATACTGTCTTATAGTTACACCTATCATTATAGATAACGTAATGCTGGTGTGACCCACGGTAACGATGCGTTTCACAATTTGAATGTATATTTTTTTTTCGGTTACGGTGTGTGTATACATATATACATATATTTACACATTCATTCATATCATCTTCTACCGCTTTATCCGAACTTCCCTCGGGTCACGGGGAGAGTCTGTGTCTAGCTCAGGCGTCTTTGGGCATTAAGGCAGGATACACCCTAGATGGAATGCCAACCCATCGCAGGACACACACACACACACACACACACACACACACACACATTCACACACACACTAAGGACAATTTTCCAAGGTGCTGGTGACAATCAACCTACCGTGCATGTTTTTGGACCTGGGAGGAAACCGGAGAACCCGGAGAAAAACCTCCTGAGGCACGGGGAGAACATGCACAAACTCCACACACACACATGGCGTAGGTGGGAATTGAAGGTGTGTTTGTGTGTATATATATATATATATATATATATATATATATATATATATATATATATATATATATATATAATAGTGTGTTGTGTGTGTGTGTCTTATAATCTATCCACTGGTCGATATCACCCTACAGAGGAAAACTTGCTGGGAACACCCGTCTCGTTCCCCGACGCTCGGAATCTTACCAGCAGCTCCTGAGGCGTGATGGAGTTGTCGGTGTACAGGCAGAGCTTTTTGGCGGATAGCGGCTGGTAAGATTTCATTTTGGACGCCAGGAAGAGGCACACAGCGCCGAGGAGCTGCAAACAGGACTTTTTGGTTGGCACGGCCGACAGAAAGCGGTCCAGGTAATTGACAGCCAGAAGGAAAACCTCTTCCTCGCACCGCTCTTCTTCGCAAACCTGCGGAAAAAAACAAGGAACACAGTGTATATACACACGTCTGTGTGTGTGTGTGTGCGTGCGTGTGTGTGTGTGAGGAAAAAAAAAACCCAATTCCCCACAATGAGAGCATAAACAGGCTGGTGGTACTGCTGCCAAGCGGAGGAGGGGAAGACAAACTCTGAAGCGAAGACAATTCGTTTACGTGCAGTGTGACTCAACATAGGAAGTTATGGAGTCGCACACGACCGCCGCGAAAACTGCAAACGCCCACACGGCCGAGCTGCTTCGGTTATTCATCACGTTCAAGAGGATTTTTTTTTTTTTTTTTGTGTTTTGTTTGCTTTTTTTTTTTTTTTTTAAAAAGAAAAGGAATTAAAATGGCACACAAAGGTCGGGAAATGCCAACGTGGGGAATGTGTTGTTGTTGTTGTTGTTTTTGGTTCGTATCTTTTTGCATTTAAACCCATCCTCGCTAATTCATGATTCTATGCAACGATGTGAGCTTTCGTCACTTCTGTGGCTCTTTTTACTTTTTTTTTTACAGTTTCCAAGAATTCAGTTCAAGACCTTCACTGCCAGAACATTATGTTCGCTGCACGCTGAGAAGGACTTTCAAAAGTAGAATCAGGCAACCCCAACACACACACACCCCAAACCTTCTTTAGAGGTTTCTAACAGTTTAGTGAGGACTCTGCATGCATGCTATTTATTTATTTATTTACTTTACTTTACTTCTGCGGACTTCTCCTAGTTTTATCAAAGTTCAACAGAGACCCTTTACAGTGGAATTCTCAGTGTTTATATACTTACTGAGTTCAGGCAAAAAACACACACACACACACACACACACACAATTCCGGACCGGAAGCCAATTTTCCAAGGTTTCTACCAGTTTAGTGAGGACTCGGCGTGCAATTTATTTATTTGTTTACATATTTATTTATTCATTTTACTTCCTGGGCCTTCTCCTTGTTTTATCAATGTTCAACAGAGGAATGCTCAGTGTCTATACACTTACTGACTTACTTAGTGACAGTCTCACTCACACACACACACACACACACACACACACACACACACACACAGTTCCGGACCGGAAGGCAATTTTCCACACGACATTTCTCGGTCACTTTATCACTTTCAGAAAAGCCATGACATCATCGAGTGTCATTTTAAAAGAAAATGTTTCCCGGCGCTATTTCTACAAATATGCAGTTATATATATATATATATATAAATATATATATATATATATATATATATATAATATATATATATATATATAACAACTCTCAGACATGGGAAGTGGCATCTGGTCGGTATCGGAAGGTCTTGCGTTTAAATCCCTGACGCACCAAAATGCTGGGCCCTTGAGCAAGACCCTTAGCCCTGTTTATTACTTGTACGGAAGGTTGTTTGGCAAAAGCAAATTGAAACTGCATTTTCCCCTGAACTCACAAACACACACACACACACACACACACACACACACAGTAACCAACCTCCAGCATCCAAGTGGCCAATACCCGCCTCATGTAGGGCTGCAGGTCTTTCTGGACGCGCTGGAAATACGAAGCTTGTGGGAGGAAAGTGTCTTCCACAGCCTGCAGACTCATCAGCACCCTGTCATCCCGGAAAATGGTGGGATCTAGCAGGGCTTTGACCACCCCTTGCTTTTCGTGGCAAAACAACTCCATGGTTGAGTTTGTTTGTTTGTTTTTTTTTGTTTGTTTGCTTTTGGCGTTTCAGAAGACGAGGAGAAAGAGAGAGAGAGAGCAGAGGAATGCGCTCCTCTTAACTCATCACCACCTTCTTCTCTTCCTCCACCTTCTTCTGCCGCTTCCCCGGTCGCGATCTGCTCGTCACCAGGGCTGCGCCGCGCGCGCGCGCGTTAAGCCGAAGCGAGCCGCACCGCACCGCCGCGCACACGCCGACGCACGCGCACACGCACAGGCACACGCACGACTTCCCCCACCACAGTGAGCCATCACTTGCGACGGAGGAACTCTTTAACCGGGACCCGACCACCCAGTACGCGGTACTCTTCTGCCCCTCCTATCCTCCCCTCCCTCCTTCTTTCATCCCTCCCATTCTCTTTTCCACCCAAAAGAGTCGTTGCGCATGCGCGTTCACGTTTCTGGGCCACCTCAAGTAGCCCTGAAGTTCTTCAAAATGCACAAAAATGCTTCAGAATGTGTTTATTTCCCCAACGCTGCCACTTTATTAGCAACACCTGCACCTTGCCTTGGCAAATGCGGTGAAGGATTTTGTACAGACTTCTCAAAACACAGGAGCAACGTCGAGAGCACGGATGAGATTGCACCCGTCACGACAAAGCAGGGAGGAGATTGGTGCGGAAAAACGAAAAACATTCAGAGGAAAACTAAGCACCTGACAGCAAAACCATGTGGCTCTTACGCAGAGCGCAACATGCAGATGCGAACCGTACCGGCGAAGCACGACGGACTTTGTGTTTCATATAAGAATTGTGTGGGGCACGGTGGATTAGCAATAAGCACAATCGCCTCACACCACCACGGTCCGGGTTCAATTCCCGTCTCGGCTATGTGTGTGTGGAGTTTGCATGTTCTCCCCGTGCCTCAGGGGGGTTTTCTCCGGGTTCTCCGGTTTCCTCCGCGGTTGAAAAACATACAACGTGATTGACACCTTAGAAAATTGTCCCTAGTGTGTATGTGTGTGTGTGTGTGTGTGTGTGTGTCTGTGTGTGTATCCTGTGATGGGTTGGCATTCCATCCAGGGTGTATCCTGCCTTAATACCCATAGACGCCTGAGATAGATACAGATTCCCCGTGACCCGAGGGAAGATCGGATAAAGCGCTAGAAGATGAATGAATGAATAAGAAATGTTGGATTTGGGGTTATTTTTTTCCTCCTTTCACAGGAACACTGATGAGTCACGAACATCCAGTGCAATCAAACTGCATGTGAAGATTTCTGAGCAGAGGGTGAGGTTTCGAGGTTAGTGAGGTTGAATTTTCTCACGAGTTTTCACATGAAAAACGGCCTGGAAAGAAAAAAACGTGGGATCGGTGATGAATGGAACTTTTTTTTACATTTAGCAACTGAAAAATTGAGACACAAAAGCACTGACACTGGAGACTCCTTTCCTGAGTATGTAAAAGTCCTCCGATTCCAAACGAGGTGGTATCTGGGTGCGTCCGATTCTTTTCGGATCCCAGCACCGATAAAGCAGAGCAAAACCTTCACCTGCGGAACGGTATAGATTTAAGTAGTTCTGGATGAGAGCAAATGTAAAATCCACATTTGTCTAGGGGAAAATTCGCTTTGCTGTCTGGCGTCTCCAACTCAGACCTACGGAGACGATCTACTCATCGTGGAGTTGGATTGGTGCACAAGGGCGTTGTCATGCCGCTACAAAGACCAATGCACCAATCACGTAGCATAAAGCTTCATAGTTCGGAGTAGCTCGACGGCTTTTGGCGTCCCGTCTGGAATGCTGCGACGCGTTCGGCGAGTACTGATCACGCTCCAGACAAACCCGACAGGACGAGACAGAGATGGCTGGCATTCTTACATAATTACCATCGCACTTATTCTCCACGCGGGCAGCTCCTGAATTCCAGCGTTCAGGTATTTTTCTTTGTAAAAAGAAAATATCGTGAATACCACAAATGTGTGTGTAGCACTGGCGAAAGGGCAGTTTTAAGTATCGACTCATTGTTCGACTCAAGGAGCAAACGGACCCGCAATGCCGCTAGTTGCTCTCACAATGACACCCCTGACCCCCTGACGGCCCACAAGCCTGGAGTGAAGTCCCTCAATTCTGCTATCACAGTGGTGTGTCTATATTACTGACCCGTGTGTGCATGTGAGTGTGTGTGCGCATGAGTGTGTGTATAAGGAAGCCTGGCTGCAGCGCTGCGAGTAGTGACATAGGTTGGATTTTTGGAGCGTGAGATCATATCCTCACATCTCTAAACAGAGGAAGATAAGCGGAACTCCCTCCCTTTCTCTCTCGCTCTCTCTCGCTTCCCCTTTCGCACTATTTCTGTCAACACGAGCTGGGCTAGGGATCTACAGTGGAACACAGTATAGTGTAGGTAGCATATTTATATACTGTATATATATATATATATATATATATATATATATATATATATATTTTTAATAACAGGTATTTAACACGTGTTATAACGCGTGTGTTCATAACGCAGTGTGCATTCCTATGTGAGTGTTCTGCACCTTCACTCTGCATCGTGTTGTGCAAATGAACAAAACAAGAATAAATAAATAAATAAACATTCAGTGCATCCACTCACGCTTCCTAAATTCCCCCTGAATGACGCCCCCTAGCTGCGCATTCACAACAGGTACGATCTCCTCACTATATTAGCGTATATTACCGTATGGAACCTTACGCAAGCGCATCGCATTCCCAAATCCGTATTACTGCAATAAAGCGCATTTTTTTTTACTGAACGCAATAAAGCGCTTCCGTATAACCTAAACACCGTATCACCAGTTTATATGGAAAAGCAACCGGAACACAATTCTTAAAGGAGCCACGTCCCATATTTTACACTTCAAAACCAACACTAAACAAATAACATTAGAATTAACAAGAAATTACTATTAAAAGTGTAAAACAAATATGAAGTAATCAATAATTTTATTAAAGGGAGAGATTTTGAGAGAAATGTATATAATTATAACATCTGTTACAGTTACAGTATTAGAAAGATGAAAAGTAATTATTTATGGTGTATAAATATGTATAATATATGTATCTATATATATATATATATATATATATATATATATATATATATATATATATATATATATATATATATATATACCATAAATAAAAAGTGAAAGGTATTTGAAATGTGAACAGTATTGAATTTCATTACATGAAAAGTATTTATTTATTTCATATTCAAGTATTTCATATTTCAAGTATATATTATTTCCTGACATGAAAAGTATTTATTTATGGTATATTGAAAACCTACGATTAATGAACATAGTGTAGCGTGGTAGTGGTGGTGGTTTTGGTGGTGACATCATGTAATCGCTCTGCTTCTTCTTTGAAAGGACCTGGGGCTTCTGGGCAAGATCGTGGATGGAATACTTTCAAAGCATAGACGATTAAGGGCCTTGCTCAAGGGCCCAAGATTGTCAGCTTGACAATCAGTAACCCATCAGTAACCCATCACTGCAAAAAAAATGCCCTCTTTGAAACAAACAAGATTCACTTACATCTAGTTAAAATTGATTAAAATCATGCAAATGACGTAAGGCAAAATGACTTGGTAATAATTATGGACACTAGGATTAATATTTAGTCCATAATAATTTTTCAATCTTTTTTAACCACTAGGGGCAGAACTTTTTTAACTTTTTAATTTTAACCTGCGACTGAGTTACTGTTTCCCTTTTAGGTTTTAAGTTTCTTAAGATCCTTGATAGATGCATTTTTTCAGGGCAATATTATAGTCTTCTTAGTCTCATATAAACATTCTATTTAAACATTCACTTCATTGTTTCACTTTAAATCTAAATCTAAAAGTAAACATTTACTCGCTTAGTGTGTGAGCAAAGTACAATTTTCTTACTTTAAGATTCATAGTTTAATGTGATTTGTAAGACTTTTTATCTTTCATGGTAAAAAAAAACAAAAACATGGCATATTTTCCAGAAATAAGCTTTATTAGGTTCTAGTTTAAAGCTAGATTTATAGATTTATACTAGATTTATCGAGAAAAGCTTATTTTGCCATGAAAGATTGTACATTGTACATTAAACTATAAATCTAAAAAGTACGAAATTTGTACTTATTCAGTCAATATGAACACAATTTTACTGTCACAGAGAATATACAATGTTCAAATATTTGTATATTCTATTAGATTTTTATATTATTAGATTTTCATGTTCAACTATTACTTTTATCATTTAAAAATTATTTACATTTATTTATACATTTATTTACATGCTGGACGGGTAAAAAAGCATTTTTCACGGCATGTCATACTACGTATAGTATGTGTATGTGACAAATAAAATTTGAATAGAACGTTGTGCTAATTTTAAGACGGATACTGTCCTGAAAAATATCAAATATCGTATGAAACTTTATAAAACCCAGAACCTAACGTTAATGGCCAATGTTAACGTTAACATGCAGTGTTAACGTTAATGGCCAATGTTAACGTTAACATGCAGTGTTAACGTTAATGGCCAGTGTTAACGTTAACATGCAGTGTTAACAGTAATGGGCAATGTTAACGATACGGTCATGTTAACATTAATGGCCAGTGTTAATGTTAATTGCCAGTGTTAACATTAACGGCCAATGTTAACGTTCACGGGCAATTTTAATATTAACGGCCAGTTTTAACGTTAAAGGCCATTGTTAACGGTAACGGCCAATGTTAACGTTAACGGCCAATGTTAACGTTAACGGGCAATGCTAACGTTAACGGGCAATGTTAACGTTAACGGCCATGTTAACTTTAAAGGTCAGTATTAACTGTAACGACCAATGTTAACGTTAACTGCCAGTGTTAACGTTAACGGCCAGTGTTAACGTTCACGGGCAATTTTAATATTAACGGCCAGTGTTAACATTAAAGGCCATTGTTAACGGCCATTGTTAACATTAATGGTTAAAGGCCATTGTTAATGGTAATGGCCAATGTTAACGTTAACGGCCAATGTTAACATTAACGGCCAATGATAACTGTAACGACCAATGTTAACGTTAAACATTGTAGGTTCAAATCCCTTAAAAAAGCTGGGATTTTTTTTTGGTCTGGTTTTAGGATCTAGTAGAATTTATTATCGGCTACATATTAATACTAGTTTCAAGAATTCTTACCAAGACAATTTTGTTTCCCACGATGGCAGATTCTTTTGCTTTATTTTAGTCCATTTGAACCTTTTCAAAGTGGGCATGGTTTTTTTTTTGTTGTTGCAGTGAATAACCTCTGTGTGCCTCCTTTCATAACATAAATTGTTTCCTTTCCCAGCCTCAGTTTTGCCCTCTAGTTCACCTGCTTCATTTTTCGTTTTATTATCGCGCACGCCGTAATCACCAGGTTCCACGCATGCCGGCCGAGCCCCGTCTACCAGCCAAACGAACCTGTTTCCTGTATCCTGTAGGACCCTTTCAGCATCCTGGGGCTTAAAATAAGGTGACAATCTCAACATGGAGCCTCCAGTTTTCCTGCTTCTGAACACGAACTACTGTTTTTATTGTTTTTTTTTCGAATGGGGTTTTTAAATATATTTTACTGGCTTATTTTTATTGGAGAAACGCACAGAAAGAAACATACGTGATGTCAGCAAGTTGTGCTGGCGGACGAGGAAATAATGCTTGCTGTGAAAGCGAAATAATCCTCCTCGTTTGCACAGTAACAGTCGATTGCTTCACTCTGAAACATCGCTGATTAATCGTTCTAGTCGTTTTTAGAGCCATCAGATCTCCGGATTCTGGATCGGAATGGTTGATCGCGGAGGGAAAGAAAGGTTAGGAAACACCTTCTTACTGTAATCCAAGGTGATCTCAAGTTTTGCGTGGCTGTGACTGGTAGAACTTAACTATTGTTAATATTATCATTGGCCGTTAACGTTAAAATGAGCCATTAACATTAACATTGGCCGTTAACGTTAACATAGTCGTTAATGTTAACATTGGCCGTTAATGTTACAATTGGCCGTTAACGTTAACATTGGCTGTTAACGTTAGCATTGACTGTTAACATTAACATAGACGTTAACGTTAGAATTGGCCGTTAACATTAACATTGGCCATTAGCGTTAACATTGCCTATTAACTTTAACATTGCCCGTGAACGTTAACATGGCTGTTAATGTTAACACTGGCCATTAACATTAACCTGGCTGTTAACGTTAACATTGCTGGTTACCGTTAACATTGGCCGTTAATGTTAACACTGGCCGGTACCGTTAACACTGAATGTTAACATGGCTGTAAATGTTAAAATTGGCCATTAACGTTAACATTGCTTGCTAACGTTAACACTGGCCATTAACCTTAACATGGCATTAACGTTATCATTGGTCGTTAATGTTAACACTGGCTGTTACCATTAACATGGCTGTAAACGTTAACACTGGCCATTAACATTACCATGGCTGTTAATGTTATCATTGGCCATTAACGTTGACAATTTTCTGTTAACGTTAGCATGGCCATTAATATTAACATGAATGAGTTTGAATGAGTCATCTCAAAGAGTGATTCATTATTTCAACCAAGTTGTCTCAAAGTGATTCTTCATTTCGAGCCAATTAACTCAAAGAGTGATTCATTATTTCGAACGAGTCGTCTCAGTGTGGTTTGTCATTTCGAATGAGTCGTCTCACAGAGTGATTTGCTCATATTGATTGAGTCATCTCAAGGAGTGATTCTTTCATTTTAAATGAGTCATCTCAAAGAGTGATTCTTCATTTCAAGCAAGTCGTATCAAAGTGATTCATCATTTTGAGCCAATTAACTCGATCAGTGACTCATCATTTCAACGAGCCATCTCAACGAGTGATTCATAATTTCAAGCAAGTCATCTCGAAGAGTGATTCGTCATTTCGAGCCAATGATCTCAGACTGATTAATTATTTCGAACGAGTCGTCTCAGTGTGATTCTTTCATTTTAAATGAGTCATCTCAAAGACTGATTCTTCATTTCAAGCAAGTCGTATCAAAGTGATTCATCATTTCGAGCCAATTAACTCAAACAGTGATTCATCATTTGAACGAGTCATCTCAAAGAGTGATTCATTATTTCAAGATAGTCGTATGGAAGAGTGATTTGTCATTTCAAGCCAATGATCTCAAAGAGTGATTCGTCATTTCGAACGAGTCGTTTCAGTGTGATTTGTCATTTCGAATGAGTCGTCTCACAGAGTGATTTGTTCATATTGATTGAGTCATCTCAAAGAGTGATTCTTCCTTTCCAACAACACATTTCCAAGAATGATTCGTCATTTGAGAACAGCATCAGAGACGTTTTAATGTCACCTCGGATTGTAGCGAACCTTCAGAGAAGTTCTGGTGTTGATAACTGAAAGATTTTGACCCTGATGAGGGTGGGCATGTTTTTTTTTTCATTCTGTTTTTATGCTAACGACACAAAGCTTTTCGTGATTTCTTCTTGAGGCTTCGCTAAACAACATTCCCACACGACAACTCGGATTAGCGCTCGCGCAAGGCCTAATAATAACCGATACCCATTGGAAAATCTATTCTGATCCTCTCACCAAGGTCAGCCGAGAGGAAGTCCTGAAACTCTTCCCACCAGCGGACTCTGAGAAGCCCACCCTCTGCACTTTGAGAAAAGACGTCGGACTTTTCTTAACACTGTCATATAAAGGTCCGCGAGGTCTGCCTGATATGGACCCATTTCTGCGAGGGGGGTGGGGGGGGGGGAGGAAAAGGGTCTCGGCTAGCCATGCTCTTTCTGATCCCTCGTCTCTACTTCCCAGGACCGTGGCTGCCTCTCCGGGGGGAAACTCTTTCCCTTATCAGGAAATGTCTCATCACTCTGACCTACATTGTGCTCGTGATATTTGCTGTTTGCTCAGCAGGATGTTTGATTTGTTTCTTTGGTACGTTTCAATCTGAAAATACAAACCTTTTCCAATCGCATAAGTATTGAATCCATTCATGAACGATTCTTTCAGTTTGTTTGGATCGTCTCTACGAGTGATTTGTTCATAATGAAAGAGTGATTCATCATTTTGAACGAGTTGGCCCAAAGAGTGATTCATCTCAGAGAGTGATTTGTTCACACTGACCGAGTCATCTCAAGGAGTGATTCATCTCAGAGAGTGATTTGTTCACACTGACCGAGTCATCTCAAGGATTCGAATAAGATTGATTCTTCGTTTTTACCGACTCATCTCAAAGAGTGATTCATCATTTTCAAGCAAGTTGTCTCAAAGAGTGATTCTTTCATTTTGAATGCATCAGTGATTGGAATAAGAGTGATTCTTCATTTCCAACGACTCATCTCAAAGAGTGCTTCTTTCAATTTGGATGAGTCATCTCAAAGAGTAATTCATCGTTTCAAGCAAGTCATCTGAAAGAGTTTCAGAGAGTGATTTGTTCATATTGATTGAGTTGTCTCAAGGAGTGATTCTTTCATTTTAAACGAGTCATCTCAAAGAGTGATTTGTAATTTCAAGCAAGCCATCTCAAAGAGTGATTCATCTTTTTGAACAAGTTGGCCCAAAGAGTGATTCATCAGTCATCTCAAAGAGTGATTCTTTATTTCCAATGACTCATCTCAAAAAGGGATTTGTCATTTTAAACCAATTATCTCAGAGTGATTCTTTATTTCCCATGACTCATCTCAAAAAGGGATTCGTCATTTTAAGTCAATTATCTCAAAGAGTGATTAATTATTTCAAACGAGTCATCTCAAAGAATGATTCGTCAATTCAAGCAAGTCGTCTCAAAGAGTGATTCTTTCAATTTGAATGAGTCATCTCAAAGAGTGATTCTTCATTTCCATCGACTCATCTCAAAGAGTGATTCGTCATTTCAAGCTAATGAACTCAAAGAGTGATTATTTCGAATGAGTCGTCTCAGAGACTGATTTGTTCATATTGAATGAGTCGTCTCAAAGAGACAAGAACTCATCTCAGAGAGTGATTCGTCATTTTGAGCAAGTCGTCTGAAACATGATTCGTCATTTGAACGAGTCGTCTCAAAGAGTGATTCTATCAATTTAAATAAGCGGTCTCAAAGAGTGATTCGTCATTGCGAAAGAGTCGTCTCAAAGACGTAACACATAACAGTACATTTTGAACAGAAGCAAAGTAATTACAATTTTATTAAAGTAATTACATTTTTAAAACATTCACTGTAGGTTTTTATCTTTGTTTTTTTTGTTCCGGAGTGAAACCTGCAGAACCCCGAGAACATGCTCTCATGCTCGGATGGATGACATCAGCGCAGCGGCTCAGGCTGAGGCCGTCCAGCTCCCATGTGCTGAATGAGACCACTGATATTCAGTGTCACTATCGGATGTTACCACAGTGAGGTAATCTACTCTGCACACAGAGGACAGATTCCCTTGGGAAGTTTTTTACCATAATGTCAATATATTAAACCCTTGAGGGGTGGGGGGAGGGAGGGAGGGAGGGGGGGGGGGGGTATTTTTGGCACTGGGATCGGAAAAGCACCCACACTGAGGGTATTGTTAGTCAGAACAAAGCACAAAGACAAACTTAAAAGGCGTCGAACCGGAGGACAGGATCGGCGCGGCACGTTCTAGATTCACCTTTTGTACCTTAATTTAGGGAAAGGAGGCTTTTTAAAAAATAATAATAATTTTCATGCAATTTGTATGCATTTTTCCACAAACTCACAGAGTATAATAATTGCTGCAAAGCATTTTTTTCGACACTTTTTTTGCCAAATAAACACCCAAAAGACTTCATTTAGTCACTGGCGAAGGAAAGTCTGGCTCCGGATGATGTCTATAGGAGCATGTAAAAATTCGTTTTCCTCTGATTATATAATAGGGCGAAGAATTAATGCCTGTTTCGCGCTAACAGGCCAATACGGATTATGTTTTCTTTTTTTTTCATGCAGATTAAAAAGCTGCAGCTGCGGTGCGAGCCGAATTACACTCCGTTTTGTATTGAGGCCCTTCATTCATTTGTGACATTTACAGTTGGCTTTAGTCTCCCTTGAAAGGGGCCTCTAGCTTTTCTGGAAAAATCCACTGTGTGTGTGTGTGTGTGTGTGTGTGTGTGTGTGTCTGGGTCCACTTGTGGGTTCCTTGCCGCTGCAGAGGGCTGGCGGGTAAAAATCGCTAAAACGCACATGATGTCATCCTTCCTCACCACGTTACAGCGCCGTAACAAGCTGCAGATGAGGGGAAGAACCCAAGCGCTCCTCTTTAGGAGGCCCAGACGGCTCCTCTTTCCTTCCAGCACATCCAAAGGCGTCCTATATACAACAATCAGCTCTCTGCTAACACTGTAACCTAAAGCGCGTGGTCAAAAGCAAGCGATACGGCTGCTGATACCCGATAACGACCCGCTTTCTGGGCGGTTATGTGGCTACGCGATCTGCACCGTCCACTTCCTTCCTTCCTGTCAGGTTTTATTTTGTTTTAAACACCGCTGACACGACCTGATCTGTATACACAATTATTCTTCCCTAGTTATTAATATAAATACATTTCTTTTGGTAAAAATACCGCAGGGAAATGATATCGATTGACAGGTTTTAAGGTTCAAATAAATACATTAATAGTTAAAGTAAAAGAAATTGCGCTGAAAACAAACAAACCGACTAGCTACAGGTTGTGTACGTAGCTAGCTTCTGCACGTGATTAGCTTGCTATCTATATATAAACAAAACTAGCTTGCAAGTTTTCTGGTTGTGTATATAGCTAGCTTCTGCAACCAGACTCCCTTGTGCGTATGTAGCTAGCTGTTACTATATGTATGTAGCTAGCTATCGTTACTAGATATTGAACACCTCAAAATCCCCGACCGCCCCCCCATCTTTGACCTCCGGTTTGCTTGAGTAAGGAACGAGAGTAGCACGCTGTATATATCTATGGCTATTGATATAAACAAAACTAGCTTGCTAGCTAGCCTTGTAACCAGCTATAGCTATTCAATGCTTCAAAAAAGACCCGCCTTTGTGCTCCAATCTGGATCTGGTTGTGTATATAGCTAGCTTCTTCAAATAAAGTCGCTTGCATGTAACTAGCTTGCTAGATAGCCTCGTTACTAGCTATTCAATGCCTCAAAAATACCCCCAACCCCCCCCCCCCCCTTTGCCCTCCGGTTTGCTAGAGTCACCAACGAGAGTAGCACGCTGTATATATCTATGGCTATCGATATAAACAAAACTAGCTTGCTAGTTAGCCTTACGACTCACTATTCAACGCTTCAAAAAACACCACCTTTGTCCTCCAATCTGGTTGTGGGTGTGTACACAGCTAGCTTCAACAACTACAGTCCCTTGCGCGTAACTAGCTTGCTAGCTAGCCTTGTGACTAGCTATTCAACGTTTCAAAAAAGATCTGCCTTTGTGCTCCAATCTGAATCTGGTTGTGTATATAGCTAGCGTCTGTAAATAGAGTTGCTTACGCTTAACTAGCTTGCTAGCTGGTCTTGTTACTAACTATTTAATGCCTCAAAAATACCTCCCTTTTGTCCTCTGGTTTGCTAGTCAGGAACGAGAGTAGCACGCTGTATATATCTATGGCTATCGATATAAACAAAACTAGCTTGCTAGTTAGCCTTGTGACTTGCTATTCAACGTTTCAAAAATAGACCCGCCTTTGTCCTCTGATTTGGATCTGGGTGTGTATGTAGCTAGCTTCTGCAACTAGATTCCCTTGCGCATAACTATCTTGCTAGCCAGCCTTGTGACTAGCTATTCAACGCTTCAAAAAAGACCTGCCTTTGTCCTCCAATCTGGATCTGGTTGTGTATATAGCTAGCTTCTTCAAATAGAGTCGCTTGCATGTAACTAGCTTGCTAGCTAGCCTCGTTACTAGCTATTCAATGCCTCAAAAATGCCTACCCTTTGTCCTCCGGTTTGGATCGAGTAGCTACTGGTTGTGTACATAGCTAGGGTCAGCACATGACTAGCTTGCTATCTATATAAACAAAACTAGCTTGCTAGTTAGCCTTGTGACTAGCTATTCAAAGCTTCAAAAAAGACCTGCCTTTGTCCTCCAATCTGGATGTGGGTGTGTATGTAGCTAGCTCCTGTAAATAGAGTCGCTTGCACGTAAACTAGCTCGCTAGCTAGCCTCGTTATTGGCTGTTTAATTGTTCGTGTCCTACTTTTTAAAACCAAGAAGCAAACTAGCATTGCTATGTTACGCTCTGAATAATGCAGGTTAGGAAAGTCTGATTAGGAAAAAAAAAGAATAGTTAGAGGAAACACTTAATAAATAAATATGTATGTATTTCCATTATTATATAAAAAACAGTGCAAATATAGAATGCAGTCTACAGCAGACATAACCACACACACACACACACACACACACACACACACACGCACACACATGCACACACACACACACATGCACATGCACGTGACAGATAGGAAACATGAGCGCTGGAAATGAGTGGGTGTCGTGCAGCATGTGTCACATTCAAGCTTGTTCTAAACACACACACACACACACACACACACACACACACACACACACACACATCCTATGTAAAAAGTAATGTAGCCAGGATTGAACAGAACAACCCCAAGCCAAAATAAATGAAGTGAAATAACAGAGTGCAGAAATGTGCAAGAACATATAGAGAGATAAAAGCAGGAGCAGATGTTTTCCCTACAATATCGAAAATGAAGAAGAAGAAGAAGGAGAAGAGAAAAGGAAGACAGTCTGGCAGCGTTTACTTTTGTTTTGCGCAGTTCTCGGTGCACACCCTAGCAACTTCAACACCTGGGAATGTGCGGGAATGTCGACAGCAGACGTCCAGTGAAGCCAAATATCAGACCTTTAGCTTTCGCTCTAAAGACGGATCATCCTGAAGTTTCCTATAGAAATAAAAACGTCTTTGTGGCATTTGGGGGGCAACAATAAATGCGCAGGTGTGGAAGAAAAGTAATTTATAGGATTTCAAGGGTCGTTATATTGATGATTAATAGATGGAGGATTAATGAAGGGATCAGTGGTGCAGTAGTAAACGATGGAGGGATCAATGCATTGAAGTGGGAGAGGATGGAGGGATCAGTAGTGCATTGGGAGAGGATGGAGAGATCAGTGGTAGATTGATAGATGATTCAGGTATTATGGAGTAGTGGTAGATGATGGAGGAATCATTGGTAGAGTGATAGAT
>JACRUU010000008.1:17008676-17088676 GCA_030449085.1 Kryptopterus vitreolus | reverse complement strand
TGACTTAGGAGGTTCATTTCATCAAGCGCCACCTAGTGGACGAATGAAAGCAATCAAAAAGTATTCAAATGTAATCAGGAACTTTACTTTTATAAAGTAAATAAAGATTCTTATTAGAAATGCTGCCTGCAGCTCCGAGTGCTGGACAGTAGGGGGCGCACATTACGCGTGTGATATTTATTTTTTCTCTTGGATGCATTCTGACTTTCTTGCTGATGAAAATCGAGGCATAAAATGTCGTGTAAAATGTATTATTTATTTTTATATTTTCATTTCAACAGTTCTAAATTTGTTTTGGTATACAGCAAACACTGGATGTTTAGTAATAAATAAAAACAAAGTTCCATTATTAAATGAATGTTATTTTATTGCTATAGTATTGATTTGGTATTGGTATCGTGATATTTAATCTCGGAGCGTGAAAGAAGCCAATTGTTTATTAAAATAGTTTAATAAACAAGCTTATTGGTAACCCCCCACCAAAACAAAACAAACAAACAATAAAATATATTCAATATAAAGTAAATGCATAAATATTAAAAATCATAATTAATCAATAAAGTCTGATTTTAAGTATTCTTAAGAATCCTATAATCCTAAATAACAATTAAAAAACCTATAAAAATATTTTCTATAGAATATTTTAATGCAAAATATGCTATATACCTAGTCAAATTTTATTTGTAATACACACAAATATATATATATTTTTTTATAGATGGACAAAAATACACTATATGGACAAAAGTTTGTGGACGTCTGAGCATTAGACTTCCATCAATTTGGTCCCATTTTATATTATTATTATTATTATTATTATTATTATTATCTTATAATAAGCGCTAGATGATGTTCCATGTGATTTTGAGGTTTGTTTTTTGAGTTTACAACATTGTCATGCTGGTTTGGAATTCCTAGTTTTTACGGCAAAGGGAAAACGCAGGCGTCCCAAAACTTTTGGTAAAACCGGGAATCGTGCGTTTCTGTAGCCACATGTCGTCACATCGTCTGCTCTGACTTCAGTCTCCTGTACATCAGCATGTACGCAGTCTCACTGAAAAATGGGAATTACTGATCAGTGCGAATATAACCAACATCCATCCTCGACTATTATACCCATGATGCAACATTCCGTACCTGAACATCCTCTGTACGTTTACTCCGTACGTTTCTTGAACCTGCTTCCAGCTGACCTACAAACATCACAAACGGATTATTCCAGGTTCCCACTGCGGAATCTCGCTGGGATTTAAACACATTTATTCTCTTATACATCACATGCTGTACATATACTCTATATGTCTGTCTCCACATCCATCCATCTATCCATCCATCCATCCATCCATCCATCTATCTATCTATCTATCTATCTATCTATCTATCTATCTATCTATCTATCTATCTATCTATCTATCTATCTATCTATCTATCTATCTATCTATCTATCTATCTATCTATCTATCTATCTATCTATCTATCTATCTATCTATCTATCTATCTATCTATCTATCTATCTGTATCTATGTCTGTCCGTACATCTATATGTCTGTCTCCACATCCATCCATCTATCAATCCTATCTATCTATCTATCTATCTATCTATATCTATCTCTGTCTGTCTATCTGTCTGTCTGTCTGTCTGTCTGTCTGTCTGTACCATCTATCTATCCATCTATCCATCCATCTATCCATCCTATCTATCTATCTATCTATCTATCTATCTATACATCTATATGTCTGTCTCCACATCCATCCATCCTATCTATCTATCTATCTATTTGTCTGTCTGTCTGTCTGTAAATCTATATGTCTGTCTCCACATCCATCCATCTATCCATCCATCCTATCTATCTATCTATCTATCTATCTATCTATCTATCTATCTATCTATCTATCTATCTATCTATCTATCTATCTATCTATCTATCTATCTATCTATCTATCTATCTATCTATCTATCTATCTATCTATCTATCTATCTATCTATCTATCTATCTGTATGTCTGTCTGTCTGTACATCTATATGTCTGTCTCCACATCCATCCATCTATCCATCCTATCTATCTATCTATCTATCTATCTATCTATCTATCTATCTATCTATCTATCTATCTATCTATCTCTCTATCTATCTATCTATCTATCTACTATCTAGTATCTATCTATCTCTATAGTCTCTCTGTCTGTCTGTCTGTCTGTCTGTCTGTCTGTCTGTCTGTAAATCTATATGTCTGTCTCCACATCCATCCATCTATCCATCCTATCCATCCTATCTATCTATCTATCTATCTATCTATCTCTATCTATCTATCTATCTATCTATCTATCTATCTATCTATCTATCTATCTATCTATCTATCTATTTATCTGTCTGTCTGTCTGTAAATCTATATGTCTGTCTTCACATCCATCCATCCATCTATCCATCCTGTCTATCTATCTTCACATCCATCTATCCATCTATCTATCTATGTCTGTAAATCTATATGTCTGTATCTACATCCATCCATCTATCCATCCTGTCTATCTATCTGTCTATCTGTCTATCTATCTGTCTGTCTGTCTGTCTGTCTCCTCGGTCTCCTGAGTGTTTCAGAACGACTCCGCAGCTCCTGGATGTTTTTGTTCTTTAACCGTGGAATAATAAAATCCTGCAGGATTTCCGCGCCCTCTCCTGCTGCCGCCTGATTGGCCGATCAGCACAGCGTATTAATCTCGCATTGCTCCGTGTAAGAAAAGCGATCTCACCTGGGTCACATGACCATCATCGATATAACACCACTGCTGACCCGGGGGACGGACGTAGGCAGTGTAGTGGCCGAGTCTGTCCATCCCCGAGTGAACGATCACAGCGTACAGTGTGTACCGTCCACCCTGCGGAGAAACAAGAAAAAACGCCAGAAATGCAGGGCCAAAAGTATGTGGACACAAAGAAGACATGCTAAAGTTAGCAAAAGTTACCACGTGGGCCTGATCCTCGGGGAGCACGTCCACCATGTTAATGGTTTCAGGGAAAGTGACTCTGGAGCTCAGCTTCCTGGTGAACCCGCCCGTGTTCCTGAAGCGCTTGAGAGTAACGCACAAGAGAGAAGGCAGCGAGACAAGCATGTCCCCCTGCGAAACAAACCACGCTAGTCATGCTAATTGCAGTAATAAGCATCATCGTTATAATCACCATAAGACCTTCATAAGACCTGAATACACGCCGTCTTCCGTTCGCACCGGGTGCAGTAAAACGCGTCGCTTCCGTCCAGCTTCTGGGTTTCGAAGAACATTTTGAAACATTCCTCCTGGGGAAGGAAACAGTATCACAGCGCTCGTGTTGCTAACAAACTATTTATCCTGTGCGCTTTTGAAATATTCGCTCTTTAAAATAACAAATAATCATAATAATAACAACCAAGGAGTCCACGTTTTCACCGAGATGTAACGGAAAGCTGAAAAAGTAGGCGGGAACGCGGTGGACGTTCTCACACGGTAAACACCGACAACGTCCTTCAACTTCGATCTTGTAAAGTTTGGAGATCTCCGTCGCCTGCCGTCCAAAAACAATGTAAAGAAACGTGACACACAAACACAAGAAGGATTTGCCCCTGTGAGATGGCATCATTAGAATCGTACGTTTACATTTAAACATTGTAACATTGTATGTACTCGTTTAAACATCGTAACTGTGTACGTTTATATTTAAACATCGTAACAGTGTACGTTTGCGTTTAAACATCGTAATGGTGTACGTTTATATTTAAATATCGTAACAGTGTTCGTTTGCGTTTAAACATCGTAATGGTGTACGTTTATATTTAAACATCGTAACTGTGTACGTTTATATTTAAACATCGTAACGGTGTACGTTTATATTTAAACATCGTAACAGTGTACGTTTGCGTTTAAACAACGTAACGGTGTACGTTTGCGTTTAAACATCGTAATGGTGTACGTTTATATTTAAACATCGTAACGTTTATATTTAAACATCGTGTACGTTTGCATTTAAACATCGTAACTGTGTACGTTTATATTTAAACATCGTAACAATGTACGTTTATATTTAAACATAGTACTGTGTACGTTTGCATTTAAACATCGTAACGGTGTACGTTTATATTTAAACATCGTAACTGTGTACGTTTATATTTAAACATCGTAATGGTGTACGTTTGCGTTTAAACATCGTAACGGTGTACGTTTATATTTAAACATCGTAACGGTGTACGTTTGCATTTAAACATTGTAACTGTGTACGTTTATATTTAAACATCGTAATGGTGTACGTTTGCATTTAAACATCGTAACGGTGTACGTTTATATTTAAACATCGTAACTGTGTACGTTTACATTTAAACATCGTAACTGTGTACATTTATATTTAAACATCGCAACAATGTACGTTTATATTTAAACATTGTAACGGTGTACGTTTGCATTTAAACATCGTAACTGTGTACGTTTATATTTAAACATCGTAACTATGTACGTTTATATTTAAACATCGTAACTGTGTACGTTTATATTTAAACATCGTAACAATGTACGTTTATATTTAAACATAGTAACTGTGTACGTTTGCGTTTAAACATTGTAACGGTGTACGTTTATATTTAAACATCGTAACAGTGTACGTTTATATTTAAACATCGTAACTGTGTACGTTTGCTTTTAAACATCGTAACTGTGTACGTTTATATTTAAACATCGTAACTGTGTACGTTTGCTTTTAAACATCGTAACTGTGTACGTTTATATTTAAATATCGTAACAGTGTACGTTTGCGTTTAAACAACGTAACGGTGTACGTTTGCATTTAAACATCGTAACGGTGTACGTTTACGTTTAAACATCGTAACGGTGTACATTTGCGTTTTTGCATTTAAACATCGTAACTGTGTACGTTTGCATTTTAAACATCGTAACTGTGTACGTTTGCTATTTAAACATCGTAACGGTGTACGTTTATATTTAAACATCGTAACTGTGTACGTTTGCGTTTAAACATCGTAACTGTGTACGTTTGCGTTTAAACATCGTAACTGTGTACGTTTATATTTAAACATCGTAACGGTGTACGTTTGCATTTAAACATCGTAATGGTGTACGTTTATATTTAAACATCGTAATGGTGTACGTTTATATTTAAACATTGTATGTACTCGTTTAAACATCGTTAAACATCAGAACAGTGCACAGTTATGTTTAAACATTGTATGTTTACATTTAAACATCGTAACTGTGCGTTTTCGTTTAAACATCGTAACATTGTACGTTTATGTTTAAACATCGTAACGGTGTACTTTTACGTTTAAACATCATAACAGTGTATGTTAATGGTTAAACATCGTAACGGTTTACGTTTAAACATCATAACAGTGCACGTTTATGTTTAAACATCGTAACAGTGTACATTAACGGTTAAACATCATCACAGTATACGTTAACGGTTAAACATTGTCACAATGTACGTTAACAGTTAAACATCATTGCTGTTTATGTTTAAACATCATAACAGTTCATGTTTATGGCTAAACATTGTAACGGTGTACGTTAACGGTTAAACATCGTAACAGTGTACATTTACGTTTAAACATTGTAACAGTGTACGTTTATGTTAAGCATCATAATGTACGTTTACGTTTAAACATCGCAACTGTGTATGCAAAAAATAGCCACATCAATACCACATAATTATTACCACAAAAATGCCACATAAGTACATTACTGCCCCCTAGTGGGGAAGAGCTAGAGTAGCTATGAATGGGGATGTCGAACCAAAAACGCACAATTTGCTGGTCAGGCATCTGCATGAGGATGAGGTTCAGGATGCCGTGGAACACTTCGTCTGCGTCATGCTGCGTGAACCCTAAAACACAACAAGGCCATTTTTTTCTATGAATTATACAATAATGACTTTGACAGACAGTTATGTTTTTATGTTTTTTCAACATGGCGGATCTCGTACGGCTGAAGTTGTTCTGGTGAAGGCACTGCAGAAAATCCCGATGAGGATGGGCCTGTGTTTTATCCTTCATGGCTTCTAATGCGCGTTTTAGCTGCAGGGGAACGTCGCTGAGGGTCGCTCTGTGACACGGCTGCCATCTAAACACAAAAAATGGGGTTTAAATTGTAAAAAAACAAAAACAAATAAAACAACATTTAAACAATGTAACAGTGTACGTTTCATATACAAACATTGTAATAGTGTATGTATGTTTAAACATTGTAACAGTGTACATTTACGTTTATACATTGTAACAGTGTATGTTTACGTTTACACAATGTAACAGTGTACGTTTACATTTAAACATTGCAACAGTGTACGTTTACGTTTAAACATTGTAACAGTGCAAAATCTAGGGAAAGCATAAATGTATTTTCACTTTGTAATTTTGACTATGGAACATTTGAAAATGTGCGATTAATCAAAATTAAATATTTGAATCTCTTCACAGCTCTAAATATAATATAATATAATATTCATTCATTCATCTTCTACCGCTTTATCCGATCTTCCCTCGGGTCACGGGGAGTCTGTGTCTATCTCAGGCGTCTATGGGCATTAAGGCAGGATACACCCTGGATGGAATGTCAACCCATTGCAGGGCACACACACACACACACACACACAATATTGTCTAGGGACAATTTTTCCAAGGAGCCAATCAACCTAACCGTGCATGTTTTTGGACCGGGGAAGGAAACCGGAGAACCCGGAGAAAAACCTCCTGAGGCACGGGGAGAACATGCACAAACTCCACCCACACATGGCTGAGCCGGGAATCGAACCCAGACCCTGGCGGTGTGAGGCGAACGTGCTAACTACTAAGCCACCGTGCCCCCTATATATATATATATATATATATATATATATATATATATATATATATATATATATATATATATATATATATATATATATATATATATATATATATATATATTACAATATATACAGCCAAAAGTTTGTGGACACCTGAGCATTGGTCCTTTTGGTTTGTACATCTCAAAGTTCAATTCAATTCAATTTTATTTATAAAGCGCTTTTTACAATTTGTCATCGTCTCAAAGCAGCTTTACATAATACTTATGTGTGAAAAGTGAAAATCAGTTTGGTCCCTAATTGTTTCTTGTTGAGCCGAAGCGACGGTGGCAAGGAAAAACTCCCTGGGAACAGGAAGAAACCTTGAGAGGAACCCGACTCAAGTACCTTGTGTTCATTTCTGGAGTAGACTTAATGTTTTACTAGGAATATTTCTGAGAAATAAAGTTGTGTTTTATTGCATTTGAACACCTCTTTTACCTGCAGAGCAACTCCTGGATCTCCGTAGTGGCTGCAAAAGCCTGCAGTAAAGCGTTTATACAGCAGGAGAGACCGCAGTTGGAAAGCCCTCTCACACCTGCACATACAGATGATCATTACATGTATGAATATAATATAATATACATAGTTAATGCATCAACGCAAGTAACCTTAACTGCACTAATGTTATTAAGGTGTGATTAATGCAGTGTGCGTTACTATGTGAGTGATCTTCTCCTTGTTCGTCGTGTTGTGCAAATGAACAACAAAAAAGAAGAAATAAATAAACGTTCAGTGCATCCACTCACGTTTCCTAAATTTCTCCCAGTTACGCCCCCTAGCTGCGCATTCACAACAGGTATGATCTCCTCACTATATTAGCGTATATCACTGTATGGAACCTTACGAAAGCGGGCACGGTGGTTTAGTGGTTAGCACGTTCGCCTCACACCGCCAGGGTCCGTGTTCGATTCCCGTCTCGGTCATGTGTGTGTGGAGTTTGTGCATGTTCTCCCCGTGTGTCAGGGGTTTTTTCTCCGGGTTCTCCGGTTTCCTCCCCCGGTCCAAAAACATGTACAGTAGGTTGATTGGCACCTTGGAAAATTGTCCCTAGTGTGTGAATGTGTGTGTGTGTGTGTGTGTGATGGGTTGGCATTCCATCCAGGGTGTATCCTGCCTTAATGCCCATAGACGCCTGAGATAGACACAGACTCTCTGTGACCCGAGGGAAGATCGGATAAAGTGATAGAAGATGAATGAATGAATGAATGAATTAATGAAACCTTACGGCACGGGGAGAACATGCACAAACTCCACACACACATGGCCGAGACGGGAATCGAACCCGGACCCTGGTGGTGTGAGGTGAACGTGCTGACCGCTAAGCCACCGTGCCCCTCCCCCACTTATTCAGCCACAGGGCTTCTAGAAAATTGATACGGATGAGATGACGCAACCTGTATGGAAAATTCATCCAATACTATTGTGTATCTCCATGAAGTCCGGTGTCCCAAAACCTTTGTCCATATCGTGTATTCGGGATATAAAAAGATAAAATCACGGTTTCTTTTTCTTTTCATCTTTAATATCAAATGTTAGATGGATGAAATGACAAAGTGAATCCCTTTCTTTCAAAAGCTGTGTCCAGAAGAAACACTTGCATTCCAACGATCCAATCAGAGTCCAGAACTTAATCCTATCCACGACCTGTGGAACGGCACTGGTGTTTACAGGAGACGCGTTTGGAATTTGAAAAAAACCCTGAACAAAAACATTAGAGTCTAAAAAGGGACAAAATAAAGAGAGAACTCACCTGCGGTTCTGGATCCGTCGCAAGAAACAGGTCTTTTACACCATGCCATTCCCATTAATAAATAAATAAATAAATAAATAGATCTGTATATTTATATTCACCAGGTTTTCAACTGGAAGAGAAGAGTTGCACAAGGAATTGTATTTATTATTAAATAAATTCATATTTCAACAATTGAAAAGGTGAATCCGTTTCAGAAGCGGAATAAATGCATTAAAAAAAAAATTGGTCAACATTCACATTTTACACAGCCTTATAATTAACGCATTTTCACACAACATGACCAAAAGTATCGGGACACAATTGATCAGGATGTCCTTGTTTTGTTTATTTATTTTTGTGCTAACAAGATCTAAAGCCTACAAACTTCACAAATGTCAGAAAACATCCCATTTACCGAGTGTACGATATATTTAAGCTTTTGAATCGGAAAACATATAGTATGGAAGTCAACACTGACCTGTAGTGAAGTGTTTATAGCGCGACACAGACCTGCTCTGGTGTAAACACTTTTCCTTCTATCGACAATTAAACACGAAATCCAATCACTTTCGTTTTCCTTTCACTCATAAGTTTCTGTTCTGGGAGAAATTCGCAGCCTGTCCAGCAGAGGCGCTAGAGTTTCCATTCATGCCACTGACTCGAGTCTTTTGATTCCATGCATCAAAATTATTAGTGATAATAAATCATTGCTGCAATATAATACACTTTTTTTTGGTATGCATAAATGTATTTAATTTTAATAAACAAATGAACATTTCACTTTATTATCATTTTTATCTCATTATTACACACATTCAATATTATATATCTGTAATGTTTCTATGTTTTTTTCCGCCCCCCAACAAAATAAAATCATTTGTGATTCAACATTTATTAGCGGACGCCCTGCAGTACCTCGCGGAGCCGCTAGATGTCGCGAATTTCCGTTACTAAATATTCCTTATTTAAAAAGGCACTTGAGAAAAATGTATTATTTATATTATTTATTTATTATATTTATATGATATTATTGGTGATTTCGTCAAATGGCTGACATGTGGATGCAAAAATAAAAATAGGCCAGTTTTAAATTAAAAATTGATCTGCTATCTACGTAAATATACTGCAAGCAATCTGTTCACTGAAACACACACACACACACACACACACACACACACACAAAGTACATCATATGCCATGTTTATCTGCAAAAGCATTTCTCAGGATGAAGCCCTGTAGTAGGGGCCGACGAACTGAGGATATTCGGGGGAGGCCGAACATGGCGTCCCACATCTGCCGCCAGAGTCCGTACAGTCGCAGGATCCACGCATAAGCCGAGGGGAAAGCTGCGGAGGAAGAACGTATATTGTTGGGATCTGTTTTTTCGAACCAAATACCAAACGCGGCACGCCGTGAGGTCAAAGGCGCCTCCCCGTTCCCATCCCATAATATAATAACCTCCACTCCCCCGGGAAGTTGTTTCGCTGGACTTTTGGCGAGATCTTCCCATCCAAGCCGATATGAACTACCATACTGGCTCGGTGCAAGTTTTCCCGGGGTTGTCGGAGGAGACGTGCATACGGAATGGAAAAGCCGGGTGTCCCGGTACTTTTGATCATAGTTTTAAAAGGAGGCGATAATTTGCAGATAAATCTTCCTCACCCGGATCCATGCGGACGAGCAGCAGGTACAGCAGGAACAGCAGCGCCGCGGTTCTGTGGACGAAGCGTGACCAGGAGGTGGCGCCGGCCAAAGACAGCCCCCTGTACAGCAACCTCAGGACTGCGTTCAACCTCCGCGCCACCGAGCCTGAAATAATACGGGGGGGGGGGGGGGGGGTATATGAAAAATGGGAAATAAAATGTTTAATAAGTGCGTACGGTCATGAGGGTGCACAAACTTTTGGCCATATACCGCATGGTTTTAAATGCGTTCCAGGCTTCCAATGGATTTCTAAAACCTTGCGTGTAAATCCGGACGCGTTCGCCGGACATCCTGGATTTGTTTTAGACCTGTCGTAGGATTTGTTATTGATGGGGTGGCCCCTGGGGGCCAAATTTTTGATGCACCAAAAATAAATAAATAAATAAAAATAAAAACTTGGTGGCGCAGCAGGCATGTCCGTGGCTCACAATGGCACACTTAGTTATGGAGTTCGGAAGCTCTCTGCTGCCCTCTGTTGGCGTGTTTATCTCAAAACTTTTTTTTTAATGTAAAAAGGAAAAAAAACTCTACTGATCGTACCTTCGATGGTTTTCTTCTCCTCCGTCGGGACGGGCGGATGTGAACGGTGGATCACTTTCGCCTCGTGGTCCTGGAGGATGCTCAGGGCCGTTTGCCTCTGGTCCTCGGTGAAGGTCCAGCTGCCCCACGTCGTCCCTCAGAAGCTCCTCGGCCTCGGAGGTTCGTCCCAGAGGCAGGAGGACGTGCAGGACGTACAGCTCGGCCACGCTGCTGTAACCCTGCAGGCCCGTGTTGGCGGGTCGGCGCAGCCAGGACCGTGCGGCCTCCAGAACCTCCGCCTGCTCCTCAACCTTGGTGTACAGAAGGATGCTGCGGACGTATCGGCACACGCGAGTCGTGTGGGATCTTCACAAACGCACAAATGATAATGTGGTTAAGTTTATTTATTTATTTACCACATTTGCATGATTTTCACAGGGATGCGCTCCGTCTCGCCGTAGTGCCGCGAAACCCAAGCCAGAACATCGCGCCACTGGTTCAGCTCGGCCAGAGCCTGGATTCCGATGATGCAGAGCGACGCTTTCAGCTCTCCGTGCCGGGGACTGTGGGGAAAAAACAAACAAACAAACAATCAGAACTTTTAGCATCACACCCATAATGCAATTCTTCTCCCTTTCCAGACCATCCCCCTTCATACAGAGAAAGCCTTAATCTTCACAAGTGAAGGAACTCCAAGACCTTCATCTCAGTGATGCTCTCCTCTTAGCCACGCCCCTAACATCTAATACCACGCCCCCTGAAGAGAAATTTGCACGGGGAGAATGATACGATGATTGCATTACATACTTTTTTTTAGTCAGATACAATGTACACGGAACAAAAATTGTATCCAGATAAACAAACAAATAAATAAAGTGCAAAGGTTAGAAAGAATCCCAGGGAATACGCTTCATAGAGCACGTAGGCGCATGCGCAGATGTCAAGGCCGTTTTACTGCATGAGCCTGCTGACCAATCAGAATAGAGCATTCAACACAGTACTATAAAAGCTGTTTTTTAATATAATAATAATAATAATAATAATAATAATAATACTCACCAGTTTGTTTCCTGCTCCTCCGCTTTAGCCACGATCTCCAGTCCACTTTCACAAGCCTCGAACGCGGCGTGGAAATCCGTCCGGATGATGAAGTGGTGGACTGCGGATTCCACCAGCGCCGCGCACCGGCCAGGACTACCGGAACCACCGGCTACAGGAGCCGAACCTCCGCTCTGCATGACCAGCTTATTTCTTAAACATCTCCTCCTGTTTATCGAGCGGCGGAGAAAAATATATACACGGCTTCTAGAACCTTCCTAATCTATTTATCTGCGTACACAAGTTTGAACTTCCACCGTGACTTTTATCATTTCCGGCGTGATAAAGCTGACGGAAAAATAATACACCTGGCAAATAAAAAGTCCCCCTCTTAATTCCTCATAAAGGAATTACATCATATAATATGACAGCAAAATTTGTACATTTTTATTACACTTAGGTCCATTATTATATATTTATACATAAAATAATTATCATTCAAAAAGTACAAAGCCATGGGCACTACGGTGGTTTAGTGGTTAGCACGTTCGCCTCACACCACCAGGGTCCGGGTTCCAGTCCCGTCTTGGCCATGTGTGTGTGGAGTTTGTGCATGTTCTCCCTGTACCTCAGGGGGTTTTTCTCCGGGGGGTTCTCCGGTTCTCCGGGTTCTCCTCCCCCCGGTCCAAAAACATGCACGGTAGGTTGATTGGCACTTTGGAAAATTGTCCCTAGTGTATGAATGTGTGTGAGTGTGTGTGTGTGTGTGTGATGGGTTGGCATTCCATCCAGGGTGTATCCTGAATTAATGCCCATAGACGCCTGAGATAGACACAGACTCCCCGTGACCCGAGGGAAGATCGGATATAGCGGTAGAAGATGAATGAATGAATGAAGTACAGAGCCCCCTATAGGTGGTATCGGACTTCACGCAGACTTATGAAGGTCAGTGCTCCCTGTGACTGTGCTTGCAGCCCTGTGCTGCCATCTGGTGGTGTGTTACAAAACTTGACTACAACATGCTCACACAGATTGGTCTTCTTTAATACATGGCATGATGAACATTTACAGTAGGTGTACAAAGTTTTCGGAGGACTGCGATCTGTGTGAGGCGCACCTTCAATGAGGCGCGATTTCATCCCCACTCCCCCAAACAATGTCCAAGCAACAAGTCCGTTATAGACCGTTATGGAAGACAACCAAAAGTATTAGGACATGTGGATGTTGTCTACTATTTGGAAGTGTGTGGAAGAACTTAAAGCGCTGTTCTACTGGGAAGATGTTCCGTTGTTATAACAGTAAATATGGATGTGTATGTGGCATCAGGTTATGTTTTATTTTCACACGATCTCTGCTCAGCGGTTGGTGATCACGGCGTCGGCGTGGACCAGCTGCCCTCGCTGGGCGAGTAACCTCATCAGCTTTTTCCTCCTCCTCCAGGTCACCTTCAAGCCATAGTCGCTCTCCGGCGTGTCCTTCACCAACAGGCTTTCGGCTCTGGGAGGAGTTCTCGGGGAGAACAGGAGTCCACGGAGCGGAGACGGAGCGCCGCGTTCAGGGCGCGGCATCTCCGGAGTGTCTATATGAGGAGGAGCGAGAGGGCCGATGGTGGAACGTACCGGATCGGACCTCGGACTGGGTTCGGGGACAATCCCAGCACATGGTGCAGGATCAGGGAGATCGTCATGGTTTGATGGAGGAACCGGTCCATCCTCAGGACGAGGTCGGACATCCGGAAGTTCCCCGACACGTGGCGCGGCGCTCGCTCTCGGACGCCTGGGCGTTTCGAAAAGCAGAGCAGAGTATCTGCACCCAGTCCAGCGTCGCACTTGAGTGGAAAGCAGCGTTTTGTTCGAGGTGCTGGTACGGAGATAACTGCTCGCCGTCTTCCTGCGCGGTCCACCACGTCTGACTGATGTGTCCTCCAGGGAAGTAAACTGAGGAGACACCTAGAGCAGACAAACCACACACACACACACACACACACACACACACACACACACACACACACACACACACACACGGAAGTATCACCAAGATGTTCCTCTCCATGATGGATCACCTATAGTCAGGGTTGGGAAGGTTACTATGGATAAACATACTACAGTTGATTACTTTCATTTGTCCACTAGGTGGCGCTCTGAAAAAGTGGGATATATTTTTGCAACTGTGCTTCAGAATCAAATTGTTGAGTGTGTGTGTGTGTGTGTGTGTGGGGGGGGGGGGGGGTCGGGGTACGTGGGAATCGCTGGAATTTGTAATCTTAATTTAATCTTGGGGGCACGGTGGCTTAGTGCGGTTAGTGCAGCAACGTTTTGCCTCACACCAGATGCCAGGGTATCCGGGTTCGAGATTCCCGTCTCAGATCAGCCATGTGTGTGTGGGAGTTTGCATGTTCTCCCTGTGCCTCAGGGGTTTTTTTCTCCGGGTTCTCCGGTTTCCCCCCTCCCGGGTCCAAAAAACATGCACGGTAGGTTGATTGGCACCTTGGAAAATTGTCCCTAGTGTATGAATGTGTGTGTGAATGTGTGTGTGTGTGCCCTGCGATGGGTTGGCATTCCATCCAGGGTGTATCCTGCCTTAATGCCCATAGATGCCTGAGATAGACACAGACTCCCCGTGACCCGAGAAGATCGGATAAAGCGCTAGAAGATGAATGAATGAATATAATCTTAAATTTAATTTGTAATCTTAAAAAAGTAACTGTAATTTAATTACCCTTTTTTATTCACTGTATCGGATTACTGTTACTTTTATTTTGTAATTAAATCACATAACGCCGTTACATGTAACTAGTTACTATAGTGTTATAAACCCTTATTAAAAATAATACAAACAAATAAATGTAAATGACTCGGACGTTTCCATTGGTGACGATCAAATTTGACCCATTTTTGATCAAAGACGTGAAAATGTCGACGTTATTATTGGTCGCAGCTTGAAATCTGATTGGTTTAAAGCAGGGGTCCCCAAAACGCGGCCCGCCCACACATTTGATCCGGCCCTATGGATGATGCCAGAGACATATTTTGGAAATGTAATTTTAATATATGTATAAAGGATTCATAAAGGAATAGAGACCAGTAACAGTTCTCTTTCAAACGTCCGTTCGGTATCTCACTGTGGGAATCGCTTCGGATGTGACCGATCCGGGAAGCACCAATCACAACACGCCTGTCGGAATGACAGACCAATGACGGCAGCGATGCGAGAGTCCCGCTGTTATTTACTATATGTTATTTTCTCCGGCAGGCGATATTTAAGTCGCTCCCGAGCTCGTGCCTGTATATAGCAGATATTCTTGCTTTTTGCAATAGATTCTAAACAGCTCGTTTTTAGTAGTTTTTCATATATAAATACATTTATATACATTTTTAAAACCATTTTCCCCAAAAATAACTATATTCCCACGCAACCCAAACACACTTGGCAATCAACCATCGAATCTCGTCCTGCGCTGCACTTGTTTGAGCCCCGGGGCTGGCGGGAGTGCAGGTACTCCCTCATACTCACGCCGGGACACGCCCCCAGTCTGTCCCACACGCCCCGGACACGTCCCCCACAGTCCCGATCTCACGCCTGGTACACACCCTCAGTCCCCCGGGACAGTCACAAAGTCCACACGGTCCCCCACACTAGTCTCACTTGCACGTCCATAGTCTCACGCCCGGACACGCCCCACAGTCTCACGCCCCCAGTCTCTCAGCCGGGACACGCCCCACAGTCTCACCCCCCAGCCATGCCCACAGTCTCACGCCCACAGTCTCACGCCGGGACACGCCCCACAGTCTCACGTCCCATAGTCTCACGCCGGGACACGCCCCATAGTCTCACGCCCCCAGTCTCACGCTGGGACACGCCCATCACAGTCTCGCACTCCCACACCAGTCGCCATGCCCACAGTCTCACGCCGGGAACACACGCCCCCCACAGTCTCACGCCCCACAGTCTCATGCCGGGAAACACCTATAGTCTCACGCTGGGTCACGCCCACAGTCTCACAACCCACAGTCTCACGCCGGGACATGCCCCACAGTCTCATGCCCCCAGTCTCATCACCCCAGCCCACAGTCTCACGCCCCACAGTCTCACGCCCCACAGTCACGCGGACGCCCCACAGTCTCACGCCACCTGACGGACACGCCCCACCAGTCTCACGCCCACAGTCTCACGCCGGGACACGCCCCACAGTCTCACGCCCACAGTCTCATGCCGGGACACACCCACAGTCTCATGCCGGGACACGCCCACAGTCTCACACCCCAGTCTCACGCCGGGATACGCCCACAGTCTCACACCGGGACACGCCCACAGTCTCACGCCCACAGTCTCACGTTTCAGACTCACTGATGAACGTTTGTGAGGCTGTGACAGGAACGCAACCTGACATTGGACTTGTCACCAGTCAGAAACGACACACGGTTCACACTCATTAATATGCAAATAAATGTTTTGATTTGGAATGTAAAAAAAATATCATTATAATGGTAATAAAGTTCATCAATATATCGTTTGAAAAATAAAGATCATTTTTCTGTTTGGTGAATAACAAAGTGATAAATTAATCTAGTATAAGGAGGTAAAATGCATACAGTTACAAACTTAATATTACTACTCATGTTCTTTTATAAACTGACCCACATTAAAGAAAGGATGAATTCTTTGCCCCTCTGAGGAAAATAAATAAATAAATAAATAAATAAAAAGTTTGCGGACCCCTGCTTTAAAGGAAGCGCTCGGCCGCGGGACCACGTGACGCGAAGGCTGAAATTTGATTGGATAGAAACGCCGAACTGAACTTAAACACTCCTGTGTACAGCGCGAATACATAAACAAACAAATAAAGAAGTCTGAACAATGACAGGGACTTATTTGTGCCCGAATGACGTCATTGGGGATTTTTTTTCTCCCTCTGTAATAAAAATAACAAGCGTTTACCCAACATTGCCGCGGGACGGCCTGCCGTGGCGGGTGTGACAGGAAGGGCTTTGGGTTGATTGCGCTCCGCGTCTGTGCGCCGTACTCGTGTCGGGATCCACACGTCGGCTGTTCCACGAACCGCAGCTGCGCCTTGCGTGGATTCGGCAAGTTCCGTTTCCGCGTGGCGCGTGGCATCGGACCTCATCGTGGCCGCGCGTGGGAAGCGCGCGCGCGAGCCATTAACGTTGCTTTCTCTCCAATTAAACCGTTCCAAATATGTCACGCGCGGCCACGTGTCCACGAACTCGCGTGTTTTTGTTTGTTTTCATTTTGTGCTTTCATTCATCCATTTGTATTCGCGTCTCCTCGGATTGGCCCGCCTGGGCGAGCGCCGATTGGTCCGGAGCAGAACACGTGATCGGCGTTGATTGGCCTGCGCCAAAATTCAAACTGGCCTCGGTGAAGAAGACGGAAGTGGGGGATGCAGGAGGTTACGCTTTCGTAATTTCACCAACGGATAGAATTAAAGAAAACAAACTGCAGGATAAACTGAGATCTATCATAATATGAAGGTTTGTGTGCAATCCGAAGTCGTTAGTTTGTTTAACGGATGTATAATAAAGATTAGTGAGTATAGGGATTAGCTAGTATGGCGCTATGGGGCTTTTTCACATGTATATCCTTATACAAGAATTGCGATCTCAGATCCGAACCAATCCGAGTGATGATGTGCAGAAGAAATCTCCATCACCGTCATGGAATCGTATCGTATTATATTATATTATATTATATTACCGATCGCAGGCTTTCTGCTTAGGAAATCCCGAGATAAAACAAGACCTATATAGCTATCGTTCTAATAGCGTGACGTCATCACGATTGTTCATGTTCAAAAATAAAAATAAAAACAATACCGTTAATTAAACGCACATGTGTCGGTTGAATTGTGAAATCGCTTTGTTGTGTGATGGAGAAGATTCGACTCTCCGTCTGAACAGTAAATAGATTCAGGATCGGAATAATCTCTTGTCCCTCGATGTCTTCCCAGGGATCGGGTTTGCAGTGAACAGGATGAGGGAGAGTCCCAGGAGGCCGTTAATCCTCAAGAGGAGGAAGCTGCCGTTTCAGAGCGACGGCGGCGGCGACGGGCAGGCGAGCAAATCCACCCCGGGGCCCGCCTCGGATGGCGTCTGCGTCATGGACCATCCCACGATGGCGGACACGCAAGTGGTGGTCATACCGAAAACGGCCGATCTTCAGAGCGTCATTGAAGTCCTGACGGCAAAAGGGAAGGAAAGAGGCCATCTGGGGCCCAACAAGTTCATCTTGCTGAGCGGGAACAACGGATCGAGCGACGGCGTCCAAGCGCTCGGCGCCACGTCCGAGGGGAAGAACGGCCGCGAGGAGCGTGCGGCCAATCCGCTCCGACGTACGTATTTGATTTGTGTGCGCGTATAACGCAGTTTAACCGTATGACGTTGATGATTTTACATTTCGCGCAGTGAAAAACGACAGTCTCTTGGACTGCAGTCTGACTAACGTCCAGTGGCTCGGGAAAATGAACGTCTCCGAGGCGGAAAGGAAAGATTCCGATAAAGAGAACGTCGAGGCCGGCGTCCGGCTGCAAGAGGTCCGGGAGATTTCTTCTTCTTCTTGCTACGTCCAAATCTGCTGCAGGTGTAACAATGTTTTGTCCTTCAGGCCCGGCCGCCAGGAGACGGGGAATCATGCGGCGTCAAGGGCCCGCATTCGGAAAGGCCGCCGTACTCGTACATGGCCATGATCCAGTTCGCCATCAACAGCAAGAAAGACAAAAAGATGACCCTGAAGGACATCTACACCTGGATCGAGGATCATTTCCCCTACTTCCGGGACGTCGCCAAACCCGGCTGGAAGGTAAACGTCTGGCAAAAGTTCCCGCCGCCAAAAACCCCGCACAGTCTCACCCTTTTCTCCCCCCGCCCTTTTAACAGAATTCCATTCGCCATAACCTCTCGTTGCACGACATGTTCGTCCGAGAGAGCACCCCCGACGGCAAGACCTCCTTCTGGACCATCAAACCCGAAGCAAACCGCTGTCTCACCTTAGAGCAGGTCTATAAGGTAAAAACTCCGCCCCCTCCTGCATTTATACCTCTTTAAATGTGACGCCGAAAACGCCTCTGCTTCTCTCTCTCTCTCTCTCTCTCTCTCTCTCTCTCAGCAGCCTGACCTCGACCCGGCGACTCGACCCCTCGCACAGAGCACGCAGGTCTGTTACTCCGTAAGACTTATTTATTTATTTATTTATTTATCAGAGATGAAACTCCCAATGCAGACTCCGAACGTGTGCCTTATTCCGGGATTTGCGGAGTTCAATGTAGGATACATTTGAGCAAAAGTATTGGGACACCTGACACACACACACACCCCCCCCCCCCCCCCCCCCCCCCCCCCCCCCTTTTTTTTTTTTTCCTTTTTTCTTTTTTTTTTTCTTTTTTTTTTAATAAGCATTCTGAATAAATGCTTAATAAAGTAGATTATATTGATGCAAAAATCAACACGTCAAACCCAAATCCGCTTTATCGGGAATCGTTTTTATCAGCTCCATTCTGTCTGACAGGGACTACGGTGGTTTAGTGGTTAGCACGTTCGCCTCACACCGCCGGGGTCCGGGTTCGATTCCCGTCTCGGCCATGTGTGTGTGTGGAGTTTGTGCATGTTCTCCCAGTGCCTCAGGGGGTTTTTCTCCGGGTTCTCCGGTTTCCTCCCCGGTCCAAAAACATGCACGGTAGGTTGATTGGCACCTTGGAAAATTGTCCCTAGTATATGAATGTGTGTGTGTGTGTGTGAATGTGTGTGTGTGTGTGTGTGCCTGCTGCGATGGGTTGGCATTCCATCCAGGGTGTATCCTGCCTTAATGCCCATAGACGCCTGAGATAGACACAGACTCCCCGTGACCCGAGGGAAGATCGTATAGAGCGGTAGAAGATGAATGAATTCTGTTTGACTGTTTTTTTGTTTTTCTTTGTAATGGAAAAATCTAAGAAATAAATAGAAAAGAGGCGAAATGAAAAACCTTTAACACGCATTTATTCACCGCTGCTTTTTTCTTTCTTTTTTTCTCTCGCCTCTGCGCTCCGATAAAATGAACAAATATTTTTAACCCGAAAAAGTTGCGGCCATTGAAGACCTTCAGAAAAATCCTACATCACGCACAAATTCTAAACACTCGTTTGTGTAAAGTATCTGTATTTGCCCGAGCGCTCGCTGATTAGGGTATTGAAAGCACAAAAAAGTGGCCGTTTAAGGTACATTTAGGACGGATGAAAAGGTGCGATTAATTGGTGATTAATCGCGAGTTCATTCGTGACAATCGTTACGATTAATCGCGACTAAACATTCAAATCGACCCTAATGATAAACACATGAGGGGAAATAAGAGGATGTGTTCAACGTTAATAGCTAAATAGCATGTGGTGTTAATGATTCGCCACTAGAGGCCGCTCTCGTGCGGTATTTCTTTGCTAAGGAAAGTTGGCGTTTCTTGGAAGAGAAACGCGACAAAATGGTTTCAAAACAGGACATCAGGTGTCCCAAACTTTTGCTTAAATCGGGTCCGGGAAACCTTTCCCCGAAACTGACGGGTTTTCGTGTCTCCACAGCAGCAGAAGCCAGTCGTTCCAGATGTGAAGAAGCCGAGCGCGTGCACCGCAGGTAGCGAACGTTTTCCCTCAAATCGTTCAACACGATGAAATTGTACAATGTGACTCAATTACAGTGTGATTGATTCGATACGATACCCAGATTCAATATCGTGATACCGATACTAAATCGATACAAATGTAAAAAAAAAAAAAAAAAACAGTAATAATAAGAGAATAATGGAATGTTGTTTTTATTTATTAATAAACACCCAAGTGTTTGCTGAAACAAAGTGTTTAAACTAAAATGGATTATATGTGTAGAGGAAAAGAATTCGCCACACACTGCCCCCTACAGTCCGACTCTATAATTCATTGTTTTTTTTTTGTTTTGTTTTTAGCTACAGTAGACGCACTCGGGGAACGCTTTAGTGACAAGGAATTGCAACTTGTATACTAAAAAATGGTCAAAAGTATTGGGACACCTCCCTTTCCATAAAGTCGGAGGTTTTTGTTCCCAGCAGACGGGTTGTAGAGGGGAAATTTTTTTTTTAGGACTAAATGTTTGTTTGCATTCTTATTTTTAATCTCCAGAAAGGAAAATGAAGCCTCTGCTGCCTCGGACCAACTCGTACCTGGTGCCCATTCAGCTTCCCCTGGCTCCGTCGATCTTCCTGACCTCGCCGGCGGCTCTCCCGCTGCCCGCCGCCGCCCAGCAGAGCTCCAACGCCGCGGCGAAACCGGGCTGCAAGAGGCTCTGTATCGCTCCCAAGGTAAATCCCGCTCGCATGGAAACCCGCGGAAGAAACTCCTGCGGTCTGCGATTGGTCGACTTGGCGGCGTATTCCTCCGCACCGCCATTTTTACCAGAAAATATAAACACCTCTACGATTCTTCAGCGCCATTTTACAAAGACAGCCGGTCACCATTATCTCTACAGCAGAAACCCAAAAATGCACACAGCGCACCAGCGCCAACTAGTGTTTGGGAGTAGTCACTGCAGAGCATAGTGTTCACTATATGCAGAAGTATAAATCAACCTCCCTGCGTTCACATCATGCTATCGTGCTACATTCACACGATATTGCTGTTTTTTAATTAGTTATAGGTAGACTTATATAGGAGTCAGCCGAGTATACGGTTTAGTGTGTGTGTGTGTGTGTGTGTGTATATGTATATATATATATTAGTATATATATTATATAGTATATATATATATATATATATATATATATATACACACACACACACATATATATATATATATATATATATATATATATATATACACACACACACATATATATATATATACACACACATATATATATATATATATATATATAATATCATAATCGATATATATATATATATATATATATATATATATATATATATATATATATATATATATATATACATATATACACTAAACCGTATCCTACTGCTACTTTCCTCCTACAAGGTTCCCAAGAGCGAATTCGGCTCGGTCCCGATCTCCGCTCCGACCCCCGAGACCAAGGACGAGCGCGTCCCAGATTCCGGGGCCCGCAAGCGCAAGGAGGCGAGCAGCTCGCGGCGGAAGCAGCGCCTGGTCCCGCCTCCCACCGAGGAGCCCGTCCTGCTGCTCCCCGACAGCACTTTCTTCGACTCGGGCCTGGCCTCGGACGTCTCCGTGCTCCAAGAAGCCGAGCTCGAGGCGGAGCCCTTCAAAACGCCGGTCAAAGCGAGTCATCCGGCGTCGTCGACCCCCAGCAAGGCGCCGGAGCCGTGGAGGATCACGCCGCTGGGCCAGGGCGGCCGCAGCGTGCTGGATTTCAGCCCGATCCGCACGCCGCAGCGGCACGAGCACGGCGGCTCCAGCCTGGGCGGGACGCCGTTCAAAGACCTCCCGCTGTTCGGGTCGCCGCTGGCGCCGTGCCCGCAGAACCGCTCGCTCACCGAGGGCCTCGTGCTGGACACCATGAACGACAGCCTGAGCAAAATCCTCGTGGACATCAGCTTCTCGTGTCTGGAGGACGACGACTTCGGCATGGCCAACCTCAGCTGGTCCCAGTTCATCCCCGAGCTGAAATAGAGCGCCGATCACACTGCCCCGAAGGCGACGTTCATACTGCCCCGAAGGCCACCCGCTTTTAATGACCTCCTCTTTTTTTCCCCTCTCTAAACCTCTGCCTTTCCTTTTATTTTTCATAATCCCATAATTCCGCTCGCTCACGCCGATTTCCTCAAGCTGCTAACGCGCCGTCACACTGCCTCGGTTTTATTATTATTATTATTATATTATTATTATTATTATTATTATTATTCCTTTCCTTTTCCCCCCAAATACAATCATTTCCAATCGAAAACTGTTCTTTTCTCTTTTCTCTTTTTTTTTTCTTCTTTGTCTGCTTTTTTTTCAGTTCCGGAAACAGAATCTCTCTCTTTCTCTCCTCTCTCCTCCTTCCACACCTTTACTTACTCGTCCCCACGCCTGAGTGTGTGTTTGTGTGTGTGTGTGTCCTGTTTTACTGTACACAAACATCGAGTGTATTTATCACTGTAATAATAAAAAACAAAACAAAAGGGATGTATGAACGAGGGGGAAAAACAGTGGAAGGAATTTGTAGGGAATTTTGCACAATTTTTGTAATATGTGTATGTACGTGTATTTAGGTTGTGTGTGTGTAAATGGATATAACAGACACTACTGCTTCTCCAAGCGCGAGCGTAGACCCCAGATTTCTATGTTAGCCGTGACGTGTGTGTGTGTGTGTGTATATATATAGTATGTGTGTGTGCATGTGTGATGTATATATGTATGTGTGTATGTGTATATGTATGTATATATATATATATATATATATATATATATATATATATATATATATATATATATATATATATATATATATATATATATATATAATAAATTATTGTAACTATATATGTATATGTGGATATATATATATAATATATATGTCTATATATATATATATATTAATATGTATATATATATATATGTATATATATATAATTATAGTATATATATATATGGTATATATGTATATGTGTATATATATATGTATATATATGTCTATGTGTATATATATATATATATATCTATATATGTATATGTGTATATATATATATATGTATATATATATATATATAATATATATATATATGATATATATATAGGTATATGGTATATCTATATATATATGTATAGTGTATATATATATATATAGTAATATGTATATGTATATATATATATATATATGTATATTGTATATTGTATATTGTATATATATATGTATATTGTATATATATATATAATATAATATATATAATATGTGGTGGTATATATATATATATAATTGTATCGTTATCTATATATATTATTAGTGTAGTATATATATATATATATATATGTATATGTCGTATATATATGATATGCTATATATATATATATATCATGTCTATTATGTGTATGTATATATCTCTCTATATATATATATATATAGGAAGATATAGATATATATATAGATATATGTATATGTTTGTGATACTTTTATTATAATCTATATATGTGTATATATGATTATATATATTATATCTATATGTGTATATATATATTATATATGTATATGTGTGTATGTATATATATATATGTATATATATGTGTAATATATATATAATATATGTATATGTGTAATATATATATATATATACTCTATGTTATGTATCTATATATATATATATATATATGTGTATTATATATAGTTATAGGTGTATTTTACTATCTATATATGTAATGTGTATATATATATATATATGTCCTGTATATATATATATATCTATGTATATGTGTATATATCTCCTACTATCTATATATATAATATAATAGGCTTAGTGTGTATATATATTATGTATATATATATATATATCTATAATGTATATGTACTATATGTTGTTGTATTCGTATATGTGTGTATATGTATATATATGTATAGTGTATATATATATATATATGTATATTATGATATATAGTATATGTGGATATAATGTGGTTCTATGCTATACTATATGTATCTCTATATAATATAATATATATATGTATATATATATAATGTATATGTGTCTATGTATATGTGTATATTATATCTATATATATATATATAGTCTAATGTGTACTATATATGTATATGTACTATATATATATATATATATAATATGTATGATATATATATTATCTCCTATGTGCTCTCTCTCTCTCTCTCTCTGTATATGTTCTCTCTATATATACTGTCTCTCTCCTCTCCTGTCTCCTGTGTCTCTCTCCGCTCCTCTCATATATATATGGCTCCATATGTGACTATGTGATCTCTTTCTTTGATACGTGCGGGGATCTCTATAGAAATATTTATAATATATGGACCCGACACCGAGAGAGAATTCAGGATAATAGAAATAAGAAAACCATTTTCATATGCATTGGCTTTTTAAATAAAAGAATACAAATTCATCATCACATTGTGTGTGTGTTTGGTACAATAACACTCCGGGCGTGGCCTCCCCCTTTACAGCCTGGTATGTTTAATATTTCACATTGACTTTGAAATGCTAGCTCGTTCAGAGAGACGAGTGTTTAGACACCAAGAATGCCCGTGCCAGTGACGCACGTGACATCATCAAATTATCCAGCGGCAAATTTTCCCAATTCATTCTCTATGGGGCCGGAATGTCCCGAAATTCCGAATGTGTGTGAGGTTCGGGAGGTATATGATGGTGATCCACTCCGGACCCCCTACGAGTGGATTTGCCATATGTGCATGTCGGTGCATCACAGGCCCGAACTGTGAGGCACCAAATTTCAACCCCATTCATTTTCTATGGGGAAAAGAAATTCCTGCTTTTTGACCCCGGGTTCGGAATTCCGCTGGGCGATTCCTTATAAAAGTAACAGCACACCTCGCACGATCGGACAAAAAGTGCGGGATGAGTTACATGCCGAAAATTTGACCGAAGCGAGAGAGATTATAATAGTGATGCTTTTTTTTATATATATATACATTGATAGCTGGATAAGGGACACGGTGGTTTAGTGGTTAGAACGTTCGCCTCACACCGCCAGGGTTGGGGTTCGATTCCCGTCTCTGCCATGTGTGTGTGGAGTTTGTGCATGTTCTTCGGGTTTTTCTCCGGGTTGTCCGGTTTCCTCCCCCGGTCCACAAACATGCACGGTAGGTTGATTGGCACCTTGGAAAATTTTCCCTAGTGTATGAATGTCTGTGTGTGTGTGTGTGTGTGTGTGTCCTGCGATGAGTTGGCATTCCTTCCAGGGTGTATCCTGCCTTAATGCCCATAGACACAGACTTCCCGTGACCCGAGGGAAGATCGGATAAAGCGATAGAAGATAAATGAATTCATGAATTGATTCAATAGACACACATTGATTAGATTCAATTTAATGAATGAGAAAAATCAATGAAATTGCTTACATGTGTTAGACTCCATTTAAGTAATGCAAAAGTGTGTGTGTGTGTGTCTTGCGATCCGCCACTTAATATGTTCCGGACTGAAACATTTCGGTACGAACATGCGTACTGTTACGCCACTCCTACGAACGCATCTAAAGGTCATATGAGGTGGTATAAAATATGTAGGCTAGTTTGGTAACACACCAGCAGATGGCAGCACAGCTCGGCGCGCACAGGCACAACGAGCACCGACCTTCACCGACCGTCGTCTTGTGTACTGTACAGCGCAGTGCTAGAAGATGAAGGTCAAGCTCGTTGTTTCAATGCTCTGACACATTCCGGAGGAACGCTAGGTGGCGCTGTGTCGCTGCGCAACAAGGTGATGATGTCACAGAGAAATAAACAAAAGCTGCTTTGGACTTGTAACGTAATGAGACAGCCTTCTGTGGCGTTTTAAAGGATCAGCGTCGAGTTAGAAGATCCCACGGAGCAGGACGGAGGCTAGTCAGTAGGTCGGACCTTCCTGCTGCACCACCTCCAACAAGATCTGAAGCTGTCGGCTGCAGTAATCTGAAAAGAGCAAGAGAAGACTATGAGCACATTGGATGTCTTCTCTAATAAAACCCTCCTGCCCCCTCGTCTGGGGAAGATGTTCCACCAGACCTCCGGCTCGAGTTCCTGTTTCATCTCGAATGGGTTTAAGTAGGTTCTCGGGCTCTTACAGAAGACCTCCCGCCCCGTCCGTTTCTTCTAGCACACACTACAATTCTGGAAAGTGGGTTTCCAAACTGGTTTCTCTGGTAAAGATGCTCACGGTCTCCAGAAGGGTTTACAGCGGGAGACGCCAAGATCTTCTACGCCATCCTACAGCCGCGTGGAGCTGGCGTTGCCTTTTTCCTTTGGAGCAATGAGTGTCTTCCAATTGAATTGGATGGTTTTGGAAGTGTGTGTGTGTGTGTGTTTGTGTGTGTGTGTTCCTATCCAAGACCCAGTACCCGAATGGACATCTGTTAAATCCCATTAAAACAATGCGAAGGTGCAGAGGGTGTAACTCACTGAAGGCTTTCATCCACCGGCTCGGGACGTACGAGCGCTTGACGGTCAGGTAGTAGACCGGGATTCCGGTAAGAGTGACGGCCAGACTGCAGCCTGTGTTCCAGGGGTCTGAATACAGAGACAGTCCCACGATAAAGAAGCACACCACCGTGAAGATCGCAGGAACCGCCAGAGGAACCTAGACTCGGATTGGAGGGGAGGGGGGGCAAAACATTTTAAAGTATCCATAGCTGGACAAAAGATTTTCGGATTCCTGGTTGCCTTGTTCAGTACTCGTAATAATAATAATAATAATAATAATAATTCATTACATTTATAGACATTTTTCTGGACTCTCATGGCGCATTACAGTAATGAGAGAGGGATCTCCTCCTCCTCAACTGCCCCCGGTGTGCAGCATCCGCCTGGGTGATGCGACGGCAGCCATAGTGCACCAGAACTCCCACCAGCTTACTTGTTTAGGCCGTGATGGTCAGAGGGTGAATTTGGCCGGGATGCAGAGGACACGCCTCCACTCCTGTTCCAAAGACATCCTGGGATTTTTAATGACCACAGAGAGTCAGGACCTCGCTTTTAACGTGTCCCCGTCACTACACTGGGGTTGCTTGGACCCACACAGACCACAGGGTAAACAGGGCCTCACTAACATCTCTACCCACCAGGTAGGAGGTCACCCATTCACCAGGTACAATCTGGGCTCAACCCTGCTTAGCTTCGCTGGGCATCCAGTGTTATAGGAGGTGGTAGCCCAGTGGTTAAGGTGTTGGCCTCTGGACCAGAAGATCACGGGTTCAAACCCCACCACCACCAAGATGCCACTAGTGGGCCCTTGAGTAAGGGCCCACTAGGGCCTTGAGTTTGGAAGATGTTCTACTAGACATCTCAAGATCTTCCACACCATGTAGGTGCCATTGTACAGGAACAGGTTTGGCTCCCGTAGTTCAGCACTAAAGAGGATCAGCACGCCTCCGAAATGAAAAGGTCGCAAACCTTGAAGGCCCTCGGATGCTCCGGGAATCGGTAGCGATGGATGAGGAGCCCCAGGGTAACCACGGCGATGAAGAACCAGCGGGAGAAGGAGGCGAAGTTGAGCAGCTGGTAGATATCTCCTCTCGCCAGCATCACGAGCACCAGAGGGCACTAGTGACGTGGCGTGAAAACAATGCAAGATAAAACAACCTTCGATATGTCACACACACACACACACACACTTCGTTCATTTACATGGCCGGTCCTTCATAGAGGTGCATAAGACACATGGACCTGACCAATCGGAGTTGAGCATCCACGATGCTGAAGAAGGAATGAAGAATCCGGTGCATTACCAGCAGTAACACAGCAGGCATCGGCGTTTTCCTTCGTAGGTGTATCATGGAAAATACAGCAGGCCATTGTCCTTCTCTAGCTGCCACAAGTAACATTCTACACACACACACACACACATGAGAAAACTGTTGAACCAAGCAAATGTAGCATTTAGATCCACGTCAAATCGATTTTGTACCTCGGTACTGAGAAGATCCCGCCGTTCATGGCCCCGAGACACGACATGGCCACCAGTAAGGGCACCACTGACACCATCCTGGGCAGAACTTTGCTGGTGAAAGTCTGCGAAAGAAATCGGTTTGAAGTTGGTGGACAAACAAAGGATCGCGTTCCAGCATTCTTTCAACTCCCGGGAAGGTTTTGTGTGATTTTTCCGGTGAACGGGTTTATGGGGACCTTTGGTGCGTTCATTCATTCTCAATAGGACATGAAACTCTATAGCAGGATCTTTACGATCTTCCACTACAATCCATATGTTACTTGGAGCAGGGTCGTTAAAAAGGCGTTTTTGTTGTTGTTGTTTTTGTTTTTGCGCATTCTAAAGACAATCGTGCGTCGTCTTTGTGGGGACATCGAGACGAATAATAGGCAATAATAGTTTTTTTTGAAGGAATACTGACCACGGCGACGGCGTCCGATCTCAGCAGCTCGTCTTCGGTCAACACGGCGTAATACGCCACGTTCACCAGCACGTATAAAGCGGTAACCGTGACCATGGACAGAATGATGGCCAGCGGAATGTTCCTGGGAAAATGAAGAGGAAGTTATTCAGGAAAAGTGTGTGAACGGAAAAAATTGTATCCTCGTACAAATACGGCGTACCTTTTTGGATCGATAACTTCTTCGGTCACGAAGTTCAGCGCAAACCTGAAAAAAGGATTTCACGAATACAAATTTTGTCTTTTTTTTTGTGGTAGAACAATGTATCATCCTGCTCAAAAGTTTACACCCCCCTCCCTCCCAATAGGATATTCAGTAGGATATTCAGTATCAGGCCCCACTCAAGATCTTCCGCCCCAAACCTTTGTGCATTGATTTGGGTCGCCAAGTTCAAAGGGTGTCCCGATATTTTTGCCCACATATGGCAACGGTGTTCCAATACTTTTGGTCCAAACAATGTAGCTCATATCATGCCAGACATGCATATACATGTTTATGAACTGTATAACAAGCTGATTTTTCTCTCGGAAGTTGCGACGTACCATCCGGAATAGGCGTAAAGTCCCGAGTAGAAGGCTAACGGCAGCTTTTCCAGCGACAGCGACTCCATCCGGAATGCGCTCTCGAAGTTTCCGGTTCGACCTAAGCAGGGACAAAGGCAAGCGTTATCACCGGGATCGTACGTTTTGCGCCGGGAGGAAATCTGCGCTACCTTTGGCCAGGGCCACAACTCCTGGGACGATGATCAGAACCAGAGCGAAGAGTTTGATGATCAGGAGGACGACTTGTGTACGAGACGCCAGCGACACGCTCCAGCAGTTCACGGCCACCAAAAACGCTAAAACAACAAACGGCAGAAAGTATCGAATTTGAATTGATTCCAGACCGCTAAACAAAGCACTGAGGTGCCAACACTTTCCCTTGCCCATCCAGATGGTGTTCTCCCGGATCTGACCCTTTTTTTGGGGGGGGGGGGGATCCATGGTCGGCACTTGTCCCTCTTAATTGCTTAATTAAGTAAAGTTTGTGTTCTGATTTCGGGAGAAAAATTGTCTCATTCAACGGCATTTCCCCTAGCGGCCAGCAGGGCGGCGCCCAGTGGCGTCTTACTCAGTTCCCTCCCATTAGATACTGGAAAATGTTTACCTTTGTTTTATCATCCGCATCTGTAAACGATAAAACCAGGTACAAGGTAATTAAAGTACAGTTATTTATGAAAATGTTTTTAAATAACACATTGAGATTAGAAACTCTAAACTCTGTGCTCGACCCACTCTCCCCCCCCCGCCCCCCCCCCCCCACCCGAAAACTTTCACCCGGTACCCCCCCCCCCGTACCAGTGTTCATTTCAGTAAGCGCCACCTGTGGGCAAATTATAGTAATCAAAAAGTTCACTACTTATTATATTTTGAATAGGGTCATTTATAATCTATTACACACGGTGGATGAGTGGTTAGCACGTGCCTCACAGAAGGGTCCGGTTCGATTCCCGTCTCGGCCATGTGTGTGTGGAGTTTGATGTTCTCCTCCCCGTGCCTCAGGGGGTTTTTCTCCGGGTTCTCCCCGGTTTCCTCCCGGTCCAAAAACTGACGGTGGTTAATTGGCACCTGGAAAAATTGTCCCTAGGTATGAATGTGTGTGATTGTGTGTGTGTGTGTGTGTGTGTGATCGGTTGGCATTTCATCCAGTGTATATCCTACCTTAATGCCCATAGACTCCTGAGATAGACACAGACTCCCCGTGAACCGAGGGAAGATCGGATAAAGCGATAGAAAATAATGAATAAATATTTACATTTCCAAGTAACCTTCCCAATTTATATGTCAAACACACACACACGCACACACACACACACGTTTCCTATCCTATCATACATGTGTCAATCCTGCTGATATAAACATAATATATGTGATGCTAACCGATGCGAAATACATTCTCATGCACTACGATCGATTTCAATTCGATCCGAAAAAAAACCCTGATAATCTCGCAGTCTAAACGAAAGATTTATTCTTCGCTTCGGAGACAAACAAATCAACCGATTTACTGACAGGTCATTTCGCAGCCCACGTTTGTAGTGGCGGAATGATCGAAATTATAATGAATAAAATAAAAATATACATTGTAGCATATTTTATCATCTCCCGGATGAGGCCGTTGCTAGGAGGAGGTAGATTAGTGGTCTAAGGCGCTGGGCTGCTGATTCGGAAGATCCACCGGGTTTCGAGCCCCGGTATGGCCAAGCTGCCGCCTTGGGCTTGAGCAAGACCCTTAAACCCTCTGTGCTCCAGGGGGCGCCGTATCATCTGACCCTGCGCTCTGACCCCAACTACCAACATCAAGCTGGGATATGCGAAGAAAAAGAATTTCACTGTGCTGTAATGTATATGTGACCAATAAAGGCTATTATTATTATTATTATTAAAGCCAAATTAAATATAAAAATTAATAAATAAATACAATAAAACCTGTCCAGTCTCCAGGATGTTGCAGCTCCGCCCCTCCCGTGTTAATCTCTATACCATGTACTTTCAGGATCTCCACGGGGTTGTTAGTTCTTGCCATTTCATCTCAACTATTCAAATTACTAGAAGAATATTTGTCACATAAACATAAACAGCAGAGTGAAATTCTTCGCATATCCCAGTTAGTTCGGAAGCCATAATGCGGCGCCCCCTGGAGCTCAGAGGGTGAAGGGCCTTGCTTAAGGATGGCAGCTTGACGATCAGTAGCCCAGCGCTTTAACCACTGAGCGACCCACATAGGAACGCCAGGGATTCAAACCCCAGTGCTACCAATATTACAAGTGTTGGGCCCTTGAGCAAGGCCCTTATCCCATAGGAGCACTGTATTGTACCCAACCCAGATCATTCATCTGTTAGTACAGTCGGGATGTACGGAGCTGGCATGGTCATGCTGAAAGTGGTCTCCAAAAGAAAAGACGCTCCGACATGAAGGAATATCGGGAACAATCAGACGGAGAGAAAGTTCACTCACAGACTCCGAGGAAGCCGGTGAGTTCGATGAGCACGAGAGGAGCCGGACACGGAGCGAAAAAGGGTTCGACGACGTAGTGCCCGAAAGCCAGGGCGATGTACGCCGTCACGGCGGGTCTGCGAAAAGAAAAACAAAAGAAAAAGATGTACAAAGAAATACGTTTCGTTTCCTTTTTACCATTTTCGAATCCGTGACAAACCTGATGAAAATGAACTCGGACCAAAGCCTCAGGAAAGCAGGGAGTGGCCCCAGGGTCTCCAGCAAATACGTGTAATGCGCTCCGGACTTTTTGAAACTGGTTCCCAGTTCGGCGTAGCACAAAGCACCTGAATACAATAAGACGTTTAAAGATGTTTCTTTATACCTTAAGTACTGATGCGACGATATACCGGTACTAGAAATGTATCGATAGCGATACCCTGCTTTAAAAACGATACGATTCGTCTTTTTATTAAAAGTACAGAAAAAAAATGAGGGCTGTAGTTTCGAGTGTCGGACTATAGGGGGCACACTTTTTTTGGATTCACTCCCAATCAATGTAAATGTATTTATTCTGTTTATATTTTTAATTTATTTAATTATATATATTTTAGTTTAAAGAGTTCTACTTTGTTTCAGCGGACAGCAAATAGAGGGTGTTTATTAATAAATAAAAACAAAAAGTTTCATTATTAAAATTGTATTTTTTTGAGATAGTATCGATTCGGTATTTTGGTATCGTGATATTGAATCTAAGTATATCGTATCGAAGTCACAATTGTAATATTGCATGACAATACTAATACTCAGGTAAATGCGTCTCGGACCCTGGTCAAAATTTTGGTATCGTAAAGGTAAATATCCCTCCTCATACACTTATGGGCAAAAGTATTGGCACCCCCCCCCCGACTTTTCCAGGTGGTTCTTTTTCCAGGTGGTTTGTCCACAAACTTCATATATATATATATATATATATATATATATATATATATATATATAATTTACCATGATATAACGACTAGATATGGTATAATCGACAGAATAGCAGCGTTTCGTCCGTACCGAACGTAGACAGGAGTCCACAGAGGGCCCAGACGAGCAGCGAGAGGCCCACGCTGCCTGTGTTGATGTGCACGCCTTTAGGGGCGATGAAGATCCCGCTGCCCACCATGGTGCCCACGATGAAGGACACGGCAGGAACCAGGCCTATGCTGCGCCTCAGACGGACCCCGTCCTCCTTCCCGTCGTCTTCTGCTCTTTGGCTCGCCATGTCTGCTTCAGATCCCGGCGTTACGGACGAGACGGAGAGAGAGAGAGAGAGAAAGAGTGCGCAACCTCCTGTTGCTGCGACGAGCAACAACAAAAACCTGGACAAATGGGAACTAAATGTGGTTAGTGGGGGGTTTAGTGGGAGGCCACGGGGTGGACCCAAATATTTATTCACGAACAAGCCATTTAATATCTTTGCTGCACGCTCACAAAACTCTACACTGGAAAAAAAAAAAAAAAAGAAAAAAAAAAGATTTATTTGCGTGCATCTTTTTCAGTCATTTCAACAACAAGTAAACATCGTGAAACTTTGATATTTACACTAAAGCATAATAAAATCCAAACAACTCACTTTTAATTACAAAGTTTTGGTGATATTAAATGTACTTCTTTTTATCCATCCATCTGTTTAAGTACTTCTTTTTTTTTCTTTCTTTTTTTTTTTTTTATTAAAGGAAAAATGTCAACACTAACAAGACGTTCCTTTTTCCAATTAACTAACAACAACAACAAAACAAACAAACAGAAAAACAAAAGCCCTACCCTTGGTAGCTTTAAAATAATTATGGATAATTGTGATAAATAACTTTAGAATTTTTGAGTTCTACTCCAAAACGACCCTGAAATCTGTTACCTTCATTTTGTTTTTGCGTGGAAATTTTTTATTCCACTTCAGTCCGAAGAAAAAAAAAACACACCAGTTTTATTTAACCGATACTTTTACATACACATAATCTTCTTTATCCGTTGCACGATTAATGATTAACCTCACACACACACACACACACACACACACACACACAGGAAAAACAACTGTGGGTCAAAAATTGCAGGTCAAAAACATCTCTAATCTTTGTTTATTCATTTGTTAGGTATAAAAGTCACACAATACACGCAGCTGTTTTAGAAACGACACTAAACATCAGCATTATTTATCTGCCACGACTTTTATATAGTGTACCCGGATAAAACTCTATTATTTATTATTTAGAATGGACGAATTAACCTGCGGAAGGGGGCACGGTGGTTTAGTGGTTAGCACGTTCGCCTCACACCACCAGGGTTCGGGTTCGATTCCCGTCTCGGCCATGTGTGTGTGGAGTTTGTGCATGTTCTCCCCGTGCCTCAGGGGGTTTTTCTCCAGGTTCTCCGGTTTCCCCCCGGTCCAAAAACATGCACGGTAGGTTGATTGGCACCTTGGAAAATTGTCCCTAGTGTATGAATGTGTGTGTGTGTGTGTGTGTGTGTGTGTGTGTGTGATGGGTTGGCATTCCATCCAGGGTGTATCCTGCCTTAATGCCCATAGACGCCTGAGATAGACACAGACTCCCCGTGACCCGAGGGAAGATCGGATAAAGCGATAGAAGATGAATGAATGAATGAATGAATGAATTAACCTGCCGTGATTTTTGTTTCCAAAGATTTGTGACGATTTCTCGCTACACAGATTAAAGATTAAAACAAAGCGGAAATAGTTAAACTCGCCGAAATTTCACATGTACGTTTCTCTCGTTTCTCTCGTTTCTCTCGTTTCTCTCACTTCGTAACATTCTGGGAGCGAAACAAACTTTCAGATGTTATTCAGCTTTTAAAGTTCGCTCAAGTTTCGCTTAATATTAACAGAATAAACGTAATGTTTTTACTGTTGTTAAGTGAAAATCGATTTATATTTAAATATAAATCGACGTTGTATTTTTTTTCATTTGACCGACTTATTAAAACGAATGAATAAAATCACTAATAAATGTCACAAACTTGAAATTGTTCTGAAAATGTTTTACGCTTTTTTTTTTAGAGTGTAACACGAGAGGAGTGGGGCACGGTGGCGTAGTGGTTAGCACGTTCGCCTCACACCGCCAGGGTCCGGGTTCGATTCCCGTCTCGGCCATGTGTGTGTGGAGTTTGTGCATGTTCTCCCCGTGCCTCAGGAGGTTTTTCTCCGGGTTCTCCGGTTTCCTTCCCCGGTCCAAAAACATGCACGGTAGGTTGATTGGCACCTTGGAAAATTGTCCCTAGTGTGTGAATGTGTGTGTGAATGTGTGTGTGTGTGTGTCCTGCGATGGGTTGGCATTCCATCCAGGGTGTATCCTGCCTTAATGCCCATAGATGCCTGAGATAGACACAGACTCCCCGTGACCCGAGGGAAGATCAGATAAAGCGATAGAAAATGAATGAATGAATGAACACAAGAGGAAATTATTTCTAAAATTCCGGCTCAGAATTCCGATTTATTATCTAAGGCTCCTGACTTGTTATTTAAATACTGCACGCTTATTATCTCAGAGTTCTGACTTCTGAAAACCAAAAACTGATTTATCAACCTATTATCTCAAAAATCTTGATTTATCTCATCACATCTGATTTATTATCTCAAAGTTCTAACTCATTATTTCAGTATTTTTACATCAATTTTTTATCGCAGAATTTTGTATTATTTTTTTTTTACAAATGTCCTAATTCTTATTTATTATCACAATCATTCTTGCTCATTATCTCACTTTGGTCACTGACGTCTGACTCTATCTAAAAAAAGGATTTTCTTTTATCTCAAAATTCTGATTTATTATCTAAGGCTTCTGTCTCATTATTTAAATCATTCAGGTGTATTATCTCAGAGTTCTGACTCCTGAAAAAAAAAAGATTTGACTTATTATCTCTATTTGACTAATCTTGACTTATCTCATCACATCTGATTTATTATCTCAAAGTTCTAACTCATTATTTCAGAATTTTGACATCAGTTTTTTTATCTCAGAATTTCTTTATCCAGAATTGTATTTTTTTTTTTTTACAAATCTCACAATTCTAATTTATTACCTCAGTCATTCTTAATCATTATCTCATTTTTGTCTCTGACTTCTTATCTCAAAAATTTGGAATATTTATTATCTCAAAATTCTGCTTTATTAACCCAGGGCTGCTGACGTATTATTTAAACAATTCAAGATGATTAAATCCGAGATCTGACTTATTATCTCATTTCCCCAAAAATTCTGATTTATCACAGATTTATCAGCTACATTTACCCTGGATTGCTCTAAAATTTCAACCTGTTATCTAAAAACCTCTGACATATCTCATCACTTCGAATTTATTATCTCAAAGTTCTAACTCATTATTTCAGAATTGTGACAAACATTTTTTATCGCAGAATTACATTTTTTATTTTAATTTTTTACAAATCTCACAATTCTTATTTATTATCTCAATCATTCTTGCTCATTATCTCATTTTGGTCTCTGACGTCTGACTATCTAAAAAAATTTGATTTTCTATTATCTCAAAATTCTGATTTATTATCTATGGCTTCTGTCTTATTATTTAAATAATTCAGGTGTATTTTTTTTTTTTACAATTCTAATTTATTGTCTCAATCATTCTTAATCATTATCTCATTTTTGTCTCTGACTCTGATTTATTATCTAAGGCTTCTGTCATATTATTTAAACAATTAAAGATGATTAAATCTGAGTTCTGATTTATTATCTCATTTCCCAAAAAAAATCTGATTTATTACCGATTTATCAGCTACATTTACCCTGGATTACTCTTGATTTTCAACCTGTTATCTAAAAGCCTCTGACTTATCTCATCATTCATTCATTCATTCATTCATCTTCTACCGCTTTATCCGATCTTCCCTCGGGTCACGGGGAGTCTGTGCCTATCTCAGGCGTCTATGGGCATTAAGGCAGGATACACCCTGGATGGAATGCCAACCCATCACACACACACATTCACACACACATTCATACACTAGGGACAATTTTCCAAGGTGCCAATCAACCTACCGTGCATGTTTTTGGACCGGGGGAGGAAACCGGAGAACCCGGAGAAAAACCCCCTGAGGCACGGGGAGAACATGCACAAACTCCACACACACATGACCGAGACGGGAATCGAACCCGGATCTTATCTCATCACTTTGAATTTATTATCTCAAAGTTCTAACTCATTATTTCAGAATTTTGACATCAATTTTTTTTAAATCTCAGATTTATTTATTTATTTATTTATTTATTTATTTTTACAAATCTCACAGTTCTTATTTATTATCTCAACCATTCTTACTCATTATCTCATTTTGGTCTCTGCCGATCTAACCATCTAAAAAAATTGGATTTTCTTTTATCTCAAAATGTATTATCTACGGCTTCTCACATATTATTTAAATAATTCCGGTGTATTATCTCAGAGTTCTGACTTATTATCTCATTTCCAAAAAAAACTTTCAACCCATTATCTAGAAACTTGTGACATATCTCATCACTTCGAATTTATTATCTCAAAGTTCTAAGTCATCATTTCCGGATTATAGCCTGATTTGTTTTTTTTCATCTCATAAATTCTGATTTATCACATATTTTTATTTCTCAAATAACAATTTGAAACATAGAATTTCAGAATGTACATGTTTTATTTTCATCTCAGATTTATTATCTCAAAAATTCAGACTCATTTCAAAATTCTGAATGATTATCTCGATTTATCTCAAAAATTATGATTATTACGTATAATAATAAAATATATCATTTATATATTAAAGTATAATAATTCTGGTTTAGAAAGAAAAGAAAAGTGTGATGGGGAAAGAGGCGAACCCTGCAGCACACCCCTCCTGGTGGGGGTGAACATGTGGTTGGGGGACGGTAGGGGGTTTAGACGGGGGCCCCTGGGGGCCGAACCCAAAGATTTATTCATGAGTAAGTGACTTAACGAACTTTTTCCCGTTTCTTTCCTGCCCCAAGAGCGAAAAGATTTTATGGTATTCGTTTTTCTCTCCTCTTTTAATCTTTCTCTCGCTCCTGCTGTTAATTATCGCTGGACTTTTGTTCTTCCAGCCGTGACTAAAAGGCAACGGGACTGCCGAGTATCGGAGTGACATCAAAAGCCTGACTGGGAAAGACTCGGGAACTGGGACTGGGAATGATACGACTACTGGGATCGGGATTCTTTAATGTCCCTTAATGGTTTCCAGCATTTGTTGCCTCAAGTTTCATATTGGTCCTTAATGGTCTGCAGTACAATACTGGGAAAATAATACCAGTACACACACACACACAAACACACACACTGGGGTTATACCATTACACTTTCCATTCAAACCAGTACAATTCCCATAATAACCATTAAAACTATTCTGTGACTTTCAAATGTTTTTATCTTTGTTGTACTCTGCAGAGAGAGTTCGAGTGTATCCCTTGTTTTGTATGTGTGTGTGTGTGTGTGTGTGTGTGTGTGTGTGTGTGTGGGTGTGTGGTGTGTGTGTGTGTGTGTGTGTGTGTGTGTGTGGACCTTGTTGAAAAGTGAGCACAGCATGAGACAGGAATCCAGAATAAAGACCCACATCTTTGTGCCTCGACAGTGCAGCTGTGACTCTTGTGTCCTTTTTAGAAAAACACACACACACACACACACACACACACACACACACGCACGCACGCACGCACACACACACGCACGCACGCACACACACACACACACACGCGCGCACAGACACACACACACACACGCACAAATAGGTCTCCATCAGGAAAATGTTGTACGTGTGTTTGAACAGCTGAAGGTGAATTTCCAACAATTTATACACGTCAACACAAACAAACAAACTACTGACTTTTATTATTTGTACTTAAATAGACAAACAGATAGATAGATAGATAGATAGATAGATAGATAGATAGATAGATAGATAGATAGATAGATAGATAGATAGATAGATAGATAGATAGACAGACAGACATAGATAGATAGATAGATAGATAGATAGATAGATAGATAGATAGATAGATAGATAGAGACAGACAGAACAGACAGACAGACAGACAGACAGACAGACAGACAGATATATAGATAGATAGACAGACAGACATATAGAAGAGAGATAATAGATAGTAGATAGATAGATAGATAGATAGATAGATAGATAGATAGATAGATAGATAGATAGATAGATAGATAGATAGATAGATAGATAGATAGATAGATAGATAGATAGATAGATAGATAGATAGATAGATAGATAGATAGATAGATAGATAGATAGATAGATAGATAGAGACAGACAGACAGACATACAGACATACGACAGAGAAAGACAGACAGACAGATAGATAGATAGATTAGATAGATAGATAGATAGATAGATAGATAGATAGATAGATACAGTAGACAGGCAGGCAGGCAGATATATAGATAGACAGATAGACAGACAGGCATATAGATAGATAGATAGACAGATAGATAAATAGATAGATAGATAGATAGACAGACAGATAGATAGATAGATAGATAGATAGATAGATAGATAGATAGATAGATAGATAGATAGATAGATAGATAGATAGATAGATATATCAACCGGCGCATGCGCGGTGCAGTTCGCTCCGCTCAGGCTATGATCTCCATGAACGCGCCCCTCGAGTCGGCCGCATCCCAAAGCGATAATTAACACATTCTACACTTGGTAGTGGAGCGCGGAAGAGCCCTTACTTTACACCCTACATAGGGCATATAGAAAGCGAGGACGGACTTATTTAGGTATGCGCCTGCGCCGACCAGCCACATCATCAAACCCGGAAGCAGGAAAGCCATTCACTTGTGATTTGGTTGAAGAAGTCCTGAGAGAGTGAGTATAACTGTGAGTATAACTACTACATATGACTTTTTTAAATGAAAACATTAATAATTATAGATAAATATGTTTATAATGTAGGATAATTTATGAATAAAATGTTTCCTGGACAAAGGTTTGTGGTTTAGTGCTGTGTGAAATTCCCATTCCACAAATATTCCTAAGATTCAGGATTTAAAGATATTCCCAGGTTTTCCATTCCCTGATCTTCATGGAGCTGAGAGTGTGTAAAGGAACATTATCATGCTGGAACAGATTAATTCGTTTGATAAACAGAAACAAAGTCGGGTGTCTGAATACTTCTGGTTATTTATGGAGGCAGGTATACTGGATTGTGATTGGTTGTACTCTTTAGTGGGCGGGGTTCAGCGTTACAGCCGTATAAACAATAAATTCCTCATTGTTTTGATTTCGTCTTCACAGACAATATTAAACACATATAAATATTAACACACACTGTAGAATTACTACTGTTCCTAAAATGTTCTCCACCGTGTTCCGGGACACAACATGAACCCCAGGAGGAACTTCTGTACACATCCCAGACCTCCTCTGCAGTACCGGACAGCAGAGAGAGAGAGAGAGAGAGAGAGAGAGAGAGAGAGAGAACATCTAGATGGATAAACAGATGGATGATGTTTCGATAGATAGATACACAGACAACATCTAGATGGATGGATGGATGGATGGATGCACAGACAACATCTGTATGGATGGATGGATGGATGGATGGATAGAAACACAGACAACATCCAAATGGATGGATAGATGCACAGACAACATCTAGATGGATAGACGGATGGATGGATGGATGGATGGATGGATAGATGCACAGACAACATCTAGATTGATGGATGGATGGATAGAAACACAGACAACATCTAGATGGATGGATGGATGGATGGATAGATGCACAGACAACATCTAGATTGATGGATGGATGGATAGAAACACAGACAACATCTAGATGGATAGATGGACGGATGGATGGATGGATGGATAGATAGATAGATGCAAAGACAACATCTATATGGATAGACAGATGGATGGATAGAAACATAGACAACATCTAGATGAATGGATGGATAGATTCACAAACATCTAGATGGATGGATGGATGGATAGATAGATACACAGACAACATCTAGATAGATAGACGAATGGATGGATGGATGGATAGATAGATGCACAGACAACATCTGTATGGATAGATGGATGGATGGATGGGTAGATAGATTCACAGACAACATCTAGATGGATGGATCAATAGACGGATAGATGATAGGTGGACAGAGATAGACAGACAGACAGACAGACAGATGGATGTAAAGATACACATACAATATCTTGATAGATAATAGAGACAGATGGATAAATGGGCATTGGGATAGGTAGCTAGGCAGACAGATAGACAGATATAGATAGACAACATCTAGATAGATTCTCAGACAGAAAGACAAATGGTAGATAGACAGACAGACCTAGATGGATGGATAGATAGACAACAGAGACAGACAGACCGATAGATAGACAGATAGATGGATAAAAGGGCATAGAGATATGTAGCTAGCTAGATAGACAGACAGACAGAAAGACAAATGGTAGGTAGATAGACATATAGATGGGTAGATGGAATGGATAGATAGAAAGACAGACAGACAGATAGATGGATAAATGGGCATAGAGATAGGTAGCTAGCTAGACAGACAGACAGATATATAGATAGACAACATCTAGAAAGACAGACAGATAGAAGACAAATGATAGATAGATAGATAGATATGTAAATGGATAGATGGATGAATGGATAGATACACATACAACATCTAGATAGACAGATAGACACTCAGACTTTTATCGGAATGATGGGTAATCCCTGCACCACGCCTCCACAATCTAACGGAAAGTCTTCCCAGAAGTGCGGAGTGTGTTGGGTATGTGTTTTAAATCCCGAAACGCATGTTGGGTCTGATCTTCGGGTGTCCGCATACTTTTGGTCGCACCCTGCGTTCGGCTGTAAACAGAATAAAAATGTTTTGTTTTCTGGCAGTTTAATAAACGACTCTCTGCTTTCTGATGGAAGTCATGGCCCAGTTCGAGGACGTTACCCAGAAATCCGAGCGCCACCCTAAACCGCAGGGGCTGACCTTGCAGTACGGAACGGCCGGCTTCCGGACCGCCGCGGATCGTCTGGACCACGTGATGTTCCGCATGGGCCTGCTCGCCACGCTGCGCTCCAAGCAGACCCAGTCCACCATCGGGGTCATGGTCACGGCATCTCACAATCCAGAGGTGTGTGTGTGTGTGTGTGTGTGTGTGGTGCGACAGAAGTGTGTGTGAGACCCAAAATTAATTAATAAATTTATTTTATTTAATTAATTAATCAATTGATCGATCGACCAATTAATTAATTAATTGATCTCCCTAAAATCCAGTGGAACAGGCAGAAAGCACATGGTGTTATATTCAGGTTGCCAAGTAGTAAGAAAAGACGCGTTCATGCGAAACGAATCTTTTCGTCCTTTTGCGCCCTCAGGAGGACAACGGCGTGAAGCTGATCGACCCGATGGGGGAGATGGTGACCCCGGCTTGGGAAGGCTACGCCACACAGCTGGCCAACGCCGAGCAGGGCGATCTGTGCGGCGTCGTGAAGGGAATCGTCGCGAGCGAAGGAATCGACGTGGCTCAGGCGGCGAGTGTCGTCGTCGGCCGGGACACCAGGTACGCACGCTTTATTTATTTATTTATTTATTCGTCAGCAACTCATTCGTAAGCGTAGCTATATATATATATATATTATATAATATATATATAATGACCTCGGGTTCATTCTGCCGCTCAGGCCGAGCAGCGAGGACCTGTCTCGGGCCGTGCTGGATGGCGTTTCCTGTTTGCGAGGCCATAGTTACGGTACGCTTACGAATAAAGTGGGGGAATTAAATGGAGGTTTGTACTGTTATCTAAATCGTGTGTGTGTGTGTGTGTGTGTGTGTGTGTGTGTTGAAGACTATGGCCTGGTGACCACACCTCAGCTGCATTATATGGTCCTGTGTCGCAACACGGGCGGTCGCTACGGAGACGCCACGACCCGGGGATATTACGAGAAACTCTCCAAGGCGTTCGCCGCGCTCACGAAGGACGTAAGAACCGCCCCCACGGTCATACAGAGTACGAGGCGAAAGTATTGGCACACCCGAGCATAATAACGGGATGTGCTTCGTCCAATCCATGCCTTGCATTACATTTCAATTCCACCCGGATCATGTCTCGCCCCCTCCCCCACACCAGGCCCCGGAGCGGCCCCATGACCAGAAGAGGCTCCTGGTGGACGGCGCCAACGGCATCGGGGCCCTGAAGATGAGAGAGATGGAGGCGTTCCTGAAGCCCGAGCTGCAGGTGGAGATCTTTAACGACGGCAGCGACGGGAGACTCAACCACGAGTGCGGGGCCGATTACGTCAAGGTGCAGCAGAGGGCGCCACAAGGTACGCTAGCGAAAATCTTACTGAAATTCCCTCTCCACGTATCATCGGCGATTTTTGCGAAGCCAGGGGTCATCCAGGGGCTCCCAGGGCCTTGCACAGGGGCCCAAAGTTTTTAACTTTGATTGTATTTATTGATTAACACCCTATCTACTAAAAATGGAAAACAAAAAAACATAAAACAATTCAGCACGCATTCAATGTGCCCCCTATAGTTCAGCACTAGGAACTACAGCCGCCTTTTTTTCCGTATAATAAACCGGTACTAATTTTTTCGGTACTAATAAAATGAAGAATTGCATCATTTTTTAAATCAGGGTATCGCGATAACTTTATAGTACTGGTATATCGCGCAACACCTAATGTATACAGACTTTTTGAATTATGTATTAAAAAAAGAGGGTGAATAGATTCATCACTCTTCCTCTCTCTCTCTCTTTTTACACTAGGTATGCAGATGAGTGCGGGTCAGCGCTGCTGCTCCTTCGACGGCGACGCGGACCGCATCGTTTACTATTACAGCGACTCGGACGGACGATTCCATCTTCTGGATGGTGATAAGATCGCGACCCTGATCAGCACCTACCTCAAGGAGCTTCTGACGCAGGTAATAACAACAACTACAACAACAACAACAACAACACCCTGCTCACATGACCTGCTTAACCTGCAAACTGGATGCATGGATACTTCTTACTTTATTTTCTTTTTTATTTTGTTTTGTATTTTATTATTTTCTTACTTTTTTTATATTCTTGTTTTTGTAATTTCTTTAATATTTTTTCATTTCCTTACTTAATTTCTTTTTTTATTTCCTTTTATATTTTATTACTTTATTACCTTCTATATGTATATATATATGTGTATATATATATATATATATATATATATATTATATCTATATATCTATGATATATATATATATATATTAATATATATATTATATATTTTATTACCTTACTACTTTTAATATATTTATTACTTTCTTACTTACTGAATTTCTTTCTTTCCTTTCTTTCTTTCTTTTTTCTTTCGTTTATATATTCTTATTTTTCTTACTTACTTATTCTATTGCTATTTTTCTGTCCTTTTATTTCTTATTTATTTTATATTTGTTACTACTTTTACTTACTTTGTAATCTTCTTTCTTTCTTTCTTGTCTAATTTCTTTCGATTTTTTTTCTTTTATATTTCCTATCCTCTTGCTTCTTTTTTTTTTTTTTTTTTTTTATTTTTCTTTTTTTTTTCTTTTTCTTTCTTTCTTTTTTTTTTTTCTTTCTTTTCTTTATATTTTCCTATCCTTTCTTTCTTTATATTCATTTCATTCCATCCAAAAAAAAATATTAATATCTATATGCATCTCCTATATATATATAATATGTGTGTGTGTGTGTGTGTGTGTGTGAGAAAACATATATCTATATATATATATATATATATATATATATATATAGTATATATATATGCTTATATGTGTATATATATATATATAATATAATATGTAAAATGTGTGTATATATGTATGTATGTGTGTAGGCGGGGCTGAACCTGCAGGTCGCCGTGGTTCAGACGGCGTACGCCAACGGAAGCTCCACACGCTACCTCGAAGACGTCATGAAGGTGACCTTGTGATGACGTCATACACACATCATTATTACTAGATCTGTCCTAAGACCTGTTTACGGATGTTTATGACTGTTTGTTATTAAGGTCACCGTCTGCTGTACGAAGACAGGAGTGAAACATCTGCATCACGCGGCGCAGGAATTCGACATCGGCGTTTACTTCGAAGCGAACGGCCACGGGACGGTAAATATAACGCGTAGCATTTTACCATTTTACTGCGATGTGAAGAGCGACTGGAGGAATCGAATCCTTTCTGCTTTGTGGCATGTGAAGGTTCTTTTCAGTAAAAAAGCAGAGGAGCAGATCCAGGATCAGGCCAAAGCGGCCAACGCGAGCGACGAGAAGAAACGCGCGGGAAAGATTCTGGAGAGCACGGTCAACCTCATCAATCAGGTTAATAACAAAAAATAAACAAACAAATAAAGTGTTTTATTCTTTCCAGTGTAATATTGGAGCATTAAAAGTGCGCTGTTGTTCCGGCTGAAGGCTACAGGGGACGCTATTTCAGATATGCTCCTCATCGAAGCCGTGCTGGCCATCAGAGGGATGAGCGTCCAGGACTGGGCCGCCATTTACACCGACCTTCCCAATCGCCAGCTCAAAGTCAAGGTCGTGTGTTTTATCCTTTATAGGGCTTTTCTTCCTGTTTTTGTTTTCGCCCTTTTTTTTCCAATGTTGAAAAGTTCAAGGAGGGGGTGAATACTTATGCACAGCACCGTATGCAAAAGTCACAAAGTTAAAAGTGATTTTTTTTTTTCTTCATAGAAAATGAATCCTGTGTAAGTTTATTTCACTTTTTATAGTATATCTGATGCCTTTATTTATTTATATTTATTTATTTATTATTATTTTTTTTTATCTATCTATTTATTATCTATTTATTTATCTGTCTATGTGGGGGAAAGTGTTAAAGGGGGGTAAATACTTATGCCAAGCAATTGAAAACCAGATTGATCCAATTCATTCATTCATTTATTTATTTATGTATTTTATTCGTTTTGTTTGTTTGTTTATTTATTTATTTATTCATTCATAATTCATTCAACCTCAAAAGGAAGAAGGGGGTTGAATACTTTTAAACATGCACATAAACTTCATAACTGTGTGTGTGTGTGTGTGTGTGTGTGGTATGTATGTATATATATATATATATCTATAATATATATATATATATGTATGTGTTGTATGCGTGTATGTGGTTGTATATATATATATATATATGTATATGTAATGTGTGTGTGTGTGTGTGTGTACTTCTGAAGATCGGTTCTTTTGATACATAATTCTTATCACCAGATTCTTTATGAAATGTGATAATTATTTGATTCATTGTTTACTAATCTGTTTGTTGATTTATTTAAACTAGTAATCGCACGAGGAACTGCGAATCTTATTTATTTAGGTTATATACATGTAGAAAACCGTGTACGGGGGGGGGGGGGGGGGGGCGGGGGGTGGGGGGGGGGGGGGGGGGCCGGGCGGGGGGGCCTCTCTTCTTCTGCTCTTGTTTTTTGTGGGGGAGGGGGCGAATACTTATGCACAGCACCTTGTAGATGGTTAATTTACCCGAATTCTGTTTGTGTTTTTATTTGACGTGGTTGTATTTGTTTGTTTGTTGTCAGGTAGCGGACAGACGCGCCATCGAGACGACGGACGCGGAGCGACGCGCTGTAACGCCGGCCGGGTTACAGGACGCCATCGACGCTCTGGTCGGGAAACACAGACGGGCCCGGGCGTTCGTGCGACCCTCCGGCACCGAGGACGTGGTCCGAGTGTACGCTGAAGCCGACACACAGGTACACGGCCACACACACACACACACACACACACACACACTTCTATCTCACAACATCTGTCGCAGTATAAAGTGTGTGTGTGTGTGTGTGTGTGTGTGTGTGTGTGTGTGTGTGTGTGTGTGTGTGTGTGTGTGTGTGTGTGTGTGTGTGTGTGTGTGTGTGTGTGTGTGTGTGTGTGTGTGTGACGCAGGAGAACGTAGACGCCCTGGCACATCAAGTCAGTCTGGCCGTATATCGACTCGCCGGAGGAGTCGGAGATGAACCGAAGCCTTTGAATTGACACCGAGGGTGATTCGTTTCATTTGATTCACTTTGATTCGATTCGATTCAGTGCTGCACTTATTATTATGACTATTATTATTATTATTAGGTTTACATGATGAACTTTGCACATGATTTTGGTATTAAAAAAATAAATATATATATCAAAAAATACAATAAAATATATACGAATCTTTATAAATTCTCTTCTGATTACTCAGGTCCAAAAGTCAGTGAAGTTTCTCTCCATCTCATTGCATTGCCTGCCGTTTTGCGGGACGCGTCCCAATACTTTTGCCCCCATAAGCGTGCACTATGTAAAAAGAAAAACCCGGAAACAGAAAAGATTGCTTTGCAGTCGTGTTTATTTCACGCGTGTGATCAGAGAAGACACCGCGGGGTTAAAAGCTAGAAGGTGGTGCGTTAGTGGTTTAGTCGTAGCGCACGAGCGGCGTCCGTCCGGCGGCGACGACACGGGAATGTTGGAGCGTTAAAAATGCTGGAATACGGGTAGAAGATCTTTATAATAACCATTGGATGTCCGGCGGCGGCGTGGCGAGCTACTCGTCGGCCTCGTCGGCTGCTCCGGAGATGGTGATGGTGCGCTCTTCCGTGTCTCTCTGGACGACGTCCTCGTCTGTCTTAACTGTTCTGGACAAAGGTGGGAGCGCGTCAAGGGGGATTCATGCGGGGGTTTGGGAGGCGGCGTATAAACGGATACTTGTACCTGATGAGGACGGTCTTCCTCTCGGTCATTTCCACCGCCTGCTCGTGTGAGAACTCCTCGCTGGTGGTGCCGTGGCTAGACGGAAGTTTAGAGGACAGCGCTCCGGCCCCTCCGGCCAGGGCCCCGCTCACCCTCACTCCCGCGGTGCTGAGACTCCCGGAGACGCTGAGACTCATCAGGGACATTCCCTGGACCATGGTGGATAAGCGTGTGTCCTCTCCCTCGATCAGTTTCCTGAAACAGGACAAATACGTTAATATTAATATTTATATACGTCCAAAACGATGTATTTCATTGGTTCGTGGATGATTTTTCAAAATGTAACTGATCGTAATAAATAGTACGCAAATAAATAAGCACCAGTTATATTTCGTTTTAAAACAACTCGAACTATGTATCTGTTGCAAAGAAACACATTTTGCAATTCCTTTTTTTTTTTCAAAAATTATTGTTATTTTTTTAAAGTAAGATCCATAGCATCTTTACAACTGAGCGTTAAGGGCCTTGCTCAAGGGCCCAATAGTTGTAGCTCGGTGCTGGTGGGGATTCGAACCTGCCAACTTCTGGTCCAGAATGGGGTTCTACCCCCCCCCTCCCTCCCCCACTCTCCTTTTAAATTGAATGGAACTTTTAATATAATACTTGGAATATTTTGCAAATTAAATATGCATATGTTTACCTCTTTTTGTTTGTTTGTTTGTTTGTTTTTTTATTTAAAAAATATTTTAAAAACGTATTTCGTGGTTCATCGTTAACTAGTGGAGAACATGCAGTACCGCTACAGACCAGTAGGGTGCTAGATATAAACCCATTATGTAGATCCCGGGGGGGGGGAACTTTTGGGCTCAGGGGCCACACTGACTTTTACAGACACCAGATCCATACATATGAAAGGCATTAATATTAATACTTGCTGCATCACCGTGCCTAATGCGCCACCTGGTGGAACATCAGGGCATTACAGGAGACGATGAAACGAGATAATTGGGATCAAAGTTCCAGGAATGGACGGATCCAGAGTGGCGCCGGAGATAAACGTGTAATGTAAAGCACCTGTAGGTGGTGATCTCGATCTCCAGAGCCATCTTCACGTTGAGGAGGTCCTGATATTCCTTCAGCAGCAGAGCGATCTTCTCTTTCACCGACTTCATTTCCTGCTTCAGTGACTCGACGCGGTTCTGCAAAACATCCCATAATGAGCCTCGGGCAACGGCAACGGGCCGGTCGCATCAGCAGATCCGCTCACCTGTAACTCTTCTTCCACCTTCCTGTATTTCTCCTGGTTGTCCCGGATCTGAGCCAGCAGCGTCTCGTACCTGGTGTTAAGAGCGTCCAGCTCTCGCTGCTTATTTTGTATCTACACACACACACACACACACACACACACACGTAAAGACTCACACACACACACACACACACACATATATATACAGACGTGGACAAAATTGTTGGTACCCTTTGGTCAATGAAAAGAAAAAGTCACAATGGTCACAGAAATAACTTTAATCTGACAAAAGTAATAATAAATAAAAATTCTATAAATGTTAACCAATGAAAGTCAGACATTGTTTTTCAACCATGCTTCAACAGAATTATGTAAAAAAATAAAACTCATGAAACAGGCATGGACAAAAATGATGGTACCCCTAACTTAATATTTTGTTGCGCAACCTTTTGAGGCAATCACTGCAATCAAACGCTTCCTGTAACTGTCAATGAGACATCTGCACCTCTCAGCAGGTATTTTGGCCCACTCCTCATGAGCAAACTGCTCCAGTTGTGTCCGGTTTGAAGGGTGCCTTTTCCAGACTGCATGTTTCAGCTCCTTCCAAAGATGCTCAATAGGATTGAGGTCAGGGCTCATAGACGGCCACTTTAGAATAGTCCAATTTTTTCCTCTTAGCCATTCTTGGGTGTTTTTAGCTGTGTGTTTTGGGTCATTGTCCTGTTGCAAGACCCATGACCTGCGACTGAGACCAAGCTTTCTGACACTGGCTAGTACATTTCTCTCTAGAATTCCTTGATAGTCTTGAGATTTCATTGTACCCTGCACAGATTCAAAGACACCCTGTGCCAGACGCAGCAAAGCAGCCCCAGAACATAACAGAGCCTCCTCCATGTTTCACAGTAGGGACAGTGTTCTTTTCTTGATATGCTTCATTTTTTCGTCTGTGAACATACAGCTGATGTGCCTTGGCAAAAACTTCGATTTTTGTCTCATCTGTCCACAGGACATTCTCCCAGAAGCTTTGTGGCTTGTCAAACATGTAGTTTGGCATATTCCAGTCTTGCTTTTTTATGATTCGTTTTCAACAATGGTGTCCTCCTTGGTCGTCTCCCATGTAGTCCACTTTGGCTCAAACAACGACGGATGGTGCGATCTGACACTGATGTTCCTTGAGCATGAAGTTCACCTTGAATCTCTTTAGAAGTCTTTCTAGGCTCTTTTGTTACCATTCGGATTATCCGTCTCTTAGATTTGTCATCAATTTTCCTCCTGCGGCCACGTCCAGGGAGGTTGGCTACAGTCCCATGGATCTTAAACTTCTGAATAATATGTGCAACTGTACTCACAGGAACATCTAGTTGCTTGGAGATGGTCTTATAGCCTTTACCTTTAACATGCTTGTCTATAATTTTCTTTCTGATCTCTTGAGACAGCTCTTTCCTTTGCTTCCTCTGGTCCATGTCGAGTGTGGTACACACCATATCACCAAACAACACAGTGATTACCTGGAGCCATATATATAGGCCCAATGGCTGATTACAAGGTTGTAGACACCTGTGATGCTAATTAGTGGACACACCTTCAATTAACATGTCCCTTTGGTCACATTATTTTCTGTGTTTTCTAGGGGTACCATCATTTTTGTCCATGCCTGTTTCATGAGTTTATTTTTTTACATAATTCTGTTGAAGCATGGTTGAAAAACAATGTCTGACTTTCATTGGTTAACATTTATAGAATTTTTATTTATTATTACTTTTGTCAGATTAAAGAAAAAAATTATTTCTGTGACCATTGTGACTTTTTCTTTCATTGACCAAAGGGTACCAACAATTTTGTCCACGTCTGTAAATCTCGTCCACGCGAGACAGAACTGCACTAACGTCCTTCTTGTAGTTCACGACTTCTTCCCGGATTCCGCGGACCGATTCCACGTGCCGCGACGACGCCGTGTTCATGTCCTGGAATTTCGTCTTGTACCAGGCGTCCATGTCCTGAAAGCCGTTAGAAGACACGCTAAGTCCATCCGCACGTTATTTATTCCGTGAGGCGGGAACGGCGGGGGTCGTACCTGCAGGTTCCGCGCGGCGATGCTGTCGTACTGCGCCTGGATGTCTTTGAGGGCGGAGGAAAGGTCAGGCAGGGCGAAGGCCACGTCCACTTTAGCCACTGTTTCGTAAATCTGAGCCATGAGTTCTTCAATTTCCTGAGTTTCAAAACGAGGTTCTTGAATATTGGTGTATAATTACTGAATAGAGTGAGAGTAGAGTGATAAAATGACAGTAGTGCTAATGGAGTGAGAATAGAGTGAGAGTAGTGATCAAGTTAGATTAGTGTGAGTAGAGAGAGAGAATAGAGTGAGAATAGAGTGATAAAATGACAGTAGTGCTAATGGAGTGAGAATAGAGTGAGAGTAGTGATAATGGAGTGAGAATAGTGATAATGGAGTGAGAATAGTGATAAAATGACCGTAGTGATAATGGAGTGAGAATAGAGCGAGAGTAGTGATAAAGTGAGAGTAGTGTGAGAGTAGAGAGAGAGAATAGAGTGAGAATAGAATGAGAGTAGAGTGAGAATATAGTTAGATTAGTGAGCATAGATTGAGAATATAGTGAGAATAGAGTGAGGGTAGAATGAGTATAGAGTGAGAGTAGAGTGAGATTAGAATGAGAGTAGAGTGAGAATATAGTGAGAGTAAATGAGAAGAGAGTGAGAATAGAGTGAGAGTGAGATTAGAGTGAGCGAGTGAGAATAAAATGAGAGTAGAGTGAGATTGGAGTGAGATTAGAGTGATATTAGACTGAGAATAGAGTGAGATTAGAATGAGAATAAAATGAGAATAGAGTGAGATTGGAGTGATATTAGAGTGAGAGTAGATTGAGAATAGAGTGAGAGTAGAATGAGATTAGAATGAGAGTAGAGTAAAAGTCCAAACCCAGATCCATGCTGGGATTGAGGGATGTTTTACCTGTTTGTGAATCCTCTGAAGGAACTCCATCTCCACCTCCAGGTTCTCCAGTTGTTTCTCCAGAGCAATGCGTGCGGCCGTCGCGGCGTCGACATCCTGACAAACCCAACAGGAAAACATTTGATCGTTTAATGGACTCCATGTTGACAAAACCATGTTTACGGTCGCAAAAGGTTCACGAGTCGTTCTCGTCATGCTGTGAGATGTTGTATGGAACTCACAGGCTTAAAAGCTTCAATGTCGAACTCGGCCTTCTTCCTGCCTTCCAGCGCCTCCTCGTACTTCACCTTGATCATCTCCAGCTGCGCCACCATGGCGTCCTTGGCGGCGAAAGCGATGTCCTTCAGGAGAGAGTCCAGTGTTATTGCGACGGAACCATTCCTATCAAACTACTCGTTTTGTTGTCGTCTCGTCGCCTTACCCTCTGGACCCGCATCTGATCGGCGATCCTCCTGAGTTCCCTCAGCTGCTCCTCGTACATCATGCGCAAGCCGGACGGCTTCACGTAGCGGCCCTTCAAGGCTTCGATCTCGGTCTCGAGCAACGTGTTCTGCTGCTCCAGCGAACGCACCTGCAGAAGAAGCACGGCGCTTAATGGCAGGCTGACAGCAGGGGGCGCACCCGCAAGAGCCGGCACAAACGACACTCGCGTACCTTCTCGATGTAGACAGCCAGGCGGTCGTTGAGGGTGATCATCTCCTGTCTCTCGTTTGTGCGCATGTTTAAGAAGTCCTGGTTGGCAGCTGAAGCAGCTTCCAGATCCACGGCTCCTCCGAGACCCATCCCAACACACAGGGCGCTCATACTCACACTGCTGGAAGAGGTAGCGCAAAAGGAAATAAGGAACAGACAGTGAGAGTAAAGCAGAGTAGAATAACCTGGAGGCAGAGTGATGTGCGGTAGTAATAGTAGAGATTGTACAATAACGAGTGAAGCATAATGCAGCAGGATCGAGTGAGTATAATCAAAATGTCTATTATACTCCACATTATTCTCTCTGTACCATTCTGCGCTATACTCTCACTGTACTCTAGAGTAGAGTGTAATGTAGAAGAGAGTGACAGTAGAGTAGAGAGTACGTGTTAAGTAGAGTGGAGTACAGTAGAATATAATAGAGGGAGAGTATGGAACAGTTAAGTATAGCAAAGTAGAACAGAGTAGAGTACAGAGAAGTACAGTAAAATATAATAGAGTGAGAGTATGGAACAGTAAAATAAAGCACAATACAATGAAAGTTATGTAGAGTACAGGAGAGTATAGTATAGTACAGTAGAGTACACTAGAGTAGAGTGTAGTATAGTAGAGTACAGTAAGAAGAATAGAGTATAGTAGAACACAGTATAGTAGAGTACAGTAGAGTAGAGTATAGTAGAATACAGTACAGTGCAGTATTGTGGACTACAATAAGGTAGAGTATAGTAAAGTAGAGTTCAGTAGAGTAGCGGAAGAAAAGTATAGTAGAGTAAAGTACAGTATAGAAGAGTATATTATAGTAGAGTACAGTACAGTAGAGTAAAGTATAGTATAGTGGAGTATAGTAGAGTAAAGTAGAATACAGTACAGTGCATAATTGTGGAATACAGTATAGCTGCGGATAGTAGAGTTAAGTAGAGTATAGTAGAGTAAAGTAGTCTACTGTACAGTATAGTAGAGTACAGTACAGTAGAGTAAAGTATAGTATAGAAGAGTACAGTATAGTGGAGTATAGTATAGAAGAGTACAGTATAGTGGAGTAGAGTATAGCAAAGTAGAGTAAAGTAGAATATAGTGGAGTAGGGTATAGTAGAGAATATTAGAGAACAGTAGAGTAAAGTATAGTATAGAAGAGTACAGTATTGAGGAAAATAGTATACAAAAGCACAGTATAGTCGAGTAGAGCATAGCAGAGTAGTAAAGTATAGTAGAGAGTACAGAGTAGAGTAGTAAGTAGTACAGTATAGAGTACAGTAGTATAGTATAGAAGTAGTACAGTAGAGTAAAGTATAGTATAGAAGAGTAGTAACAATAGTAAAGTACAGTATTGAGGAAAATATAGTAGTATAGTAAGAGAGTACAGTATAGTGGAGTATAGTAGAGTACAGTATAGTAAAGTATAGTAGAGCAGTATAGTAAGTAATATAGAGTAGCAGAGTAGAGTGGAGTACAGTACAGTAGAGTAAAGTATAGTATAGAAGAGTACAGTATTGAGGAAAATCGTATACAAAAGCACAGTATAGTCGAGTAGAGCATAGTAGAGTACAGGATAATGGAGTATAGTACGGTATAGTAGAGTACAGTATAGTGGAGTATAGTAGAGTACAGTACAGTAGAGTACAGTATAGTAGAGTATAGTAGAGTGGAGTACAGTACAGCAGAGTACAGTATAGTAGAGTACAGTATAGTGGAGTATAGTAGAGTATGGTATAGTAAAGTATAGTAGAATGGAGTACAGTACAGTAGAGTACAGTATAGTGGAGTATAGTAGAGTACAGTACAGCAGAGTACACTATAGTGGAGTATAATAGAGTACAGTACAGTACAGCAGAGTACAATATAGTAGAGTATGGTATAGTAAAGTATAGTAGAGTGGAGTACAGTACAGCAGAGTACAGTATAGTGGAGTATAGTAGAGTATAGTAGAGTGGAGTACAGTACAGCAGAGTACAGTATAGTAGAGTATGGTATAGTAAAGTATAGTAGAGTGGAGTACAGTACAGTACAGAGTACAGTACAGTAGAGTAGTAGAGTACAGTATAGTGGAGTATAGTAGAGTACAGTACAGTAGTACAGTACAGTAGAGTACAGTAGTGTATAGTACAGTAGTAGTACAGTACAGGAGTACAGTACAGTAGAGTAGTACAGTAGTGTACAGTACAGGAGTACAGTAGTGTAGTAGAGTACAGTAGTGTAGTAGAGTAGAGTACAGTACAGTAGAGTACAGTATAGTAGAGTACAGTATAGTGGAGTATAGTAGAGTATAGTAGAGTAGAGTACAGTACAGTAGAGTACAGTATAGTAGAGATTGGGGAACATTATATGGGATGTTGGAAAGCTGTGTGATGAGGAGATAATGACATCATGTATAGTGGACATGTTCCTGTATGTTTCCTGTGTGTTAATGAGATAAAAAGTGGGCGTGGTGTTACCCGGTGAGACGAGCGCTGCGGGAGCCGGAGCGAGTCCTGCGGGCGCTGCGCGTGTAGCTGGCGGAGCGGTGACGGGTTTCGCGTCTGCGAGGACTCGGACTGGAGACGCGGATGTGGCAGGCGGATGCGGAGGAGGCCAGCGCTCCTTCAAAGTGCCTCCTGTAGGAGGAGATGCGCTCCGGGCTGTGACTCATGGCGAGGGAGGCTGGAGGTCTCGGTTGACTCTGCTGCGCTGGAGACGACGAGGCGGGACGGCTTTGCGTGCGTGTGTGTGTGTATGTGTGTGTGTGTGTCGCTCCTTCGCCCGCGGCGTCTCTTTATATCCGTCCGTGTGAGGAATGTCGAGTCCGGGTTTAACTCCGAGGCCAAGCGCTCAGCCATCTGACGCTCCTCCGCGAAGGAGATTTTCCCGTGCTCCAAAATAGACGGAATACCTGACGACTGCGCGAGAACTGCGCTGCTCATAAGCACGTTCCCGTCCGTGCCAACAAGTATGTGCACCCCTCATCATCGCACCTATGTGTGTGCGGCATTCATAATCGAATCATAAATAATGACACCCCTCCCACCCAAGTGCTGCGTTTCATATTACGTCATTCTGCGAAGAGCTTTGTTAGAGTGATCCCGGGGTAGCAGCGTGTGGATAAACTGTAAAAAGCACAAACATGGTGAAAAAGTGATGAAAACTGTATAAACCACAAAAACATCAAGATATCACCGTTCTGGATGTGCTCCATTGGAGGAAATAGAAGCGACGACTTAACGGTTAAGGCTCTGGTGGATTTCGGCTGTGCATGCCATACTGCTACTCTCGGGCCCTTAAGCAAGGCCCTTAGTCTTCTGCGATCATGGTTTACACTGAAACTATTTCAGTGTATATGTGAAATCCCCTTTAATTCTTGCTTTCTTTCATAAAATATATACACTACCTTTATGCTTTTCAAAAAAAATTATAAACATTGTTTTTTTTATTATTATTATAAATCATTATGTTTACCCAAGTGGGGCACGGTGGTTTAGTGGTTATCACGTTCGCCTCACACCGCCAGGGTCCGGGTTCGATTCCCGTCTCGGCCATGTGTGTGTGGAGTTTGTGCGTGTTCTCCCCGTGTCTCAGGGGGTTTTTCTCCGGGTTCTCCGGTTTCCTCCCCCGGTCCAAAAACATGCACGGTAGGTTGATTTGCACCTTGGAAAATTGTCCCGTGTGTGTGTGTGTGTGTGTGTGTGTGTGTGTGTGTGTGTGTGTGTGTGTGTGTGTGCCCTGCAATGGGGTGGCATTCCATCCAGGATGTATCGTGCCTTAATACCCATAGACGCCTGAGATAGACACAGACTCCCGGTGACCTGAGGGAAGATCGGATAAAGCGGTAGAAGATGAAAGAAAGAAAGAAAGAAAGAAAGAAAGAAAGAATGAATGAGTGAGTGAATGAATGAATGAATGAATGAATGAATGTTTACCCAAATACGTTCAACTCGCGGCGGAACTATATTTTGGTTGCCCTGTGCTTCCGCCCGGACACTTTTTCCGGGGTCGGACAGGGAATAATTCAGGGGGTTGTTTATTTTTTATTATTTTATTTTGAAGTTTTCGGTCGCGTTTTATTTGTAAACAAACAAAAGAATTAAAAGCACCGCTCTCTACCTCAATTTTAATAGCAATGGCGGGGAATTTTTGGCAGAGTTCACACTAGTAAGTGTAATCGTTTTTATTTCGGTTCCCCTGCGGGTTTCCAGCGTTAGCATGTTGTTGCTAGCGGCTAATCCCAGCGCGTTTATGTTTTGGATATTCGTAGGGGGAACAAATATTTGTTTTTGTTTTTGTTTACTCTTTTACGCGGTAAAATTCAGTTGGAAATCGCAACATTGGCTGGTTTTCTATTTCTGTTTATTTTTGTGGTTATTAAATGTGATGCAATAGGAGATCACTGTATTAAATTAGGAGTTCGGGGAATAAACATGAGTTTATAGATCAAAAAAAAGAATTAGAGGTCAATAAAAATAAAATATATTATTAAGTCTATAAATAAATGCATTTCATAGAAAGAATTACAGATTTAAAGCTTCAAAAGTAACAGTGCGCATATGGAAGGCAGGATGAATTAATTAATTAATTAAATAAATAAATAAATAAAGTAAAAAAAATAAAGATTTAATCACATCTTTTTGTATGTGAGAAAAAACAAAACAAAAGAATATGAAATTCTTTCATGTACTTTCTCAAAGATGAATAACCCAAACCAAACATCACTCAAAGTCTTTATTTTTCTTTAAAGAAAAGGATGTAAACAAATCAGAAACATCACATTTATATACATCACATCTATTTTAGTGCTGAAATCGCATACAAGTATATCAGTGAAAACTAAAGCCAATTAGTGTATTTAATTGCCATATTATTAAAAAAACAAATACAGAGTGTTCAGAAAGTTCCTCCGCAGTGTTTGTGCAGAGGGAGTCACGAGGACTCCTGCTTATATAATTAAACTTATTCTCACTCGTATATTTATTTATGAAACCATACACAGTGTAGTGATGTGACATTCAGGTCCCCAGAAACCTTGCTTGAAATTTTCCACTCAATAAATATAAATAAATAAAAAGTGCTCCACTTCCTGCTCTAGGTACATCACTGATCCGTACAGATCACGACCCGCGGTTCGGCACACACCTGACCCACAGATTATTGTAAAAAAAAAAATATATATTTTTTTTAATGATCCCAGACGGGTTTTTTTCCTGCAGATATTGTTTCTTATGTAATTTCAGAACTACACAGAGCAGTCATGTGATCACGTGACCGTGTTACTTTTTACACACACGCACATTAAACCTATATTAATTACTATCTCGTATTATTAAAATGTTCACGATATTTGATGTGTAATCTCCGTCTGTATCGTGATAAAAATTATCGCGATATTATCAATAATATTCGACATATCGTCCGGCCGTAATCCATGCTAAATTTCACTTTTGAAGTTTCTACAGTGTTTAAATGTAAAAGACATGTAAACGTTTCTTTTAAAGAAATATTTTCAGCTAATCTGTTTGGGAATCGGTATAATATGTACATCATGATTTAAAAAAATCGCCTGCATCCCGATTTGGAGAAATAAAAGTATTATGCATCTTGTTTGTGTTTAATCCATGTTTTTAATGCTTTTGATGTTAATCTGGTTGGTGTGGTGTTATGGAAATGGGCGTGGTTTATGTATATATGTTTATATGTGATTTTATATATGGTGTGGCTTTGTGTATAGAGGTGTGGTTTATGTATATATAGGTGTGGTGTGTGTGTGTGTGTGTGTGTGTGTGTGGGTGTGTGTGTGTGTGTGTGTGTGTGTGTGTGTGTGTATATATATATATATATATATATATATATATATATATATATATGGGCTTTTGACAATCTTATGACGAAAATCTCCCCGTCCCGCGTGTTTTCCACTTGAATAGTCGGAGTAACGGGTGCATTTGTGAATTCCAGGTCGTATGAGGTTCATGCAGGGTTATTAATGGTTGTATCGTTGTGTTCTCAGCCTGCAGTGGGTGCTGGATAAGCAGGACCTCCTGAAAGAGCGTCAGAAAGACCTGAAGTTCCTCACTGAGGAGGAGTACTGGAAACTGCAGATCTTTTTTGCCAACGGTAAGAGAATAAATAAACCATTTGTGGAGTTTAAAGGGGAACATTACAGGTGATCCTGAGTAGATCCTGAGACGCGGGGCGGTCGAGCTCCTACGACATGACCAAAAGTTTGTGGACACTCCGATCCATCCCATTCGCTAGGGCTGTGTATGTGTGTGTGTGTGTCTGTATGTGTATATATATATATATATATATATATATATATAGATATATATATATATATATATATATACACATACACACACAATCTCATACCTACTTTTGAATATAGTATCGACGCCTACCCTACACTGTAACCTGACACCCCTCCAAAAAAAGTAACTACGCGTAACGTCAAAGCAGAGCGCGAGGTCTGTGATAGGTCGCCTCGTAGCGCATTTCCGGTGTAGCATCGATATCGAAGGCAAAGAAAGGACTAAGATTGAAAGAAAGCGGAGAGAAAGGAAGAAAAGAACATGAAAGACGGAGAGGCCACGAACGAGAGAAAGCAAGGAAGGAAAAATAGCATGAGTGGAAAAGGAAGTAAGGAAAGAGCAAAGAGCACGCGGCCTGTGATTGGTCGGCTCGGTGGCGTTTTTCCGGTGTAGCGTCGTTACGTATTCCGTCGCATCGCCAGTGCAGGAAGTCACCATTGTCACTGCAGCAGAAACCCAAAAACACCAGAACTCACACAGCACACCAGCGCCAACTAGTGTTTGTGAATAGTCACTGCAGAGCGACGCAGAAGTATAAACGCTCACGACGGCGTCGGCTACGTTCGTACGCTACAGCGTTCACCGTGTCGTGATCTCGATTCTCGTAGGGAAAAATCCTGATTCGTGTTTTAGCGCGGATTATTAAAGGTCATTTTCCTCTGGATATTTGTGTCATTTTGTTGTTGTTGTTGTTATTGTTGTTGTTGTTGTTGTTGTTGTTGTAATAATCGAGTGTGACGTTTCAGTGATCCAGGCTCTGGGAGAGCACCTGAAACTTCGCCAGCAGGTCATCGCCACGGCAACGGTGTACTTCAAACGCTTCTATGCCCGGTGAGTGTGTGTGTGTGTGTGTGTGTGTGTGTGTGTGTGTGTGTGTGTGTTTGAATTGGAACACAAAGTTTGATTTGATTGATTGATTGATTGATTGATTGCAGGTACTCTTTGAAAAGTATAGACCCCGTCTTGATGGCTCCGACCTGCGTGTTTCTCGCGTCTAAAGTCGAGGTAAGCAAATTAATCCGTCCTAGAACATGTACTGTACGGCCAAAAGTTTGTGGACACCCCGACATATTCCATATCCGTCCTGATATTCCGGGGGTTAATGGGGGAAGAACATCACCCCCCAAAAAACATCGTTAGAACCTTAATAATAATGGTTAGTGGAGAATTTCGTCCGCAATATATACTTTTTTTACGTGTTTTTTTAACTCGTTCATATTTGGTGAGCGCATTTACGGCATTTGGCAGACGCCTTTATCCAGAGCGACTTCCAACTGAGCCATTGAGGGTTGAGGGCCTTGCTCAAGGGCCCACTAGTGGCATCTTGGTGGTGGTGGGATTTGAAACACTTTACTGTATCCTTTATTCAATTAAATATTACATAGATATATATAGATATATATATATAGATATATATATATATATATATATATATATATATATATATATATATATATATATATATATACATATACACACCACACACACACACACACACACCCACACACACACACACACACACCACAGTGTTTAAGATAGGTGTTTCGAGCCCCAACACTGCCACTGTTGAGCCCTTTAGCAAGGCCCTTACCCCTGTTTGCTCCAGGGACGCCGTACGACGGCGTGACCCTGTGCTCGAAAAGGGAGGGGTGTATCTCCATGGTTTAAGGTGCTGAGCTACTAATCGGAAGGTTGGGGGTTCGAGCCCCGGTATTGCCAAGATGCCACCCTTGGGTCCTTGAGCAAGGCCCTTAACATTTTCTGTTCTCCAGGGGGCGCCGTATCGTGGCTGACCCTGCGTTCAGACCCCAGCTTCCAAAAACAAACTGGGATATGCGAAGGAAAGAATTTCACTGTGCTGTAATGTTATGTTTATGTGATAAATAAAGGCTATTCATTCATTCATTTAGCATTTTATTAAGGGGGAACGTATCACAGTGATTGTAGGTATAATTAGGGTTTAAATTATTTAAAAATAAGCATTTAGAGGAAAGCTGCCGGACGAGTGTCCCAATACTTTGGGTCGTAGACGGTCTGTATTTACTTCGGGATCTGATTTGCGCTCTCGTCTGTTTGCAGGAGTTCGGCGTCGTCTCCAACACCCGCCTCATTTCCGCCGCCACGTCCGTGCGTAAGTGGAGAAAACGCCGATGGCTTTCGCGCTGCATTTTTCCGCAAAAATAATAACGTTTCCGTTCGTCTCCGCAGTGAAAACGCGCTTCTCGTACGCCTTCCCGAAGGAGTTTCCCTACCGAATGAACCATGTAAGTAATCTCTCTGGGGGAAGGGGGGGGGGGGACGGATCCGCAACACCGTGGAAAAGATTTTCGATCGGATCATGTGATCAGACGTCCTGATCGTGTGTGTGTGTGTGCGAAGGGATGTGTGTGTTCGCTAATGGGTCATACTTTAGTCATGCGTTATTATTCTTTTGGTAATGAGTTCTCCACACACACACACACACACACACACACACACACACACACACATACCCAGCTACCACGGTGTGAAAATCTCATTGCCCTGGTGAAGTGGTGTGCGCCTGAAAATCGGACTCCTCCCTCCCATCACACACTCGTGCGAAGGGTTTTGCGATGAGCAACGATTTGCATCGCTCGTTAATTATAGCATCCTCTGACTCCGCCCCCTGGACAAGAGACCTCCTTTACACACACACACACACACACACACACACATACACGCAAATTTCAGGTTTTAAAAAATGAATCTGTTTCTCCTTTCTTTCTTTTTTTCTACGTGTAGATCCTGGAATGCGAGTTCTACCTCCTGGAGCTGATGGTGAGTTGCGTCTCGGTGCGTCTCGCGGCCCTTCTGCGATGTGATCATTGCCGGCGCTAATCGAAGCCCGTGCCTTTGTTTCCAGGATTGCTGTTTGATCGTGTATCATCCGTACAGGCCGCTGCTGCAGTACGTCCAGGACATGGGGCAGGAGGACATGCTCCTCCCTCTGGCATGGTGAGTTCTTCAGGGCGAGATGTATACATTGTAGTGTTGTGCGATATATCAGTGCTAGAACGCTATCGCGATACCATGCTTTTAAAAACGATACGAGTCTTCAATTTATTCCTTCCAGTACTTAAAATATGATGGCTGTTGTTTCAAGTGTTGGCCTTTAGGGGGCAGTGTGTGCATGCTTTGACACATTAATTAATAATGACAATTTAGTTTTGTATTTATTTTTTAATTTCAACAGCAAATACCGGGTGTTTATTGTTATTTCTGCTATTTATCTATATTTATTTTGCCATCGTATTGATTTGGTATTGGTATCGCGATATTTCATTCAAGTATCGCATCAAAGACGGAATTTGGCTATCGTAACAACACTAATTCATAGTGTGTTCATTTAGACTCACGTCTGCAACGTTTTTCTTTCGTAGGAGGATCGTGAACGACACGTACAGGACGGACCTCTGCCTTCTCTACCCTCCCTTCATGATCGCTCTGGGTGATTTACGCCTCCTGCCTTCTCAGTACAGCAATCCGCCATAACATTAAAAACACCTGGCCGCTATTCTCAGGGGTCTGAATGGGCCGGGCCAGGACCAGATGCATACGTATCAAACATATACAAATGCATTCATGTTAATAGTCACTGTGCCGAATGCGCCACCTGGTGGAAACTCAGGCAATTACAGGCAAAGGTCAAACGAATGCAGTCAATATTATGATGCGATGTGATTCTGTAGCGATCTTCGGCAGGATGAAATGGGCTCGGATTATGGCTGATCGGGTTCATTTTGATGTTTTGTTCTTTTTGTACAATTGCGTGGCGCATAATTAAAACTCAGTTCACACAACGTTTCTCCTCAGCGTGTTTGCACGTGGCGTGCGTGGTGCAGCAGAAGGACGCGCGCCAGTGGTTCGCCGAGCTCTCGGTGGACATGGATAAGGTAGGCGCGCTTGCGCATTCATTTTCCTCTGTACGTTTTCAGTCCACACCGTATGACCTAAAACGCTGTATTGGTACGAACAAGTCCTTTTTGTATATAGTTCATCCCATAAATAACTGCTTATTTATTTATCTATTTATTTATTTATTTTTCTTGCGGATAGTCAATAAATAAAATGTAAAATAGTGCTGAAATTCATACAGATAAAAAAAATGGTACTGAATCACAAAACAGCTCACAACTTCAAATAAACAACATGTAGTGTCAGTGATTTGCCTGTAGAGGCCGCTCTTGCACAGTATAACGCCACCTGGAAAATCTTATCAGTATGGGTTTTTTTGCCAATAGATAGAGGTACCATCGCCCTGGTTTTTCCCGCTTGTTTTAAACAGTGCGAGGGCGCCCCCTGCTGATTGAACCTGGAGAGATCCAAACCTGCTCGTATATACTAGTGTATAATCCATAATATTATTCCTATATAATGCATCCTGCACTTGCTTGAACAGATCCTGGAGATCATCCGCGTGATCCTGAAGCTGTACGATCAGTGGAAGAACTTTGACGACCGCAAAGAAATGCCCGCCGTGCTGAACAAGGTGCCGAAGCCCAAACCGCCGCCCAACAGGTACGAAACGCCGCTGCCACCGTACTTTTTATTCCTGTAGTGTATTTTCTTTCTTTCTTTCTTTCTTTCTTTTTTTCGTCTTTGATCTTAATCCCGAGTGGAGATGAAACGAGCATCACTGTCGTTCTCTTCTTTCTTTCTTTCTTCTTTCTTTCTTTCTTTCTTCCTTTCTTTCTTTTGCAGTGAGAACGAGCAGAGTGCCAACGGGAGTCAGAGCAACTCTTACAGCCAGTCCTAGAGCTCCCCCTGGTGGAGAAACCAGGCATGTGGACATGCAATGGAGAGCCAGATCTCTCTCACACACACACACACACACACACACACACACACACACACACAGATTATACAAAACCAATGAGACTTTGTTTTAAAGACTGAGGAAGAGAACACAGCTGGGGTGTCTCTCACTCTCACACACACACACACACACGTCTGGTGTGTGTAGCATTTGCGAGTGTGTGTATGAGAGTGTAAATGCAGGAGTGTGTGTGTGTGTGTGAGTGTGTGTGTGTGTACATGCCTTTTGTTGACCACATCACAGGTTGCATTCCTCAGGAAAACGGTTCTACTCTATGACCGATCCTCTCGGACCTCGCACTGTGTCCTCCTGCTCACACGCGAGTGTGTGTGTGTGTGTGTGTGTGTGTCTACGTCCTCAGTCCTTTTCTCCCGATCCTGTACTTGTACATACACTTTGTAAATGTATATAGAAAAAATAAAAACCTTTAAACCCAATTCTTCATTTCTGCAGCGCGTGCAAAAGTATCCGGACACCCGCCGCGTTCACACTCGCTTCATCTGCGACTCGTTTCCACGAAGTCGGAGACGACACATTGGATGGAGTCGGAGTCACGTGGTCCAGCATGATGATGCAATAGTGGGGGAAAAAACCCATAAAAAACCCAGCTCTGTGGACTTTTCTGGAGTCCGAATGTTCCTGAATGACCGTGAAATTTAGTGGGACGTGAAGGTCTCCAGAGGAGTGGAGGTCCTAAGAGCAAATCGAGCCTCTGTTTAAAATCAGTTTATACAGGAATATAAAAAAAAAAATAATATATATATATATATATATGGACATGTATGTACAAACCGGATTCCAAAAAAGTTGGGACACTATACAAATGGTGAATAAAAACTGAATGCAATGATGTGTAGGTGCCAACTTCTAATATTTTATTCAGAATAGAACATAACACACGAAACAAAAGTTTAAACTGAGAAAATGTACCATTTTAAGGGAAAAATATGTTGATTCAGAATTTCATGGTGTCAACAAATCCCAAAAAAGTTGGGACAAGGACATTTTCACCACTGTGTGGCATCTCCACTTCTTTTTACAACACTCAACAGACGTCTGGGGACAGAGGAGACCAGTTTCTCCAGTTTAGAAATAGGAATGCTCTCCCATTCTTGTCTAATACAGGCCTCTAACTGTTCAATCGTCTTGGGCCTTCTTTGTCGCACCTTCCTCTTTATGATGCGCCAAATGTTCTCTATAGGTGAAAGATCTGGACTGCAGACTGGCCATTTCAGTACCCGGATCCTTCTCCTACGCAGCCATGATGCTGTGATTGATGCAGAATGTGGTCTGGCATTATCTTGTTGGAAAATGCAGGGTCTTCCCTGAAAAAGATGACGTCTGGATGGGAGCATATGTTGTTCTAGAACCTGAATATATTTTTCTGCATTGATGGTGCCTTTCCAGACATGCAAGCTGCCCATGCCACACGCACTCATGCAACCCCATACCATCAGAGATGCAGGCTTCTGAACCGAGCGTTGATAACAACTTGGGTTGTCCTTGTCCTCTTTGGTCCGGATGACATGGCGTCCCAGATTTCCAAAAAGAACTTCGAATCGTGACTCGTCTGACCACAGAACAGTCTTCCATTTCGCCACACTCCATTTTAAATGATCCCTGGCCCAGTGTAAACGCCTGAGCTTGTGGATCTTGCTTAGAAATGGCTTCTTCTTTGCACTGTAGAGTTTCAGCTGGCAACGGCGGATGGCACGGTGGATTGTGTTCACTGACAATGGTTTCTGGAAGTATTCCTGAGCCCATTCTGTGATTTCCTTTACAGTAGCATTCCTGTTTGTGGTGCAGTGTCGTTTAAGGGCCCGGAGATCACGGGCATCCAGTATGGTTTTACGGCCTTGACCCTTTCTCACAGAGATTGTTCCAGATTCTCTGAATCTTTGGATGATGTTATGCACAGTTGATGATGATAGATGCAAAGTCTTTGCAATTTTTCGCTGGGTAACACCTTTCTGATATTGCTCCACTATCTTTCTGCGCAACATTGTGGGAATTGGTGATCCTCTACCCATCTTGGCTTCTGAGAGACACTGCCACTCTGAGAAGCTCTTTTTATACCCAATCATGTTGCCAATTGACCTAATTTGTGTTAATTGGTCTTCCAGCTCCTCGTTATGCTTAAATTTACTTTTTCCAGCCTCTTACTGCTACTTGTCCCAACTTTTTTGGGATTTGTTGACACCATGAAATTCTGAATCAACATATTTTTCCCTTAAAATGGTACATTTTCTCAGTTTAAACTTTTGTTTCGTGTGTTATGTTCTATTCTGAATAAAATATTAGAAGTTGGCACCTACACATCATTGCATTCAGTTTTTATTCACGATTTGTATAGTGTCCCAACTTTTTTGGAATCCGGTTTGTATATATATATATATATATATATATATATATATATATATATATATATATATGTATATGTATATTTATGTATTTTTATATATATATATATATATATATATATATCTATATCTCTATGTATTTATATATATATATATGTATATCTATATGTATGTCTGTGTGTGTGGTGTATATCTATATATCTCCATATCTCCTATATATCCCCTATAGATATATATATATATATATATATATATATATATATATAGATATCTATATATATATATATGAGGTTGTCTCTTAACATCTTTACAGAGATGAGGATTGTAAGTTTAGTGCCTATACATTGCCTTTATTATTACAGCTGTTGGTTCTCCTAAACACCTGGATCAAATGAGCTTTAGTTCCTGGATCTACCAGGAGACACCAGAATCATACATGCATGTTTTTTTGGGGGGGGGCGGGGTTTATGATATTCTTCTCATATCACAGTGACGGTCGGAAACTGGGGTCAGAATTACTACGACAAGGGCCTTGATTAGGGGCCCCAAGGGTGGCATCTTAGTGACAACCAAAATAAAATGTTTATTATTGTATTGGAATTGTTCGCTTTTTCTTAGACAATCGTGCAATGTGACATTCCAAGGAAATCCACAGAATGTTTTCGATTTTTGTCCAAATAATTTTCTTTACAGGATTTTTTCCTCTCCGTGAAAATACATTTGTTTTGTTTTGTTTTGTTTCCCGGTGTGTCCGTGACGCGCGAATCTGCTCTTGTTGTGTTTGGATGATGCTTCTTCCAAAGACTTGACTCAGCAAACCAATCGCTGACGCTCGGACTCGGAAGGGCGCAGCCTCCTCGGCGCGGTGACGTCACGGCCTTCCAGCAACATCAGCATCATCAGCGGCGGCGAGAAGGGGAAGGAGAAGGACAGGGACGCGCGGCTGGTTTGCTGGTGGTCCGGTGGCGGCGGTGGTGGTGGTGGTGGTGGAGGAGTGGGGGGGAGAGCAGGAGACGTCGGGAAGGGAAGTGATGTCCCTCTCTAATCCGTTCCGCAAGAAAGCCATGCCCGAGGACCCCGAGCAGCGCCCATGACGCCCCGAGCGGCGACGCGGACCGGCGCCGGAGCGCGGAACGAGGAGCGCGGGGATGGTGTACTGGCGCGTGGGCCTGGCGTGGAGCGGCTCGTGCGCGCTCGACCTCGGCCGCAACAAGAGCCTCCTGCCGCTCGGCCTGTGCAGTAGCCCTGACCCCGACGAGCAGCTCTCGTTTTATGGCTACGTGGTCGCGTACCCGCTGCAGGACTACGGCGGCATCATGGCGGCCCTGGGCTCGGACTCGTGGTGGCGGAAGACGCTGTACATCACCGGGGGCGCGCTGCTCGCAGCCGCCGCCTATCTGCTGCACGAGCTGCTCGTCGTCAGGTAAAGCCGCGCGGTGTTGCTTGCATGCGGCACGCTCCCCGGCGCGCGCTTGTGCCTTGTGCGCGCGCGCGTGTTTGCTCGTATTTGTATTTTTATTTATGTTTGGATATTATTGGGACGCATTTTAACGCACCTCATTACGTCATCGTGAGGACGCACGGGATCACGGGTGTGTTTTGTGCGTGAATAGTCGTGATTGTAGGACACGAAACCTGACACCGGAATAAATTGGATAATACACGGCTTTTACAGTGTGTGTCTCCCCCCCCCCACACCACCCCCACCACCCGTCTCCTCCCCCCCTGCTAATATAATGGTTTACTCCGAGGACAAAACCTTCCCAATGGCGTCCCCTTGGAGGAAAATGTCTCCTGTTTGTTGTTGTTGTTGTTGTTGTTGTTGTTGTTGTGTCAGCGTGACCTTTCGCTGACCTTTTTTCTAGAAAACAGATCCGGAAAGAGACCTTCTCCTTTCTCTCTCTCTCTCTCTCTCGCCCTCTCTCTCCCTGTGTGTGTGTGTGTGTGTGTGTGTGTGAGATCACACCTTTATTCATGATGATTCTCCGGTACTGCGGATTTCAGCACCACGGCAGGATGGACAGCGACCAGGTCATTGTGAATGGAATATAAAAGAGCACGGAGGGGAAAAAAAATGAAACTGTGTGTGTGTGTGTGTGTGTGTGTGTAGAAAATGCACCTAAAAAAACAAATATATAAGAGATAAATACGAGATCCAAACAATCTTCCAGTACAATAATGCTTCAGATGTGCGTTAGGAAGACTTGCCTTCTACACAAAGCCCTGAACTCCTCACCCAAATAATATCCACACCCACACGCCTCCAATCACACAATCATGGTCCAGTAAAAGCGCCGTCCATGCCCTAAATAGTGTTCACTAGTTCACTAGACTTTTCCATCGAACCCGGACCCTGGCGGTGTGAGGCGAACGTGCTAACCACTACGCCACCGTGCCCCTCCCTCTGTATCCAAAATCAAAAATTGTATTTTGTCTTAAAAAAAAATCAGAGATTCAATTTATATGACAAGGGACAAGGTGGTTTAGTGGTTATCACGTTCGCCTCACACCGCCAGGGTCCGGTTTCGATTCCCGTCTCAGCCATGTGTGTGTGGAGTTTGTGCATGTTCTCCCCGTGCCTCAGGGGTTTTTTCTCCGGGTTCTCCGGTTTCCTCCCCCGGTCCAAAAACATGCACGGTAGGTTGATTGGCACCTTGGAAAAATTATCCCTAGTGTATGAATGTGTGTGTGTGTGTGTGTGTGATGGGTTGGCATTCCATCCAGGGTGTATCCTGCCTTAATGCCCATAGACGCCTGAGATAGACACAGACTCCCCGTCACCCGAGGGAAGATCGGATAAAGCTGTAGAAGATGAATAAATTTATATGACGTATCACATAAAATACGTACAGAAAGCCACCAGAATCCTGAAAAATCTCACGAACGAATCAGTTTCTTTATTCCGTGGTTGGGAAAGTGTTGATGCATTTCTGATCCGTGTTTAACTTCCCCGCCGCTGTTTCCGTGTCCACGCAGAAAAGACCAGGAACTGGATTCCAAAGACACAATCATCCTTCACCAATTTTCCCGGCCCAAGAACGGCGTTCCCAGCTTGTCCCCTTTCTGCCTAAAGATGGAGACCTACCTGCGAATGGTAGACCTGCCTTACCAGGTGCTTTCACATGGTCACTTTAGAGACACTAATAATAATAATAATAATAATAATAACAATAACAATAAACACCTTATGCTCTCGTGTTTTCTTCCCCCCCCCCTTTCCAGAACTACTTTGACGGGAAGCTTTCCGCACAGGGGAAGATGCCGTGGATCGAGTACAACCAGGAGCAGGTGAGCGGCTCGGAGTTTATCATCGACTTCCTGGAGGAGAAGCTCGGCGTGAACCTGAACACCGACCTGAGTCCCGAGGAGCGCGCCATGTCACGCGCCATCACCAAAATGGTGGAGGAGCATTTCTACTGGTGAGCCAGTCGCTGATTATTGTGAATGGACTTTCAGCTTAACCAGGTCGAGGAAATACAGTTAGTGTGTAAAATACGGTTATTATGAAATACGGTTAGTGTGTAAAATATAGTTAATGTGTAAATACAGTGTAAAATACAGTTAGTGTGTAAAATACAGTGTAAAATATAGTTAATGTGTAAAATACAGTGTAAAATATAGTTAATGTGTAAATACAGTGTAAAATATAGTTAATGTGTAAATACAGTGTAAAATACAGTTAGTGTGTAAAATACAGTGTAAAATATAGTTAATGTGTAAAATACAGTGTAAAATACAGTTAGTGTGTAAAATACAGTGTAAAATACAGTTAATGTGTAAATACAGTGTAAAATACAGTTAATGTGTAAAATACAGTGTAAAATACAGTTAATGTGTAAATACAGTGTAAAATACAGTTAATGTGTAAAATACAGTGTAAAATACAGTTAGTGTGCAAATACAGTGTAATATATAGTTAGTGTGTAAAATACAGTGTAAAATATAGTTAATGTGTAAATACAGTGTAAAATACAGTTAGTGTGCAAATACAGTGTAAAATACAGTTAGTGTGTAAATACAGTGTAAAATACAGTTAGTGTGTAAAATACAGTGTAAAATACAGTTAATGTGTAAAATACAGTGTAAAATACAGTTAGTGTGTAAAATACTGTGTAAAATACAGTTAATGTGTAAAATACAGTGTAAAATACAGTTAGTGTGTAAAATACAGTGTAAAATACAGTTAGTGTGTAAAATACAGTGTAAAATACAGTTAAAATATAGTGTGTAAAATACAGTGTAAAATATAGTTAGTGTGTAAAATACAGTGTAAAATACAGTTAGTGTGTAAAATACAGTGTAAAATACAGTTAGTGTGCAAATACAGTGTAATATATAGTTAGTGTGTAAAATACAGTGTAAAATATAGTTAATGTGTAAATACAGTGTAAAATATAGTTAGTGTGTGTAAAATACAGTAGTAATGTGTAAATACAGTGTAAAATACAGTTAGTGTGTAAAACAGTGTAAATTACAAATACAGTGTAATATATAGTTAGTGTGTAAAATACAGTGTAAAATACAGTTAATGTGTGAATACAGTGTAAAACACAGTTAGTGTGTAAAATACAGTGTAAAATATAGTTAATGTGTAAATACAGTGTAAAACACAGTTAGTGTGTAAAATACAGTGTAAAATACAGTTAATGTGTAAAATACAGTGTAAAATACAGTTAGTGTGTAAAATACAGTGTAAAATACAGTTAATGTGTAAATACAGTGTAAAATACAGTTAATGTGTAAATACAGTGTAAAACAAGTATGTGTAAAATACAGTTAATGTGTAAATACAGTGTAAAACACAGTTAGTGTGTAAAATACAGTGTAAAACATAGTTAGTGTGTAAAATACAGTGTAAAATACAGTTAGTGTGTAAATACAGTGTAAAACACAGTTAATGTGTAAAATACAGTGTAAAATACAGTTAATGTGTAATACAGTGTAAATACAGTTAATGTAAAATACAGTTAATGTGTAAAATACAGTAAATAAAGTTAATGTGTAAATACAGTGTACAAGTTAGTGTGTAAAAACAGTGTAAAATATAGTTAGTTTGTAAAATAAAGTGTAAAATACAGTTAGTGTGTAAATACAGTGTAAATTACAAGTTAGTGTGTAAAAACAGTGTAAAATATAGTTAGTGTAAAATACAGTGTAAAACATACAGTTAGTGTGTAAAATACAGTGTAAAATATAGTTAGTGTGTAAAATACAGTGTAAAATACAGTTAATGTGTAATACAGTGTAAAATACAGTGTAAAATATAAGTTAATGTGTAAAATACAGTGTAAAATATAGTTAATGTGCAAATACAGTGTAAAATACAGTTAGTGTGTAAAATACAGTGTAAAATACAGTTAATGTGTAAATACAGTGTAAAATACAGTTAATGTGTAAATACAGTGTAAAATACAGTTAGTGTGCAAATACAGTGTAATATATAGTTAGTGTGTAAAATACAGTGTAAAATACAGTTAATGTGTGTGTAAAATACAGTGTAAAACACAGTTAAAACACAGTTAGTGTGTAAAATACAGTGTAAAACATAGTTAGTTAAAATACAGTGTAAAATACAGTGTAAAACAGTACAGTTAATGTGTAAAATACAGTGTAAAATACAGTTAGTGTGTAAAATACAGTGTAAAATACAGTTAGTGTGTAAAATACAGTGTAAAATACAGTTAATGTGTAAAATACAGTGTGAAATACAGTTAGTGTGTAAAATACTGTGTAAAATACAGTTAATGTGTAAAATACAGTGTAAAATAAAGTTAATGTGTAAATACAGTGTAAAACACAGTTAATGTGTAAAATACAGTGTAAAATATAGTTAGTGTGTAAAATACAGTGTAAAATACAGTTAATGTGTAAAATACTGTGTAAAATACAGTTAATGTGTAAATACAGTGTAAAATACAGTTAGTGTGTAAAATACAGTGTAAAATACAGTTAGTGTGTAAAATACAGTGTAAAATACAGTTAGTGTGCAAATACTGTGTGTAAAAAAGTACAGTGTAAAATACAGTTAGTGTGTAAATACAGTGTAAAATACAGTTAGTGTGCAAATACAGTGTAATATATAGTTAGTGTGTAAAATACAGTGTAAAATATAGTTAATGTGTAAATACAGTGTAAAATACAGTTAATGTGTAAAATACAGTGTAAAATACAGTTAGTGTGTAAAATACAGTGTAAAATATAGTTAATGTGTAAATACAGTGTAAAATACAGTTAGTGTGTAAAATACAGTGTAAAATATAGTTAATGTGTAAAATACAGTGTAAAATACAGTTAATGTGTGAATACAGTGTAAAACACAGTTAGTGTGTAAAATACAGTGTAAAATACAGTTAATGTGTAAAATACAGTGTAAAATACAGTTAGTGTGTAAAATACAGTGTAAAATATAGTTAATGTGTAAAATACAGTGTAAAATACAGTTAGTGTGTAAAATACAGTGTAAAATATAGTTAATGTGTAAATACAGTGTAAAACACAGTTAGTGTGTAAAATACAGTGTAAAACATAGTTAGTGTGTAAAATACAGTGTAAAATACAGTTAGTGTGTAAATACAGTGTAAAATACAGTTAGTGTGTAAATACAGTGTAAATTACAAGTTAGTGTGTAAAAACAGTGTAAAATATAGTTAGTTTGTAAAATAAAGTGTAAAATACAGTTAATGTGTAAAATACAGTGTAAAATATAGTTAGTGTGTAAAATACAGTTAATGTGTAAATACAGTGTAAAATACAGTTAATGTGTAAAATACAGTGTAAAATACAGTTAATGTGTAAAATACAGTGTAAAATACAGTTAGTGTGTAAAATACAGTGTAAAATATAGTTAATGTGTAAAATACAGTGTAAAATATAGTTAATGTGCAATACAGTGTAAAATACAGTTAGTGTGTAAAATACAGTGTAAAATATAGTTAATGTGTAAATACAGTGTAAAATATAGTTAATGTGTAAATACAGTGTAAAATATAGTTAGTATGTAAAATACAGTGTAAAATACAGTTAGTGTGTAAAATACAGTGTAAAATATAGTTAGTATGTAAAATACAGTGTAAAATATAGTTAGTGTGTAAAATACAGTGTAAAATACAGTTAATGTGTAAATACAGTGTAAAATATAGTTAATGTGTAAATACAGTGTAAAATATAGTTAATGTGTAAATACAGTGTAAAATACAGTTAGTGTGTAAAATACAGTGTAAAATACAGTTAATGTGTAAATACAGTGTAAAATATAGTTAGTGTGTAAAATATAGTTAATGTGTAAATACAGTTAGTTTATAAATACCGTTATGAAATACGGTTAGTGTGTAAAATACAGTGTAAATACAATTGCAGTTGCAGTTAGTGTGAAATACAATAAGTGTAAATACAGTAGTTTAAAAATACACTTAGTGTGTAAATACAGTTATTGTGAAATACACTTAGTGTGTAAATACAGCGTTTATGTCATTCTGAGAAATGAATTGGATAAAACTTCTTCATGAAACCCGAAGTTGGAATGTTTATTGCTTTCAGAATCACATACAGGGAATTTGTGTCTCTTTCTTCATTATATACCGTTTAATGTTTATATAGTTCTGTCTCAATGTTAGTCTGTCTGCCTGCCTGTCTGTCTGACCAATGCTCTGTCTGTCTGACAAATCCTTTGTTCCTCTGTCTACCTGGTCTGACCAGTCCTCTGTCTGTTTGTCTGTCTGTCTGACCAATACGCTTTCTGCCTGTCTGTCTGACAGTCATCTATCTGTCTATCTGTCTGTCTGACTGAGCAATCCTCTTTCTGCCTGTTTGTCTGACCAGTCCTCTGTCTGTCTGGCTAAACAGTCCACTGTCTGTGAGCCTGTCTGCTGAGCAGTCCTCTTTCTGTCTGTCTGTCTGTCTGTCTGACCCCAGTCCTTTGTCTGTCTGCTTGTATATGTGTCTGTGTGTTTGTCTGTCTGTCTGACCAATCCCCTGTCTCTCTGTCTGACTTTCTCTATGACCAATCCTCTGTCTTTCTGACTCTGTCCGCCTCTATCTATGTCTGTCCTGTCTCGCTGTCTATCTCACTAGTCCTCTGTCTGCATGTCTGTCTGACTGAGCAATCCTCAGTCTCTGTATGTCTCCTCTGTCTGTCTGTCTGTCTATCTGTCTCTGACCAATCTTTTGTCTGTCTGCACATGTCTGTCTGTGTCCCTGGGAGTTTATCCTTCTTTATATCTGACCTTCACACACCTGTGACTCTATAAGCAAATGGAAATCATTTCTTTAATGAAGCGTTATAATGTTTGGAATCCGCTTGATTTTTTCCTGTATTTGTATTGTTCAGTGTGTGTGTGTGTGTGTGTGTGTGTGTGTGTGTGTGTGTGTGTGTTTTCCTGTAGGACAATCGCTTACTGTCAGTGGGTGGATAACCTCGAGGAGACGAAGAAGATGCTGGCGGTGAGCGGGCCCCTGAGTGACGCGCTGAAGTGGATCCTGAGTCACGTCAACGGCGGCATGGTGAAGAGAGAGATGTACGGCCACGGCATCGGGCGCTTCTCCCGAGAGGAGATCTACGCTCTGATGGAGAAGGACATGCGCACTCTGGCCACTCTGCTCGGTCAGTGTGTGGAGGATCAGCGAAAAAAACAAACACACAAAATAGGGCGTGTCGTTTTGTGTTTGTTGTTTGGGTGCAATTTCTGTCAGACTCGTCTTATAAACCAGAAAGTCACCAAAAGCAGGAAGCACTCAAGATGATGCAGAAACACAACAAATAATAATAATAATGATTATAATAATAATAATATATATAATGATTATAATAATAATAATAATAATAATAATAGTAATAATAATATTATAATATAATAATCATCATCATGCCAATAACAATAGAGTTTCAGCACTACGTGCCTGAACCCCCTAATAACCATAACCCTAATAATAATAATAATAATAATAATAATGTGTTAAAAATAGAATAATTAATAGTAATTATAATAGTAATAATAATTATAATTAAAGTGATCATGTTAATAATGATGATAGTTATAGTGATGTTAATATATAATAATAATAAAAATAAATAATAAAACAATAAAATAATAGTAAAACAATAGCTAACAATATAATAATAATAATAATATTATTGTTATTATATTATTAATAAAAATAATAATTGCAATAAACAATAACAATAATAGTAAAACAACTATAATAATAATAGTAGTAATAATAATTATAATTAAAGTGATAATGGTAATAATGATGATAATATAGTATATAATATAATAATCTAATAGATAATATAATAAAACAAATAAATAGCAATAACAATAATAATAATAATAGTAATAAAACAGTAGCAATAATATTAATAGTATAATAATAATAATAATAGTAAAACAATAGCTACAGTACAATAATAATAAAAATAATAATTGCAATAAAACAATAACAATGATAGTAAAACAACTATAATAATAATAATAGTAATAACAGTAATTGATTGTAATTAATAGTAATTATAATAGTAATAACAATTATATTTAAAGTGACAATGTTAATAATGATGCTAATTATAGTGATAATAATAAAACAATAGAATAGTAATAAAACAGTAGCAATACAATTCATTCATTCATTCATTCATCTTCTACCGCTTTATCCGATGTTCACTCGGGTCACGGGGAGTCTGTGTCTATCTCAGGCGTCTATGGGCATTAAGGCAGGATACACCCTGGATGGAATGCCAACCCATCGCAGGGCACACACACACACACATTCACACACACACATTCATACACTAGGGACAATTTTCCAAGGTGCCAATCAACCTACCGTGCATGTTTTTTGGACCGGGAGGAAACCGGAGAACCCGGAGAAAAACCCCCTGAGGCACGGGGAGAACATGTAGCAATACAATTAATAGTATATAATGAAAAAAATATAATAGTAAAATAATAACTACAATACTACTACTACTACTACTAATAGTAATAGTAAAAATAATAATAGTAATTAATTGTAATTAATAGTAATTATAATAGTAATAATAATTAGTGATGATGATAATAATAATAATATTAAAAATGAAGTATTATTACTTCATTTTGATTACTTCCAATCACAACATCACAAACGGGAAGATTTCCCAGAGACCCAGTAAATCAACAAACCTGGTGGTGTGTTGTGTGTGTGTGTGTGTGTGTTGTGTTGTGTGTGTGTGTGTGTGTGTGTGTGTGTGTGTGTGTGTGTGTGTGTGTGTGTGTGTGTTGTGTGTGTGTGTGGTCGGATCTCTGAGATCAGTTGTGATGGATATTTTCATGCTTTACGGTTGTGTTTGTGATGTTTCAGGAGATAAGAAGTACCTCATGGGCCCCAAAGTGTCGACGGTGGACGCTGCAGTGTTCAGTCACCTCGCCCAGGCCATGTGGACTTTACCGGGGACGCGACCCGAACAGCTCATTAAGGGTGCGTGATGGAGTCCAACACACACACACCCACACACACACTCACACACACACACACACACACACGCACACACACACACACGATCGTTTAGGACACGCAGAGAAAAAGTAGTGATTTCAATACGAAAAATAACATGATGCAAATGCTAAACTGATACTATGACATCATTTTTACATTTTTATTTATTGATTAATAAACACCCAACATATGCTGTATGAACCGCTTAATCTAAAACTGAAAAAAATCAAAAAATAAACTGTAATTTGTAAATATTTACAGTTTCATCAGCACCGAAGGAAAGAAAAAAATCCTCCACGTAATGTGCGCCACCTACAGTTCAAAACTCATAACTACAGCTGTGTGTATGTGTGTGTGTGTGTGTGTGTGTGTGTGTGTGTTCGTTTTTATTAGCATATTCATAAAATAAAAACCGTATCATACTTTGTATAGAACTGGTTGCCAGATTTGGGAAAGATGAAAATGTATTTGGAAATAAAATAAACTTTATTTACTCTCCACCTTCACTTTAAGTGTATGAAAATAAACAACAATAAGCAGCATGTCTTTAAAAAAAATACTAATAAATAAAAACAATGGGAAAAAAGCACCTGTAACCATAGAAACGGGTTACTAACTGATCATGTAATTGTTAATCAATACTACTGCAAAAAAAAAAAGCCAAAACAGAACTTTGCTTTTAATTATGTATGAATAAACATCCGAACACAACATTAACCATCTAAATCTAAAGTAAACCTAAAAATAAATAGTCCTTTTTCATTATTTACAAACTTTCATCATCACAGAAGTCTTGAGTGCATCACAGAGGGGAAAAAAAAAAATCTATGTGCGCCCCCTATAGTCCAACACTCGTAACTACAACCTTTGTGTGTTTAGTAAACATACTAAGCATACTAAAATGTTTTTTAAAAATACTAAAAAAAATGTTCTGGCACAAAAAAACAAAGAAAAGAACTTTGTTTTAATTTATTTATAATTAAACACATGAACAAAGTATTAACCGTCAAAATCTAAAATAAACCTAAAAATAAATTTGTCATTATTTACAAACTTTTATCATCACACAAGTCTTGGGTGCATCCTCGAGGGGAAAAACATCAATGTGCGCCCCCTATAGTCCAACACTATTTTTTATTAGCTTATTAAAATGTATTTTAAAAATACTAAAAAAAAAAACCGAAAATAGCACCTGTATCCATAGCAACTATTGTGATTGCTCATGTAATTGTTAATCATACTGTGTTAATTGATACTATGGCAAAATCGATACTATGGAAAACAAAAAACAATAACAACTATTTACTGAAACTATTTGTTGATTACCAAACAAACCCCCAAACAATGTATTAATATAAATATTAAAAATAAATTGTATTTTTTCCCTTATTTACAAACTTTCACCACAGAAAAAACAATGTGCCCCCTATAGTCCAACACTCGTAACTACAACCATTGTGTGTGTGTGTGTGTGTGTGTGTGTGTGTGTGTGTGTGTGTGTGTGTGTGTTTAATTAGCGTACTAAAATGGATTTTAAAAATATAAAAAAAAAAATTTGATCATGTAATTGTTAATTAATACTATGGAAAAATCGATACTATGGAGGAAAAAACCCCAAAAACAAAAACTGAACTTTCTTTTATTTATTGATTAACAAACCACCAAACAAAGTATAAAAAATATTAAAAATAAATAGTTTTCATTATTTACAAAGTTGGAGTGCATCATAGAGGGGGGAAAAAAAATCAATGTGTGCCCCCTATAGTCCAACACTCGTAACTACAACAGTCATGTTTTTTTTTTTTAATTAGCGTAATAAAATTTATTTTAAAAATACTACAACAAAACAACGGGGGCTTAAAAATAGCAACTGTAACCATATCAACTATTTTCTAACAAATTAATCGATACTATGCCAAAAAACTTTTTTGGGGGTTTCAATCAATAAATAAGTATGAAAATAAAAATAAATTTTTCATTATTTACGAATTTTATTCATTTTTTCATCAGCACACAAGTCTTGAGTGCATCCTAGAGGGGGATGTGTGCCCCCTGTAGTCCAACACTCGTAACTACAACAGTCATGTTTTTTTTGTTTTTTTTTAGCGTACAAAAATGTATTTAAAAAATACTAAAAACAAAAGAAAACAATGTCCGTGTGAAAATAGCAAAAATTTTCTAACAAATTGTAAATAATAAATATAAATATGGATGGGATTTGACCAGCGAGAGGCGCTCAACACTCTGTTTATCGTTTCCTGGCAGGCGAGTTCATCAACCTGGCCATGTACTGCGAACGCATCCGGAAGAAGTTCTGGCCCGAGTGGTTCGTAGACGCCGACGACCTCTACTACGACGGCTCGAGCGACGAGCCGCACTCGCCGTCTCAGATGCCGGACCTGGGCTTGTTCTCGCACACGGACGGCTTCCCCGAGGAGGACGACGCCAGCAGCCGCTCGGACTCCGCCCACTCGCTGGACAGCGACCGCACCGGACACTCGCTCTACGACTCCGACATGGACGCCGAGTACTCGGAAGCGGATCCGCTCAAGTGCTGACCTCGTCACGGGGCGCGCCTTGTCCTCCGCTACGGAGCGACCTCAAAAACAAACAAACAAACAAACAAACAAACAAACAATGTTTGCCTGCAAGTAGGGCTGGGTATGACTCGTGTATTAGAGTATTTAATCCTAATGATTTTGTTTTGTTTTTAAACATTGCGAGGACCGGCGACACGCGACACGTAACCGAGACGGACGTAAAAACCTATTTTTGTAACGTTTTATTTGTTTATTTATTTATTTATTTGACGAAGGAACACACACACACATAGACACACACACACACACACACACACAAAAAAACACCCGGAGGCGTTTATTGTTTTGGTGTATTGTGTGTCGTAAATGTCCTCAGAAGTCGCCCGTTGGTGCCCACGCCTACTTGCAGGGGAAGAAAGCGACGCTTTAAAGGGAATCGAAAGAAAGACAGGAAGCGGCGGAAAACGTTCCCGGCGGATCGCTCATCCTCATCTTCATCCTCGTCTTCATCCTCGTCTTCATCCTGGTCATCGTCACGAAAATGAAATACAAATAAAAAGTCGTCTCTTGGCGTTGGACGGCGTGTCGTACGGGACTGGGAGGTGCTTGCGTAGTTGTTTAGCCTCCCGGCGGCACAAACTGCCCATCAGACACATTCGTCCCTTTAAAAAAATAAACAAAAGGTAAACGGTCTGGCCAAAAGTTTGTGGACACTGGTGTCACCGGTCTCGTCCCGGAGCAGGCGGTCGCCCTGGAGACGGGTCCAGGGGACGAGGTGCGACTCCTCCGCGTGATTGTGATGCACATTTTTCTTTCTTTCCGTTTTTCGAACATTGCGTGTTTCCTGAGACTCGACTGAACCCCGGAGACGAGACCTTTAGAACTCGGACTAAACCCGAATGAGATTAGTTCAAACGCCCAGGTTAGGCCAAATCCCTCACTAATTAAACCTCATTAATAT
>JACRUU010000008.1:16988676-17001176 GCA_030449085.1 Kryptopterus vitreolus | reverse complement strand
CTCGCTGAGGGCACCGGCGTGATGGTGCATGCCCTGCTCGCCGCCTCCGTAGCCCGGCTGCGAGTAGATCAAGCTCGGGCCGTTGGAGCTCGTCATGCTGGCCATGTGCGCCGTCGTGCTCGACCTCCAGTGCTGATCCTGGTGATGCGCGCCCTCGTGCACCAAATGAGTCGCTCGCGATTGTTGCTGCTGTTGCTGCTGCTGCTGCTGCTGCTGTTGTTGTTGTTGCGGCGGCTGCGGTTGCGGCGGCTGCGGTTGCGGCTGCAGACGCGGCGAGTGCTGGAGCTCGTCGGCGTCGCCGTGCAGCGCGGGCTTGATGTCCTGCTCGGACCACGGCGAGCCGTCACCGTGCGAGAGCGCCGCGAGCCACTGGTGCGCGTGGCCGAGCGGGTTGGCGGCACTCTGGAGCGTGGTGTAGTCGCTGTGCAGCAGGCTCGGCGCGTCCCTGTACGCTGGCGCCTGCTGCATGCTTCCCGCTTCGGACGCGCTCGACGTCAGGAGGCGGTAGTGGTTGGACGCCGCGGTCGCCATCGCCTCCAGCAGGGGCACGGAAAAGAGAGAAGAAGAAAAAAGAGAAAGAGAGAGAGAGAGAGAGAGAGATAGATAGATAGATAGATAGACACAGAGAGAGAGGTAGGTAGGAAGGAAGGAGAGTAAGAGAGGCACGGAAGGGAGAGACGAGGGGGGCTTTTGCACGCGTCGACGCGTTTCACACACTTACTTTTTTTGTGCCACAGGCGGCTCCCCGCGCGCCGAGCGAAGGCGCGCGTCTTGCGTTTCTGCCCCGCTTCGCACGTGATTGGACGGGAAAGCTTGATAGACGCGGTTGCCCCTGACAGCGACGCGCTCATTGGTCACGGGAGAGGCGAAGAACCGCTCTGCGCGCTGCGCTCCTGGAGTACGGCGCGTGGAGTTTTCTGCGCGCTGACACACACACACACACACACACACACACACACACACACACACACACACACAGGACCCGAGGTCACCGTTCTGAAAAGGATTCAGATCACCGCAGGATCCCGGTCTCACAGCGAGATCTCCATCAACGTTTAGATCTTCTCCTGCCTGCACCTGTCTGAAGCTCCTACACACGTTCCCTCAAATGATCATTATTACGTCTGAGCACTCAATTAACACTTAATGACGTCTGTTATAAACTTTCATAGGTATCAAATCAGCGGTTATTATTATTATTATTATTATTATTATTATTATTATTATTGTTTTTATTTGTTATTACTCTTCTGCACACATCTGCTCCCCGTCTGTACCCCCACCTCCTCCTGCACCCCCCAGTCAGAATGCACTATGGGACATATTTCCCGGCCCCCGCGTGTTGCTATGGCGAGGTGTGAATGAGAAGCACGCCGCCCGTGTCACGTGTTCCCGCGCCGCTTCCCCGAGCGCATTTAAGCCGCAACAAAAGGCTTCTAAAGGAGCGGAGTTGGAGCTCCGGGGCCGCGGGGCCGCTGGGGCCTCGGGGCCGCGGGCAGGCCGCTGTGCTGCGCTCCACATGTGGAGGCTTCGCGCTTTTGTCCGCATTCAGGGCGCGCAGGAATCCGGCGCCGGTGCTTTATAAGTTATTAAGATTATAAGTATCACTTCTCTTCACGCTTACAGTAATTTACCCTCACTATTATAACCCACTTATAACCTCCTATTGTGCATTAAAGAAGATTTATTAAGCCACATTATGGTTCTTTTATTAAGATTTTTAAAATTAGATTGTGGTTATTAGATCGTATACTGCTACTACTACTACTACTACAAGTACTACAACTACGATTACTACTACTACTACTAATAAATATTATTATTATTATTTATTATTATTATTATTATTTTATTATTATTATTATTTAGCTTATTTGAACTTTTTCTTTTTAATTTGTTCTATTTGCATATTCACCTCACCACTCACACTGTCTCTCCTTTTGTCTCTCTTCTCTCTCTCTCTCTCTCTCTCTCTCTCTCAATAAGGATCAACAAATAAAGGTAGATCATTGTATGACACTATATATATATATATATATATATATATATATATATATATATATATATATATACTTTTTATATGCTCTCTCTCCTTTCTCACTCCCTCTCTCAAAAAAGGCTGACTATAGATAGATAGGTGGATGGATAGACAAATAGAGAAAGATGGAACACAGTCTAGTGCTCAAATACTCTCTCTCTCTCTCTCTCTCTATCTCTCTCTCTCTCAATAAAGTTAAAACTAATAAAGATAGCTAGATATAGACAACAGAATCGTGTATACGTTTTATATATATATATTACATATATTTCTTTATTTATTCTGTCTCTCCTTTTAACCCCTTTTCTCTTTCTCTTTCTCTCTCTCAGAAAATATGAATAAATATAGATAGATAGACAGATAGACAAATAGAGAGAGACACAGAACACAGTCTATACTGTATACTCTTCATATTTATTCTCTTTCTCACGTTTTCTCCTTATCACACATTTTCTCTCTCTTTCTCTCTCTCTCTTTCTCTCTCTGATAATGTAGTGTAGAAAATACTCTTTTTTCTTGCTCTTTTCTTTCCTTTTTACCCCTTTTCTCCTTTAATATTTATAATATTATATTATATTATATATATATATATATATATATCAATTATTCATCACTCCTCTCTCCTTCTCTCTCTCCCTCTCTTTCTCTATAAAGACAACTAAACAAATATAATGTAGTAGAAAATGTTCTTTCAAGATCAACCAAATCACTGGATAGACAGATAGACCTCTTTGTAGTCCTTTAACGATATTATACTCTTTATATATTCTTTTTTCTCTTCTTATACATTTTTCTCTCTTTCTTTCCTTTGCTTTCAACAAAGATAAATAAATAAAGATAGCTAGATGGATAAGACCATAGTTTACCACACTAAGTGTTTACTGTTGATATATTCTCCCTCACTCTTTTCTCTCTCTCTCTCTCTCTCTCTCTTTCTCTCTCAGTAAAGATAGATATAGACACATAAACCGATGCTCTAAGTATCGTGTTTTTATTCTAATCCACCTTTATATTGCTTATTTATCGATCTATAAGAGAAATAAAGACAGATAGAAAGGAAGGAAGGGAGGAAGTGTATATACATGTGTGATTGCAGTACACGGATTATAGCGCGCCCTCGGATTAAAGTTAATAATCCAAAAATGAGTAGGACGGATGAACGGTGGTCACGAGGCGCCGGAGCAGGAGGAACATTGCGCAGTAATGGGGATGTAATTGTTGTAATTGCGAGGCGTGACTTGAAGACAGTCGTGTCGGGCGCGCCGCAGAAACGCATTACTGTAATCGAGTAATATGCAAACTGCCGACGCTTCAATTACGCGACTTAATAACATATAAACGATGCGTTATTAGGACGAGTCTCGGCTGGAACCGGGCGACGGACGGGTTCGCTCCGACATCCCGAGTCCCCGCTCGGGGTCCTGGCATGTTTATACCCCCAGCCCCCCCCCCCTCCGCCTTAAGATCTCGTACAAATTACCAGTTGAGTGTCTGAGCGTTAAATTAACAGTAATTACATCGACCCCATGCCGCAGCCATTCAATCTCTCACACTCTAATTGGCTAAAAGTCGTTCGTTAGCTGGCCCAAGCTACAAAACAACGCCTAATAGAATGTTTGGAAACACGGACATGCGCCCGTATGGGGACGTTAATGGCGTACGCGTATGCAGATGTAGACGGCGCATTTCTAATAAGCTGGTATAGTGTGCATCTACATCGACGTACAGGTGAGGTCAGGAGGCCACGCATCGCTCCGAGCCCCACCATGCTTCATCTGCAAACCAGCGTTGAACTCATTCCATATCCTGTAGTCTAACCGTCTCCAGCCTTTACTCCAGATCTGCTCCCCGGTCCGATCTCAGGGTCCGGGCTCTTCTGAACCGACTCTAAAAGTCCTGCAGGTGGGATTGTTTCTCGAAAAGTAGAATAAAGAGATGAGAAGGGGAACTAGAAAGCAATATATATATATATATTATATATATATATATATATATATATATATATATATATATATATATATATATATCTTCATCAGGCTTAGTGATAGCACGCTCGCCTCACACCGCCAGGGTCTGGGTTCGAGTTCCATGTGTGTGTGTGGAGTTTGTGCATGTTCTCCCCGTGCCTCAGGGGTTTTTCTCTGGGTTCTCCGGTTTCCTTTCCCCCCCCGGTCCAAAAACATGCACGGTAGGTTGATTGGCACCTTGGAAAATTATTCCTAGTGTATGAATGTGTGTGTATGAATGTGTGTGTGTGTGTGTGTGTGTGTGTGTGTGCCCTGCGATGGGTTGGCATTCAATCCAGGGTGTATCCTGCCTTAATGCCTATAGACGCCCCGTAACCCGAGGGAAGATCGGATAAAGCGGTAGAAGATGAAGGAATAAATCTCTTCATCAGAGGGAGGGAGGTGTATCTCAGTGGTTTAAGAAACGTCGGGGGGTCCGAGCCCCGGTATGGCCAAGATGCCGCCATTGACCCTCTGTCCTCTAGGGGGCGCTGTATCACACCTGACCCTGCGCTCTGACTCTCGGCTTCCATAAAACAAGCTGGGACATGCAAGTAAACAATGTTTATGTGACAAATACATAAAAAATAATAGAATTACCGCATGGAACCTTACGCAAATCCTTATTATGCAATAAAGAGCATGTTTACTGAACGATTTAACCTAAACGTATCACCAGTTTATATGGAAAAGCAACCGGAACACAATTCTTAAAGGAGCCACGTCCCATATTTCACACTTAAAACCAACACTAAACAAATAACATTGTCATTAACAAGACATTCATATTAAAAGTGTAAAATAAATATGAAATAAACAATCATTTTATTAAAGGGAGAGATTTTGAGAGAAATGCATATAATTATAACATCTGTTACAGTATTTACAGTATTAGAAACATGAAAAGTATTTATTTATGCCACAATAAATGTTGACAGAGGTATAAAAGAATAAAAATATAAAAAATCAAAATATATATATAAATAAGTTATAAAATATATATAATCAAATAAATATAAATAAATCTCCTCGTCCAAGTGGAGATGATTAGCATATAATTTGTAGGAACCTCCGTATTGAAAGGGCGAGTGTCTGAATACTTTTGCTCGACGCGCATCGATCCAAAAAAATAGCGACAGATTTGAAAGTGAAGGTGGTCGTGTGTGTGTGTGTGTGTGTGTGTGTGAGGGTGGAGATAGTGTATTGTGTGTGAGTGTGTGTGTGTGTGTGTGTGTGTGACCCCAGTGTTGATGTACTCAGTGGGAACCGTTTGCACTGAACTAAGCTAAAGGTCTTTTATAATGAGAAGAATGGCCGTTCCCGTACAGCTGGCCAACACTATCAAAGGGGAACGGAGTCGCGGGATTACACATTTAACAAGGCTTTTGTGAGGTCTAATTGCATGTGAATGCGGGGGACAGTGGGCCCCGGCCAACCCCAACCCCACTCCCAGCTACAACACGCCTCACCCCCGGACCAACTCGGATCGGCAGGAGGCCCCCGGGAGCGAGAGGGTTCGTCTTTATTACAGAGAATCATCATACTACAGTAAAAAAAGGAGTTTTAATTATAAAAAAAAACAGTATCCCCTTTTTACGTCCTCACAAAATTCATAAAGTTAAAATATTTTATTCCCAGCAAAGTAAAAGTGTAAAATACACTTAATTTTGACCACTTTATTCTGTCAACATATATATATATATATATATAATATATATATATATATTAGATACCATATATATATATATCTATATATATATATATATATATATATATATCTATATATATATATATATACAGACGTGGACAAAATTGTTGGTACCCTTTGGTCAATGAAAGAAAAAGTCACAATGGTCACAGAAATAACTTTAATCTGACAAAAGTAATAATAAATAAAAATTCTATAAATGTTAACCAATGAAAGTCAGACATTGTTTTTCAACCATGCTTCAACAGAATTATGTAAAAAAATAAACTCATGAAACAGGCATGGACAAAAATGATGGTACCCCTAACTTAATATTTTGTTGCGCAACCTTTTGAGGCAATCACTGCAATCAAACGCTTCCTGTAACTGTCAATGAGACATCTGCACCTCTCAGCAGGTATTTTGGCCCACTCCTCATGAGCAAACTGCTCCAGTTGTGTCCGGTTTGAAGGGTGCCTTTTCCAGACTGCATGTTTCAGCTCCTTCCAAAGATGCTCAATAGGATTGAGGTCAGGGCTCATAGACGGCCACTTTAGAATAGTCCAATTTTTTCCTCTTAGCCATTCTTGGGTGTTTTTAGCTGTGTGTTTTGGGTCATTGTCCTGTTGCAAGACCCATGACCTGCGACTGAGACCAAGCTTTCTGACACTGGCTAGTACATTTCTCTCTAGAATTCCTTGATAGTCTTGAGATTTCATTGTACCCTGCACAGATTCAAGACACCCTGTGCCAGACGCAGCAAAGCAGCCCCAGAACATAACAGAGCCTCCTCCATGTTTCACAGTAGGGACAGTGTTCTTTTCTTGATATGCTTCATTTTTTCGTCTGTGAACATACAGCTGATGTGCCTTGGCAAAAACTTCGATTTTTGTCTCATCTGTCCACAGGACATTCTCCCAGAAGCTTTGTGGCTTGTCAACATGTAGTTTGGCATATTCCAGTCTTGCTTTTTTATGATTCGTTTTCAACAATGGTGTCCTCCTTGGTCGTCTCCCATGTAGTCCACTTTGGCTCAAACAACGACGGATGGTGCGATCTGACACTGATGTTCCTTGAGCATGAAGTTCACCTTGAATCTCTTTAGAAGTCTTTCTAGGCTCTTTTGTTACCATTCGGATTATCCGTCTCTTAGATTTGTCATCAATTTTCCTCCTGCGGCCACGTCCAGGGAGGTTGGCTACAGTCCCATGGATCTTAAACTTCTGAATAATATGTGCAACTGTACTCACAGGAACATCTAGTTGCTTGGAGATGGTCTTATAGCCTTTACCTTTAACATGCTTGTCTATAATTTTCTTTCTGATCTCTTGAGACAGCTCTTTCCTTTGCTTCCTCTGGTCCATGTCGAGTGTGGTACACACCATATCACCAAACAACACAGTGATTACCTGGAGCCATATATATAGGCCCAATGGCTGATTACAAGGTTGTAGACACCTGTGATGCTAATTAGTGGACACACCTTCAATTAACATGTCCCTTTGGTCACATTATTTTCTGTGTTTTCTAGGGGTACCATCATTTTTGTCCATGCCTGTTTCATGAGTTTATTTTTTTACATAATTCTGTTGAAGCATGGTTGAAAAACAATGTCTGACTTTCATTGGTTAACATTTATAGAATTTTTATTTATTATTACTTTTGTCAGATTAAAGTTATTTCTGTGACCATTGTGACTTTTTCTTTCATTGACCAAAGGGTACCAACAATTTTGTCCACGTCTGTATATATATATATTAGAGCTGTCAATCTACTGAAATATTTAATCGCACCTTTTTAATTTTGCATAAATAAATGCTTTTCATGTTTATAATACTGTAAATAACTGTAACAAATGTTATAATTTTATACATTTCACGCACAATCTCTCCCTTTAATAACATTGTGGATTCTTTCATATTTATTTTACACTTTTAATAGTAATTTCTTGTTAATGACAATGTTATTTGTTTAGTGTTGGTTTGAAGTGTAAAATATGGGACGTGGCTCCTTTAAGAATTGTGTTCCGGTTGCTTTTCCATATAAACTGGTGATACGGTGTTTAGGTTATACGGAAGCGCTTTATTGCGTTCAGTAAAAATGCGCTTTATTGCAGTAATACGGATTTGGGAATGCGATGCGCTTGCGTAAGGTTCCGTACGGTAATATACGATAATATAGTGAGGAGATCGTACCTGTTGTGAATGCGCAGCTAGGGGGCGTCAATTCAGGGGGAATTTAGGAAGCGTGAGTGGATGCACTGAACCTTCAATTCAATCATTCATCTTCTACCTCTTTATCCTGTGTCTATCTCAGGCGTCTATGGGCATTAAGGCAGGATACACCCTGGATGGAATGCCAACCCATCGCAGGGCACACACACAGTCACACACTGATGAATGGATGATGAGAGGATTAGAGTGGAGGAGAGCAGAAAAGAACAGAGGAACAACGGAGGAGAAAGAAGAGAATGGAGGAGAACGGGGAAAGCGAAGATGAATGGAGGAGAGAAAATGAGAGAACAGGAGGAGAATGGAGGGATACAGGATGAGGAGGTAGGAGAGAGGAGAAGAAGAAGAAGAAGAACGGAGGAGAGCGCATCGGAGAGGAGGAGGAGAATGGAGGAGAGAAGATGAATGGTGGAGAATGAATTGAGGAGGATGAGAGAGGAGATGGGAGGAGAGCAAAGAAGAATGGGGGAGAAAGAAGAAGAGAGGATGATGAGAGGATCAGAGTGGAGGAGAGCAAAGAAGACCAAAGGAACAATGGAGAAGAAGAGAGAGGAGAAGAAGAAGAAGAGGAGAAGAAGAAGAAGAAGAAGAAGAACGGAAGAGGAGGAGGAGGAGGAGGAAAAGGAGGAAAGATCTTGTAGAAGATCTGCTCTAAGTCTAGAGTGCATGAGATCGGAAAACCAGACCTCGGGAAGGTGGGGGGGGGGGTGCAAACTTCCGAGCGCGGAATACGTTTAGTAAATCCGATCTTCTGGCGATCCGCTTCCCCTCCTTCTCTCCTCCCCCTCGTTCCTCTCGTCCTCTTTTTTTCACACCATCTTTGTCTCGGTCTTTTCACCTCCACCCTCTTTGTTGGACCAACAAACCCGCCGAGTCGACGTCTCTCTCTCTCTCTCCCTCTCTCCCTCTCTCCCTCTCTCTCTCTCTCCCTCTCTCCCTCTCTCTCTCTCTCCTCTCTCCCTCTCTCTCTTAAGATCCACTCAAGCCTCACTAAAGCGTTCACCTCGTTTAGGTCACTTTCCCAAGAGCCCCCAAGACGAGAAGTGCTTTAACACAGGACGCCATCTGTCCTCTACTCATGAGGGACCATGGGTATGGAGAGAATATGTGTGTGTGTGTGTGTGTGTTGTGTGTGTGTGTGTGTGTGTGTGTGTGTGTGTGTGATTCTATTAAAGCTAGCGGATTCTTTTCCTGATTATTGTACACGTCCCGTTTAATCCCTGTTTGTGACAGAATGCGTGTGTTTATGTGTTGAGAGATTAGCAGGACCCCCCCCCCCCCCATATACCCCCCTCCCAAATACCCCCCCAATACCCCCCTCCCAAAAACACCCCCCCCAAACACACACACACACACACACACACACACACCGCCTGGCAATTCCTTACAAAACTGCACCTTGCAGCTGCGACCTGCATGACCTCTCGCTTCCATGGCAACCGTTTTGGGCCTCCAACCTGCCCTTAGTGGTGTGTGTGTGTGTGTGTGTGTGTGTGTGTGTGTGTGTGTGTATGGGTGTGTGTGTGTGTGTGTGCCTGAGAAAAGACCAACCGAAGCTTAAAGAGCCATTCGGTTAATCTTTAGGCCAAAGAAGGAGAAAGAAGGAGAAAAGAGGTGAACGGAGGAGGAAAGCAAAAAAAAATGGAGAAGAAATGATGGAGGAAACCAGAAGAACATGGAGGAGAATGAAGGACTATGGAGGAGAGTGGGGGAAAGCAGATGAGAGATGAGATGAGTGGAGAAGAGAATGAAGGAGAGCAAACAATGATTAGGAGTAGGGAGGAGAATGGAGGAGAGCGGAGGAGAGCGGAGGAGAGGGGATGACAATGAAGGAGAGCGGAGAAGAATAGAGAAGAATGGAGGTGAGTGGAGGAGTGTGGAGGAAAGTGGAGGAGAGCTGAGGAGAAAGGAGGATAATAGAGAAGAATGGAGAATAATGGAGGAGAGTGGAGGAGAATAGAGAAGAATGGAGAAAAATGGAGGAGAGCGGAGGAGAGTGGAGGAGAGTGGAGGAGAAAGGAGGAGAATAGAGAAGAATGGAGGAGAATGGAGAGGAGAGAGGAGGAGAGTGGAGGAGAGAGGAGGAGAATGGAGGAGAATGGAGGAGAGTAGAGGAGAGGGGAGGAGAGAGGAGGAGAATGGAGGAGAATGGAGAGTGGAGGAGAGAGGAGGAGAAAGGAGGAGAATGGAGGAGGAGGTGGAAGCAGAGTGGAGGAGAGGGGAGGAGAGAGGAGGAGAATGGAGGAGAATAGAATGGAGAGGGAGGAGAGAGGAGGAGAGAGGAGGAGAGAGGAGGAAGCGAGGAATGGAGAGAGGCAGGGAGAGCAGAGGAGAATGGAGGTGAATGGAGGATAGCGGGGGAGAGTGGAGGAGAAAAGAGGAGAATAGAGAAGAATGGAGAAGAATGGAGAGTGGAGGACAGAGGAGGAGAATGGAGGAGAATGGAGGAGAATAGAGAAGAATGGAGGAGAATAGAGAATGGAGGAGAGAGGAGGAGAGTGGAGGAGAATAGAGAAGAATGGAGGGGAATGGAGAATGGAGGAGAGAGGAGGAGAAAGGAGAAGAATGGAGGAGAATAGAGAAGAAAGGAGGAGAATGGAGGAGAATAGAGAATGGAGGAGTGAGGAGGAGAAAGGAGGAGAGAGGAGGAGAATAGAGAAGAAAGGAGGAGAATGGAGGAGAATAGAGAATGGAGGAGAAATGGAGGAGGAGAAAGGAGAAGAATGGAGGAGAATAGAGAAGAAAGGAGGAGTGCGGAGGAGAAAAGGAAAAGAAAAGTGGAGTCAGTGTTCCTCTTCTTACAGTGTGTATAAACATCCTATTAGACTTATTATAAAACAATACAGAATATAAACCCCGCCCCCATCACGCTTTGCCACGCCCCTTTTTTAATTCGCTGAGAAAAGATCAAGATTTTTCAATTGTTTGTAATTTAATTAATTCATATTTTTTAAATCCTTTTATAAAGACTTTTTATTTCTAATTTAAAAAATATATTATAATTAAATAAATTTTATCTTTGCATTCGAAGACCAAAAACAAGCTCCGCCTCCTTCTGATTGATTTCATATTTCATATTTCAATGTTACTGAGAAAACGCTTGTGTGTGTGTGTGTGTGTGTGTGTTATAATGTGTATGTGTGTTTTTTGTTTTTGTGTGTGTGTGTGTTGTGTGTTATAATGTGTGTGTGTGTGTGTGTGTGTGTATAATGTGTAAGTGTTTTATGTGTGTGTGTGTGTTTATAATGTGTGTGTGTGTGTGTGTGTGTGGTTATAATGTGCCTGTGTGCGTGTGTTATAATGTGAGTGTGTTATGATGTGTGTGTGTGCGTGTGTTAAATGTGTGTGTGTTTTTATGTATGTGTGTGTTTTATAATGTGTGAGTGTGTAATGATGTGTGTGTGCGTGCATGTGCTATGTGTGAGTGTGTGTATGATGTGTGTGTGTGTGTGGTGTGTGTGTGTGTTATAATTTGCCTGTGTGCGTGTGTTATAATGTGAGTGTGTTATGATGTGTATGTGCGTGCATGTGCTATGTGATGTGTGTGTGTGTGTATGTGTGTCGATGTGTGTGTGTGTGTGTGTGTCGTGTGTTGTGCTGTGTGTGTGTGTGTAATGTGTGAGTATGTTGTGATGATGTGTGTGTGTGTGTGTGTGTGTGTGTGTGTTATAACGGGTGAGTATGTTATGATGTGTGTGTGTGCGTGTGTGTGCTATGTGTGAGTGTGTTATGATGTGTGTGTGTGTGTGTCTGTGTGTGCTTGTGTGTGATATAATGTGTGAGTATGTTATGATGATGTGGTCTGTGTGTGTGTGTGTGTGGTGTGTGTGGTGTGTGGTGTGGGTGTGTGTTGTTAGAACGGGTGAGTATATTATGATGTGTGTGTGTGTGCGTGTGTTATGTGTGTGTGTTTTGATGTATGTGTGTGTTTTATAATGTGTGATTGTGTAATGATGTGTGTGTGCGTGCATGTGCTATGTGTGTGTGTGTTATGATGTGTGTGTGTGTGTGTGTGTGTGTTGTGTGTTGTGTGTGATATAATGTGTGGGTATGTTGTTGGATGTGTATGTGTGTGTGTGTGTGTGTGTGTGTGTATAAACGGGTGTGTATCTTATGATGTGTGTGTGTGCGTGCGTGTGGGCTATGTGTGAGTGTGTTATGATGTGTGTGTGTGTGTGTGGTGTGCTGTGTGTGTTTGTGTGTGTGATATAATGTGTGAGTAATGTTATGATGATGTATGTGTGGTGTGTGTGTGTGTGTGTGTGTGTGGTTGTTATAACGGGTGAGTATGTTATGATGTGTGTGTGCGTGTGTTATGTGTGTGTGTTTTGATGTATGTGTGTGTTTTATAATGTGTGATTGTGTAATGATGTGTGTGTGCGTGAATGTGCTATGTGTGTGAGTGTGTTATGATGTTGTGTGTGGTGTGTGTGTGTGTGTGTGTGCTGTGTGTGTGATATAATGTGTGAGTATGTTATGATGTCGTGTGTGTGTGTGTGGTGTGTGTGTGTGTGGTGTGTGTGTGTGTTGTGTGTGTG
>JACRUU010000008.1:16973676-16983676 GCA_030449085.1 Kryptopterus vitreolus | reverse complement strand
CTCACTCACTCACTCACTCACTCATCACTCTCTCATTCACTCACTCTTCTCACTCACTCATTCACTCACTCACTAATCCAGTGATCCATTCACTCACTCACTCACTCACTCACTCATTCAATGCACTCTCTCATTCACTCATTCACTCACTCACTCACTCACTAAACCAGTGATCCATTCACTCACTCACTCACTTACTCACTCACTCATTCAATGCACTCTCTCATTCACTCACTCACTCACTCACTAATCCAGTGATCCATTCACTCATTCACTCAATGCACTCACTCATTCACTCACTCCCTCATTCACTCACTCACTCACTAAACCAGTGATCCATTCACTCACTCACTCACTCACTCATTCAATGCACTCTCCCATTCACTCACTCACTCACTCACTCACTAATCCAGTGATCCATTCACTCACTCACTCACTCAACGCACTCACTCATTCACTCACTCACTCACTAATCCAGTGATCCATTCACACACTCACACATTTTATTATTCATATTGTCCTTCCCTTTTTCATTCACTCACTCACTCACTGGTTTATTTATTTATTTACGCACTTACTCGTTTACTCACACATCCGTTCATTCATTAATTTATTAATCTCTTTATGTGCACACTCACTAATCCCTAGAACCATTCACTCATTCACTCATTCACTCACTCATTGTCTCACCCACTCACTCACTCACTCACTCACTACCTCACTCACTCACTCACTACCTCACTCACTACCTCACTCACTCATTCTCTCACCCACTTACTCACTCATTCACTCAATTTCTCACCCACTTACTCACTTACACACTAACTCACTAACGCACTCATTCACACACTCACTCCCTCACTCATTCATTCACTAATTCACTCATTCTCTCACTCACAAACTCACTCACTCACTCATTCTCCCACCCACTCACTCACTTATTCACTCACTCACTCACTAACTCACTCACTTTTATTTATTTATTCATGCAGTCTCTCACTCACTTACTCACACATTTAATCATTCATCTAGTCCTTCACTCTTTCACTTTCACTCATTCACTCAATGGTTTATTTATTTATTTATGCACTTGCTCATTTACTCACACATCTGTTCATTCACTAATTTATTCATCTCTTTATGCACTCACTCACTAATCCCTAGAACCATTCACTCACTCACTCACTCACTCACTCACTCACTCACTCATTCATTCTCTCAACCACTCACTCACTCACTCTCTCACCTGTCTACACATTCACTTAGTGGTTTATTTATCCATTCATTCTCTCATTCCTTCACTCACCTAATAAACTATTCACTAATTCCCTCATTATTTAATTCATTCATCAGGTCAATTAATTATATCATTTATTTATTGACTCATGCTCTATTTATTTACTTATGCAATCTCTCACTCACTCATTCATTCCGTCATATGTTTATTCATTTTTTCATTCACTATTTCAATCATTCACTCATTCATTTATTTATTCATACAATTTTTCATGCAATCAATCCCTCACTCATTTATACATCATTTTATACAGTCAGCGAGTCATTTATTCTTTTGCTATTTCATTAATAGATTCATTTGAATCGATTCATTCAGTCATCGACTCAGTTTCATTCATTCATCATTCAGTCATAAAACACCTTGATCTGCACGTGAGGAGGAAATACTCAGATGCAAATCTATTTACCCCCCCCCTCCCCTCACACACCTATTTACAAAAAGAGGGCAATTTATTTATTTAGCATCTAATCTGAGATATATTTATTTTTTCCTTGTGTTATTTTTTGCTTTGGTTTTCATGTGATGATTAAAAGGTGTAAAATCTCCGACAGTAGGAAGATGTTCCGCTGCAGGAGCGAGGCGAGGAATCCTGGGCTGCATTCGGCATGAATTATTCATCCCAAAGGTGTGTGTGAAAAGGGTTTACAGCAGGAGGTTTTCCACTCCGGCGTCATGCCGTCGTCTTTGTGCTTCCCGTCCTGCGGGTTTGAGGTTGGCCGGGGGACGTCGCGTGTCCCAATACATTTGGGCCGGACGAGGTCAGAACCACAGCCGCAGCGTAACTTTTGGCTGGAGGACTCGAGCTTTCTGATTTCCAGTCGACGCGTACATTTTGCAAAGGCAAGATTACAGACTGACGCTAAAAAAAAGAGAAGAAGAAGGAGAAGAAGAGGAGAGCGGAGGATGAGAGGCGCCGAGCTCAGCAGGTACGGAGGAGATGCCTCGGAGACACGAGCGCAGATTAGATGGGCATCAATATGCAGGACCAGCTTCTGGGTCCCAACGGATCTTGTCAAGGATCTGTGTGTGTGTGTGTGTGTGTGTGTGTGTGTGTGTGTGTGTGAGAGAGAGAGAGCGAGGCAAAAACAGGAGGGAGTAACAGAGAGATGAGGTGAGAGGAAAAAGATTTAGAGAGCACAGCACACACGCACACACACACACACACACATACACACACACACACACACACACACACACACACACGAATGCAAAGACACACACACACACACACACACGCATGTGCACACACCTGTTTGTTTTATAATCCTTTTGAAGTTGGTAATGCTGCTAATGAATGAATCTGACCTCATTCATTCATGCGTCCATCCTTTCATTCGTTCATTGGTTCGCTCTTTCATTTGTTTGTTTGTCTGGCTATTCGTCCATTCGTTTGCTTGCTTGCTCGTTCTTGCACTTCTTTTTTATCCATTCATCCCTTCACTCATCATTTAGGAATGTCATTTTTGCATCCATTCTCCATGGATAGAGAGAGATTCATGTATTCATTCATAAATGTCTAAAAATTGGTTCATTCATTTATTTATTCATCCATCCATCCATCCTTTCATTCATTTACCGGTTGATTCTTTCATGTGTCGGTCTGTCTATTCGTTCGTTGTTTTATGTTCTTCATTATTTAATTGTCCATTCATCCCCTCACTCATCATTTATGAGTGTCATTTTTGTATCGATCCATTAATCCATCCATCCATCCATCCATCCATCCATTTATTTACTCATTTGCCCTCTCACTGTATCATTTATGGCTTGTCTATTCGTTCATTGTTTTATGCACTTATTTATTTATCCATTCATCCCCTCATTCGTCATTTTTGTATCCATCCACCAATCCATCCATCCATCCATCCATCCATCCATCCATTTATTTACTCCTTTACCAATTCACTGAATCATTTATGGATAGAGAGAGATTCATGTATTCATTCACAAATCCATCCTTTCATCCCTCCAACCGTCCTTTATTTTTTTTATGCATGATTGTCTAATAATTGGTTCATTAATTTTCTTTATTATTGATCCATCCATCTGTTCATTCATTCATTTATTGGTTCATTCTTTCATTTGTTTGTTTGTTTGTCCATTCTTGTTTGTCCATTTCTTGTTTTATGCACTTTTTTCAATTTATTTAGTCAAGTCAAGTCAAGAGGTTTTATTGTCATTACAACCACATATATCTGAGTGTGTACACAGTGAAATGAGACGACGTTTCTCCAGGACCCCGGTGCTACACAACACAACATATAACACAAACACAACAACACAATGCTGAGGACGAGACTATTTGTCCTAGCTACATAAAGTGCATCGTGTGTAACCTGGTGCAAACAGCGCAAAGACACAACAAGACTGTGTTCACAACACAAGACAGTGCATAACAAACAACTAACAAATTCATTCATTCATTCATCTTCTACCGCTTTATCCGATTTTCCCTCGGGTCACGGGGAGTCTGTGTCTATCTCAGGCGTCTATGGGCATTAAGGCAGGATACACCCTGGATGGAATGCCAACCCATCGCAGGACACACACACACACACACACACATTCACACACACACATTCATACACTAGGGACAATTTTCCAAGGTTCCAATCAACCTACCGTGCATGTTTTTGGACCGGGGGAGGAAACCGGAGAACCCGGAGAAAAACCCCCTGAGGCACGGGGAGAACATGCACAAACTCCACACACACATGGCTGAGACGGGAATCGAACCCGGACCCTGGCGGTGTGAGGCGAACGTGCTAACCACTAAACCACCGTGGCCCACACAACTAACACAATATAATAAAATTAAAAAAAAACAAAAACACAACAACAACCACCCAGTGCAAAGTATTCCAAAGTGTTCCAGTTTGGCGAGTGTGCAAAGGAACAAGTACAGCAGCAGTGATAAAAAGTGAAGTGTGCAAAATGTGCATATAAACAGTAACACTGTCAGTGAGAGCAGTGTGTACAATACACATGTAAAGGCCAGTGATGAGGTAGATAAATAATAGAGCAGTGGATGGTGTGTGTGTGTGTGAGTGTGTGTGTGTGTGTGTGTGTGTGTGTGTGTGTGTGTGTAGGGTGTGTGTACGTGTGGTGAGAGTCCAGGTCCAGTTCTATGTGTTGAGAAATCTGATGGCTTGGGGGAAAAAACTATTGCATAATCTGCTTGTGAGAGCCCGAATGCTTCGGAACCTCTTCCCTGATGGCAATAGTGTAAAGAGTGTGTGTGTGAAGGGTGTGTGATGTCGTCCACAATGCTGGTAGCTTTGCGGATGCAGTGTGTGCTGTAAATGTTCGTGACAGAGGGGAGAGACACTCCGATGATCTTCTCAGCTGTCCTCACTATCCGCTGTAGGGTCTTGCGATCCGTGACGGTGCAGTTCCCGAACCAGGCAGTGATGCAGCTGCTCAGGATGCTCTCCATGGTCCCTCTGTAGAACATGGTCAGGATGGGGGTTGGCAGATGTGCTTTCCTCAGCCTTCTCAGGAAGTAGAGACGCTGCTGGGCTTTCTTGCTGATGGAGCTGGTGTTGAGTGACCAGTTGAGCTTCTCCGTCAGATGGACACCGAGGAATTTGGTGTTCTTTACGATCTCCACGGAGGATCCATCGATGTACAATGGAGAATGGTCACTCTGTGCTCTCCTAAAGTCGACAACCATCTCTTTAGTTTTGCCCACGTTCAGAGACAGGTTGTTGGCTTTACACCAGGCTGATAGATGTTCCACCTCCTCTCTGTAGGCTGACGAGACCCACCACGCTCGTGTCATCGGCGAACTTGACGATGTGGTTTGTGCTGTGTCTTGCAGCACCGTCGTGAGTCAGCAGAGTGAACAGCAGAGGGCTGAGCACACAGCCCTGAGGAACTCCAGTACTCAGTGTGGTGGTGCGGGCGACGCCGAGGGCTGGGGGCCTGGATTGATCAGTCGAGGTCGCAGCAAGCCGAGGTAGCTGAAGGGGTCGCGTTATAAACATATAAAGCACCATTTTGGATCCGGAGAGGCCGCTGCGAGCTACTGCCGCGCCACCATCTATTTATCCATTCATCCCCTCAGCATTTATGAGTGTCATTTTTGGATAGATCCATCCATTCTTCCATCCATCCATCCATCCATCCATCCATTCATTTATCCATCCATTTATTTACTCCTTTATCCCTTCACTGTTTCATTTATGAATAGAGAGATTTATTTACTCATTCATATATTCATTTCCTCACTCATTAACTGCACCGTTGTCTAATAATTGCTTCATTCATTTATTTATTGATCCATCCTTCCTTACTCATTGCATCATTTATGCATTAATGCACTCATTCGTTGTCTGATTGGTTGATTAATTGATTTATTCCCTCATTCATTCATTCACTCGCTCCCCTTTTCCTCCTTTCCTCCTTTTGATAAGCGGTGAGTAAATGCACCGAGACTGTCGGAGTTGTCGTGTAGGTGAAGGTTACAGCCCTAAGCAGAAGGTTGGTGTTCGGAGTCATGCGACACGACCTCCACGTGACCTTCGGCACCCAGACGCAGCCTCGGCGCCGGCGGTCAGAGGAGGTGATTAACGAGGCGCGTCCTACGCCGATTTCCCACGCCGAAGACTAACATAATCAAACAAATAAACAAACAAATAAACAAATTAACCAGTGACATCAGAATTCGAAATATTGATTAATACATAGTAATGAATAAACTAATGAATACAATTAATATCTCCAAAAGTATTTGGACACTTCTCTACAAAGCCATAAAGATATGGGATGGAGCAGAAGATCTCCTGCACTAGAGATATACTGAAGTTCTGAATGTGAATCCCAGGTCTCGTCATCAGTATCTGACCTTATTAAGTCCTTATAACATCCTTATACGATCCTGATAATGTCCTTATAACATCCTTATAACATCCTTATACAGTCCTGATCATGTCCCTATAACATCCTTATAATGTCCTTATAACATCATTATAACGTCCTTATAAAGTACTAATAATTTCCTTATAACATACTTATAACGTCCTAATAACGTCCTTATAAAGTCTTAATAATGTCCTTATAACATTCTTATAACATTCTTATAAAGTAATAATAAGGTTATAAGGATGTCCTTATAACATCCTTATAACATTCTTATAAAGTAATAATAAGGTTATAATAACGTCCTTATAACATCCTTATAAAGTTCTTATTAAGTACTTATAACGTCCTTATAACATCCTTATAATGTCCTAATAACATCCTGATATCCTTATAACATCCTTATAAAGTCCTAATAACAGCCTTAAAACATCCTAATAATGACCTTATAAAGTCCTAATAACAGCCTTATAACATCCTAATAACGTCCTCATAACGTTCTTATAAAGTACTAATAAGGTTATAATGTCCTTATAACATCCTTATAAAGTCCTTATAACGACCTTATAAAGTCATAATAACAGCCTTATAACATCCTAATAATGTCCTTATAACGTCCATATAACGTTCTTATAAAGTACTAATGACGTATAACATCCTAATAATGTGCTTATAACGTCCCTATAACGTTTTTATAAAGTACTAATGACGTAAAACATCCTAATAATGTGCTTATAAAGTCCGAATAGCATGCTTATAAGATCCTTATAATGCCCTTATAACATCCCGAATGAGCTCCAAGATCGGAACGGAACTCGGCGCGCAAAAACAGACGAGGGAGAGAAAGGAAAAAGAAATTGACATCACTAAAAATGTCATGCTGGATGGAGCGCGAGGCATGCTGGGTAATTTCGGAATTGATTGCTCTCTGGCCAATAGCAATCAAAGTAGCTTTGAGGGTCAGGAAGATTTGACTCTCCAAATCCCTCATATTCAATTTCCAATAAGGGAGCAGAAGAGAGGTGAGACACTCGATTTCTCATTCATTTCAGCCTCGCACACACACACACACACACACACACACACACACACACACACACACACACACACACACACACACACACACACACACACACACACACACGAGGAGATGCCCAGTATCCCTTCAATTTCAAGGGCAGACCTCATTAAAGACCACAAGCCAACTGAATCCTGGGTGTCTTCTTCTCACATAGTGTGTGTGTGTGTGTGTGTGTGTGTGTGTGTGTGTGTGTGTGTGTGTGTGTGTGTGAAGTATTTGTATTTCATTGATAATCCACCATTAATTCATGAACCCATTAATTAAATAATCCATTCATTCATTCGTACATTTATTCGATTTGTCGGACATTGATTGGATAATTGTTTGATTCATAGATTCGTTCACTCATTCATGCAATTGTAAATTCGTTGGTTAGTTTTTTTAGATTGATTCATCCATTCATTTACACATTCACTCGTTCATCCATCCATTTACACATTCATTCATTCATCCATTCATTTACACGTTCATCCATCCATGTGTACATTCATCCGTTCATCCATCCATTTACACATTCATTTGTTCATCCATCCATTTACACATTCATTCATTCATCCATCCATTTACACATTCATTTTTACACATTCATTTGTTCATCCATCCATTTACACATTCATTCATTCATCCGACCATTTACACATTCATTCGTCCATCCATCCATTTAAACATCCATTCGTTCATCCATTCATTTACACATTCATGCATTCATCCACCCATTTACACATCCATTCATTCATCCATTCATAGGAGTATTAACTGAATGCTTGTTTGATTCATGGGTTCAACCAATCATGCGTTAGTTAATTCATATTTTCATTCATCCACTCATCATTTCATATGTTCATTCATTCATCCATTCATCCATTCATTCGTTTGTTCATCACTGATGCATTTAATGATTTATGCAGTCATTCATTTATCCATCCATCCCTCCATCCATCCTATGAGTGGATGAATGAAGACATGAATTAACCAATGAATGAGTGAGCGCATGAATGTGAATGAAATCATCAATTTGCAAGTCAAATTAAATGGAATGAATGAGTGTATACATGAAAAATGAATGAACCAGTGAATATATAGATGGATGTCTGGGCTACAGAATGAATAAATGATGTCGAACACACACACACACACACACACACACACACACACACACACACACACAAACACAAACACACAAATAATTATTCATCCATTCATCCACCATATGCTCTAACATTGGGGGTGTACAAACATTTGCCAATCTCACATAACTGAAAATGTAGCATTGTGATTTCCTGTTTTCTGTCTCATTCTGTTTTTCTTTCTCTCATTCTTTCTCTCATTCCCCCCATCATCTACTTCTTATTCTTCTTCTTCTTCACCTTTTATTTTGGATCTCCTCCCGGTCCGGTTGAACGTCCTGACCTTCATGGACAAGGACAAGACACTCCGCGGAAAAAAAGGAATAAAAAAAGGAATCCCGCTTATATAGTCGGATCATTATGCAGCACTTAGTCCCGGTCTGGCGATCCGATTGGATGATGAGAGACTCTCGGAATGGGGCGCTAATACTTTTGTTAAAGGAAAGGAGAAGAAGGTGAGGAGAGGGAAGGAAAAAATATAGAGTACAAGAGATTTTTTCACAAAAGGATATTATGGTCTGGATATTATGGTATGGATATTATGGTATGGATATTATGGTATGGATATTATGGTCTGGCCAAAAGTCTTTGGGAGATGTGACATTCCCATATGCCATGTGTGTTTCTTTGTGATTTCCATCACATGTTCATGTTCGGCACATTTCCTCTGGTGCACGGAGGGTTAAGGGCCTTGCTCAGGGGCCCAAAGAGTGGCAGATTGACAACATCCAGAGCCTTCACCACTACAACTTCTCCACCTGGAGGAAAATAAATGGCATTATGGCACACTGAATGAATTGTGGCTCCACTTTCAGACTGTAACTTGGTGAGAGGAATTCCAAGATTCGATGAGAGGAATTCTCAGATTCGGTGAGAGGAATTCCCGGATTCGGTGAGAGGAATTCCAAGATTCTGTGAGAAGAATTCCCGGGTTTGATGAGAGTAATTTCCGGGTTAGGTGAGAGGAATTCCGAGATTCTGTGAGAGGAATTCCCGGGTTAGGTGAAAGGAATTCCCGGGTTAGGTGAGAGGAATTCCCGGGTTAGGTGAGAGGAATTCCCGGATTCGATGAGAGGAATTCCCAGATTTGATGAGAGGAATTCCCGGATTCGATGAGAGGAATTCCGAGATTCTGTGAGAAGAATTCCCGGGTTTGATGAGAGTAATTTCCGGGTTAGGTGAGAGGAATTCCGAGATTCTGTGAGAGGAATTCCCGGGTTAGGTGAGAGGAATTCCCGGGTTAGGTGAGAGGAATTCCCAGGTTCGGTGAGAGGAATTCCGAGATTCTGTGAGAGGAATTCCCGGGTTAGGTGAGAGGAATTCCCGGGTTAGGTAGGAATTCGGTGAGAGGAATTCCGAGATTTGTGAGAGGAATTCCCGGGTTAGGTGAGAGGAATTCTTAGGTGAGAGGAATTCGGTTCTGAGAGGAATTCCGAGATTCTGTGAGAGGAATTCCCGGATCTGGTAGGACGGTGTTTTTGGAGAACGCTCGCTCGCAACAATCTGTGTTCCAGCACTGTTTGGTTTTCAGACGGATCTCAGGGGTCACGACATCACATCCTTCTACACCATTCATCACACAAACAGCACTCTGTGTACGTTCAGGAGTCAATGTATAGAGTGATGGAGGGATGG
>JACRUU010000008.1:16946176-16956176 GCA_030449085.1 Kryptopterus vitreolus | reverse complement strand
GGGATTTACAAACTCTCCACGGGCAAACTACAACAGATGGATATGAATGCATGGAAGGATGGAAGGATGGATGGACAGATGGATGAAAGATATATTCACAAACACATTAAAATAGAATAAGTAAAAATGGCTCGATGGAATCTCCACAGGATGTAGATAGATAGATAGACAGACAGACAGACAGACAGACAGACAGACAGACAGACAGACAGACAGACAGACAGATACAGACAGATAGATAGATAGATAGATAGATAGATAGATAGATAGATAGATAGATAGATAGATAGATAGATAGATAGATAGATGGATGGATGGATAGCAGATAGATAGATAGATAGATAGATAGATAGATAGATAGATAGATAGATAGATAGATAGATAGAGAGACAGACAGACAGACAGACAGACAGACAGACAGATAGATAGATAGATAGATAGATAGATACATATAAAGGATGGATGGACAGATGGATGAAAGATATATTCACAAACACATTAAAATAGAATAAGTAAAAATGGCTCGATGGAATCTCCATAGGATCATAGGATGTAGATAGATAGATAGATAGATAGATAGATAGATAGACAGACAGACAGACAGACAGACAGACAGACAGATAGATAGATAGATAGATAGATAGATAGATAGATATATATATGATATATATATATGATAGAGAGAGAGAGAGAGAGAGAGATAGATAGATAGATAGATAGATAGATAGATAGATAGATAGATAGATAGACAGACAGACAGACAGACAGACAGATAGATAGATAGATAGATAGATAGATAGATAGATAGATAGATAGATAGATAGATAGATAGATAGACAGACAGACAGATAGATAGATACAGACAGATAGACAGATAGATAGATAGATAGACAGACAAACAGACAGACAGACAGACAGACAGACAGACAGACATAGATAGATAGATAGATATATAGATAGAGATAGATAGATAGATAGATAGATAGATAGATAGATAGATAGATAGATAGATAGATAGATAGATAGATAGATCTGTGAAATCATTAATCCCATGCTCTGTGAAACACGTAATTTCCCCACTTGTATGAACATCACGGCGCTCGGAGGGAAAAAAGACAGCGAGGATGGAAATAAGGAGGAGAAGAAGGAGAAGAGGAAGAAAAGCGAGCTGTAATATGACACCGCATCAGGAGATCTGATCAGTGGGTTTGCTGAGGTAATGAGATGGTAATGATATGCTAATCTCATGCTAATCTGCCAGAGTTATTCTACACCAGAGTGCAGGGGAGGAGGGGACCAGGGATCCGACAGAGGAACTGTCAAAGAGACACGCGCTCTAAACAACAACAACAACAAAAACACAACAAAATGTAAACACACACACACACACACACACACACACACATACACACACACACACACTTACAGTTAGCAAACAAATAGGCAGAGTAAAGAATCCACTCCAGTAAGGTATAGCAGATCCATTTCTCCACATGCTTTGTAGATCACCTGACCAGTTCTTGTGATGTTTTGAGAACATGGAACACTTTTATGCATCAGTTTGTGGACACCTGAGATGATGATGAAATCTCCATAAACACATTCCAGAATAGACAGATATAGATGGATGGATGGATGGATGGATGGATAGATTGGTGGAATCTCCACATGTCAGAATAGACAGATATGGATGGATGGATGGATGGAAGGATGGAATCTCCAGAAGCACATTCTAGAATTAACAGATATGGATGGATGGATGGGAGGATGGAATCTCCAGAAGCACATTCTAGAATTAACAGATATGGATGGATGGATAGATGAGTGGGTGGGTGGTTGGGTGGATAAATGGATGAAAGGGTGGGTGGATGGGTGGATGGATAGGTGGAATCTCCACATGTCAGAATAGACAGAAATGGATGGATGGATGGATGGATGGATAGATGGGTGGGTAGAATGGTGGATGGATAGGTGGAATCTACATAAGCACATTCTAGAATTGACAGATATGGATGGGTGGATGGGTGGATGGATGGGTGGACGAGTGGATAAATGGATGGGTGGATGGAATGGGTGGAATCTCCATAAGCACATGCTAAAATAGACAGATATGGATGGATGGATAAATGGATGGATGGATGGATGGATGGATGGGTCGATAAATGAATGGAAGGGTGGGCGGATGGGTGGAATCTCCTTAAGCACATTCCAAAATAGACAGATGGATGGAAGGATGGATAGATGGATGGATAAATGGATGGGTATATGGGCAGATGGATGGATGGGTAGATGAGTGGATAAATGGATGGAAGGATGGTGGATGGGTGGATGGAATGGTAGAATCTCCATAAGCACATACTAGAACAGACAGATATGAATGGATGGATGGATGGATGGATGGATGGATAAATGGATGGGTGGATGGATGGGTGGGTAAATGGATGGAAGGATAGGTGAATGGGTGGAATCTCCAAAAGCACATTCCAAAATAGACAGATTGATGGAAGGATGGATAGATGGATGGATGTATGGATGGATGATGGGTATATAGGCAGATGGATGGATGGGTGGATGAGTGGATAAATGGATGGAAGGATGGGTGGATGGGTGGATGGAATAGTGGAATCTCCATAAGCACATTCCAAAATAGACAGATGGATGGAAGGATGGATAGATGGATGAATGGATAAATGGATGTATGGATGGATGGGTGTATGGGCAGATGGATGGGTGGGTGGAATCACCATAAGCACATTCCAAAATAGACAGATGGAAGGAAGGATGGATATATGGGTGGATGGATAAATGGATGTATGGTTGTATGGGTGGATGGATAAATGGATGGATGGTTGTATGGGTGGATGGATAAATGGATGTATGGTTGTATGGGTGGATGGATAAATGGATGTATGGTTGTATGGGTGGATGGATAAATGGATGGATGGTTGTATGGGTGGATGGATAAATGGATGGATGGTTGTATGGGTGGATGGATGGATGGATGGTTGTATGGGTGGATGGAAGGATGGATGGTTGTATGGGTGGTTGGATGGATGGATGGTTGTATGGGTGGATGGATGGATGGATGGAGATCAAGGAGATGTAAAGCGTCTCATCTCTCATCTTTTTTTTGCCTCCAGAGTTTTGTTTGTTTGTTTTGTAGAAATAGATTGATGTTCTTTTTGTAAAACCTGGAAATATTTGTTTGGGGGAATAAGTTTTGTTTGTTTGTTTTGTAGAAATAGATTGATGTTCTAAAAGAATATTTGTTTGGGGGAATAAACTTTATTTGTTGGCTAATTTGCTATACAGATCAAAAAAAAGAGAAGAAGATGGATTAATGATAACGAGCACCTGTAGGGGTTAAGATTCAATCCCATCTGCGTATTGCTGGTGTCGGATGACTTCGAGATGACATACTGCCCTCTAGTGGTTATTGTGTGAATCTCTGTCTCGCACATGAAATGAAATGACGGTTACCGTGGGCTGATTTTCTGTCTCCTGTGGTCTTCTGTGGTGAGATGACGTCACTTCGTTTAACACTTACCCAGAAGAACTGTACCAATACACCAGTATATCAACAAAACCAGTGCACCAGTATAATAATTGACTAAATATACACCAATGCACTCATACAGGAATATAACAGTGTACCAATGTAACTCATCAGACCAATGCATTCCTACACGTCCATAATAATGCACCGTTGCACCTACATAACAATATTCTATTATCAAAAAGTGCACCAATGCATCAGTGTACCAATGCGCTGCTGAAACGAGTACGCAAGCACCAAAAACACCGGGTACCAATGCGCCAATCTATCACTGCACCAGTTTACTAATGCCCCAATGCACCAAGCATGGAGCATTCAATGCGACAATACAACAATGCATGGAACATTCAATGCGACAATGCATCAATGCATGGAACATTCAATGCAACAATACAACAATACACCAATGCATACAGCATTCAATGCAACAATATGCCAATGCACCAATACATAGAGAATTCAATGCAGCAATGCACCAAATGCAGGGAGCATTCAATGCAACAATGCAACAATACACCATTGCATAGCACATACAATGCAACAATGCAACAATACAGCAATACACCAAGACTCCAATGTATCAATACACCAAATGCTCCAAAGCACTAATCCATGAATAAAACAATACGCCAATGCATTGAGCATTTAATGCAACAATACACCAATACAGCAAAGGCATGGAGCATTCAATTCAACAATACACCAATACACAATTGCATACAGCATTTGCATTTCAACAATACACCAATACACCAATGCAGGGAGCATACAATACACCAATACACAATTGCATAATTGGTTCAACAATACACCAATACACCAATGCAGGGAGCACCAATACACCAATACACCAAATGCCCCAAAGCACTAATCCATGAATACACCAATATACAAATGCATACAGAACATTCAATGCAACAATACAGCAATATGCCAATACATAGAGCATTCAATGCAACAGTACACCAAATGCATGGAGCATTCAATGCAACAATGCACCAATACACCATTGCATAGAGCATACAATGCAACTATACACCAATACACCAATGCATGGAGTATTCAATGCGACAATATGCCAATACGCCAATACATAGAGCATTCAATGCAACAATACACCAAATGCATGGAACATTCAATGCAACAATGCACCAATACACCATTGAATAGAGCAAACAATGCAACTATACACCAATACACCAATGCATGGAGCATTCAATGCAACAATATGCCAATACACCATTGCAATAGAGCATTCAATGCAACAATGCATACACCAATACACCAAATGCATGGAGCATTCAATGCAACAATGCACCAATACACCATTGAATAGAGCATACAATGCAACTATACACCAATACACCAATGCATGGAGCATTCAATGCAACAATGCACCAATACACCATTGAATAGAGCAAACAATGCAACTATACACCAATACACCAATGCATGGAGCATTCAATGCGACAATATGCCAATACACCATTGCATAGAGCATACAATGCAACTATACACCAATACACCAATGCATGGAGCATTCAATGCGACAATATGCAATACAATACATAGAGCATTCAATGCAACAATACACCAAATGCATGGAACATTCAATGCAACAATGCACCAATACACCATTGAATAGAGCATAACAATGCAACTATACACCAATACACCAAATGCATGGAGCATTCAATGCAACAATATGCCCCAATACACCATTGAATAGAGCAAACAATGCAACTATACACCAATACACCAAATGCATGGAGCATTCAATGCAACAATGCACCAATACACCATTGCAATAGAGCATAACAATGCAACTATACACCAATACACCAATGCATGGAGCATTCAATGCAACAATACACCATGCACCAATACACCATTGAATAGAGCAAACAATGCAACTATACACCAATACACCAAATGCATGGAGCATTCAATGCAACAATGCACCAATACACCATTGAATAGAGCAAACAATGCAACTATACACCAATACACCAAATGCATGGAGCATTCAATGCAACAATGCACCAATACACCATTGAATAGAGCATACAATGCAACTATACACCAATACACCAAATGCATGGAGCATTCAATGCAACAATACACCAATATGCACCATTGCAAGCAACATGCAACACACATACCCAATGCAATTCAATGCACAATGTTCAATACCATTAGCATTCAATGCAATACACCAATGCAACAATTGAAACACCAAGCATACATTGAATAGAGCAAACATGCAACTATACACCAATACACCAATGCATGGAGCATTCAATTCAATGCAACAATGCACCAATACACCATTGCAATAGAGCAAACAATGCAACTATACACCAATACACCAAATGCATGGAGCATTCAATGCAACAATGCACCAATACACCATTGCATAGAGCATACAATGCAACTATACACCAATACACCAATGCATGGAGCATTCAATGCAACAATATGCCAATACGCCATTCATAGAGCATCAATGCAACAATACAACCAAATGCATGGAGCATTCAATGCAACAATGCACAATACACCATTGAATAGAGCAAACAATGCAACTATACAATACCCAATGCATGGAGCATTCAATGCAAATATGCCATACACCATTGCAATAGAGCAAACATGCAACTATACACCAATACACCAAATGCATGGAGCATTCAATGCAACAATGCACAATACACCATTGCATAGAGCATACAATGCAACTATACACCAATACACCAAATGCATGGAGCATTCAATGCAAATATGCAATACGCCAATACATAGAGCATTCAATGCACAATACACCAAATGCATGGAACATTCAATGCAAGCAATGCACCAATACACCATTGCAATAGAGCAAACAATGCAACTATACACCAATACACCAAATGCATGGAGCATTCAATGCAACAATGCAACCAATACACCATTGAATAGAGCAAACAATGCAACTATACACCAATACACCAATGCATGGAGCATTCAATGCGACAATATGCCAATACATACATAGAGCATTCAATGCAACAATACACCAAATGCATGGAACATTCAATGCAACAATGCACCAATACACCATTGAATAGAGCAAACGATGCAACTATACACCAATACACCAATGCATGGAGCATTCAATGCAACAATGCACCAATACACCATTGAATAGAGCAAACAATGCAACTATACACCAATACACCAAATGCATGGAGCATTCAATGCAACAATGCACCAATACACCATTGAATAGAGCATACAATGCAACTATACACCAATACACCAATGCATGGAGCATTCAATGCGACAATATGCCAATACGCCAATACATAGAGCATTCAATGCAACAATACACCAAATGCATGGAACATTCAATGCAACAATGCACCAATACACCATTGAATAGAGCAAACAATGCAACTATACACCAATACACCAATGCATGGAGCATTCAATGCAACAATGCACCAATACACCATTGAATAGAGCAAACAATGCAACTATACACCAATACACCAAATGCATGGAGCATTCAATGCAACAATGCACCAATACACCATTGCATAGAGCATACAATGCAACTATACACCAATACACCAATGCATGGAGCATTCAATGCGACAATATGCCAATACGCCAATACATAGAGCATTCAATGCAACACCAAATGCATGGAACATTCAATGCAACAATGCACCAATACACCATTGAATAGAGCATAACAATGCAACTATACACCAATACACCAATGCATGGAGCATTCAATGCAACAATGCACCAATACACCATTGAATAGAGCAAACAATGCAACTATACACCAATACACCAATGCATGGAGCATTCAATGCAACAATGCACCAATACACCATTGCATAGAGCATACAATGCGACATGACACCAATACAACAAATGCTCCAAAGCCACCGACTCTACAATATGTCTCTGTCCCACACCGTACATACCCCTCTGCCCACATATTCCTTTAGAAATAGATGTTTAGATTTGAACGCCTCTCGGTGACGAAGCCGCGGCCGAAAGCACACAGCAAAATGGGAAATATACATTAAAATCAATTGAGTATTGAGTGTGTGTGGGATTGATTTGTGGCAAAATCCATTCAAACGCGAGCTGCAATTAGTCACGTTTCCATGTCTAATGCGTTGTAGTATCAACATGCAAAGTGTGTCCCTGTCTCTTATACACGCAAAGATAATACAATGCGGTGGGCAAACACAGATATAAGCGCATGGCCGAGACAGAGAGGCACAGCATTTGTCCAAATTAGCAACGGGCTTCCATTAGCTGCCGCGCAAAACAAAAAGGCGTATTTGTGTACAGGGAGAAAAGCGGACGTGAACACAGGGATGCGTGTGTTTATGTTTATGCTCTAACGCACATTCCGACTGTTCATTTGCCACTCGTGGCTGCATTGATTAGGAGTGTGTGCTGTGCTGGTATTCCTCGGCTGCCACTTGAGCTGTGGGCTGATTGAAAAAGAAAGGAAGAGAAAAAAAAAAAAAAACAACAAAAAAAAAAACCTCATCACACACACACACACCCACACACACACACACACACACACACACACACACACACACACAAAGCAGAGCCATGAAAGCCCAATCACTAGCAGAACCCTTGGCCTGTGCATCTCCCAGAGCATCGCTGCTGTAATCAGGCACTGATTAGCCGACTCGGGGCCTTTCTGCAGCCCGCAGCCGGGGTTAATTTGTTCGTCAGACAGTGTCGCACAAGGCTACCGAAAGACGAATCCGAACGTGCATGGGGCGATATTGCACAGATCAAGCGGACCTGTCAATCAGTCAGGATTCATTGGGAAGGGGCATCGTCACAGAGCACAGGTTTCCTCCGCTCGCTCACTCGCTCGCTCTCATACTAAATGTCACGCAGATTGAATATATATATATATATATATATATATATATATATATATATATATATATACATATACATCGCATATATATAAAAGTGCATTGTTTTTAAAAAATTTAGCATAATAGATTATATATATACTATATATAATAGATATATTATATATAATCATTCATTCATCTTCTACCGCTTTATCTGATCTTCCCTCGGGTCACGGGGAGTCTGTGTCTATCTCACCAGGATGGAATGCCAACCCATCGCAGGGCACACACACACACACACACACACACCCACACACACACACACACACTACACACTCACATTCACACGCTAGAGGACAATTTTTCCAAGGTGCCAATCAAACCTACCGTGCATGTTTTTGGACCGGAAACCGGAGAAGAAAAAACTGGAGGAAACCGGAGAACCCGGAGAAAAAACCTCCCTGAGGCACGGGGAGAACATGCACAAACTCCACACACACATGGCCGAGACGGGAATTGGAATATATATATATATATATATATATATATATATATAGATATATATATATATATATATATATATATATATATATATATATATATATATATATATATATATATATATATATATATATGGGGGCACGGTGGCGTAGTGGTTAACACGTTCGCCTCACACCGCCAGGGTCCAGGTTCGATTCCCGTCTCGGGAATGGCCATGTGTGTGTGGAGTTTTGCATGTTCTCCCCGTGCCTCAGGGGGTTTTTCTCCGGGTTCTCCGGTTTCCCCCCCCCCCGGTCCAAAAAACATGCACGGTAGTAGGTTGATTGGCACCTTGGAAAAATTGTCCCTAGTGTATGAATGTCGCTTAATGTGTGTGAATGTGTGTGTGTGTGTGTGTGTGTGTGTGTGTGCGCCCTGTGATGGGTTGGCATTCCATCCAGGGTGTATCCTGCCTTAATGCCCATAGACGCCTGAGATAGACACAGGCTCCCCGTGACCCGAGGGAAGATCGGATAAAGCGCTAGAAGATGAATGAATGAATGAAAAAAAAAAAAAAAAAAAATATATAAATATATATATATATATATATATTATTTATTTTTTACATAAATCATTAAATGCGATATACTTTTATTATTATTATTATTATTATTATCAAAAAAAGAGCAATTATTCATGACCACTGTTTTCTACAGTTTCTCGTTTCAGAAGAAGATATCGCGATATCCTGCTTTTAAAAGCGATACAATTCTCCATAAAAAAAAAGACGTCTGTAATTCCGAACTTTGGACTCTAGGGGGCAGTGTGTGTGTGTGTGTGTGTGTGTGTGTGTGTGTGTGTGTGTGTGTGTGTGTGTGTGTGTGTGTGTGTGTGTGTGTGTGTGTGTGTGTGTGTGGCATAGTGTGCATGCGTGTGCCGACCGATTTTTTTCCCCACTCACTTTCATGTTGATGAAACTTGGCTGAGAATGAAATACATTTATTTTAATTTTAGCTTAAAAAAAAACAACAAACACTGGGTTGTTGATTAATAAATAAAAACACATTTTTTTTCT
>JACRUU010000008.1:16903676-16941176 GCA_030449085.1 Kryptopterus vitreolus | reverse complement strand
AAGTCGGAATGACGCAAAATAAAGTCGGAATTTGAGTAATGAGGATGGTTAATGAGACACAAAATAAAGTCGGAATGACTAATGATAAAGTCGGAATGACGCAAAATAAAGTCGGAATTTGAGTAATGAGGATGGATAAAGCAAAATAAAGTCGGAATTTGAATAATACGGTTGGATAAAGTCGGAATGACGCAAAATAAAGTCGGAATTTGAGTAATGAGGATGGATAAAGTCGGAATGACGCAAAATAAAGTCGGAATTTGAGTAATGAGGATGGATAAAGTCGGATAAAGTCGGAATGACGCAAAATAAAGTCGGAATTTGAGTAATGAGGATGGATAAAGTCGGAATGACGCAAAATAAAGTCGGAATTTGAGAAGTAATGGAGGATGGAAAAGTCGGATTGAAAAAATAAAGTCGGAATGACGCAAAATAAAGTGAATAATAATACGGTTGGATAAAGTCGGAATCACGCAAAATAAAGTCGGAATTTGAGTAACGAGGATGGAAAAGTCGGAATGATGCAAAATAAAGCCGGAATTTGAGTAATAAGGATGGATAAAGTCGGAATGACGCAAAATAAAGTCGGAATTTGAATAATACGGTTGGATAAAGTCGGAATCACGCAAAATAAAGTCGGAATTTGAGTAATGAGGATGGATAAAGTCGGAATCATAACCGTGAGATATATAATGAAGTCGGAATTATAAGCCATAAAATCGGAGCGATGAAAGGAAAAGGAAGTTTTAAAAATTAAAGTCGGAATTGCGAGAAATACATTCGGAATAAAGTTTCTACAACGAGTCTGACTTTTTGACTGTTTCAGGTTTAAAGAGATTTCCAGACGCCGTTACGGTCGGATGACATCATTCATGTCTGTTGACATGAGCGAGGATGAAAGGGTGAGTTTGGGTGTCTGTCTGTCTGTCTAGACGCCTCCTTATCGTCATCTTATGTGATTTCATGTTGCTTTTCCCGTAGGGGACGTGTGCTTGGCTGACCTTCATTCTCACTATGGAGTGAGTTCTTTTGAAAACACACACACACACACACACACACACACACACACACACACACACACACACACACTCAAAGCCGAGTGTTTCTCCATGTGCTTTTCAACACAGATAAGCTATCATGAATCCCAGTGTCATTTACACAACGCGTTTGGAGTGATATTACTCTGTGTGTGTGTGTGTGTGTGTGTGTGTGTGTGTGTGTGTGTGTGTGTGTGTGTGTTGCACGTGCGTGCAGTGAAACGGTGGTGAAAGAGAGGTGCGGGATGGATGCGGTTCACTATCTGTCATTTCAGCGCCACCTCATGCTCCTCCTGCTCATCGTCTGTGTGCTGTCTGTTTCCATCATCCTCCCGGTTAATCTGTCCGGAAACCTGCTGGGTGTGTAACGTTCACGCGGCAAATCCTTCACACACACACACACACACACACACACACACACAGGATGTCGAGGATGTAAGTGGTTTGGTAATCAGCAGATATCTTTGTTTCCGTTTCAAGCGCTTTTCTAATTCTACATTAATGGCGTTTTAGACTCTCGATGGGCAAAAGTTTTTGGACGCCTGTTTTCTTTTTTTCCTTTTCCTTTTTATTCCCTAAACTTGTTCCTCACCTGTTTTTTATGATTTATTTAATTATTTAATTTATTTATTTCGCCCCCTAAAATGTCTTTTTGGATCCGCTTGCATGAGACCTTCACGCTCCTGTGCACAAAGAAAGATAAAGAAAGAAAGAAAGAAAGAAAGGGGAAAAAATGATATATATTTTTCCCTTTATGTGAAACTTCTGTGGGTGTTTTGACTTTACAACGACGCTAGTGGGCGCCAAATCCCCACTTTTGAATTGTGCATTTACGTCTAGAGTATTTTTGGCGGACGCCTTTATCCAGAGCGACTTACAACTGAGCAATGGAGTGTTAAGGGCCTTGCTCAAGGGCCCACTATTGGCCGCCTGGTGGTGGTGGGATTTGAACCTGCGATCTTCCCATCCAGAGCCCAGTGCATTAACCGCTGCGCTCCCACCTCCCTTTGTGTATTAATTGTATTAATATTAATAATATTAGTAGTATTGTTATTATTGTTGTTGTTGTTGTTTTTACTAATGTCCTTGTTGCGCAGTGAGCGTAAAAGTCAAGTGAAACATCTTTCCAGAAGAGTGGAGCTTATTAAAAAGAAATAATGCCTTTTTTTCTTCCTTATATGGGACTTTGTGAGGGTTGCAGTCGGGTGTACAAATGGCTTACAAATGCGCTAGGGGGCGCCAAATCACCACTTTGCAATTATTCTCATTATTAGTAGCGTTAGTAGTAATAGTTGTATTAAGAGTTAGAAAACCAGACACTTGCATATGTGTGGATTTGGTGTGTGTGTGTGTGTGTGTGTGTGTGTGTGTGTGTGTGTGTGTGTGTGTGTGTGTGTGTGTGTGTGTGTGTGTGTGTGTGTGTGTGTGCGTGTGTGCGACCCTAATACCTAAATGAGATAATGAGATCTCTTCTGTTTCAGGCAAAGATCCGTATAATTTTGGCAGAACAACCATCGTCAATCTTGAGAATGGGTAAGTAGGCGTGTGTGTGTGTATGTGTGTGTATGTGTGTGTGTGTGTGTGTGTGTGTGTGTGTGTGTGTGTGTGTGTGTGGTTTGGGGGCTGTTAAACGAACCAGTGACAAAGTATTAAGCACATGACTTTTCATTTTCTTTTCTTTTTTTGTGGTTGGGGGTCAGAATGACATCGAACTGCTTGACTCAAATGATTATATATATCCATTTAGGGAGTGTGTGTGTGTGTGTGTGTGTGTGTGTGTTGCAGCGCCACGCTGCTCTGGTTACACACTGTGTTTGCAGTTCTCTATCTTATCCTCACGGTGGCACTGCTGAGACATCACACCTCACTACTCAAAGGCACCCGAAGAGAGACAGTGAGTGTTTTTAATACACACACACACACACACACACACACACACACACACACACAGATTTAGTTGATGTTTTATTTGTGCATATTTTCCCTCTGTAGGCTCGAACAACGCTGTTCGTTTGTTCGGTTCCTTTCGACGCCACCGAAAACAGTTTGAAGAGTCATTTTACGTGAGTGCCAAAACTTTTAAGCACCAGCCAGGAAACATTTTTTTTTTCTCACTCTGACAAAAACATTTTATTTTGAATAATAAATGGCAGTAAATGCAATGCGATAATAAGACTTTTTAAAATTATTTTTTATTAATAATAATAATAATAATAATAATAATAATAATAATAGTACATATAAATTAATATATTATTATAATATAATATGTAATAATAGTTACATAATTATACATTAATTAATTATACATAAGAATGTATTATTATTATAATATTTGTGTAATTATTATTATTATTATTGTGTACATATTAGAGGTCGAGCGATTAATTAGTTTCTCTGATATCATGTTTACTGACAACTATTGTTTGATAAATCTGTTATTAAAATAAATTAACAAAAAAAAACACTGCACGTAAAATTGTGCTGAACTTTATAATAATAAAACAAATAAATAAACAGGACTGAATCATAAACATGTACTAAATAAAAATAACGATGAATATGTTCATTATAGTAGGGGGCACGGTGGCTTAGTGGTTAGCACGTTCGCCTCACACCACCAGGGTCCGTGGGTTCGATTCCCGTCTCGGCCATGTGTGTGTGGAGTGGAGTTTGTGCATGCCTCAGTTTTTCCCCGTTTTCTCCCCAGCCTGCTTCCTCCCCCGTCAGGGGTTTTTCTCCGGGTTCTCCGGTTTCCTCCCCCGGTCCAAAAAAAAAACATGCACGGTGTAGGTTGATTGGTACCACCTTGGAAAATTGTCCCTAGTGTGTGAATGTGTGTGTGTGTGTGTGTGGTGTGTGTGTGGTGTGTGATGTGGTTGGTATTCCATCCAGGGTGTATCCTGCCTTAACGCCCATAGACGCCTGAGATAGATATAGACACAGACTCCCCGTGACCCGAGAAGGACTCCGTCCCATCGGATACCGAGAAGATCGGATAAAGCGCTCTAGAAGAATGAATGAATGAATGTTCATTATAGTAGGGGGCATGGTGGTTTAGTGGTTAGCACGTTCGCCTCACACCGCCTGGGTCCGGGTTCAATTCCCGTCTCGGCCATGTGTGTGTGGATTTGGAGTGTTCTCCATCCCCGCATTCTCCGCCTCAGGGGTTTTTCCCCCTGAGGGGGTTTTTCTCCGGGTTCCGGTTTCCTACGGTTTCCTCCCCGTTGATTGGCACAAAAACATGCACGGAAATAGGTTCCTCCCCCGGTCCAAAAACTTGGAGTGTGTATGAATGTGAGTGTGTGTGTGTGTGTGTGTGTGTGTGTGTGTGTGTGTGTGTGTGTGTGATGTTGGCATTCCATCCAGGGTGTATGCCTTAATGCCTTATCCAGAATGCCTTAGCTGAGATAGACACCTGAGATAGACACATACCAGACCTGACCCGTTAGGGAAGATCGGATAAGATCGTTAGATAAGATATAGCGGTGAGATGAGATGAATGAATATTGAACTCTGCGTACAGCGCAATATCTAAACAAACAGCATGTAGTGTCAGTGCTTTGCCACTAGAGGCTGCTGTCGTACCGTATAATGATGTTCTCCGCTGCGACCCAGAAAAACGATCTGTATGGATTTATTTTGGTGTAAAGCGCCTCACGGTGGCGAGACGACGAATCGCTCGGGCGCTTGTTTACTTCTATAACGCTGTTGTACACAAAAAAACAACCGCTTTTTATTTATGAATATGTTTGTGTTTACTCGTTTAAACCGGCTTTCATTTTCAAAACATGCTAAAGCTCCGCCTTCGTAACGCCTCACTCTCTCTCTGCCTTGTTGTGTACAGCGGTGTGATAAATACTCTCTCTCTCTCTCTTTCTGTCTCTGTCTCTCTCTCTCTCTCTCTCTCTCTCCCTCTCCTCTCTCTCTCTCTCTCCTCTCCTCACTCTCTCTCTCTCTCTCTCTCTCTCTCCCTCCCTCCCTCCCTCTCTCTCTCTCCTGTCTCTCTTGTCTGTCTCTTCTCTCTCTCTCTCTCTCCCCTCCCTCTCCCTCTCTCTCTCTCCCTCCCTCATCTCTCTCTCGTCTCTCTTCTGTCTCTCTCTCTGTCTCTCTCCTCTCTCTCTTTCTCTCTGTCTCTCTCTTCTCTCTCTCTCCTCTCTCTCTCTCTCTGCTCTTCTCTCTCTCTCTCTCTCCCTCTCTCTCACTCTCTCGTCTCTCTCTCTCCATCTCTCGTCTCTCTATCTCTATCCTCTGTCTCTCCCTCTCTCTCTCTCTCTCTTCTCTGTCTCTTCTCTGTCTCTTCTCTCTCTCTCTCTCTCTCCTCTCTCTCTTTCTCGGTCTCTCTTCTCTCTCTCTTCTCTCCCTTCTCTTTCGTCTCTCTCTCCCTCCCTCACTCTCTCTCTTTTTCTCTCTGACTTTCTCTGCTCTCTCTCTCTCTCTCCCTCTGTCTTTCTCTCTCTCTCCCTCTCTGTCTCTCTCTCCCTCTCTCTCTCTCTCTCTCTCTGTCTTCTCTCTCTCTCTCTCCCCCTCTCTCTCTCTCTCTGTTTTTCTCTGTCTCTCTCCCCCTCTCTGTCTTTCTCTGTCTCTCTCCCTCTCTCTCTCTCTCTCTCCCTCTCTCTCTGTCTTTCTCTCTAGTCTCCCTCCCTCTTCTTACTCGTCGCTCACTTTCTCTCTCTCATCTATCTTCTCCTCTCTCCTCTCCCTCGTCTCCTGTCTCTCTCCTCCTCCTTGCTCTTTGCGTCGGCTGTGCAGTCTCCTTCTCTCTGGTGGCTCTCTCCCTCTCTCCTCCCTCACTCACGCTCTCTTCTCTCTTCGCTCTCCATCTCTGCTAGGAACTGCCCTCTGGAACTCCCTGGTGTTGTGGGTTCCGTACAGAGAGGCGTATCCGTCCTGCAACGTGACTGACGTCCGTTTATGCTATGACGTCACCAGGCTGATCTACCTGACCGCGGAAAAGTACGGAAAAGTCTCATGTGCAAAAGTATTGCCCCCCCCCCCCACCAAATTTGACCCTATCACACCCTTTAATCTGACCCGCAGGTGTGCGCATGTGTTGTGTGTGTGTGTGTGTGTGTGTGTGTGTGTGTGTGTGTGTGTGTGTGTTCCGGCGCACACGTTTAATTCCAGGAGGAAATATTTTGATTCCCTTATTTTTCAGGAAACGCGCCGAGAAAAACCTGCTGTATTACCGCAAAGTCCTCGACTCACAAGAGCAGCAGGAGGTCATCAAGCCCGGGCTCTGTGGGCATCTCTGTATCTGCTGCACCTGTCACAGGTGTAAAGGGGTAAGGAGTGCAGTTGTGTGTGTGTGTGTGTGTGTGTGTGTGTGTGTGTGTGTGTGTGTGTGTGTGTGTGTGTGTGTGTGTGTGTTAGGAAACTGAATGGGGAAAGTCACATGACCAAGTTGAAACCTGTTTTTTATAAAAAGTCTTGTGTGTGCGTGTGTGTGTGCGTGTGCGCGTGCGTGTGTTTGTGTGTGCGTTTGTGTGTGTGCGTTTGTGTGTGCGCGTGTGCGTGTGTGCGCGCGTGTGTGTGCGTGTGTATGCGTGTGTGTACGCGTGTGTACGCGCGCGTGTGTGTGTGCGTGTGTGTGCGTGTGTGTATGTATGTGTGTGTGTATGCGTGTGCGTGCACGTGCGCGCGTGTGTGTGCGTGTTTGTGCGTGTGTGTATGTGTGTGTGTGTATGCGTGTGCGTGCGCGTGTGTGTGCGTGTGTGCACATGTGTGTGTGCGTGTGTTGTGCGTGTGTGTGTATGTATGTGTGCGTGTGTGTGTGTATGCGTGTGTGTGCGTGCGTGCGTGTGTGTGTGTGTGTGTGTGCGTGTGTATGTGTGTTGTGTGTATGTGTGTATGTGTGTATGTGTGTGTGCAGATCGACGCTGTGGAGTATTACAGTTCTCAGGTGGCGCGTCTGGAAGCTGAGCTGGTGAGGTATAAAGGCGGCGCGGCGCTGCAGACGTTGGGAATGGCCTTCGTCACGCTCCAGACGGAATCCATGGCGGCGCAGTGAGTGTCTGTGTGATCAAAAGTATTTATACACCTGACTTTCCCCCCAAATCTTCCTAAAAACGCATATTATGGGATGCGGCGGCCCTTTCTCATCTCCGGGTGGCGGTTTCTGTTTGTCTGTCTGTCTGTCTGTCTGTCTGTGTATCTCTCTGTCTCTGTCTGTGTCTCTCTATGTCTCTCTCTGTCTGTATATTTCTCTGTCTCTCTCTCTGTCTCTCTGTCTCTCTCTCTCTCTCTCTCTCTCTCTCTCTCTCTCTGTCTCTCTCTCTCTATCTGTATATTTCTTTGACTCTCTCTCTCTCTCTATGCCTCTCTCTGTCTATATATTTCTCTGACTCTCTTTCTGTCTGTATATTTCTCTGTCTGTCTCTCTCTCTCTCTCTCTCTCTGTCTGTATATTTCTCTTTCTGTCTGTATATTTCTCTGTCTCTCCGTCTTTGTCTCTCTGTCTGTCTCTCTCTCTCTCTCTCTCTCTCTCTGTCTGTATATTTCTCTGTCTCTCTGTCTATGCCTCTCTGTCTGTGTATCTCTGTCTGTCTGTCTCTCCTCTCTGTTTTTCTCTCTGTCTGTTCTATTCTCTGTCTATTTCTCTCTCTCTCTCTCTCTCTCTGTCTGTCTGTCTCTCTCTCTCTCTCTCTCTCTCTCTCTGTGTGCAAGTGTTGTTTATTTACAAAAATTGTACATTTGTATTGTGTATCTCTGTCTGTGTCTCTCTCACTGTCTGTGTCTCTCTCACTGTCTGTCTCTCTCACTGTCTGTGTCTCTCTCACTGTCTGTCTCTCTCACTGTCTGTCTCTCTCACTGTCTGTGTCTCAGCATTCTGAAAGATTTCAACGCTCTGGAATGTGGAACTGGTGCTGGGGAAATGTCCGGAGTGAGCGGAATTCCGTGTGGCTGTCACAGAGAACCTCAGCCTTCATCCCAGAGTGCGGATCTGAGAGTGAGGAAGTGGCGCGTGAGTTACGCAACTCATCCCAACAACATCTACTGGTACATCCAATAAACAACAATAAACAAACATCCTTTATTTATTATTCATACAATTATATAGTACAGCAGTGTGATAAATACTCCCTCTCTCTCTCTCTCGTTCTCTCTCTCTCTCTCTCTCTCTCTCTCTCTCGCTCTCCCTCTCGTTCTCTCTCTGTCCCTCTCTCTCTCAATCTCTCTCTCCCTCTCTCCCTCTGTCCCTCTGTCTCTCTCTCTCTCCGAATCTCCCTCTCCTCTCTCCCTCTCGTTCTCTCTCTGTCCCTCCCTCTCCCTCTGTCTCTCTCTCTCTCTCTCTCTCTCTCTCCCTCTCTCTCTATCTCTCCCCATCCCTCTCTCTCTCTCCCTCTCTCTCTCTCTCTCTCTCTCCCTCTCTCGTCTCCCTCCCTATCTCTACCTCTCTCTCTCTCTCTCTACCTCTAACCTCTCTCTCTCTCTACCTCTCTCTCTCTCAGGGAGAACCTTTCGGTGCGCAGTTGGTACTGGTGGTCTCGTGTCCTCCTGCTGAACATCGTGCTCTTTATCCTGCTCTTCTTCCTCACCACTCCCTCCATCATCATCTCCACCATCGACAAGTTCAACGTGACGAAGCCCATCCACTACCTAAACGTACGTCACGTTAAATACAGCGTCGGGAAAATCGCTCTCGTGCAGACGTGACGCAGACGTGATGCAGACGTGACGCAGACGTGCTGATCGCGTTTGTGTTTGTTCCACCAGAGCGCCATCATCAGTCAGTTCTTCCCCACACTGCTGCTGTGGTCCTTCTCAGCCCTGCTACCCACCATAGTCTACTATTCTACACTGCTGGAGGCCCACTGGACCAGGTACACACACATATACACACACATCTATACACATATACACACACATATACAAAAACACACACACACACACGTATATATATATATATATATATATATATATATATATATCTATATATATATATATATATATATATATATATATAAAGTACAGAAATGACCTGCCGTGTGTGTGTGTGTGTGTGTGTGTATAAGGTCGAGCGAGAACGTGAGTATGATGTATAAGCTCTACATCTTCCTGCTCTTCATGGTTCTCATCCTGCCGTCGCTCGGCCTCACCAGGTTCGTCGCTCGGAACGCCGACATTCCGCTTTAACCTTCTCGGCTTTAATGTGCAGTGAGAATCCTGCAGTGTTTACAAATATACAATAATAATATTCTGTTCTACATCATTACACCAACCTGTTCTGTTCTATTCCTCTACTCTCTTTTATTACTGCGTTTACTGCGACATCATTACATGACACTACGCTTTTTATATTCTATGTTTATTATTAACTGCAAAATTCTATTCTGTTTTTATTTGCTCTATTCTGTTTTTATTTTTCTTGCTTTAACACGACAATAATCTGTTTTATTTCATTCCATATTCAATATTACATTCTGTTCTGTTGATCGCATTGCTGCGGGCACTCGTTTTTATTTATTTATTTAAGTTATATTTATATAAAACATGTACTATTTGATTGTATTGTATTTTTTGGAACAGAACGAGTTTGTCATTAATTATTATTATTATTATAATTATTATTATTATTATTATTGCAGTTTAGTTTAGACGTGTTTTTTTCCGCTGGCTCTTTGATTCCCAGTCCGACCGGAAGATGAGGTTTGAGTAAGTGGAAGTGGATCTTTTCTGCTGGGCACGTCACGTTGTGTTACGCCGCCGCGATTGTGTTGTGTTGTTTAGAGCGCTAGCGTGTGCATGCGAATGACTTGGCGTGACGTTTTGCGTGCGCAGGTGTGTGTTTTTGCCGGACCAGGGTGCGTTCTTTGTGAATTACGTCATCGCTGCTGCGTTCGTGGGTTCGGGGATGGAGCTGCTCCGACTGCCGAGTTTACTGCTGTACACCGTGCGCATGGCCCTCGCACGCTCGGCTGCGGAGAGGAAACACGTCAAACAGGTGCGTGTGTGACCGCTGAGCTACTCCATTCTACTCTCATCTAATCTGTTCTATTATTATAATCTAATATCATATTCTAATATATTCTAATCTATTTTATTATCATATTCTAATATATTCTATTATAATCTAATATATTCTAATGTATTCTATTATTATAATCTAATCTATTCTATTATAATCTAATCTATTCTATTATTAATCGATTCTATTGATAATCTAATCTATTCGATTATAAATCTAATCTATTCTATTATTATTCTAATCTAATATATTCTATTATATATTCTAATCTATTCTATTATTATAGGCTAATCTATTCTATTATTTTAATCTAATATCTATTCTATTATTCTATAATCTAATATCATATTCTAATATATTCTAATCTATTTTATTATCATATTCTATATATTCTATTATTTTAATCTAATCTATTCTATTATTATAATCTAATATCATATTCTAATATATTCTAATCTATTTTATTATCATATTCTAATATATTCTATTATAATCTAATATATTCTAATATATTCTAATCTATTTTATTATCATATTCTAATATATTCTATTATAATCTAATATATTCTAATGTATTCTATTATTATAATCTAATCTATTCTATTATAATCTAATCTATTCTATTATTATAATCTAATCTATTATTCTATTATTATAATCTAATCTATTCTATTATCTATAATATATTCTAATATATTCTATTATTAGGCTAATCTATATATATTCTAATATCTATATTCTAATCTATTCTATTATCATATAATATATTCTAATATCTTATTCTATCTATTCTATTATCTATATATCTAATATCTATTCTAATTATTCTATTATCATATTCTAATCTATTCTATTATTTTAATCTAATCTATTCTATTATTATAATCTAATCTATTCTATTATTATAATCTAATCTATTCTATTATTATATCTAATCTATTCTATTATTATAATCTAATCTATTCTATTATTATAATCTAATCTATTCTATTATTATAATCTAATATATTCTATTCTATTATTTTAATCTAATCTATTCTATTATTATAATCTAATCTATTCTATTATTTTAATCTAATCTATTCTATTATTATAATCTAATCTATTCTATTATTTTAATCTAATCTATTCTATTATTATAATCTAATCTATTCTATTATAATATAATCTATTCTATCTATTCTATTATTATAATAATTCTAATCTATTCTATTATTATATCTAATCTATTCTATAATATCATATTCTAATCTATTCTATTATTATATCTAATCTATATATTCTAATTATTCTATTATTATAATCTAATATAATCTATTATCATATTCTATTCAAATTTATGATCATGTAATATATTCTAATTTTTCTGTTCTGTTCTAATCGTCTATTCGTATCAGCGCATGATTATTATACAGATTTGTTTATTGTATTCGAATGCTGTTGTGTGTTTGTTGTGTGTTTGTTGTGTGTGTTGTTGTGTGTAGAATCAGGCGTACCAGTTTGAATACGGTGCGATGTACGGCTGGACCCTGTGCGTCTTCACCGTCATTATGGCCTACAGCATCACGTGTCCCGTCATCGCTCCGTTCGGTAAGAGACCAAAACACACCGCAGTCCTGTTTACTCGCATCTTAATCCTGTTTACTCGCACCGTAATCCGTTTAATCCTGTTTACTCGCACCCTGTTTACGCACCGTCCTGTTTACTCGCATCCCTGTACTCGCATCCTGTTTACTCGCACACCTGTTTACTCGCATCCTGTTTACTCGCACCGTCTTAATCCACAGTGTTTACTCGCACCGCACTCGTCCTGTTTACTCGCACTCGCACCCCGCTTTTTACTCGCACTAATCCTGTTTACTCGCACCGCACCGTCCTGTTTACTCGCACCGCAGTCCTGTTTACTCGCACTGTAATCGCACTCTTACTGTTTACTCGCACCGCAATCCTGTTTACTCGCACCGTCCTGTTTACTCGCACCGTCCTGTTTACCACTCCTGTTTACTCACCCAGCACCGTAGTCCTGTTTACTCGCACCGCAGTCCTGTTTACTCGCACCGCAGTCCTGTTTACTCGCACCGTCCTGTTTACTCGCACCGCAGTCCTGTTTACTCGCACCGTAATCCTGTTTACTCGCACCGTAGTCCTGTTTACTCGCACCGTAGTCCTGTTTACTCGCACCGTAGTCCTGTTTACTCGCACAATAATCGTGTTTACCTGCTCGCACCGCAGTCCTGTTTAGTCCTGTTTACTCCACCGTGTTTACTCGCACCGTAATCCTGTTTACTCGCACTAGTCCTGTTTACTCGCACTCCTGTTTACTCGCACCGTACTCGCATCCTGTTTACTCGCACCGTAGTCCTGTTTACTCGCACCGTGTCCGTTGTTTACTCGCACCGTACTCGCATCCTGTTTACTCGCACTCTTACACTCGTTTACTCGCACCGTCCTGTTTACTCGCACCGTAGTCCTGTTTACTCGCACCGTAGTTTACTCGCACCGTCCTGTTTACTCGCACTTCCTGTTTACTCGCACCGTACTCGCATCCTGTTTACTCGCACCGCAGTCCTGTTTACTCGTTTACTCGCACCGTAGTCCTGTTTACTCGCACCGTAATCCTGTTTACTCGCACCGTCCTGTTTACTCGCACCGTAATCCTGTTTACTCACAGTAATCCTGTTTACTCATCCTGTTTACTCGCACCGCAGTCCTGTTTACTCACACCGCACCGCAGTAATCCTTTTACTCACACGCACCGCTGGTACACCGCAGTCCTGTTTACTCGCACCGTCCACACCGTACTCGCCACTCACACCGTAATCCTGTTTACTCGCACCGCAATGCACTCCTGTTTACCTTTCCTACCGTCCTGTTTACTCGCACCGTCCTGTTTACTCTCAGTCCTGCATGTTCTCCAAATGTTTTTTACTCGCACCGCAGTCCTGTTTACTCGCACCGCAGTAATCCTGTTTACTCGCACCGTTTACTCGTTTACTCGCACCGTAGTCCTGTTTACTCGCACCGTAGTCCTGTTTACTCGCACCGTCCGTTGTTTACTCGCACCGTAGTCCTGTTTACTCGCACCGTACCTGTTTACCGCACCGTGTTTACTCTCACCGTAGTCCTGTTTATCGCACCGTGTTTACCGCACTGTTTACTCGCACCGTAGTCCTGTTTACTCGCAACGCAGTCCGTTTACTCGCACCGTCCTGTTTACTCGCATCCGTTTACTCGCATCCTGTTTACTCGCACCGTTTACAGTCCTGTTTACTCGCACCGTAATCAGTCCTGTTTACTCGCACCGTAATCCTGTTTACTCGCACCGTAGTCCTGTTTACTGTTTACTCGCACCGTAATCCTGTTTACTCGCACCGCACCCCGCTCCTGTTTACTCGCACCGTAATCCTGTTTACTCACACCGTAATCCTGTTTACTCGCACCGTAGTCCTGTTTACTCGCACCGTTTACACTCGTCCTGTTTACTCGCACCGTTTACCTGTTTACTCGCACCGTAATCCTGTTTACTCGCACCGTAGTCCTGTTTACTCGCACCGTAATCCTGTTTACTCGCACCGCACTCCTGTAATCCTGTTTACTCGCACCGCACTAATCCTGTTTACTCGCACCGTAATCCTGTTTACTCAATCCTGTTTACACTGTTTACCCCGCACCGCAGTCCTGTTTACTCGCACCGCAGTCCTGTTTACTCGCACCGTAATCCTGTTTACTCGCACCGTAGTCCTGTTTACTCGCACCGTAGTCCTGTTTAGTCCTGTTTACCGCAGTCCTGTTTACTCGCACCGTAGTCCTGTTTACTCGCACCGTAATCCTGTTTACTCGCACCGTAATCCTGTTTACTCGCACCGCAATCCTGTTTACTCGCACCGCAGTCCTGTTTACTCGCACCGTAATACCTGTTTACTCACACTCGCAGTCCTGTGTTTACTCGTTTACTCGCACCGTAGTCCTGTTTACTCGCACCACAGTCCTGTTTAGCGTACGCATGTTTACGCACCGTAATCCTGTTTACCACGCGTTGTAGCCGTTCCTGTTTACACGCGATCCGTTCCTACCGCTAACAACCAAAATTAGGGTTCACTCCCAATCAAATCATATCCATCCATCCGCATCCATCCATCCATTTCCTGTTTATCGTTATCCATTCATCCTAGAGCTCGGAGATTATAATCGTCGCTAACGATTATTTTGATGGTTTATCTCGATGTTTGTGATTTCACCTCGGTTTGACCCAGCGAGCTTCCGTAGTTCTCCGCCTCCCGCCCCGCATTACACTCAGTAAATACGACATGCCGGCGCTCTGACCAATCCGAAGAGCTCGTTTAGGTGTCCGTAAACTTTTGCCAAATATGAATGCTCCGTGTGTGTGTGTGTGTGTGTGTGTGTGTGTGTGTGTGTGTGTGTGTGTGTGTGTGTGTGCGTGTGCAGGTTTTCTGTATATAACCCTGAAGCACCTGGTGGACAAACACAACCTGTACTTTGCCTACCTGCCTGCCAGCCTCGACCGCAGAGTGCACCTGGGAGCTGTCAATCAAGCCCTGGCCGCGCCCATCATCTGCCTCTTCTGGCTTTATTTCTTCTCCGTCCTCAGGGCAGGTACACAACCCCCCCCCCCCCCCCACCACACACACACACACACACACACCACCCGGAGACTTGTTCTCAGCAAGGTCATGGTTTCGTCTTCTCGATGATATAAATGTGTGTGTGTGTGTGTGTGTGTGTGTGTGTGTGTGTGTATCAGGGTTCATGGCTGCCACGTCTCTCTTCACGATGGTGGTTCTTTGTGCGACCATTTTCATCTGCATCAGTTACACCTGCTTTGGCCACTTCAAGTACCTCAGTCCTCATAACTACGTAGTAAGACTCTTTTTATTTGTGTGTGTGCGTGTGTGTGTGTGTGTGTGTGTGTGTGTTTGCGCGCGTGTGTGTGTCATGTGTGTGCGTGTGTGTGTGTGCGAGTGTGTGTGTGTGTGTGTGTGTGTGTGTGTGTGTGTGTGTGTGTGCGTGTGTGTGTGTGTGTGTGTGTGCGCGTGTGTGTATGTGTGTACGTGCGCGCGTGTGTGCGCGTGTGTGCGCGCATGTGTGTGTGCGCGTGTGTGCGCGCGTGTGTGTGTGTGCGTTTGTTTTCCAAGAAAAAAATCCCTGATAGATTTGTGTTCAGGGGATTTTATTTACTGTGTGAAGGGTTTTTATTTGTAATCAACAGCAGATTGTGTGTGTGTGTGTGTTGTGTGTTTGTGTGTTTGTGTGTGTTTGTGTGTTTGTGTGTTTGTGTGTTGTGTGTGTTGTGTGTGTGTGTGTGTGTGTGTGTGTGTGTGTGTGTGTGTGTGTGTGGTGTGTGTGTGTGTGTGTATGATGTAGGTGAAGGATGAAGATGAAGATGAAGATTCTGATGCAACTACAACCTCCACTGTTGCTGTAAGTTTCCACCCAACATACATCACACTGTCTGTCTGTCTGTCTGTATCTCTTCCTGTCTCTGTCTGTCTGTATCACTCACTGTCTGTATGTATCACACACTCACAGTCTGTCTGTCTGTCTCTCTCACTGTCTATGTCTGTCAGTCGGTATCACTCCCGGTGTCTCTCTGTCTCTCGTATCTCACTGTCTGTCTGTCTCGGTCTATCTGTATCTCTGTCGGCCTCTCTGTCTGTCTGTATGTATCTCTCACTGTCTGTCTGTCTGTCTGTCTGTCATTGTCTGTCTGTATCACTCACTGTCTGCCTCTCTGTCTGCCTGTATCTCTCACTGTCTGTCTGTATCTCTCACTGTCTGTCTGTCTGTCTGTATCACTCACTGTCTGCCTCTCTGTCTGCCTGTATCTCTCACTGTCTGTCTGTCTGTCTGTATCTGTCTGTATCACTGTCTGCCTCTCTGTCTGCCTGTATCTCTCACTGTCTGTCTGTCTGTATAACTCACTGTCTGTCTGTCTGTCTGTCTGTATCACTCACTGTCTGTCTGTCTGTATCACTCTCTCATTGTCTGTCTGTATCACTCACTGTCTGCCTCTCTGTCTGTCTGTATCTCTTCCCTGTCTCTGTCTGTCTGTATCACTCACTGTCTGTATGTCTGTATGTATCACGCACTCACAGTCTGTCTGTCTGTCTGTCTGTATCTCTCACTGTCTATGTCTGTCAGTCGGTATCACTCCCGGTGTCTCTCTGTCTGTATGTCTGTCTGATCTCTCACTGTCTGTCTGTATCTCTCACTGTCTGTCTGTCAGTCTGTATCACTCACTGTGTCTCTCTGTCTGTCTGTCTGTCTGTCTGTATCACTCACTGTCTGTCTGTATCTCTCACTGTCTGTCTGTATCACTCACTGTCTGCCTCTCTGTCTGTCTGTATCTCTCACTCTGTCAGTCTGTCTGTCTCTCTGTCTGTCTGTATGTCTGTATCACTCACTGTCTGTCTGTCACTGTATCACTCACTGTCTGTCTGTATCACTCACTGTCTGTCTCTGTCTGTCTCATCTCTCCAATGTTTATCTGTCAGCTTGTATCTCTCACTGTTTATGTCTGTCAGTCTGTATCTGTGTCTGTCTCTGTTTGTATCACTCACTGTCTGTCTGTCTGTCTACCTGTATCTCTCCCTGTCTCTGTCTGTCTGTATCACTCACTGTCTGTATATATCACTCACTCACTGTCTGCCTCTCTGTCTGTCTGTATCTCTCACTGTCTATGTCTGTCTGTCTGTCAGTCTGTATCACTCCCTGTGTCTCTGTCTGTCTATCTCTCACTGTCTGTCTGTTTACCTGTATCTCTCACTGTCTGTCTGTCTGTATCTCTCACTCTGTCTGTCTGTCTGTATCTCTCACTGTCTGTCTGTCTGTCTGTCTGTCTTACTGTCTGTATCTGTCTGTCTGTCTGTATGTCTACCTCACTGTATCTCTCCCTATCTCTGTCTGTCTGTATCACTCACTGTCTGTCTGTCTGTCTACCTGTATCTCTCACTGTCTGTCTGTCTGTATTACTCACTGTCTGTCTGTCTGTCTGTCTGTCTGTCTTCCTGTATCTCTCCCTATCTCTGTCTGTCTGTATCACTCACTGTCTCTGTCTGTATCACTCACTGTCTGTATGTATCACTCACTCACTGTCTGCCTCTCTGTCTGTCTGTATCACTCACTGTCTCTGTCTGTATCACTCACTGTCTGTATGTATCACTCACTCACTGTCTGCCTCTCTGTCTGTCTGTCTGTATCACTCAATGTCTGTCTGTCTACTGTCTATGTCTGTCAGTCTGTATCACTCCCTGTGTCTCTGTCTGTCTGTATCTCTGTATCACTCACTGTCTGCCTCTCTGTCTGTCTGTATCTCTCCCTGTCTCCGTCTGTCTGTCTGTATCACTCACAGTCTGTCTGTCTGTATCTCTCACTCACACTGTCTGTCTGTCTGTCTGTATCTCTGTGTCATCTCTCACTGTCTGTCTGTATGTATGTATCACTCACTGTCTGTCTGTCTGTATCTCTCACTGTCTGTCTGTCTGTATCACTCACTGTCTCTGTCTGTATCACTCACTGTCTGTATGTATCACTCACTCACTGTCTATGTCTGTCTGTATCTCTCTCTCTGTCTGTCTGTCTGTATCTCACTCACTGTCTGTCTGTCTGTCTGTATCACTCACTGTCTGTCTGTATGTATCACTCACTGTCTGTCTGTATGTCTGTATCTCTCAGTCTGTCTGTCTGTCTGTCACTGTCTGTCTGTCTGTATCTCACAGTCTGTCTGTATGTATCACTCACTGTCTGTCTGTATGTATCACTCACTGTCTGTCTGTCTGTCTACCTGTATCTCTCCCTATCTCTGTCTGTCTGCATCACTCACTGTCTGTATGTATCACTCACTCACTGTCTGCCTCTCTGTCTGTCTGTATCTCTCACTGTCTGTCTGTCAGTCTGTATCACTCCCTGTGTCTCTGTCTGTCTGTATCTCTCACTGTCTGTCTGTCTGTATCACTCACTGTCTGTCTACCTGTCTGTCTACCTGTATCTCTCCCTATCTCTGTCTGTCTGTATCACTCACTGTCTGTATGTATCACTCACTCACTGTCTGCCTCTCTGTCTGTCTGTATCTCTCACTGTCTATGTCTGTCAGTTTGTATCACTCCCTGTCTCTCTGTCTGTCTGTATCTCTGTATCACTCACTGTCTGTCTCTCTGTCTGTCTGCATCTCTCACTGTCTGTCTGTCTGTATCTCTCACTGTCTGTCTGTCTGTATCTCTCACTGTCTGTCTGTATCTCTGTATCACTCACTGTCTGCCTCTCTGTCTGTCTGTATCACTCACTGTCTGTCTGTCTGTCTACCTGTATCTCTCCCTGTCTCTGTCTGTCTGTATCACTCACTGTCTGCCTCTCTGTCAGTCTGTATCACTCCCTGTGTCTCTCTGTCTGTATGTATCACTCACAGTCTGTCTGTCTGTATCACTCACTGTCTGTCTGTCTGTATCACTGTCTCAACTCTCTGTATGTCGTATCTGTCGTCGTCTGTATCTCTACAGTTCTGTCTGTATCACTCCCTGTGTCTGTCTGTATCACTTACTGTCTGTCTGTATGCATCGCTCACTGTCTGTCTGTATCTCTGTCTGTCTGTATGTATCACTCACTGTCTGTCTGTCTGTCTGTATCACTCACTGTGTGTCTGTATCTCTCACTGTCTGTCTGTATGTATCACTCCCTCTCTGTCTGTCTGAATCAGTCTCTGTCTCTATCTGTCTGTTTGTCTATCACTCCCTGTTTGTCTGTCTGTCTGCATCACTCTGTCTCAGTCTGTATCACTCCCTGTCTCTGTCTGTATCACTCCCTCTCTGTCTGTCTGTCTGTCCTTCTCTCATTCCCCATGACATTTCCTTTGTAACTATAAAAACTCTTTGCGTTGGGACTTGTGAAAAGCTCCTGAGATATGTCCTCCGGTCTCCTGTCTCCTGACTACGGTCTCCTGTCTCCGGTCTCCCGCAGGTTTACCTTCCCAAGGTTTTATACGCTGAAGACGCCTCGGATTCTCCGCCTCAGGTTTCCTCGCAGCCCTCGTACGGCACCACAGACACGAGTGCGTCCGTCTACAGCGCGCCACAGGAACAGCGTTCCTCATGACGACGATGATGATGTCACAGATGCAGGTCGTCATTTCTGATCGAATGGAGAGATTTCCTCATGCATCACGGCATCCACTTCCTCAATGTTACTCCACAAATAATGTCCTGCATCTTCTCTCAGATCCGCACTGGACACCCTGAGGAGTACATGTCTCCTATTAAACATCTCATTCCACATGGAGATCCCAGTTACTGCTCTGATAACCTCATATCTATCCATCATTCCATCCATCACTCCATCTTATATCCATCCATCCACCTCGTATCCATGTCTCCTATTAAACATCTCATTCCACACGGAGATCCCAGTTACTGCTCTGATAACCTCATATCTATCCATCACTCCATCCATCCATCCACCTCGTATCTATCCATCCATCGCTGCATCCCTCACCTCATATCCATCCATCACTCCATCCATCCATCCATCCCTCACCTCCTATCCATCCATCATTCCATCCATCACTGCATCCCTCACCTCGTATCTATCCATCACTCCATCCATCCATCCATCACCTTGTATCCATCTATCACTGCATCCCTCACCTCGTATCCCTCTATAACTGCATCCCTCACCTCATATCCATCCATCATTCCATCCATCCAACTCGCATAGATCTATCACTGCATCCCTCACCTCATATCCATCCATCCATCCATCCATCTATCCATCCACCTCGTATCCATCACTCCATCCATCACCTCGTATCATTCTCTTCATCCATCCCTCACCTTGTATCCATCCATCCATCCATCACTTCGTATCCATCCATCGCTGCATCCCTCACCTCGTATCCATCCATCATTCCATCCCTCACCTCGTATTCATCCCTCCATTCATCTATCACCTCATATCCATCCATCCATCCACCCATCAGTCACTCACCTCATATCCTTATAAGATCCATCCATCCCCCATCTATCACCCCATCCCTCACCTCGTATCCATCCATCAATCCATCACCTCGTATCCATCCATCCATCCATCCATCAGTCCCTCACCTCGTATCCTTATAACATCCATCCATCCCCCATCTATCACCCCATCCCTTACCTCGTATCCATCCATCATCCATCAATCCATCACCTCGTATCCATCCATCCATCCATCTATCACTCTATTCCTCACCTTCCATCCCTCACCGCTCGTATCCATCCAACATCCATCAATCCCTAACCTTGTATCCTTTCATCACTCCATCCATCCCTCAGCACTTGTATCCTTCCTACATCAATCTATCCCTCTATCTTTAACCATATCCCTCCATCTAGTTATCTATTTAGTTGTATCCATTCACCTGTCCATCCATCCATCCATTATCACTCATATCCATCCATCCCAGATCATCCAGCAGGAGTCCATCAATCCACTCAGCCAGCCTATCAGCATCCATCCATTATCACATCATCAGACCATAGACCATCCAAGAGCCATGTCACTCAGTCCATCCATCCATCATCACTCATATCCATCCATCCATCCATCCATTGTCACTCATATCCATCCATCCATCATCATCCATCCTCATCATCCATCCATATCATCCATCCATCCATCCATCTCATCTCATATCCATCCATCCATCCATCCATTGTCACTCATATCCATCCATCCATCATCACTCATATCCATCCTTGTCCAGTTTTTTGTCTCTCAGTTGAAGTAAAAGGAAAAGTAAAAGATAAACTTCACAGTAAAAAGAGGATATTTTTTGTGATCTGTAAGAAACGTGTTCTGATCCGACATGGTTCACTCGCAGCTCCACTGAAGGGCGTAACGCAAAAAACCCCACTTTATTTGGATCTGGTTCTGAGCGCACGGAGCCAGATGTTCGTTTCTGGGTTAAAAGCGAATGAGTTCATGAGCGCAACAGCTGTGTTAGAAACAACTGATTACATACACTGTCAGTGTAATGAATGTGTGTGTGTGTGTGTGTGTGTGTGTGTGTGGTGTGTGTGTGTGTTTGTGTGTGTGTGTGTGATGTAACATCTGGTGGAATGAGTGGAACGGTTTGATGTTTTGTCGATGCTTCTGATATTTTAACAATTAACATTTATTACAAATGTATAACGAGGTTCTTCTTATCTGTGTGTGTGGTGTGTGTGGGTGTGTGTGAGAGAGAGAGAAAGTGAGGGAGAAAGTGAGTGTGTAAGTATAAGGGAGTGTGTGTGTGTCTGTGTGTGTGTGTGTGTGTGTGTGTGCGGGTGTGGTGAGTGTGTGTGTGTAAGTGTGAGGTCGTGTGTGTGTGTGTGTGTGTGTGCAGGGAGAGGAGGAGAGTGTGAGTGTGAGGTGTGAGTGTTAAGTATAAGGGAGTGTGTGTGGTGTGTGAGAGAGAGAGAGAGAGAAAGAGTGAGGTGTGTAAGTATAAGGGTGTGTTAGGTGTGTGGTGTGTGTGTGTTGTGGTGTGTGTGTGTGTGTGAGAGTGCGAAAAAGTGCCATGTATAAGTATAAGGGAGGGTGTGTGTTGTGTGTGTGTGTGTGTGTGTGAGTGTGTGAGTGTGTGTGAGAGAGAGAAAGTGCCGCATGTGGAGTATAAGGGAGAGTGTGGTGTCTGTTCTGTGGGTGAGTGTGTCAGGTGTTGGGGAGTGTGTGTGTGTGTGTGTGTGTGTGTTGTGTGTGTGGTGCCTCCTGTTAGTGAGAGAAGTCTCACGAGTGTGTAGTGTGTGTGTGTGTGTGTGGGTGTGTGGTGTGTGTGGAGTGAGAGAGAAAGTGAGTGTGTAAGTATAAGGGTGTGTGTGTGTGTGTGTGTGTGTGTCGTGTGTGTGTGTGTGAGTGTGTGTGTAAGGAGTGTGTGTGTGTGGGTGTGTGTGTCTGTGTGTGTGTGTGGTGAGAGAGAAGTGAGTGTGTAAGTATAATGTGTGTGTGTGAGAGAGAGAGAAAGACTGAGAGAGAGAAAGTATAAGGGTGTGTAAGTATAAGGAGTGTGTGTGTCTGGGTGTGTGTGGGTGTTGTAAGTATAAGTGTGTTGTGTTGTGTGTGTGTGTGTGGTTGTGTTGTGTGTGTGAGAGAGAGAAACGAAAGTGAGTGGGGTGTGTGAGTGTAAGTATAAGGGAGGTGGTGTGTGAGAGAGAGAGGAGAGAAAGTGAGTGTTTGTGTGTGTGTGTGTGAGGGGTGTGTGGTGTGTGTGTGTGTGTGTGTGTGTGGTGGTGTGTGTGTGTGTGTGAAGTCTGCAGAAAAGTGCATGTATAAGTATAAGGGGTGTGTGTGTGTGTGTGTGTGTGTGTGTGTGGTGTGTGAGTGTGTGAGTGAGAGAGAGAAGTAGTGTTGTGTGTGTGGGTGTGGGTGAAGTATAAAGGGTGTGTGTGTGGTTGTGTATGGGTGTGTGTTGTGTGTGTGTGTGTGTGTCTGGGAGTGAGAAAGTGAGTGTGTAAGTATAAGGGTGTGTGTGTGTGTGTGTGTGGTGTGTGTGTGGTGTGTGGGTGAAAAAGTGTGTAAGTATAAGGGTGTGTGTGTGTGTGTGTGTGTGTGTAAGTAAGAGGTGAGTGTTGTGTGTGTGTGGGTGGGTGTGGGTGAGTGTGTAAGTATAAGGGAGTGTGTGTGGTGTGTGTTGTGAGAGAGAGACGAAAGAAAGTGAGTGATGTGTTGGTGGTGAGTGGGTGTGGGTGTGAGTGTTGCAAAGTGTAAGGGAGTGTGGTGTGTGTGTGTGTGTGGTGTGTGTGTGTGTGGAGATGATAAGTGAGTGTAAGGTGAGTGGTGTAGTATAAGTGGGAGTGTGTGGGTGTGGTGGTGTGTGTGTGTGTGTGTGTGAGAGAGAGAAGTGAGAAAGTGAGTGTGGTGTATAAGGAGTGTTGTAAGTGGGAAGTGTGTGGTGTGTGTGTGTGTGTGTGTGTGATGATGAGAAGTGAGAAAGTGTGTGTGTATAAGGGAGTGTGTGTGTGTGGTGTGTGAGTGTGTGTGTGAGAGAGAGAAAGTGAGTGTGTAAGTATAAGGGTGTGTGTGTGTGTGGTGGGTGTGGGTGTGTGTGAGAGAGAGAGAAAGAAAGGAGTGTGTGAAGTATAAGGGAGTGTGTGTGTGTGTGTGTGTGTGTGTGAGAGAGAGAAAGTGAGTGTGTAAGTATAAGGAGTGTGGTGTGTGTGTGTGATGTGTGGTGTGAGAGAGAGTGAAGTGTGTGTGTGATGTAAGTTAAAGGAGTGTGTGTGTGTGTGTGTGTGTGTGTGTGTGAGAGAGAGAAAGTGAGTGTGTAAGTGAGTAGGGAGTGTGTGTGTGTGTGAGAGAGAGAAAGAAAGTGAGTGTGTAAGTATAAGTGTGTGTGTGGGTGGGTGTGAGAGAAAGTGAGTGTGTGTGTGTGTGTGTGTGTGTGAGAGGAGAGAGAGAGAAAGAAAGTGAGTGTGTAAGTATAAGGGAGTGTGTGTGTGTGAGAGAGAAGGTGAGTGTGTAAGTATAAGGGTGCGTGTGTGTGTGTGTGTGTGTGTGTGAGAGAGGGAGAGAAAGTGAGTGTGTGTCTGGGTGTGGGTGGATGTAAGAGAAAGTGAGTGTGCAAGTATAAGGGTGTGTGTGTGTGAGAGAGAAGGTGAGTGTGTGTGTGTGTGTGTGATATGTAAAATGCTCTGTAGATGGCGATGTTTCCACAGGATGACTTTCAGAGAACAGAGCTGTGTGGAAATATACTGAATGAAAGTCAAAAGTTTCTGGACACCTGACCATAAGATTGGTATGTCCATCTCCATCCATCTGTCATCCACCCATCCATCTGTCCATATCTATTCATCCATCCATCTGTCCATATCTATTCATTCATCAATACATCCATCCATCTGTCCATATCTATTCATCCATCCACCCATCCATCTGTCCATATCTATTCACCCACCCATCCATCTGTCCATCCATATCATCCATCCATCTGTCCATCCATCTATCTCATCATTCATCCATCCATCCATCTGTCCATATCATTCATCCATACATCCCATCCATCTGTCCATATCTATCCATCCATCTATCCATCTGTCCATATCTATTCATCCATCCATCCATCTGTCCATATCTATTCATTCATCAATACATCCATCCATCTGTCCATATCTATTCATCCATCCACCCATCCATCTGTCCATATCTATTCATCCATCCATCCATCCATCTGTCCATATCTATTCATCCATCCATGTCATCTATCTGTCCATATCTATTCATCATCATCCATCCATCTGTCCATATCTATTCATTCATCAATACATCCATCCATCTGTCCATATCTATCCATCCATCCATCTAGTACCATCCATCTGTCCATCTTCCCTATCTATTCATCCATCCATCCCAATATCTGTCCATATCTATTCCTTCATCCATCCATCTATCATTCATCCATCCATCTGTCCATATCTATTCATCCATCCATCCATATCTATTCATCCATCCATCCATCCATCTGTCCATATCTATTCATCCATCCATCTGTTCATCATCCATCCTCCTCTGTCCATCCTCGTCCATCTATAATACATCCATCCATCTGTCCCTATCTATTCATCCATCCACCCATCCCTGTCCCATATCCATCCATATCATCCATCCATCCGTCCATCGATCATCCATCCCATCTGTCCATATCTATCATCATCATCAATCTAGTCCATCTCCATGTCCATATCTATTCATCCATCAATCATCTGTCCATATCTATTCATTCCACCACCTGCCATTCATCTTCATCCATCTATCCATCTGTCCATATCTATTCATCCATCCATCCTGTCCATATCTGTCATTCATCAATACATCCATCCATCTGTCCATATCTATTCATCCATCCATCTATTCATCCATCCATCTGTCCATATCTATTCATCCATCATCCATCCATCTGTCCATATCTATTCATCCATCCATCCATCTGTCCATATCTATTCATCCCATACATCCATCCATCCATCTGTCCATATCTATTCATCCATCCATCTGTCCATATCTATTCATTCATTCATCAATACATCCATCCATCTGTCCATATCTATTCATCCATCCATCTGTCCATATCTGTTCATTCATCAATACATCCATCCATCTGTCCATATCTATCCATCCATCCATCAGTACATCCATCTGTCCATTTATATTCATCCATTAATACATCCATCTGTCCATATCTATTCATCCATCAATACATCCATCCATATCTATTCATCCATCCATCAATATCTATTCAGATCTATCTATCCAGGTTTTGTGTTTTGGCACTACATATTGATTATCAACACAAAAGTCAGAAAGAAAAAGAAAGAAATGTTTAGGAAAAAGTTAAAAAAGAGAGAAAGAAGGAAAGAGTGTAGAAGAATGAAAACACATGTTGGGAATGTCTCGGGTTTGTTTGGACCGTGGACAGAGTGCAGCGTGTGAGATTTCCAAACACACACACACACACACACAGTGACTGTAACAACAATTACACAAGTCCTCGGACCCGCGTCCAGCTGGAAGGCGCTAATCGAGTGTGCGCTAACCGTGTGGAGCGTCGGGCCGTGTTTGTGTAGTCGGGAATGTCGAGGCGATCCAGAGGAACGTGGAGGGTGAAGCCGAGGCCAGGTCTCTCCCACTCCTTCTCCCGAAGGCAGCTCTGCACTCCGAGTCTGGTTCCCAGGATCTTTCCTAACGCGCTGCTGGCACGAGACGTTCCCAAACCCGGAGCGCCCAATTTTCCAGACACATGTGCTCCTTTCTCCGAGCGTTCTCACAAACACAAACATCACAACAGAGAGCAGGAACCTGCTGCACAACAACGCCGTCTCCGAGGAGGGAGCGGAGGATCACCTTCAGCACGGAGTTCTGTTTATTTACACGAACATCTGTCCGGAGAAGTGGAGCTTCAGTACAAACACTTAATATCGACTCCGTGTGAAGGAAGTTTCGGCCCGAAACCAACGTCTCGGAATAAAGTCCAGTGCTTTTCAGCAGGACAGATGTTTATTTTAGTGTAGAGGGAAAAAATAATGATGTCACTATAATACACAACAAAAACAACAGTTTCAACATCTGTATAATCTTTACATTTGTTCTCACACACATGCACACACACATGCACACACATACACACACGCATATGCATACACACACACATAGACATACATACATGCATACACACACATGCACACACATACATAGACATACATACATGCATGCACACACACACACATACACATAAATGCATGCACATACGCATACATGCATACACACACACATACATACATGCACACACACATACATACATGCATACACACATATACATACATGCATACACACACGTATACATACATGCACACACACATACACACACACATACATACATACATACACATGCACATATACATACATATACTACATACATGCACACACATACATACATATACACACATATACATGCACACATACATACGCATGCACATACATGCACACACACACACATACATACATGCACACACACATACATACATGCACACACACACATACATACATACATACACACACCACATACACACACACATACACACACGTATACATACATGCATACACATACGCATACATACATGCACACACACACATACATGCACACACACATACATACATGCACACACATACACACATACACACATACACATGCACACACACATACACACACATACATACACACACATACATACATATGCACACACCATACATACATACACATACATGCACATGCATACACACACACATACATACATACATGCATACACATACGCATACATACATGCACACACACACATACACACACCATCATGCACACACATACATACACACATACATACATGCACACACACACACATACATACATGCACACACACATACATACATACATGCACACTACACACATACATACATCCATACATGCATACACATATGCATACATACATGCACACACACACATACATACATGCACACACACACATACACACACACACACATACATACACACACACACATACATGCACACACACATACACACACATATACATACACATGCATACACACACACATGCATGCATACACACATGCATCACATACACATACATACATGCACACACACATGCACATACATGCACTACAACACATACATACATGTACACACATACACACATACAAATGCATACACACACATACATGCATACACACATACATGCATACACACATACACACATACATACATGCACACACACATATACATACATGCGTACACACATACACACATGCATACACACATACACACATGCATACACACATACATACATGCACACACACATACACATACACACATACACATATACACACATGCATACACACATACATGCATACATACATACATACATACACATGCATACACACATACACACATGCATACACACATACATACATACACAAAACTGGAAGGTGTTTCCCTCAATCTTGGTTTTAATCATGATTTATCTATCTGAAGACATTGTGTCTGTTTATCTGTTTATCTGTTTATGTGTCTCCTACACACTTTTTTTTTGGGGGGGGGGGGGGGGTTCTACTGGTCACATGGTCCTGCTGGACGCGCGTGAGTAGAAACTGTAAATGTAACCTTGTGTTTCTGATAAGAGGACCGAGGTAAACTTTAAAAGATCCGTTCAAACAAACAAACAAACAAACAAACAAACAAACAAACAAACACATCCGACTCGGGTTGCAGAGGCATGGCGCATGCGCGCTGGGTTCACCTGGAGACGCCACGCGCGTGGTCTGGTCGCGTTGCCGGGGCAACAGCAGTACACAGGAAGTGTGTTGTTACACAGGCGCGTGTTTTAGTGCGGGAGAGAAACACAAAGCGGATCTTTTCTGTTTGTGTTTATTAAAAGCGCGGAAAACAAAACACTCGCTTTGTACGGACTCGGGGTGTCGGGGACTCGGTGGTGACTCGGTGGTGACTCGGTGGTGACTCGGGGTGTCGGTGACTCGGTGGTGACGGGTCGTGAGTGTGTCGGGGTGACGGTGGTGACGGGGTGACTCGGTGGTGACTCGCGGAGTGTGTCGGTGGTGACGCGGGGTGTCGGTGACGCGGAGTGTGTCGGGGACGCGGGGTGTGTCGGTGACGCGGGGTGTGTCGGGGACGCGGTGTGTCGGGGACGCGGGGTGTCGGTGACCGGGACTCGGGATGGACGCCGGCAGCTTGTCGTGGTCGCTTGGATCTGGTGTGCGGGAACGGAGTGAGCGTGAGCTCCGAGCAGCGCGCGGCGCTACAGACCTCATTACTGATCCTCAAGAGCCACTACAGGTTCCAGCGCGTGCTGCTGTGGGGTAAAATCCTGGGCATCAAACACGATTACTTCATCGCTCAGGGGCTCCGAGAGGACGAGCTGCGGGACAAGAAGTGCTTATACAGGTGAGGAAACACCTCCACCTACTACTGCTCCACCTTCTGCTCCACCTACTCCTCCACCTCCACCATCTACTCCACCTTCTGCTCCACCTCCTACTCCTCCACCTCCACTCCTCTACCTCCACCTTCTCCACCTCTCCTTCTGCTCCACCTCCTCTACTCCTCCACCTCCACCTTCTACTCCACCTCTCACCCTCTACTCCACCTTCTGCTCCACCTCCTACTCCACCTCCACCCTCTACTCCACCCTCTGCTCCACCTCCTACTCCACCTCCTCCACACCACCTTCTACTCCACCTTCTCCACCTCTACTTCTCTACTCCACCTACTCCACCTCTCTCCACCTCCTACTCCCTTCTACCTACTCCTCCACCTCACCTCACCTCCACCTTCTACTCCACCTACTCTACTCCACCTCCACCCTCTACTCACTCCACCTCCTCACTCCACCTCCTTACTACTCCACCTCCTCTGCCTACCTCCACCTCCACCTCCACCTCCTACACCCCTCTCCTCCACTTTATGCTCCACCTCTACACCACCCTCTACTCCACCTTCTGCTCCACCTCCTACTCCTCCACCTCCACCTTCTACTCCACCTCCACCTCCACCTCTCTCCACCTCCACCCTCTCTCCACCTCTCTCTCACCTCCTCCACCTCCACCTCTCCACCTCCTCTCCACCTACCTCCACTCTCCACCTCCACCCACCTCTACTCCACCTCCACTCCACCCACCTCTACTCCACCTCCACCCACCTCTACTCCACCTCCTCCATCTCCACCCTCTACTCCACCTTCTGCTTCACCTCCTACTCCACCTCCTGCTCCACCTTCTACTCCACCTTCTACTCCACCTACTCCACCTTCTCCACTCCACCCACCTCCATACTCCACCTTCTACTCCACCTCCACCTCCACCTCTACTCCATCTCCACCCTCTACTCCACCTTCTACTCCACCCTCTCCACTCCACCTTCTCTACTCCACCTTCTACTCCACTCCTCTACTCCACCTTCTACCTCCACCTCCACCTACTCCACCTCCTACCTTCCACCTCTCCACCCTCCACTTCTGCTCCACTCCACTACCTTCCTCCACCTCCACCCTCTACTCCACCTTCTGCTTTACTCTCCACCTCCTACTCTCTCCACCTCCTCCACTCTCTACCCACCTCCACCTCACTCCTCCACCTCCACCTCCACTCCACCTCCTCCACCTCCCTCCACTCCACCTCCTCTACTCCACCTCCACCTCCTACCTACCTCCTACTCCTCCTACTCCTCCTACTCCTCCTACTCCACCTCCTACTCCACCACCTCCATCTCCACCTTCTACTCCACCTCCACCCCCTACTCCACTCCTCCTCCACCCTCCACCCACTCCTCCACCTCCTCCTCCACCTCACTCCACTCCTCCACCTCCACCTTCTACTCCACCTCCTACCTACTCTCCACCTACCACCTCCATCTCCACCTCCTACTCCACCTCCATCTCACCTTCTACTCCACCTCCACCCTGCTCCACCTCCTACTTCTGCTCCACCCCTTACTCCATCTTCACCTTCTGCTCCACCTCCTACTCCACTCTCCACCTTCTCCACTCCACCTCCACTACACTCCACCTCCACCTCCACCTCTCTACTCCACCCTCTCTCCACCTCCTCTACTCCACCACCTTCTACTCCTCCACCTCCTCTCATCTACACTCTACTCCACCTCCACCTCTACTCCATCTCCACCCTCTCCACTCCACCTTCTACTCCATCTCCACCCTCTACTCCACCTTCTGCTCCACTCCACCTCCACCTCCACCCTCTACTCCACCTCCACCTACTACTACTCCACCCACCTCTACTCACCTTCTACTCCACCTCCACCTCCACCTTCTACTCCATCTCCACTCCACCTCTACTCCATCTCCACCTCCACCTCCACCTCCTCTACTCCACCTCCTCCACCCACCCTCTACCCCTACTCCACCTCCTCCTCCACCTCCACCCACTCCTCCACCTACTCCACCTCCGTCTCCACCTCTCCCACTACTCCACCTCCTCCTCCACCCCTACTCCTCCACCTCCATCTCACCTCCTCTCACCTCTCTCCACCCTCCTCCACCTCCTACTCTGCTCCACCTCTCTACTCCACCTCCACCTCTGTCCCACCTACTCACTCCACCTTCTACTTCTCCACCTTCTACTTTACTGCTACTCACCTTATCTGTCTCCACCTCTCCTCCACCTCCACCTCCTACTCCACCTTCTCTACTCGACCTCTACTCACCTACTCCATCACACCACCCACCTCACCTTCTACCTCCACCTCCCTCCACCTCCTACTCCACCTCCACCTTCTACTCCACCTCTCCACCCACCCTCTACTCCACCTCCACTCCACCCTCTACTCCACCTTCTACTCCACCTCTACTCCACCTCCACCACCTCTACACCCTCTCCACCTCTACTCTACCTCCTACTCCACCTCCTACTCCTCCTACTCCTCCACCTACTCCTCCTACTCCAATCCTACTCCACCTCCACCTCCTCCACCTCCACCTCTCCACCGTCCTCCTACCTCTCCACTCCTCCACCTCCTCATCTCCACCTTACTCCACTCCACCTCCACCTCCTACTCCACTCCACCTTCTGCTCCACCTCCTACTCCATCTACTCCACCTCCTACTCCACTTCCACCTCTACTCCACCTTCTACTCCACCTCCACCTCCTACTCCACTCTCCCACCTCCTACTCCACCTCACCTCTCTCCACCTCCACCTTCTACTCCACCTCCACCCTCTACTCCACCCTCTGCTCCACCTCCTACTTCTGCTCCACCCCTTACTCCATCTTCACCTTCTGCTCCACCTCCTACTCCACCTCCACCTTCCACCTCACTCCACCACCTTCTACTCCACCTCCACCTACTACTCCACCTCCACCCTCTACTCCAACTCCACCACCACCTCCACCTCCACCTCCTCCACCTTCTACGCTCCACCTCCACCCTCTACTCCTCTCCACTCTACACCTCCTCTCCTCTCCACCTCCTACTCTCTCCACCTCCTCCTCCACCTCTCCACCTCTTCTGCTCCACCTCCTCCTACCTCACTCCACCTTTTCCAACTCCACCTCCACCTTCTGCCCCCTCCACCCTCCATCCACCTTCTGCTCCATCTTCTCTCACCCTCTACTCCACCTCTACCTATCTCCACCCTCTACTCCCCACCTTCTACTCCATCTCCACCCTCTACTCCACCTCCACCTTCTACTCCACCTCCACCCTCTACTCCACCTCCACCTACTACTACTCCATCTCCACCTTCTACTCCACCTCCACCTCCTACTCCACCTTCTACTCCACCTCCACCTTCTACTCCACCTCGACCTTCTGCCCCACCTCCACTTCCACCTTCTGCTCCACCTCCACCTCCTCCTACTCCACCCTCTACTCCACCTTTTACTCTACTCCATCTCCACCTCTACTCCACCTCTACTCCACCCTACTACCATCTCACCTCCACCGTGGTCTCCACCTCCTACTTCCACCTGCTCCACCTCCCACTTACTCGCTGTCCACCTCCACCTTCTACTCCTCCACCTCCACCTCCACACCCGCTTCTCCTACTACTCTCCCGACGCGTCCCACCTTCCTCCATCTCCACCTCCACCTCCTCCTCCACCTCCACCTCTCTCACCTCTCCACTCCACCTTCTTCATCTCCACCTTCTACTCCAACTCCATCTTCAACTCCATCTTCAACTCCATCTCCACCTTCTACTCCATCTCCACCTCCTACTCCACCTCCACCTTCTACTTCTACTCCTCTTCCTCCACCTTCTAATTCTACTCCTCCTCCACTCTCTTCTACTTCTCCTTCACCTTCTTCTACTCCTCCACCTTCTACTTCTACTCCAACAGTCATTACAGTCTCTTCCTCATCACCTACTCCTCCACCATCTTCTACTTCTACTCCTCCTCCACATTCTACTCCTCTTCTGCCTTCTACATCTACTCCACCTTCTACTTCTACTCCACCTTCTACTTCTACTCCACCTTCTACTTCTACTCCACCTTCTTCTACTCCTCCACCTTCTTCTACTTTTACTCCTCCAACTTCTTCTCCTCTTCCACCTTCTACTTCTCCCTCCTCCACCTTGTACACCTATTCCACCTTCTTCTACTCCTCCACCTTCTTCTACTTTTACTCCTCCAACTTCTTCTCCTCCTCCACCTTCTTCTCCACCTCCTCCACCTTCTTCTTCCCCACCTCCTCCACCTTCTTATACCCCTCCTCGACCACCTTCTTCTAAAACAAGTCATTACAGTCTCCTCCATCATCTACTACATTTACTCCTCCACCTTCTACTCCTCCATCTTCTTCTACTGCTCCTCCACCTTCTTCTACAACATTCATTACAGTATATTCCTCCCCCATCATCTATTCCTCTACCCCCTCCTCCTCCACCTTCTTCTACTCCTCCTCCACCTTCTTCTACTCCAACAGTCATTGCAGTCTCTTCCTCCTTCTACTCCATCATCTGCTTCTCCTCCATCTTTTTCTACTCCTCCATCATCAACTACTCCTCCTCTACCTTTTGCTACAACAGTCATTACAGTCTCTTCCTCCACTTTATCCTCCTTCTACTCCATCATCTACTCCTCCACCTTCTCCTACTGCGCCGTCTCCTCCTAATCCTACGTCTACTCCTTCTCCTCTTTCTTGCTCTTCTAGTCCCCCGTCATCTTTATTAACATCTCCACCTGCTCGTCCACCTTTCCCTCCTTCTCCTTTTACTCCATCACCTCCTCCTCCTCCACCTTCTACTACTCCAATGTTCCTTTCATTGGCTGGCGTGTCATGACATCACCTCCCCACAGCCAATGAGTGCAGGGTTTCAGTTTTCCTTATCTATTTCAGTATGAACTGTACGGATTGGCACCTGCTTCCCCAAGTCACAGAGGAGATGATCCTGAACGTCAGTGCAGCCGCAAACATGCGCTTTCTGGGCGATCCGTCACATCAGTACGACCTCGCGGTGAGTCTGAGGAACTTCTCTCTCTCTCTCTCCAAATATTATCCACTCCATCACTGATCCATCCATCATCATCTACCACTCCACCACTGATCCATCCATCCATCCATCATTTACCACTTCATCACTGATCCATTCATCATCTACCATTCCACCACTGATCCATCAATCCAACACTGATCCTTCATCTTGTCCCTCCTCTCCCACTGATCCCTCCATCCTCCTAATGCACCACCAATCACACCAATCCACAACCACTGCACCACCACCGACCCCTCCATCCTTTACCACTCCACCACTGATCCCTCCATCCTTTACCACTCCTCCTTTTCCGAGACTTGAAAGGCCATCGTGGACGAGACGACGTCTGGATGACGTCCTGAGCGTCGCTGTAAGTCTGGACTGTGTAACGTTCGTCCAGGCCGCGTAAACAGAAAGCGCAGATAAACGAGGTGTTTATATTGTAGTGTTTAGACTGAAGCCAACGCTCCAGACGCCGTTTTTCTTTCTCCGCAGGTGAAAGTGAGCGAGGAGAAACGTCTGGCCGCGACGGTGTCCATCATCGATAACGAGGTGTCGATTGTGCCGCGCGGCGCCTTCGTCCGGAGCCCCCACGGCACTGTGGAGACCAACCGGAGCTTTCAGGGTGTGTATGTGTGTGTGTGTGTGTGTGTGTAGGGGTTTATTCTGAGGAGATAAGATACAGCTGTGTGTGTGTGTGTGTGTGAGTGTGTGAGAGTCAGTCTGGGCCACGACCCAGCTCCGGTGCTCTCATCCTCATTTTTCTGCCCCCCCCCTCCAGGCCTGAACCCCACCGAGGCCGCAAAGCTGAACAACTACATGCACTTCTGCGAAGCCACGAACCTGAAGAAGAAGTCCATTTTGGAAATGGCCGACTTGAACCCCGCCATCGACTTCCTGGACGTCCTGAGTGACGACGTCCCAAAAGGTGATTGTTCGGAACATTGACAGTGATCGTGTAGGGCTGGGGCCCTCGAACAGAGGCCCTTAAACCCCCTCGTAGAAACCCTTTTTAACCAACCTATTCATTCCCCTGGGAAGATGCACCACCAGATTTTAGTGCTCATTTCGCCACAAGGGGGCGCCGGGGTCTTTGCTTTTCTTGCACCCTCCGACGTTTTAGAACTCATTCCGAAAAGGAGGTGCCTGGGGGGGGGGGGGGGGGGGGGGGGTGTCTGACGGCCCAATAATCGACCCCTGTGAAGTCCGTGGCCTCGGCCGTTCGCATATTTTTCCTTCGAAGCTAATTCGTAACTTTTATCGTGGCCATAACGCTAAATTGTTTATTTACGCAGGAAGGATAAACAACGGTACAGTTTACCGTTACATTCTGTTATTAAGAGAAGCCCTGAATGAAAAGTAAACAAAGTGTTTTGGGGCGTTTTTTAGGGTTTAAAATAGCCGTTTAGTGACATTTCTTTCGCCTACGTGCAAAAATTCGCTCTAGGAACGCAGCTAAGAATAGATTTATTCATTCATTCATCTTCTACCGCTTTATCCGATCTTCCCTCGGGTCACGGGGAGCCTGTGCCTATCTCAGGCGTCTCTATGGGCATTAAGGCAGGATACACCCTGGATGGAATGCCAACCCATCACACACACACACACACACACACACACACACACACACACATTCATACACTAGGGACAATTTTCCAAGGTGCCAATCAACCTACCGTGCATGTTTTTGGACCGGGGGAGGAAACCGGAGAACCCGGAGAAAAAACCCCCTGAGGCACGGGGAGAACATGCAAACTCCACACACACACATGACCGAGACGGGAATCGAACCCGGACCCTGGCGGTGTGAGGCAAACGTGCTAACCACTAAACCACCGTGCCCCCAGAATAGATTTATATTTATTACAATCATCAGGAGCTCAAACACTAAAGAAAAACCAAAGACGACCGTGTCGAGTCCCGAGTCGTTGATCCCTTTCAACATGCTGTTGGACCGACGCGGAAGTGTTTGTTTGTGGTAAGTAAAATTGTTTTTTTACCAATATCATTCAGTCAGCGATCGCCTCCGAGGACCTGGAGCGCTTCCATTCATTGAGCAACGTGAAACCGGTACCTGGCCGACCCGAGGTCTGCGAACTGTGATTCCATTGTTCTCCGAGTTTCCTCGTTCGCCGCCGTTTTTCCCGTTATAACTCGTCGGATCGTTCCCACGCCGCCTTCCTCCACACACTTGTCATTCTTCCTCCGAGTCAGACCGGCTGGTATTTTTTGGCTCTTTCGAACGACTTTTCCCGATCGTCTCCGGAATTTTATTGTTTTTTTTTCCCCCCTTTGATAGTAAGCCGAGGAATTCTCTGCAGAATCCTCTCGCTGTAGGTCATTCGGTACGTGGTTTTACTACCCGATATAAAAGTCTACCAGCGAGTTTCTCCAAGATCTCGAGTTCCACCCGAGACTGACGGAGTAACGACTCCATTCCGGTCTAGAATTACCTTCAATGCAAGGAATTCCATAAACGACACGTCCCACACACGGGTTCTAGAGGTGAACGGGTTCATGTGGATGCTCTCCTACATCCGGGAGTTGCATGAAACTGTCCAGGAGCGCCGGCGCTCCCTCGTATCAATCGGGGTCTCCCTGGGGCTCCTCGGTTATCTTGACGATCCGGGGAGATCCAGCGATGTCGTCAGGGACGACTTTAGCTCGTGGTGAATCATCACGCTAGACGGTTCCACCCTGGAGACCACTGGTATTAAGATGGGAGAAACAGTCCGGCCTGGCGGGGGTGACGTCATGCTGTGGGGATTCACTGCCTTTAGTGCAGCTTTGGCGCCGATTGTAGTGCGAGCTGATGGCGAGAGAAAACCCGGCGAGATGCTTTTGGGCTTTTCTGGCAACCCGCGTCTCTCACGAATGCTTTCCATCAGCACGGATGATGCACTTCCCGAGTGAAGATGTGTCTGGGAGTGAAGGATCTGGCATGGCCTGCTAAAGATCTATAACCGCCTCCGTCAGTGCCTGACTTCTGGTCTCATCTTCCCAGAAGAGTGATTTGAAAGCCGTTGTTTAAAAAGCCATCCTTCTGCTGAGGTGTTCTTCCCTACACTATATCATTATGACGCTTGGATCAGGTTCCGGAAAGATGTTGGCATTCCGTCCATGTCGGAATCTCCAATCTGTTATCACTTTAGACTTCTCGCAGTGCTGCTGCTTTCCAAACTCTCCACACGATCCTTATTTATTTCCGATGCAGAAATTCCCGATACCCCACCAACGCCCCTCCCCCGGACGTCTGCTCGCGCTTCCCACGGGTCTCCGGATACCTCGGACGCTGCCGCTCATGTCCGTGTGCTTTTCCCACGCAGGGTCATGGAGTCTGCAGTTCGAGCAAGGCGGCCGAGTCTGCGTGATCCGGAGCCTGCTGTGGTTCGGACTGACTTTCTACCACGTTCCCGGGACGGCGCAGCACGGGTACGTCTACATGGGAGACGGAATCAAGACCCTGGACCTGCCCTTCATGCTGTCGTGATTCCCCCGGGGAAAACAAATCAAAGTTGTGTGTGAAAGGTCAATTAAATACAGAATGCAATAATTTGCAAATATTATAAAATTCTTATTTTATTCCCAGTTTTATGTTTTGTGAGGAAATTTAGTTTGTCAATTTGCAACACGTCCGGGAAATAAATAAATAAATAAATCGGAGAAACGTTTTTTGGTGTTAACGAGGTTCGTTAACGAGGTTCGTTAACAGCAGGTCTGTAAGAGGATTTGTGTTCGAGAGGCGGAGTCGGTCGGATGGAAATGTGGGCGGGGCTTCAACAATCTTCACCAAACGCAGAATCATTTCAGAATGTTGTAAAAGAGGTCGTCACGTCAACGTCATCCGGAAAACGACTTCAGAGCAAACTATACAACAATGACGCTTTTTCAACTTCCACAATCGCACACTCACACCTACAAATACATACATACACACACGTAAACATGCGCACACACACA
>JACRUU010000008.1:16891176-16901176 GCA_030449085.1 Kryptopterus vitreolus | reverse complement strand
GCGCGCACACACACACGCAAACATGCACTCGTACACAAACATATGCACACACACACACACACACACGCACACACATACACAAACTAACACATACTTGCACACACACACGCACACACACACTACACAGTAGTCTACTAAGTCTTATACACAGTTTTATTTGCGGTTCAGGAAAGCGATATATAAATATAAAAAACGGATAAAGAGCGACGGCGTGTTGCGTCTCAGGAGAAAGCAGGACGCGACGTCCACCGGGACACGAACGACCAAACGTCGCCATCACACTGGAGGTCACGGCGCCCCCGTGTGGTCTCTTGTTGTCAGTGCTTGGTGTAGAGCGGTTTGGGACTGTATGTGACGTTGTCCTTGAGCGCTGGGTGTCCTACAGGCATGCGCTTCTTACACCACTTCATCCCCGTCCTGTAGATGGGCTTCACCGATTTCACCGAGTAACGAGTCAGATACCTGCGGTGGGAAAAAAAAACATCTGTTTATTCTCCTAATACTCCTGGGACGATGTTCTTCTAGATTTTATGGAGATTTCTGAGGTGAGGAGGTGTGGGATGCTCTCGGAATTCCAATTCATCCCAAAAGACAGTTTAGAGCTCCAAGATCTCCCTACGCAAGCCAGATCTAATCCAGGCTTTTGGTCTCCGGAGGGTTCTCCCAAAGGTGTTCATGGGGAAGGGGGGGTTGGTGTGGGTTTGAGGAACGACACCAATAAGCCTGATGTCCTGGATTTGTTTTCGGTCAGGGTTCTCCATGGAGAGGCCGAGGCACACAAATGTATCAGATGCACCAGTACACATTTCTGACTAGACCTAGGACTAGTCCTTTCCATGGAGAACCTCAAAGAACCATAAATCGTCTCCAAAGACACCCATGAACACCTTTGCGATGACTCTGACTGGACCCTCCAGAACCCCATCCACGACCTGAAATAATCCCTTTAGACCAGGGAGGGGGGGGGGGGGGGGCAAACTACATCGGGCCCCCTTGGTCCTGTTAATCCGGCCCACTACAGAATTGCCCGAACCATATTATAATAATGACCAGCGAGGTGGGGGCTTAGGTGTTAAGGTGTTGGCCTCTGGACCAGAAGATCGCAGGTTCAAACCCCACCACCACCAAGCTACCACTAGTGGGCCCTTGAGCAAGGCCCTTAACCCTCAATTGCTCAGTTGTACGTCGCTCTGGATAAGGGCGTCTGACAAATGCCGTAAATGTAATGACTGCCTTCATTTGACCTGTAATGTCCTGACGGTCCACCAGGTGGCGCATTCAGCACCAAGGATTAACCCTAATGCCTTTTATATGTTTAATGTTTGATATGCATGTGTTTGGTGCGGTCCGACCCATAGGTACATTTTTAAAAGTCAATGTGGGCCCTGAGCCAAAAAGTTTGCCCCCCCCCCCCCTCACACACACACACACACACACACACACACACACACACACACACACACACACACGTTTCGGGGGTCCGGCTCCTCATTCATCTCACAAGAGGAACCTGGTCTGATGAGGATGGAGAGATGTACCTGTTGAGGGGGGGGTGGGGTTTCGGCTTTGCTACGTGGCCTTCAGGAAGACGCGGCCGGTGGTCTGGGAGGAGACCTGGTGCAGGACGAGAGCATAAAAAGTCCAGGAAGAATTACACGCACTCGTCCTCTTTTTTTCTTCTTCTCTCTATTCCACTTGCTCTTTCGTTTTCCTTTCAGTTCTTCCCTCTTTCCCTCCCTCGCCTGCTCTTTTTTTCACTTTTTACTCCCTTTCTTTTTCCCAATCTTCCTTTCTATCCCCCGCTCTCTTCACTCTTTCCTCTTACTTACGTTCGCACTCGTTCTATTTTACCTTTCTTTCTTCCACGCTCTTTTCTTCCTTTCCCCTCTCTTCATTTCCTTTCAATCACACTCCTTTCTTTTCTCACTCCTCCTTTCCTCTCTTTCACTGCCTCGCCTGCTCTTTTTTTCACTTTTTACTCCCTTTCTTTTCTCTTCACTCTTTCCTCTTACTTACGTTCGCACTCATTCTATTTGACCGTACTTGCTGACTTGGTCTCTCCTTCTGTCATGTTCTTTTATTCCTTTCCCGTCTTCCAATCGTACTCCTTTCTTTTCATTTGTTCTTTTCTTCCTTGTTTCTGTGTCCACTCCTCCCCAATCTCCATCATTTTCCCCCCTTTCTTGCTCTTTATTTCTATTTTTATTTATTTCTGCTCGTCTTCCCTGCGCTTTTCTCTCTCTCTCGTTCTTTCTTTCTTTGTCTTTCCTTCTTTCGCTTACCATCTTTTGTGTTTTTTCTCTTCTTCTGTTTCTACTCTCTCAATCCTTCCACCCTTTTTATTCTTTACTTCCTATCTTTCACTCTTTCTTCCTTTCTCTCTCAACCATGCTTCATCTACCTCTCTCTCTCTCTCTCGGACCCGTGTGTGAAGTGAGGAGCGATAACGGACCTGCTCGATGCGCCATCTGCACGCAGGCCGCGATCTTGCGGTGTTCCTGAGAGCAGAGGCCTGTGATGCGTCTGGGCAGCATCCCTCCATCCGAGCGGATGAACTGACTCAGCAATAAAACGTCCTGCGGGGTCGGGAAAGGAAAACCAGAGCGGATGAGAAGGCGGAATACGGGGAAGAAAAGAGCGATAGCACGCACATCGCGTTTTTTTTACGGAGGAAGCGGCGGAAATTAAAGGACCAATAAAAACGCACCATGCTGCTCCTGTCCAGCGCTTCGGGACACCTCCGCCGAATCGACCAATCACGGACCTCGCTCTCTTCACTCTTTCCTCCATTCTATTTTTCCTTACTTGCTTTCTCTCGTTCGTGGCCTCGCCTTCTTCCATGTTCTTTTCTTCATTTCCCTCCGCTTTCTTTCAATTGTACTCCTCTCTTTTCCGTCGATATCAGCTGTTCTTTTCTTCCTCGTTTCATTCCCCCCATTTCCCCCCCCCCCCCCCCCAAAAGATCCCCCTTCCATGTTTTTTCCCCCTTTCTTTTCTCTTCCTCCCTGCGCTTTTCACTCTCTCACTCCTTCATTCACTCCATCAACGCCCCCGATTCATCCTTTCCTCCTTCCTTTGTTCGTTTCTGCACTACGGAGTTGAAAAACGGCCGAGACGACCAATCACGGACCTCGCTCTCTTCACCCTTTCCTTACTTTTCTCTCTTTCGTGGTCTCGCCTTCTTTCAGTCGTATTCCTCCCTTTTCCTTTGCTATCAGTTCGCTATCACAAAGGAATCCTGCATCTCACACACACACACACACACACACACACACACACACACACACACACACACACACACACACACACACACACACACACACCTCCTCTAAAACATCTTCAAAACATGACACTTACCGTGTACGTGTACTTGTTCTGAAGGTTCCAGCGGTAGATGGGGCATTTGGCCGCAGGGTTCGGGGGTTGTGGCGTCTCCGGTGCCGGGACCAGAGAACCCTCGATCTACAAACACAATAAAACCTGCTAACAATACACCACTGATAAAAACAAAAACAAAACAACAACAACTCAGAGTCAATAACAACAATAAAAATGCATTGTGAAGACTTACTACGGTTGTTTTGCCATCCTGCTTCTCCACCACTGTGGGGGGAAACAAACAAACAAACAAACAGTATTAAAGGTCACAATTTTACTGATACCAGTAGCTAGTTTGGATCATACGTCCTGGAATATTTAAAAAACAAACCATTGTGTAAAACTTTATTAAAAATAATAAAATAATACTACTGAATCGTGTTGAATATGAACATAACGGGTAAATATACGACATGCATTAAAACCCGAACAAACGGTAACCCTTAAAATAAATACAAAGCAATTTACAAACAGCATGTAGTGTCGGTGAATCGCCTCTAGAGGCCACTCTCGCACTGCATAACGCAACCCCGAAAAACTACCTGTATGGATTTGTAATGCTTTAGTTAGATGGAGTGGTGGAGAGTGTGTACTGGAGATTGGTGGAGCGGAGATGGTGGAGGTGGAGAGTGTGTAGAGTTGGTGGAGTGGTGGAGAGTGTGTACTGGAGATTGGTGGAGAGGTGGAGAGTGTGTACTGGACATTGGTGGAGTGGTGGAGAGTGTGTGGTGGACTGGACATTGGTGGAGTGGTGGAGAGTGTGTACTGGACATTGGTGGAGTGGTGGAGAGTGTGTACTGGAGATTGGTGGAGTGGTGGAGAGTGTGTACTGGAGATTGGTGGAGAGGTGGAGAGTGTGTACTGGACATTGGTGGAGTGGTGGAGAGTGTGTACTGGACATTGGTGGAGTGGTGGAGAGTGTGTACTGGAGATTGGTGGAGTGGTGGAGAGTGTGTACTGGAGATTGGTGGAGAGGTGGAGAGTGTGTAGAGGTGGAGAGTGTGTACTGGAGATTGGTGGAGTGGTGGAGAGTGTGTACTGGAGATTGGTGGAGTGGTGGAGAGTGTGTACTGGAGATTGGTGGAGAGGTGGAGAGTGTGTACTGGACATTGGTGGAGTGGTGGAGAGTGTGTACTGGGTGGAGTGGTGTGGCTGGGTAGCGTGGTGGAGTTGGTGGAGATTTGGTGGAGGGGTGGAGAGTGTGTACTGGAGAGATTGGTGGAGTGGGTGAGAGTGTGTTACTGGCGAGGTGGATGGGGAGAGTGTACTGGAGATTGGTGGAGAGGTGGGTGAGAGTGTGTGGAGGGGGTGGAGAGTGTGTAATGGAGTTGGTGGAGTGGTGGGGGTGGCTGACTGGAGATTGGGTGGATTGAGGTGGAGTGAGAGTGTGTACTGGGATTGGTGGAGTGGTGGAGAGTGTGTACTGGAGATTGGTGGAGAGGTGGGGAGTGTGTAGGGTGGAGAGTGTGTACTGGAGATTGGTGGAGAGGTGGGGAGTGTGGTAGAGGTGGAGAGTGTGTACTGGAGATTGGTGGAGTGGTGGAGAGTGTGTACTGGAGATTGGTGGAGAGGTGGAGAGTGTGTACTGGAGATTGGTGGAGTGGTGGAGAGTGTGTACTGGAGATTGGTGGAGAGGTGGAGAGTGTGTAGAGGTGGAGAGTGTGTACTGGAGATTGGTGGAGAGGTGGAGAGTGTGTAGAGGTGGAGAGTGTGTACTGGAGATTGGTGGAGTGGTGGAGAGTGTGTACTGGAGATTGGTGGAGTGGTGGAGAGTGTGTACTGGAGATTGGTGGAGTGGTGGAGAGTGTGTACTGGAGATTGGTGGAGAGGTGGAGAGTGTGTACTGGAGATTGGTGGAGAGGTGGAGAGTGTGTAGAGGTGGAGAGTGTGTACTGGAGATTGGTGGAGTGGTGGAGAGTGTGTAGAGGTGGAGAGTGTGTACTGGAGATTGGTGGAGTGGTGGAGGTGTGTAGAGGGTGTACTGGAGATTGGTGGAGAGGTGGAGAGTGGTGTACTGGAGATTGGTGGAGAGGTGGAGAGTGGTGAGGTGTGTCGAGTGGACTGGAGATTGGTGGAGTGGTGGAGGGTGTGTACTGGAGATTGTGGAGTGGTGGAGAGTGTGTACTGGAGATTGGTGGAGTGGTGGAGAGTGTGCTGGAGATTGGTGGAGAGGTGGAGAGTGTGTAGAGGTGGAGAGTGTGTACTGGAGATTGGTGGAGAGGTGGAGAGTGTGTACTGGAGATTGGTGGAGAGGTGGAGAGTGTGTAGAGTGTGCTGGACATTGGTGGAGTGGTGGAGAGTGTGTACTGGAGATTGGTGGAGAGGTGGAGAGTGTGTACTGGAGATTGGTGGAGTGGTGGAGAGGTGTTTTAAGGAGGAGGAGGAGTGTAGGGTGATGTATAAGAGTGGAGAAAGATGTGCAGGAGATGCAGCCTGAAAGAGATCGGAGGAGTGGTGGCAGGAGGAGGTGGTGGAGCTAAACCCCATCAGATGGTGTACTGGAGATGAAGAAGAGGAGGAGAGTGAGAATATAATACGGTGGAAACTGAAGGAGAAAAGTGTGTCATCTGGACAGAGAAAAGAAGATAAAGAGACCTAGTGGTGGAATGAGGAATTGCAGGAGAGCATAAGCAGAACATTGTTGGAGAAGTGGGATCGGCAGAGAGATGAGGATTTGTAGTGGTTTTCCTGGCAGCGGAACAAAGAGAGAAAGGTGGATGATTTTATATATATATATATATATATAATTTTTTTTTCTTTTTTTAATTACATAAACTGTTACAGCAGGCTGCCACATGGGCGGCGCCACTGTGCAGATGTCGACCTTGCACTTACTCACTGAATGCACCAAATCCACACTCAAACCCAATTCCACCCCAAAATTAACATAATCATCCCTAATTTGAACTCCCTCTCATTCCCCCGACAAACTGCGCCACCTACAGGCGGAGCACAGAGAGAGCTGCACACTCACAGAACAATACACACACACACACACCACACCTATTTACAATATAAAGAACTAGTGACCACACACACACACACACACACACACACACAGAAGCCGGCAGAGATGGGAATCGAACCCCCAACCCTAGAGTTGTGAGGCGAATGTGCTAACCCCCCTCCCCCCCCCAAAAACTGTTTTTTATAACAATATAACAATAATACAACTTTTTATATACATGTGTGTGTGTGTGTGTGTGTGTGTGTGTGTGTGTGTGTGTGTGAGTGAGATAGGTAGGTAGATAGATAGATATACAGGTCAATAGACAGACAGGTAGATACATAGATAGATAGATACACAGATAGATAGAAAAGATGGAAATACAGATAAAAATACAGATAGATAGATAGATATACAGATCAATATATAGATAGACAATAAACAATTGTGTGTAATTTTGCAATGAAATGCAAAAAAATACATTATAAACATATATATACATATATGTATAATGTAATACATATTATACATATATATAACATATATATATTATATATATATCATATATATATATATATATATATATATATATAATATATATGTGTGTGTGTGTGTGTGTGTGTGTGTGTGAGATAGATAGACATACAGATAGATAGACAAACAGACAGATATGGCTAGACAGCCAGATAGATAGACACTGAAAGACAGACAGATAGATAGACAGATAGACAGATCAGACAGACAGACAGACATAGATAGACAGACAGATAGGGACAGACGACAGACAGACAGATATAGATAGACAAATAGATAGACAGACACAGACCGACAGACAGACACAGACAGACAGACATATAGATAGACACAGATAGACAGAAAGATAGACACAGACAGACAGATACAGATCAGTGTTCACTCAGTGTTTAGAGTCAGGATTTCCTCAGAGTTAATGACTCATACTGTAGATTAATAAACACATTAACTTATGTAATGCATGTCATTTCTTTTCCCACTTTATATTTATACCAGGAATTTCTAAAGAAAAGTTTTTAGTGCCCTCCCTATAACACACATTGGCCCCGCCCTCCTAGCACAAAGCTCCACCCCCAGATAGACACAGACAGAAAGATAGATAGACACAGACAGACAGATAGATAGACACAGACAGATAGATAGACACAGACAGACAGATAGACACAAACAGAAAGACAGATATACACAGACAGAAAGACAGATAGACACAGACAGACAGATATACACAGACAGAAAGACAGACAGACAGACAGACAGATAGACAGACAGACAGACAGATATACAGACAGACAGAAAGACAGACAGACACAGACAGACAGACAGACAGATAGATATATACAGACAGACATAGACAGACAGACAGATAGATATAGATAGATATAGACAGACAGACAGATATACACAATTGTTTGTTTGTTTGTTGAGATGAAAAGTAGATAGACACGTGTCCCGATACACAGACAGATTTTGGTAGATAGACACAGACAGATGTTGTTTACCCAGACATTAGATAGACAGCCGCTGTGTAACGGCGGAGATTAGCATGCTGGCTAATCCGCTCCCAAACACACTTCTTTACCTTGCCGGATTCCGCGACTCGGCGCGCAGCCGAACCCCGACACCGGAGGACCCGCGAGCAGCCTCGGCGCGAAGCTGTTACCGAGAGCGGAGCGCACTGCGCCCAGCGCCGTCCACACGGAGCCCATCACACAGCGCGCCGCCATGCTTCTTCCCCCGCGACCTTCACTTCCTGGGTGTTGCGCGCATGCGCGGTTCCGCGGCCTCGGAAAGAAGAAGGATGGGGCGTGTCGTTAAGCGGCCGTCGCCCCGCCCACCGACACGCCCACAACGTTCGAGTTCGTGTTAATTTCACGTGTAAGTTTATTAATTATATTCTATATTTAATTGCGCACGTGCTGCATGAATATATTCAATATATGTCAAAGTTGATGTGTTATTAACTCGTTAACGCAAATTGACTTTAACAGCACTAATGTTATTAACGTGTTATAACGCAGTGTGCATTACTATGTGAGTGATCTGCTCCTAAATAAACGTTCAGTGCATCCACTCACACTTCCTAAATTCCCCCCAATGACGCCCCCTATCTGCGCATTCACAACAGGTACGATCTCCTCACTATATTAGCGTATATTACCGTATGGAACCTTACGCAAGCGCATCGCATTCCCAAATCCGTATTACTGCAATAAAGCGCATTTTTACTGAACGCAATAAAGCGCTTCCGTATAACCTAAACACCGTATCACCAGTTTATATGGAAAAGCAACCGGAACACAATTCTTAAAGGAGCCACGTCCCATATTTTACACTTCAAACCAACACTAAACAAATAACATTATAATTAACAAGAAATTCATATGAACAGTTTCCAGAGTAAAATAAAAATGAAATAATTGATCATTTTATTAAAGGAAGAAATTTATATATATATATATAATTCCCAAAAAGCAGACAAAGCCACCTGTGGGAGATGTTACTTGATGATTAAGAACGTTGATTTGACCCGAGGCCTCCCGCTTTTACGTGAGTTTACGTTAAACCCTCGTGCATGACGACTCTACAGATCATATGGCTTCAAGTATGAGATCTCGAGTGGCCTGTTATAGAGCGACACACCGTTTCGAAGAGATTTGGGATTAACTGGAAGACAACAAACAAATCAGGGTGATATCCACAGCGGAACGTTTCGATGCACTTTTTTGTTCTGTGAATGCGAGCAGTAAGATTTGTGTGTAAAATGTGAGGCTTCTGTTTGCACAGTGGTTTAATATCCTCGTGTAAACGTTTGTGAAGCTGTGAAAACCGGGATTAACCATCCGGGTGGAGTTTTTATGTGGACAGACCTTTGTGTATTTTTTGGAGCATTTGATGGCCGACTGAATGGATGAGTTTCTATGGAGCTGTTTAAAGGGAGTCGAACAGACAACTGAAGGAATTTAGACATCAGACCATTACCTCCCACCATCACCTCCCACCATCACCTCCCACCATCACCTCTCTCTATCACCTCTCACCGCGCATCACCTCCCACCATCACCTCCCACCATCACCTCCCACCATCACCTCTCACTCCCATCATCACCTCTCACCCTCACCATCACCATCAACTCTCACTCTCACCATCACCTCCCACCATCACCTCCCACCATCACCTCTCACTCCCATCATCACCTCTCACTCCCACCATCACCTCCCACCATCACCTCTCACTCCCATCATCACCTCTCTCTATCACCTCTCACTCCCATCATCACCTCTCACTCTCACCCTCACCTCTCACCCTCACCATCACCTCTCACTCCCACCATCACCTCTCACTCCCACCATCACCTCTCACCCTCACCATCACCTCTCACTCCCATCATCACCTCTCACTCTCACCCTCACCTCTCACTCTCACCCTCTCACCAGTCTCACCCTCACCCTCACCTCATCACTCTCCACTCATCGATCACTCACACGTCCATCACCTCACCACCATCACCTCCCACCATCACCATCACCATCACTCTGACTACCATCACCTCCCACCATCACCTCAGCATCACCTCTCTTCTGCTATCGAATCAGCTCACCTCTCACCACATCACCTCCCACCACACCTCTCACTCCTCATCA
>JACRUU010000008.1:16866176-16886176 GCA_030449085.1 Kryptopterus vitreolus | reverse complement strand
TTCAGACAAAGACAATCTCGTTTATACACACACACACACACACACACACACACACACACACACACACACACACACACCCTTCTGACTTCGTCCTCTTCCCGAAGACGAAGATTCAGCTTGCTGTTTTTCAGGTCTTTTGGGCAAAGTTCAAATTGCAGGATGAATGGGGATCAGAGTGCAAGGTCAGCCGTGTTATGGCGCCCCCTGGAGGGGGGTCTTGCTCAAGAACCCAAGGGTGGCAAGCTTGGCGATAACCAGGGGCTCGAACCCCCGACCTTCTGATCAGTTTGCCAGCACCTTAATTACTGAGCGTTTGAAAGTGATAGTGTGGATAAATAAAGCGATTTGTGGTTACGTACATTGCGATTTCGGCAGCTACAATGCATACTTGACATGTTTCATACTAGCACATGTTCCCTCGAAGTGCAACCCAGATGGGATGACATCATCTCTCTGCCGTTTTTTTTTTTTTGGTTTTGTTTACCAGTAAAGCACCTCCACACCAGCACACCTCCGCCACCGTGCTTCACCATAGGAACCATACATTTCAGAACACATCCATTCCCCCTGTGCACAAGACTTTTATTTTAGAACCGAAAATCTCAAACTGGGACTCTTCAGACCAAAAAGTATTCAAAGTTGCCATGTTTGTTTGTTTGTTTACTGCTATTTTCTGTACCAATCACTGCTGGTCACTGTTTGGCCACCCAGACGAAAAAATTCCCCACAGGGTGACGGTGGCGAACCAGAAACTCGCCAAGACTTCACAGGGACCACGACAAGAAAAAGGGGGACCCCATATCCCCAAATAACATGTAAAATAAAAAAAACACTAAATTCTACTAATACCACTACTACTAATAAGAATTATATATATATATATATAAATATATATATATATATAATAAAGGGGCACGGTGGCTTAGTGGTTAGCACGTTCGCCTCACACCGCCAGGATCCGGGGTTCGATTCCCCGTCTCGGCCATGTGTGTGTGTGGAGTTTGCATGTTCTCCCCCCCCGTGCCTCAGGGGGTTTTTTCTCTCTCCGGGTTCTCCGGTTTCCTCCCCCGGTCCAAAAACATGCACGATAGGTTGATTGGCACCTTGGAAAATTGTCCCTAGTGTATGAATGTGTGTGTGAATGTGTGTGTGTGTGGTGAATGTGTGTGTGTGTGTGTGTGTTGCCCTGCGATGGGTTGGCATTCCATCCAGGGTGTATCCTGCCTTAATGCCCATAGACGCCTGAGATAGACACAGACTCCCCGTGACCCGAGGGAAGATCGAATAAAGCGGTAGAAAATGAATGAATGAATATATATATATATATATTATTATGGTTATTATTATTATTATTATTATTATTAAATTATTATTATTATTATTATTATTATTATTATAAATTATTGATGTATTTTCTCTGCTATCCTTGGAATGTATGCGCTTTGATTATCTCTTTGAGATTAAAGTAACTTTTAAAGCCGCTGTGTATAAAAATTAAAATTATTATTATTGTTATTATTAAATCATTAATTGATTTATTTTTCCTTCAATGTATAGAATGCTTTTTGAGATATAACTTTTGAAAAAACTTTTATATATATATATATATATATATATATATATATATATATTATGTATATATATTCTATTATATAATATATTATTATTAATTTATTATGAATGTATTAATGTATTTTTTAATTGTAAAAAGTTAGTGTTAATTAATTAAATGGTTTACCTTTCCTTTTAAAGCCACTATATGAGGAAAAAACCACCAATAGTGCTCACCGATCACACAGATCTTTGGAACCTGCAACCCCCCCCACACACACACACACACACATACGCACACACACACACACACACACCACACACACACACCACACACACACACACACACACACAATCCCTCACTAGGGACGTTTCCATGGCGTTTTCCATGAGAAGCATTTCCAAAAAAGATGACATGAATATACACGCACACACACACACACACACTCACACACACACACACAAAACACACACTCTACCAACACTCTTCCCTTTCTGTTCTCTTTCGATTCACCAGCTTCTTCCTCTGTCATGACCCGGGTAAAAAAAAATGGAATTTCGCAAATGCCGATTGCATCATCATCATCATCATCATCATCATCATCATCATCATCATCATCATCATCAATCATCATAATCGTCTGCCCATGTTCAGCAAGCCCATAAATTATTCAACTAATCTCTGGACATGTGATTCCCAAAAGTAAATGAGGAAATCGGAAACCACACTCCCAACAACACACACACACACACACACACACACACACACACACACACACACACACCACACACATTTCTATAAAAGAAAAAAAAATGCAATAATCATGAGTCATTTCCAAAAGAAGCCTATAGGGGGTGCTGTGGTGACTGAAGTCAGTGTTTGAGGGGTGATTAGACCAAATCCTGGGATATCTGACTTTTCCACGTGGGTTCTCCTTGGATACGTCGACACTTGTATCAGATGCCCTTGCTCCTAAACTAGGAAACCTGTGGCATTAATATGGGATGGAGTGGAGACCTGGGGGAGGTGGTAGTTCAGAAGGTCATATCTGAGAGCACCACGAGAGCCAAGACCTTAACCCTGAACCCATCAGCTGTAATTCAGCCTGGATGAAGGCGTCTGCCGAATGCCATAAATGCAAGACCTTGCTTTTATAGTGCCTTACTGGGATGAATGGGAATGCCGACTGCATCCCGGGCGCCTCTCCACCTCACCTACATCTCCACAAATCAATGTTAGATGTTCGACATCCAAGCGTCCGCCACAAACTTTTGCATCCCAAATCTCAAAGCCGTTTCCACCACACGGATAATCTGACAGTCGACACTCGTTTCGCTCTTACTGGATGTTCTGTTCTGTTCGGAATACAAAGACCAGGTTCCTTGGAAGAAGAAGAAGAAGAAGAAGAAGAAAAGAACCCTCTCTGGAGAATTGTGTCAGCCTGGTGAGCTTTGTCCTCCTCAGCTGGGGGTCGTTCTGGGGGACTCGAGATCTCACTCTCCGTCCGGACCTCCGTGTGACCGGGTGGTGTGTGTGGGGGGGGCGGACGAAACCACAACCCTGATTACGTACGGCGTGTTGTTGTTTTGCGGCCGGAGATGAGAGGTGTTGGGAAATCCGTGCACAGAGGGGAGGTGAGTGCTTTCTCAGGCTGAAGCATCTGGCTAATTAGGAGACACGCTGTTGCAAGACGATGAGTAGGGAAAAAAAAAAAAAGATGTTCGCACAACAGTGGACTTCCTGTTCAACATGGGACCAGAGACTCGTTACATAAAATACTGTTAATATACTATCAAAAAAGGGCCTTGCTCAAGGGCCCACTAGTGTGTGGTGATGGTGGGATTTGAACCAGTGGCCTCCTGGTCCAGAACCCAATGCCTTAACCACTGAGCTCCCACCTCTCAGGCAGCTTCCGGAAGATGTTCAATAGCTTTATAACAGGAGATCTACATGTACATTTACGCCCTTATCCAGAGTGACGTACACCTGAGCAGTTGAAGGTTAAGGGCCTTTCTCAAGGGCCCACTAGTGGCAGCTTTGTGGTTAGTGCCTTACCCACTGAACTTTCCCAGGCAGCTTTCTGAAGATGTTCAATAGCTGTATAGAAGGAGATCTACATTTACATTTACGCCTTTATCCAGAGAGACTTACACCTGAGCAGTTGAGGGTTAAGGGCCTTGCTCAAGGGCCCACCAGTGGCAGCTTTGTGGTGGTGCCTTACCCACTGAGCTCCCCTTCCTCCCAAGCGGCTTTCTGAAGATGTTAAATACTTATATGAGGAGATTCATTCCCATTGCTTGTGGGCCCACTAGTGGCAGCTTGTGGGATTTGAACCTGTGATCTTCTGGTCCAGCGGTCAATGCCTTAAGCACCTCCACACCAGCACCCCTCCTCCACCATGCTTCACAGTAGGAACCATACATTTCAGAAAGCATCCGTTCCCCCTGTGCACTAAAATCTCAAACTGGGACCCAGTTTGTGTCCAATGTCCATTCCTGGTGTATCTTGGTCCAAGCAAGCTTTGTTCACCATGAAGACCTGACCCATGCGTTCTCAGTTGAAACGCTTATGTTCCCAAGGCTGATAAACATACCCTGTGCATCAGAGACATCTGTTGCTCTTTCGTTTCTGAACAGGTCGTCACGAGACCCTCGTGAGAACTTCATGAGGAGTTCTTGAGAGTGAACGACTCATTTCTCTTTGAGTTCCTTGCTGGATTTGTACATTGCCAGGCCCTTCAGAAGGCCAGGAATGGCCGGGAATGAACTCCGGGAAATAAAAACATATCATTCCAGGTGATCCACGAGCTTTCCCTTGGACCCATCGGGAATGTCAATCGTATCACGTGTTGATAGTCACGTCTGCAGAATTCCATACGTCTGGTTGGGATGTCTACGGTGCATCCGCAGGAGAACGCATAAAAGTGGGAATGGGATTTCCATTTCAGGAACGATGCAGCTCGAAGAAGCATTAAGGACCCCCTGCTTTTCCACCCAGCAGCCGTAGTATGTAATAAGAGCCGAATGTGACAGACTGAACTGACACCTTGTCATCGTAGGAAGAAACCAATTTCTTCGCTTCATCCGTGGATTCAACGTTTGAACTAAAAGAGGACTTTATTTTTGCCAGCTGTTTATTTTTTATTTTTTTTGCTTGGACTGTTCACTGTGGGAACCAGACACTCCAGCGGTACCTTTATCACATCCTTTATCAACATCCATTAACGATGTGGTCTTCCGCCAGGCTTTGCTTAGGTACATCTGGAGTGGTATTTATCACATGTTCTGCTTGCTTTGCTTCATTTTTTTTTTTGGAACCTTAACATCCAAATGAACCCCAGTGGACTACTAATATTCTGGGCTACAGATCAGAAGGTCAAGGGTTCAAGGCCCAGCACTTCCATGCTGCCACTGCTGGGCCCTTGAGCAAGGCCCTAAACCACCAGGGTTGAAGTGGTCAACCCTGCAAATATGCGAGTTTCACTGTTGCGCCACATGTAAAGCAGATCCTTCGGTGCTCTGACTGGGGTGAGGGGGAAAGTGGAGGGGAATACCACTTGTCTTGCACATCTCTCCCAGGAGACCCGATTACACAGAAGATGGTCTCGTCTAGGTTTCTCCTCCAGACGCCTGGAAGCAATATCTTAATTCATTTTTCTTGGAAGAGGATCAATATGCCACATATGGTTCTTGGGCAAGGTTACATTAATCCCAGGTCTAAATGTACGAAATAAAACTGACTTCAAATTAAATACAGACATTTGTCAACACTGAACATGAATGTTCCTCCTGGCGATTGTGTTTTATTATACATGACTGCTGAGTTCTGATGGAAACGGATCTCCTGGTGAACAATGCTTGTGGGATGTGCTTTTTTTTCCACATTTAGCCTCAAATTTGCCTAATTTTTCCCATGTAGGATGAGGAGACCTGGTCATTCAGCATTGCATGCTTGCTTTGTAATATAATGTACCCTGTTTAGCTTGTTTGTTTGTTTGCTTGTTTTTGTAGAAGTGTTTCTGGAAGAGATAGGGTCTTCAGTCGTCGCTTGAAGATAGACAGTGACTCTGCTGTTCGGATGTCCAGGGGAAGTTCATTCCAACACCTCGGTACCAGAACAGAGAAGAGCCTTGATCTAAACTTACCTTGAGAAAAGGTGGAACCAGGCGAGCGGTGCTAGGTCCTCTCAGGTAGCAAGGTGTGGTACAGGGGGGGTGATGAGGTCTCCGAGATCCATTTTTGGCTTTGTAGGTGAGCAACAGTGCTTTGAATCTGATACCGGAAACCAGTAGGGGGCGCAGCAGTGGGGTGGTGTTGTAGGAGAGCTCGGGCAGGGTGAAACCAGTAGGGGGCGCAGCAGTGGGGTGGTGTTGAGGGAGAACTCGGGCAGAGAAGTCAGTAGGGGGCGCAGCAGTGGGGTGGTGTTGAGGGAGGGCAGGGTGAAGTGTGGTGGTGTTGTGGGACCAGTAGGGGGCGCAGCAGTGGGGTGGTGTTGAGGGAGAACTCGGGCAGATTGAAGTCAGTAGGGGGCACAGCAGTGGGGTGGTGTTGAGGGAGAACTCGGGCAGATTGAAGTCAGTAGGGGGCGCAGCAGTGGGGTGGTGTTGAGGGAGAACTTGGGCAGGGTGAAACCAGTAGGGGGCGCAGCAGTGGGGTGGTGTTGTAGGAGAGCTCGGGCAGGGTGAAACCAGTAGGGGGCGCAGCAGTGGGGTGGTGTTGAGGGAGAACTCGGGCAGATTGAAGTCAGTAGGGGGCGCAGCAGTGGGGTGGTGTTGAGGGAGAACCAGCTCGGGCAGATTGAAGTCAGTAGGGGGCGCAGCAGTGGGGTGGTGTTGAGGGAGAACTTGGGCAGGGTGAAACCAGTAGGGGGCGCAGCAGTGGGGTGGTGTTGAGGGAGAACTCGGGCAGATTGAAGTCAGTAGGGGGCGCAGCAGTGGGGTGGTGTTGAGGGAGAACTCGGGCAGATTGAAGTCAGTAGGGGGCGCAGCAGTGGGGTGGTGTTGAGGGAGAACTCGGGCAGATTGAAGTCAGTAGGGGGCGCAGCAGTGGGATGGTGTTGTGGGAGAACTCGGGCAGATTGAAGTCAGTAGGGGGCGCAGCAGTGGGGTGGTTTGTTGTGGGAGAACTTGGGCAGGGTGAAGTGTGGGGAGAACAGGGTTGAAGCCAGTAGGGGGCGCAGCAGTGGGGTGGTGTTGTGGGAGAACTTGGGCAGGGTGAAACCAGTAGGGGGCGCAGCATTGAGTTGGGCAGGTTGAAGGTCATGCTAATTCTATGAATATTGCATGCTTCCCTTCGAAGGCTCTGGAATAGTGATCGATAGCTTTAGTGGTTAAGGCATTGGACTTGGAATCTGAAGGTCATGAGTTCAAATCCCAGGCACACCAGGGCCCCCTAATTATTTAAATAGACGCTCAGTTGTCTGAAGTCGCTCTGGACATCTGCCAAATACCCTGAATGTAAATGTATAGTCAGAAGGTCACAGGTTCAAGCCCCAGCACCACCAAGCTGGGACCTACGGAAGCCTTGAGCATTCCAAATCATCTCAAAGTCGTTGTCATGAACACTTACTGTCATGTTCAACCCGACATGCTTTCTGTCCTTAGTTGCCCAGATAACACCATTTAAAACGATGGAATTCTCTCAAGGTCCTCCTGCTCGCTCTTTACAGTTTTGGATTATTTCTATGATTTACTTTGACGGTCCTCAATCCATCCATCATTCCAAATGTATGGCCTTGAAGGCCGTCTTTCTGAAGTGCAAATTGACTTGGCACCTTTAACTATGGGTTTCTCAGTGTAGTAGAGTTTACCAGACCTTCTTCACCACTTCTGGGTGCAACCGCCCTCCTCCCCCTCCCAACTCCTGATTCATCTTTGCACTTGCTGTCACATCAAGTACTGGGTGAAGTATCTCTTGGTGGATCTTTGTCCCTCCTTGGGCATTTATCTACCTGGAACGTACAATGACCAGGACGTGACACTGAAGCCCACATCTGCTGGACTTGGAGCCGAGACTCCCGACGCTTGCCAGCAGTGTATTGTATTCGAAATACTGAGGCCTAAATCAGATTCGTTTTCGGGATGCTAATGAAGCGTAGTGGTTCAACTCGGGTGTCCATGACTACAGATACAATGGCGTGCTTTGAAAGAAACTGTGATCATGTTCTGTTTTTTTTTTTTTTTTTGTATAATTGGTGTCGCCGCTCAATTAACCCCGGGGTCATCCTTGTAGCTGTGAAACGTGCACTTCAGGGTGGAGGAAAAAAAAAAAGAACCCACGGTTCACAGGCCCTCAGAAATCCGCTAAAAATGGACCAGCGGACAAAACAAAAATAGACAGCCAGACTAGAACAAGCGTGTCACAGATGTGCTAGTATTCAGATTCCTCTTTTGCTTACTAATTAGCAAAGCTAGTTAAAATGCTGTTGGGGCTGTAGAAGAGATCTAAAGGGGTCAGGGGTTGGGAGGGTGGAGGGGGGAGGGCGAAGAAGTAGGGGGTATCTCCTTTTATGAAGCTTATAGCAGGTGTTTTGAATTGCTTAAACATGGACCTGCTAACTGGGACGTCCTCTGGGGCTGTTACAGATAAGTAATAGACCAATGCATCACTGCTAATAATCCATCACCTTCCCGGGACCAGAAGAGTCCATTTAAGTCGAATAAATACATTTTACAGCTGTGGTGAGATGAAAAACACCTTATACATTCAAATCAAGCAACAACACTTTTATTGCCTTTGGTAGATGTTGTTGTCCAGAGCGACTTACAGCGAGCAGTGCGGAGTTACGGTCGATCCCAGCTTGGTGAATAGAACAGAATCACATATGCGTTGCATTGTTTACATTTACGGCATTTGGCGGAAGCCCTTATCCAGAGCGACTTACAATTGAGGGTTAAGGGCCTTGCTCAAGGGCCCACTAGTGGCCACTTGGTGGTGGTGGGGTTTGAACCCTGATCTTCTGGTCCAGAGGCCAACACCTTAACCACTGGGCTACCACCTCCCTTCAGCACATTACAACACCACAGTGAAATTGTTTTTTCTTTCTTCTTCGCATATCCCAGCTTGTTTGTTTGGATGCTAGGGTCAGCGCCCCCTGGAGGACAGTGTGTTAAAGACCTTGACCCAAGTGTGGCAGCTTGGCGATACCAGGGCTCGAACCTTCTGATCAGAAGCTCACTGAGCTACACCCCTCCTGAACCAATCCAGACCAGTAATCCGAACAGGTAAACAGGTATTGGAGCAGGGATGCAGGAGAACTCAACCCCTGTGAGATAATCCGTATATGGAGCTGGGATTTGAACTCATGACCTTTTTTTGACCATGAAGGCCAACATCCGAAACCACTGTGCTATCACCTCCCCCATCAGGCCTCACTGCAGTAGGGCTGTAAAACAGGAATCCAAGGCTGCAGTGATTTGAAGGCTTACATCAAGAACCTAATGCATAAAAGATATCAGACTTTGGATTAGAAGGCCAGGGTTTTAACACTAAGATGAACAAGGCCCTCAATCTTCAACATGTACACTTGCAAGTCACTTTGAATTGGAGAGTCTTCCAAATGCCAAAAAGGCAAATTTATTACATTTGTAATTTATTCATTTTTGATACACTATTATAGGGCACGGTGGCTTAGGGGTTATCACGTTCTCATTCGGGTTCGATTCCCGTCTCGGCCATGTGTGTGTGGAGTTTGTGCATGTTCTCCCTCTCCGTGCCTCAGGGTTTTTTTTTCTCCGGGTTCTCCGGTTTCCCTTTTCCTCCCCCGGTCCAAAAACATGCACGGTAGGTTGATTGGCACCTTGGAAAAATTGTCCCTAGTGTATGAATGTGTGTGTGTGTGTGTCCTGTGAAGGGTTGGTATTCCATCCAGGGTGTATCCTGCCTTAATGCCCATAGACACCTGAGATAGACACAGACTCCCCGTGACCCGAGGAAAGATCAGATAAAGATACACTCTTGTAATTACAGAATCCTGCATGAAACAAGACCCCAGGATCTCACCAGAGTTTGCGTTTGGAAGAAGTTTACCGAGACACTTTTGCAGATCGCTTCTTCCTTCCTTCATCCCCAAAAGTGTGGGGTGTTTTGTATATAGTCGTTGAAGAGCGGACGAGGGAATAGTGATGTATGAAAACATTAGTGGTGGAATGAAATCATGTTGGCCATGAATCCAAATCGAACTGGACGTAGCAGAAGTCGGCTCCCTCGGGAGAGCAGATGTCAACGTCGGGGTGTTTTTGTAGCTTTGCGGTAAGTGGGAGCTGTTTGCACATCGGATGTTCACTCATGGATCTGGGAGAGGGAAGTGTGTGTGTGTGTGTGTGTGTGTGTGTGTGTGTGTTTTTGCGGGGGTGGTGGTGGTGGTGGTGGTGATTTGGGGCGAGAATTCAAATAAATGAGAAAGGCCCGTTTCTTGCGACTCGGCATCTGGATCCCATCAGCGCTTCGCCCTTAGATTGTAACAGGAAACGCTAAGCAGGAACAAAGGAGACAGCTATTTTGAGGCTGTCACTAGAAGAAGCCTCCGCACTGTCTCGGGAAGCAAGCGAGCGCTTTCTTTAGGGTCGGGCTCCCTTTTTCTGGCCCGATATGAAGCAAGAGTACGTGACTTGGAGGATTCAGTTAATAAGATGGTAAACTGCGCCAACAACGACAACGTATTGCACAAGCCTAATTAGCACGCCTAATTCCCAAATCCTGTTTGTTTGGGAGGGGTGGGGTTGGGTGATAGTGTGTGTGTGTGTGTGTGTGGGGGGGGGGGGGGGGGGGCTGACACCTCTAGAAAATAGTATCTTGTGTGTGTATTTAGTGGTGCGATCACTATTCATTTTTCCGAACACATACCTGCTCCGCTCCATAGGGAGGATCGCTCCGATTCCAAATATGTACGTCGAACAAGCAGAAAGCCCAGGAGGACAAGTTAATGCGAACCAGATGCACCTTGTAACACGGCAGACGTGTCCAGGAAAAGCCTGACGTATATATCTGCATTATGTGAGGACGTAAATTACGCTCCTTTTTACTGTGCCAAGTCCATCCTAAAGCTTCGCACAGAACGAGCCCTGACCTCCATTCATTTCAATATGCAGTAATACCCATAAAACCTCAGGCTATTACATATATATATATATATATATATATATATATATATATATATATATATATATATATATATATATATATATGTATATATATAATTTTTTTTGCACACTGATGAATTGCTAGGATCTGCGAGTCAACGTCAAGCCAATATTATGTTTTTTTTCTGGATAGTTATTATAATAATGCACTTATTTTTGACCACAACAGAATGAGAAGTCATTTTAAACCCAATGCTCATACATTACATAGATGAGTTAACACCAAGGCATAGAGGGACACTTTATTATTATTTAATATAGCGCTTGGACATAAAAATGTAAAAGATGGTGGTGTATAAGTGTACGTTTATCCCTTATGAGCGAGCCGGTGGTGTCTGTGGTGAAGGAAACGCTCCCTGGAATGGAAAAGAAGAACCCTTGAAAGGACTCATGAGGGAACCTCGCGCCGACGAATGTGCGATTATTAAATGTAAACAATGCCGGGGTGATGAAATGTAATGTGAATTACATTCATGGGTCAGTGAAGTGAATCCCAATCCATCCTCGTAGGTTCTCAGATCTCAGAGGGCCGTAGATGAGGAACCCGAATGGCCTCCAATCCGATTGGCATTGTGCAATAGTGATGGGTCATTCATCTTTTTTTGAACGAATCTTTAACATGACTCAGACTCTGGTCCGAATCGTTCGTTGTTTTGTTCGCTCTTATAGACGCGGTGCATTACACAGGAAACAGGATTGAACTGTTCTGCTCACGAGTCTTCCTAAACTGAGTCGTTCGTGCTTTTGTCAGTGCATACGGGAGTCAAAAGAACCAACGACTCAGATTCGGAAGACTCGTGAGCAGAACGGTTCAATCCTGTTTCCTGTGTAATGCATTGTATAATGTATACGGGAGTCACGTGACAAAAGAACGAACGACTGCCTATTTATCGTTTATCGTAATATTTAAATTACTGGAACTATAGGCAAAATGCGTTTACGTAGACGTGTTGGGGGTCTGTGAACTCCCCCTAAAAAAAAGATTTGTTCATTTTGATGAACGAGATTCAAAGAACCGAGTCACTCAAATGATCCAAACTTGTAATGTATGTCATTTGACAAGGGCAATAAACATAATTAAGGACAACGGTGAGACTGGCCATGTAAACAACAACATTTTGAGCCAGACGATGGCTCCAGAGTCTACTGACATCAGGACGTAACTGATCATGCATCCACTTTCATTCCCAGGATCTGAAGAAGATGTTACCTGGGTGTCTTCAGGGCCAGCAACTGGTTTTTATGGCCAAAACTCGGTTATCCATGAAAGGAGAGTTGGTACGAACTTTTCAGAAGTGATAAAGGGATAGAAAGTGATCGCTCCATGGTTAAGGCATTGGAAGGTTGTGAGAAACATCTTCTGTATTGATCTAGCATCATATATTCATTCATTCATCTTCTAGCGCTTTATCCGATCTTCCCTCGGGTCACGGGGAGTCTGTGTCTATCTCAGGCGTCTATGGGCATTAAGGCAGGATACACCCTGGATGGAATGGCCAACCCATCACAGACACACACACACACACACACACACACACACACACATTCATACACTAGGGACAATTTTCCAAGGTGCCAATCAATCTACCGTGCATGTTTTTGGACCGGGGGAGGAAACCGGAGAACCCGGAGAAAAACCCCCTGAGGCACGGAGAGAACATGCACAAACTCCACACACACATGGCCGAGCCGGGAACCCTGGCGGTGTGAGGCGAACGTGCTAATCACTAAACCACCGTGCCCCTAGCATATATATATATATATATATATATATATATATATATATATATATATATATATATATATCTCTATATATATATATATATATATATATATATGCCATGTGGTGCTCTCTCTACCCCGAAATGTAAGTAAAGTCTTTTGAATAACCGGGGGTCTCTGTTTTCACGTCTGGACGGGGAGGCTTGTAACCCTCAGATCGCGGCGGTTGATTGCGGTGGAACGGCTCCAGAATGCTTCCTAAGAGCTCAAGGACCTTTGACTGGAAATTCAATTACCTTCCTGCGTCCTGGTGGTCACGTGCGAATACTTTCAGCCGAATAATTTAACCACTCGTGGCAGCAAGGCCACATGGCCGGGATGGAGAGGACCTCTCTACGATAGAGACTGAGCAGGAAGCGCCCTGGTGAACGTCTCCAGGAAGCACCGTGAATAATAAAGATTTATTTTTCCACTTTAAAAGATAAAGATAGACCAGAATGGGTTACCAAATGGTATTTCCTTACTGTACGTTTTCTGGAAGGAATGCACCGGTGGCTTCGTAAAATGCAGCGTGACACGTAATGCCACCGCTTACAGTCACTTCTTTCATCCTTTACCACAGACTCCTTACACGCTTTACACAAACCGTCCCTTTTTTTTTTTCACAACGCTGTGAAAATCCCACTCTGCCCTGCCAAACCCGTTTTTTTCTTTTCCCTTCCTCTTTCTCGTATCGCATTCTTTGGCACGCCACGCTGCGTATTGTGGTCGCTAGCAACCAAGGAAACGCATTGCTACACTGTCCCTTACTCTTTCCCAATAAGAATTCAAAATGTCATTTATCTTATCCCAAGTGCATTGTTTCAGCTTCGTTTGATTGTCTTTCGTTTACTTTGGCTTCCAGAGCCTGGAAAGGAGTGGCGGGTGGGCGAAAACGGGTCCGACCGCTATTTGACTCCAGAATAAGGGGAGAAAATGTACCCCAAATATTTTTTATTCTCTTTGTAAAAGCGTGTGCACTGGCATGCAGACCTGTTCCAGCAGGACATCACATTCTCTTGCCTCTTGTAGTGTCAACCTATGGAACGAGCGTCAAACGCTGATGAACCCCAGGCCTCCTCGTCTTACCCTCCTTTAAAAAAAAAAAAAATGCGTAATATCCACCCAGATTAACAAATAAGGACTGGAAGTGGAACGGAATGCTTTGAAAAAGCTTCACGTACCAATTTCATGCCCGCCGTGTTTCGTCCGTATAGTGTCTGTATAATTGTGCATTCTAAGAATAGTCTGGTTTCCCCTTAAATGAACTCTGTGGGGAAAAAAAAAAAAACAACAACTCATGTTCAAGGCCACACTTGCGTTCGAAAGCATATGGATTCATATTCTGTCAGAAGTCATCTCCGTTTCTTTTTGGCTCCAACCCAGTGCGGAAAAAGAACCCGGAATGCGCAGAATCCCGTCTCCCCGAGGTCCGCCGACTGGAGACGTTAGCTAAAATCAGCGCCGTTTTCCATTCGGTTTGAATGATCGGAATCAGATGTTTGAGGTACCGGGTTGATCAGGGTCGACCTAGCGATTGTAGGGCAACTACGGGAACGATTCATGTGAGTTAAATAGTCTGAGAAAAGTCCATCCGTGTGGAATCTCAAGGAGCAGAACCTTGGGAAGGAACCGGGACGCCACGCGAGGATCTTGCACGTAAACGGAAGCGGTTGACGCATTGGAAAGTCGTGAGCACCATTAAACTTCCCATTTTTGAGAGTTGCATCATCTTAACATCATCCTCCTGCACAGGCGTATAAATGAGATGAGCCCTTTTTGGATAAGAAAGGCTTGTTTTGGGGGGTGCTGTCCAGCTTGTTATGGAGGCTCCGGCGGATGCGGCCTCATCCTCGCGTGATTGAGGGGCCCGTCGCTCCACAGGCAGTTTTCAAGGCCGATATGGACTCATTGAAGTCAGAGCTTCTGTCCTCATTAAGGTCCGAAATCACCGAGATTTTGAAGGCGGAACTGCTTACATTGCAACGTACACTGGGTGAAGATTTATTAACGAACTGCAGGTTCGAGCAGGGCCTCAGCTGTGAACGAGGCGGCGGTGCGGGAGTTTAAAGATCACCGTGGCCAGAATGGAGCGCTCACGCTCGGTTTGCTCTGATGAGATCGCTGCAACGCGACGTGAAATACAACATCTCACTGCTGATTTCATTCAAACGGAGAGCAAATGCCAGGATCTGGAAGCTAGATCGCGGCTCTATAACGTCCGGATAACCGGTGTTCCTGAGGGCCCCGATAGTTCTGCGACCCATTTGAAGGAGGCACTGGCTCTGGAAAAGCTATTTCCGGACGAGCTATTGTGGCCAGACTTCATTATCATAGCGACTGCGTTGATATGTTACATCGTGCCAGCAGATTAAATTCAAGAAAGCCTTGTTTTTATGGACTGGAGATACCACAGGAATCAACTCCATTAAACAAGGAGGGTATATATGGGCTTGAGATTGGACTTTGAAGGTTCAGGTGGGAAGGTGGTAGTACAGACGTTTAGGCAGTGGCCTATGGAGGGATAGGAACCCGGACGACGTGAGGAAAATGCACGTAAACCTTTCGTACATCAGTCCCAACCAGCACTTCTTATCCAAGATGGAACGTCTTTTATCCAGGTTTTCTTTCCACACATTGATTTACAGCCCAGAGGAAGTTGATGTCCAGATGATTGGATGGAAAGTAGGGACCTGGATATATACACAAGGAGTTTCTACAACCGTGCTCAGTGTAATATACAGCTCCACCAATCCCATGTTTCTAGCTGTAATAGCATCCAGGGAAGACCATCTACCATGTTTTGGATGTGGGACTAGGAGGCCTAGCTTGCGATCTACATTCCAGGCCATTCCAAAGTTCTTCCAAAGGGGCTGGGGGCTCCAGGGTTCCTCCGCTCCGAACTCATCAGAGCATGTCACCAACAGGACCTCGGTACGTGCCGGAGCAGGAAAGGCTCGTCCCCGAAGTCGTCAAAAATACACTCTGGCGTTAACACGGACATTCCCCGACGGGAACGAAGGGGCCTTGGCGGCGAAAAACAGCCCCAAATCATTATCCCGTCTTCCGCACTTTTCCTCTTGGCACTCGGTATTCCTAAAGGTAGCATTCTCATTTACATCCAGGGCGACTTACAACTGAGGGTGAAGGGCCTTGCTCAAGGGCCCACTAGTGGTGGGATTTGACCCTGCGATTTTCCAGTCCAGAGGCCTTAACCACCGAGCTCCAACCGCCCCTCGTTCCTCTCCGGGTTCTCCCCAGTGCAGACTTGTCCACCAGTCTCGTGACCACATCTTGTGATCCTGTTGTTGCTTCCCGGGCCGCTCCGGACCTCGGAATGGAGTGACGCAATATCAGTTTTACACGATCCATCAAGACGCGCTTCCATTTCACAATCATTGCACTTCCAGGGGGCCGAGGGCAATAAATTATACACTATACACCCCCGTGATGCATCGTATGACAACGAGATTTTCAATATGACCCTTTTACTAGATGAAGATTTCCATAAATGAACGTATATGACGACGACGGCGGTTAAGCCCTCAGTAATTGTTAACATCTGGAGCTTCTAACACGGTTCGTGTCTTTCTGTACGCCAATAATTTGCCCTGGTGATGCTTTGCTTGCTTGCGTATGGAAGTACGAGGGAAATGACCGGGCTCAAACATCTGGGCTGGTGACGGTTACAAGGGACCCATTTCTCTGGGTTTTTCCGTCGCTAGGTCTTCGTTTTACGGCACCCCCGAGATCGTTTCCACTTATCAGCTAATTCTTCAGGGCAGGACTCGCGTCCACGGCGTGTGATGATATATACGTCTCAGTGTGTGTTTATTATGTGTGTATGATTATGGTAAAAGTGCTCAGGGGTCACATCTGGTCATTCCCGTTACTGGTAAAACGATTACGCAGTAACGTGGTCAGATAGATATTAATGATAAGGTGACGGAGAAGGAACGAGTGGAGGAGAGTTATGAGAGGGAAACGTGAGCGCTGCTGTTGCCCCTGTACGAGCGCAGGGGAACACCTGGCGTCAATCAGCTCTTTATAATAGTAATGGCTTTCACATGAGGGAGTCGATGTTTCAATAAGAGGGGAAAAAAAAAACGACTTTTACTTTTCTTTCTTTTAAATAAAGTGATTAATAAACGTGAGCCATTTTCATGTACACTGCGGGGACGGCGTGAAGTCCCCACGAAGTCCCACAAAGTTCTACGATTGCACGAGTGGTTTAACATTGCTGGAAGATGATGAGAGATCAGGGAGACCTTCGACAAGCTCAACCACAGAACACCTCCAAACTTGGATTATTTGGAAACTTTTCGTGTTTGGATCAGTTTTGGATTTTTTGAAATCTTCTGGATTTTTTGGAATCCTTTAGATTTGTATTATTTCATATTTTTTGGAATCCTTTTGGATCCTTTTGGCTTTTTTGGAATCCTTTTGTATTTGTATCCTTTTAAATTTTTTGAATATTTTGGATTTTTTGGAATATTTTAGATTTGTATTATTTCATATTTTTGTAATCCTTTTGGATCCTTTTAAATTTTTTGTAATCCTTTTGGATTTTTTGGAATCCTTTTGGATTTTGATCCTTTTGCATTTGAAATCTTTAGATCCTTTTACATTTTTTGGAATCCTCTTGGATTTTTTGGAATATTTTATATTTGTATTCTTTTGGATTTTTTAGAATCCTTTTGGATTTGGATCCTTTTGGATTTTTTGGAATCTTGTGGATTTTTTGGAATCCTTTTGGATGTTTTGGAATATTTTAGATTTGTATTATTTCATATTTTTTGGAATCCTTTTGGATCCTTTTGGCTTTTTTGGAATCCTTTTGTATTTGTATCCTTTTAAATTTTTTGAATATTTTGGATTTTTTGGCATCCTTTTGGATTTTTTGGAATATTTTAGATTTGTATTATTTCATATTTTTGTAATCCTTTTGGATCCTTTTAAATTTTTTGTAATCCTTTTGGATTTTTTGGAATCCTTTTGGATTTTGATCCTTTTGCATTTGAAATCTTTAGATCCTTTTACATTTTTTGGAATCCTCTTGGATTTTTTGGAATATTTTATATTTGTATTCTTTTGGATTTTTTAGAATCCTTTTGGATTTGGATCCTTTTGGATTTTTTGGAATCTTGTGGATTTTTTGGAATCCTTTTGGATGTTTTGGAATATTTTAGATTTGTATTATTTCATATTTTTTGGAATCCTTTTGGATCCTTTTGGATTTTTTTGGAATCCTTTTGGATTTTTTGGAATCCTTTTGGATCCTTTTAAATTTTTTGGAATCCTTTTGGATTTTTTGGAATCCTTTTGGATTTGAAATCTTTAGATCCTTTTACGGTTTTTGGAATCCTCTTAGATTTTTTGGAATCATTTTGTATTTTTTAGAATCCTTTTGCATTTGGATCCTTTTGGATTTGGATTCTTTTGGATTTTTTGGAATCCTTTTGGATTTGAATTCTTTTGGATCCTTTGGAATGTTTTGGAATCCTTTTGGATTCTCCGAAGATCACAGAAGGTGAAACACAGACAATTAAAGTACTTTCTTGTACTTTAGAGGCAGATCTGAAACCTCGTACAGTTATACACACATACTATTCCACTACTAACGGGTTCAACTTGTGATTTTACGATGATGACAAAATTTATATTCACATCGGTGTGAAATCCGAATGTACTTTGCATATTTGACCATTTATCAGAATTCCAATTGGGAAGTTCTGTAGAAGAACCACATCTGGTCAGGAATGTCGGGTGTCCGGATACTTTTGGCGTTGCTGTATATACACTGTGTGTTTCAGTCATGTGGATGCGCTGGGCCAGATGTGTTTGGAGGAGAAGTGGGTAATTGTTTGGACAGCAGTGTGTTTAAGTGTGTGTGTGTGTGTGTGTGTGTGTGTGTGTGTGTGTATAAGTATATTACTCTCACGCATGTTTATGAGGAACGTTCCTGGCGATTACATGTGCAACTTCACATGTTAGAACGATCCTGAACATCTCTAATGGAGATCTGAGTGTGTGTGTGTGTGTGTGTGTGTGTGTGTGTGTGTGTGTGTGGGTGTGTTGGACTGGACGTTCCTGCTTTTAAACACATTTGGGATGAATTTAATGCCACCTCAGATGTTCTCAACACGAACGAGGATGAGTTCAAATCCAGTGGAACATCTCCTGAGAAGCTTCTCGTGGGAGCACATGCGGAACGGGGACCTTCCCGGAATCTTCTCCTCGGCAGAGGCCACTAATCTTCATTGTTCTCCGCTGGTGCGAGCCGAGGAAAGAGATAAAAGCATCTAAGCTACTTACTCCCGAGGAGTGCGTTTTCCTCAGCGGCCCTCCCACTCCTTCCTCGTCTGCTTGGATTCCGCAGATAAGACGCGCTTTAAAGGTGAACGTGCGCTGACCCCTGTCCGCTACGGCTCACCGTGACCTTTTCTGGCGCTGATAATCGCTGGCTATCTGCGTGTTTGTATACGCTCCAAACCCCCCCCCCCGAAACAAAACCGGAACAGACAAACAAACCGGGCCGAGATGTAAACAGGTCTCACCACACACGAAGAAGAAGGAGGTCGACGGAAAACACCGCTAGCCTAGAACTAGCCTGACCTTCCTGATCTTCAACATTCAGGACCTCTGCATTCTGGGACCTCCATCCACTCGTCCAGCAGCACGCTCCTCCGGATTTAGTGGAGATTTGAGCTGCAAACGTCCACCTTTAGTGGCTTCTATAAAGCAGAAGATCTTCCTCGGATCTTCATCAAGCTCCAGGAGCATCGTCATCATCATCATCATCATCATCATCATCCTGGAACGAGAACGAGGTACGATCAGTGTGTGAGAGATGAAGGACCTCTCGAGAACCTCAGGAACCTCTGTGGTGCACGACCCCCAGTGCTGTCACTTTATTATGTTGTTTTTATCCGCCACACCTTAAAAGTCGCTCCGTTAACTCCTCGTTCATTACAATGTTATTTGTTTATTGTTGGTTTGAAGTGTAAAATATGGGACGTGGCTCCTTTAAGAATTGTGTTCCGGTTGCTTTTCCATATAAACTGGTGATACGGTGTTTAGGTTATACGGAAGCGCTTTATTGCGTTCAGTAAAAATGCGCTTTATTGCAGTAATACGGATTTGGGAATGCGATGCGCTTGCGTAAGGTTCCATACGCTAATATACGCTAATATAGTGAGGATACTGGGGAATTTGGGGAAATTTAGGAAGCGTGAGTGGATGCACTGAAGTGTCTTTATTTATTTCTTCTTTTATTGTTCTTTGTTGTCGTTCATTCGCACAACACAGCGCAGAGTGATGGAGCAGATCACTCGCATGGTAATGCATCACTCACATTGGAAATGCATTGCGCTTCCGTAAAACGGATTTGGCAATGCGATGTACTTCCATAATATGGATTTGGGAATGCCATGCTAATATGGATTTGGAAATGCATTGCGCTTCCGTAAAACAGATTTGGGAATGCAATGAGCTTCCGTAATACTGATTTGGGAATGCGATGCACTTCCGTAAAATGGATTTGGGAAT
>JACRUU010000008.1:16818676-16856176 GCA_030449085.1 Kryptopterus vitreolus | reverse complement strand
TCTCTATGGGGCCGGAATGTCGCGAATTCCTTGAAATTCCGAACAGGTGTGGGGTTCGGGAGGTATATGATCGTGATCCACTCCGGATCCACTACGAGTGGATTTGCACATATGTGCATGTCGGACGCTCACAGGCCCGAACTGTGAGGCACGAAAATTTCAACCCCATTCATTTTCTATGGGAAAAAATTCCCACTTTTTGGCCCCGGGTTCGGAATTCCGCGGGGAGATTCCTTATAAAAGTAACAGCACGCATCACACCATCGCATATGAGGTACACCGTGACATTAAGAGTGATGCCAATTTATTGGTGAGACAATTGTGAGACTTGTAAGTGTGGTGAGATCTTATCTCTATCTCCATGGATCTTATTAAGTCTGATGGATCTTTAAATGGAATTGCGTAGAAATGGAATCGTGCAGTGGAATGGTCATGGATCCTGGGATCCTGATGGATCCTTGCGTAGAAATGGAATCGTGCATGAAAGGGGGATCAGGTATGAAAGCATCTGAGTAGTTTATATTGAGATTGTGTGTGTGTGTGTGTGTGTGTGTGTGTGTGTGTGTGTGTGTGTGTGTGTGAAAAACGAGACCTAGGACGTAAGTCAAAGGGCTTTTGTGCTCATTTTGATCTCTTGTACTCATCACGTTGCAGGTATTCTAAGCGGCTGGCACTCAAGTTGTTACCTTTATTTATGTGTTTGTTTGTTTGTTGATTTATTTATTTTTTACGAAATCCAATGTCTCCATTCAGAACGTGCAGGACGGGACACGCCTCATTCACATCTTTAGCGATGGCGTCTCGGGACAGGAAGAGACAAGAGGTTATTCTGTGGCTTTGTATATGAAGGGTGTCTGGATTGTGGCCCCTTTTTGTGTCCCTTTTTTTTGGAGTTGAATACATTAAACTGATTAGACTGAGAGTAGACTAGCATTAGTATTTAAATAGAGTTCTCCTTGAAGAACACACACTCGTGTTTCCGCTCGGATGTGACCAGATTCCCGGTGTGGGAATTGATCTGAGAGCCTCTATTATGGACCCTTTAACCACATCTGAAAAGCCACTAGATTTGGGGTTTATCACATGCACAAAACCCTCACAAACAAGGTCTGGTCTGTAGTGAGGTGTTTTGGTCTGTAGTGAGGTGTTTTGGTCTGTAGTGGGTGTTTTGGTTGTAGTGAGGTGTTTTGGTCTGGTGGGGTGTTTCTGGGTGGGTGGTGTTTCTGGTCTGTGGTGGGGTGTTTGGGAGGTGTTTCTGGTTGTGTGGTGTCTGGGTGTTTCTGGTCTGTGGTGAGGTGTGTTTTTTGGTCTGTGTGGGGTGTTTCTGTCTGTATTGGGGTGTTTCTAGTTTGTGTGGGGTGTTTCTGGTCTGTGGTGGGGTGTTTCTGGTCTGTGTGGTGGGGTGTTTTGGTCTGTGGTGGGGTGTTTTGGTTTGTGGTGGGGTGTTTCTGGTCTGTGGTGGGGTGTTTCTGGTCTGTGGTGGGGTGTTTCTGGTTTGTGGTGAGGTGTTTCTGGTCTGTGGTGGGGTGTTTCTGGTCTGTGGTGGGGTGTTTCTGGTCTGTGAGGTGGGTGTTTCTGGGTGTGAGGTTCTGGTCTGTGGTGGGGTGTTTCTGGTTTGTGGTGGGGTGTTTCTGGTCTGTGGTGTGGTGTTTCTGGTCTGTGGTGGGGTGTTTCTGGTTTGTGGTGGGAGTTTTTCTCTGTTTGTGTGAGGTGGGGGTTTTCTCTGGTCTGTGGTGAGGTGTTTCTGGTCTGTGGTGGGGTGTTTTTGGTCTGTGGTGGGGTGTTTCTGGTCTGTGGTGAGGTGTTTCTGGTCTGTGGTGAGGTGTTTCTGGTCTGTGGTGGGGTGTTTCTGGTCTGTGGTGGGGTGTTTGGTGGGGTGTTTTCTGGTTTGTGGTGGGGTGTTTCTGGTCTGTGGTGTGGTGTTTTTGGTCTGTGGTGGGGTTTCTGTTTCTGGTCTGTGGTGAGTGTTTCTGGTCTGTGGTGAGGTGTTTCTGGTCTGTGGTGGGGTGTTTCTGGTCTGTGGTGAGGTGTTTCTGGTCTGTAGTGAGGTGTTTTGGTCTGTGGTGGGGTGTTTCTGGTCTGTGGTGAGGGTGTTTCTGGTTTGTGGTGGGGTGTTTCTGGTCTGTGGTGTGGTGTTTCTGGTCTGTGGTGGGGTGTTTCTGGTTTGTGGTGGGGTGTTTCTGGTCTGTGGTGTGGTGTTTTTGGTCTGTGGTGGGGTGTTTCTGGTCTGTAGTGGGTGTTCTAGTGTTGTGGTGGGGTGTTTCTGGTGTTTCTGTGGTGGGGTGTTTCTGGTCTGTCTGTAGTGTTTCTTCGGGTGTTTTGGGGTCTGGTGGGGTTTTCTCTGGTCTTATTAGTGGTAGGTGTTTTTGGGTCTGTTTAGTGGGGTGTTTCTGGTCTGTGTGGTGTTTTCTGGTGAGGGGGGTGTTTGGTTTTCTGTCGTGAGGTGTTTTTGTGGGGTCTGTGGTGGGGTGTTTTCTGGTCTGTTTGTGAGGTGTTTCTTTTGGTCTGTGTGAGGTGTTTCTTCTGGTCTGTAGTGGAGTGTTTTCTGGTCTGTTTGGGGGTGTTTTTCTAGTTTTGGTGGGGTGCTTTCTCATCTGTTGTGAGGTGTTTCTAGTTTGTGGTGAGGGTGTTTCTGGGTGGGGTGTTTCTGTCTGTGTGGGTGTTTTTCTGTCTGTTGGTGGGGGTTTCTGTCTTCTGGTCTGTGGTGGGTGTTCTGGTCTGTGGTGATGTGTTTTTGTTGTGGGTGGGGTGATTTTGGCAATCGGTGGTGGGTTTTCTGGTCTGTGGGGAGTGTTTCTGGTTGTGTTTGGGTGTTGTCTGGTCTGTGGTGGGGTGTTTCTGGTTTGTGGTGGGGTGTTTCTGGTCTGTGGTGTGGTGTTTCTGGTCTGTGGTGGGGTGTTTCTGGTTTGTGGTGTTTCTAGGTGTTTCTGGTCTGTGGTGGGGTGGTGAGTTTCTGGTCTGTGGTGAGGTGTTTCTGGTCTGTGGTGGGGTGTTTCTGGTTTGTGGTGGGGTGTTTCTGGTCTGTGGTGTGGTGTTTCTGGTCTGTGGTGGGGTGTTTCTGGTTTGTGGTGGGGTGTTTCTGGTCTGTGGTGTGGTGTTTCTGGTCTGTGGTGGGGTGTTTCTGGTTTGTGGTGGGGTGTTTCTGGTCTGTGGTGTGGTGTTTCTGGTCTGTGGTGGGGTGTTTCTGGTCTGGTCTGTGGTGGGGTGTTTCTGGTCTGTGGTGAGGTGTTTCTGGTCTGTAGTGAGGTGTTTTGGTCTGTGTGGGGTGTTTCTGGTCTGTGGTGAGGTGTTTCTGGTCTGTAGTGGGGTGTTTCTGGTCTGTATTGGGGTGTTTCTACTTTGTTGGGGTGTGGTGGGGTGTTTGTGGTGGGGTGTTTCTCATCTGTTGTGAGGTGTTTCTAGTTTGTGGTGGGGTGTTTCTCATCTGTTGTGAGGTGTTTCTAGTTTGTGGTGGGGTGTTTCTCTGTGGTGATCTGTTGTGAGGTGTTTCTGGTCTGTAGTTTGTGGTGGGGTGTTTCTCATCTGTTGTGAGGTGTTTCTAGTTTGTGGTGGGGTGTTTCTGATCTGTGGTGGGGTGTTTCTGGTCTGTGGTGAGGTGTTTCTGGTTTGTGGTGAGGTGTTTCTGGTCTGTGGTGGGGTGTTTCTGGTCTGTGTGAGGTGTTTCTGGTCTGTGGTGGGGTGTTTCTGGTCTGTGGTGTGGTGTTTCTGGTCTGTGGTGGGGTGTTTCTGGTTTGTGGTGGGGTGTTTCTGGTCTGTGGTGTGGTGTTTCTGGTCTGTGGTGGGGTGTTTCTGGTTTGTGGTGGGGTGTTTCTGGTCTGTGGTGGGGTGTTTCTCATCTGGTTGTGAGGTTTTCTGGTCTGTGGTGGGGTGTTTCTGGTCTGTGGTGTGGTGTTTCTAGGTGTTTCTGGTCTGTGGTGAGGTGTTTCTGGTCTGTGGTGTGGTGTTTTTGGTCTGTGGTGGGGTGTTTCTGGTCTGTATTGGGGTGTTTCTACTTTGTGGTGTTTCTGGGTGTTTCTCATCTGTTGTGAGGTGTTTCTAGTTTGTGGTGGGGTGTTTCTGATCTGTAGTGGGGTGTTTCTGTGGTGGGGTGTTTCTGGTCTGTGGTGTTTCTACTTGTGAGGTGTTTCTGGTCTGTGTGTGGGGTGTTTTTGTTTTGTGGTGGGAGTTTTTGTTTTGTGGTGGGGGTTTTCTCTGGTCTGTGGTGGAGTGTTTCTGGTCTGTGGTGAGTGTTTTTTTGGTCTGGGATTGGGGTTCTTGTTTGTGGTGGGGTGTTTCTGGTCTGTGGTGTGGTGTTTCTGGTCTGTGGTGGGGTGTTTCTGGTCTGTGGTGGGGTGTTTCTGGTCTGTGGTGAGGTGTTTCTGGTCTGTGGTGGGGTGTTTCTGGTTTGTGGTGGGGTGTTTCTGGTCTGTGGTGTGGTGTTTGTTTCTGGTCTGTGGTGGGGTGTTTTTCTGGTGGGGTGTTTCTGGTTTGTGGTGTTTCTGGGTGTTTTGTGGTGGGGGTTTTCTCTGGTCTGTGGTGTGGTGTTTCTGGTCTGTGGTGGGGTGTTTCTGGTCTGTGGTGGGGTGTTTCTGGTCTGTGGTGAGGTGTTTCTGGTCTGTGGTGGGGTGTTTCTGGTCTGTGGTGAGGTGTTTCTGGTCTGTGGTGGGGTGTTTCTGGTCTGTGGTGAGGTGTTTCTGGTCTGTGGTGGGGTGTTTCTGGTCTGTATTGGGGTGTTTCTACTTTGTGGTGGGGTGTTTCTCATCTGTTGTGAGGTGTTTCTAGTTTGTGGTGGGGTGTTTCTGGTAGTGGGGTGTTTCTGTGGTGAGGTGTTTCTGGTCTGTGGTGGGGTGTTCTGGTCTGTGGAGTTTTTTCTGGTCTGTGGTGAGGTGTTTCTGGTCTGTAGTGAGGTGTTTCTGGTCTGTGGTGAGGTGTTTCTGGTCTGTGGTGAGGTGTTTCTGGTCTGTGGTGGGGTGTTTCTGGTCTGTGGTGAGGTGTTTCTGGTCTGTGGTGAGGTGTTTCTGGTCTGTGGTGGGGTGTTTCTGGTCTGTGGTGGGGTGTTTCTGGTCTGTGGTGAGGTGTTTCTGGTCTGTATTGGTGTTTCTAGTTTGTGTGGGGTTTTCTCATCTGTGTGAGGTGTTTCTGTTTGTGTGGGGTGTTTCTGGTCTGTGGTGAGGTGTTTCTGGTCTGTGGTGAGGTGTTTCTGGTCTGTGGTGAGGTGAGGTGTTTCTGGTCTGTGGTGGGGTGTTTCTGGTCTGGTGTGGTGTTCTGGTGTGGTGGTTCTGTGGGTGGGTGGGGGTGGTGTTTTCAGGGTGTTTCTGATTTGTAGTGATTTCCAGTCTAGTGCCGGGGCTCACAGAGACAGACCTCGGTGCTCGTTCTCATAGTGAACGCACATGCACACACACACACACACACACACACACACACACACACACACACACACACACACACACACACACACACACACACACACACTTCTTCATTGAAACATATTGTGAATTGGTGTGAATAATTTCTATTCACCGTATAAATAAACTTAAGATGAGTTGATGAGCGAGAGTTTACGATGTTCTCTGGATTTCCGAGCAGTAATGATGACGTATCTTCCAGCTAAGGCGATGAGGCAGGCGCCGAGTTCGTCCGGAATGTTCTGAGAATGTTCTCGGAATAACGTGCCACCGTTATTCCTGGATTCAAATCCTGGATCTGATACATGGGTCTGATTCTAGAATTCAATTCATGAATATGATTCCTAGATTCAAATCCTGGATCTTAGTCCTGAATGTGATTCCTGGATCTGAATCGTAGATACGATGAATGGATCTGAATACTGGACCTGATTTCTGGATTTGAAACCTGTATCTGATTCATATATCTGAATCCCCGTTCCATATATCTGAATCCAAATTCCATATCTGAGTCAGGAACCTGATTTGTGGATCTGGATTGTGGATCTGATTCATGTATCTGATTCTTGAATTGAATTCCAGAATCTGATTCCTGGATTCAAATCCTGGATCTCAGTCCTGAATATGAATCAGATTCCTGGATCTGAATCCCGGGTTTGATTCCTGGATCTGATTCATGGGTCTGATTCTTGAATTCAATTCCTGAATCTGATTCCTAGATTCAAATCCTGGATCTTAGTCCTGAATGTGATTCCTGGATCTGAATATGATTCCTGGATCTGAATAGTAGATGCAATTTCTGGATCGGAATACTGGATCTGATTTCTGTATCTGATACCTGTATCCGATTCCTAGATCTGAAACCTTGACTCTGATTTTTGGATCAGATTCCTGGATCCGAATCCTGTGTCTGATTCCTGGATTTGATTCATCCATCTGAATCCTGGCTCCAAATTCCATATCTGATTCGTGAATCTGATTTGTAGATCTCAGTCATGAATCAGATTCTTGAATTCAGTTCCTGAATTTGACTCCTGCATTTTTTTAGTCCTGAATATGATTCCTGGATCTGAATACCGGATCTGATTCCTTTATCCAATTCCTAGATCTGATTCTTGGATGCTAGACCTGGGTCTGATCCTTGTAACTGATTTCTAGGTCTGATTTTTGGATTGTATTCCCGGATCTGTCATGATTGTGATGAACTCCATATAACTTCGCATGACTCTATTAAAGTGAAGTGAATCTTTTATGTATTATCTCGTGATTGATTGTTTGGTCAGGGGGGCACGGTGGCTTAGTGGTTAGCATGTTCGCCTCACACCGCCAGGGTCCGGGTTCGATTCCCGTCTCGGCCATGTGTGTGTGGAGTTTGTGCATGTTCTCCCCGTGCCTCAGGGGGTTTTTCTCCGGGTTCTCCGGGTTCTCCGGTTCTCCGGTTTCCTCCCCGGTCCAAAAACATGCACGGTAGGTTGATTGGCACCTTGGAAAATTGTCCCCTAGTGTATGAATGTGTGTGTGTGTGTGTGTGTGATGGGTTGGCATTCCATCCAGGGTGTATCCTGCCTTAATGCCCATAGACGCCTGAGATAGACACAGACTCCCCGTGACCCGAGGGAAGATCGGATATAGCGGTAGACAATGAATGAATGAATGAATGAATGAATGATTGTTTGGTGCAGCTTTGGTTTCTCAGATCATTTGCCTCTGTTCTACTGGACCATGTTTCCCGAACGCAGCAGAACATTTCATTTTCCTTCAAGACCACGGACGCAAGGCTAATAAACACACGCTAAGCCGCTAGTACAAAAGATCAATAGAGATGTGATCTTAGTTTCACCTCATTTCAATGTCAATGCAGGGGTTTGAGAATGTTTGGTCTTCACAAGCTGTGGAATGTCTCGGGAGGGGGGGGGGGGGGGGGGGGGGGGGGGTTTCATGAAGAATGTTTTCACAAGTGACAGATTTCACTGATATGTAGTCCAGCACCCGATTATTGCTACGTCTGACCTTTATCTAACCGTTCCTTCAAAGTTTATTGACTTCTGGATGCATCGGTTCCCGCACGGCGAGGAACTCGTGCTAAAGAATGTTGTTCTGCCTTGTTCAATAGTATTGCGACATGTTTTTCATTTTTTACATTTGTTTTTTTTTTTAGATGTGATATTTTCCCTGTCAGTGTGACCGGAACGGGTTCCGATGTGGCCGTGGTCCTCTAAACATGAACACTTTCAGGGAAGAACTGGAGGAAGTCGGGACATAAGCAGCGAGACATTAGCGGCGAGTCATTTATTAACGATTCCTTTGTTTAGAACCAGTCTTTAATGTGACTCAGAAGAATGAGTCGTCGCAAGGAGTGAATTGGTCCTTTTGAACGACTCATTAATGCCATGAGTCCTTCTTGCAAACGAGTCATCTCAAAGAGTGAATCGTTCCTTTTGATGGAGTCTTTAATGTGACTCAGAAGAACGAGTCATCTCAAAGAGTGAATTTTTCCTTTTGAACAAGTCTTTAATGGGACTCAGAAGAACGAGTCATCTCAAAGAGTGAACTGGACCTTATGAATAAGTCTATAATTTGACTCAGAAGAGTGAGCCATATCAAAGAGTTAAATGGTCCTTATGAACGAGTCTTTATTGTGATGAGTCCTTAATGCAGAGCAGAAGACTTTAGTGTCTCAAAAGAATGAGTCATCTCAAAGAGTGAATCGTTCCTTTTGAACAAGTCTGTAATGTGTCTCAGATGAATGAGTTGTCTCAAAGAGTGAATCTTTCCTTTTGAATGATTCATTACTGCCATGAGTCCTTCTTGCAAACGAGTCATCTCAAAGAGTGAATCGTTCCTTTTGATGGAGTCTTTAATGTGACTCAGAAGAATGAGTCATCTCAAACAGTGAACTGGACCTTATGAATAAGTCTATAATTTGACTCAGAAGAGTGAGCCATACCAAAGAGTTAAATGGTCCTTATGAACGAGTCTTTATTGTGACAAAGTCCTTATTGCAAATGAGTCGTCTCAAAGAGTGAATCGTTCCTTGTGAACAAGTCTTTAATGTGGCTCAGAAGAACGAGTCGTCTCAAAGAGTGAATTGGTCCTTATGAAGGAGTCTTTATTGTGACGAGTCCTTATTGCAGACCAGAAGTCTTTAGTGTCTCAAAAGAATGAGTCGTCTCAAAGAGTGAATCATTCCTTTTGAACAAGTCTTTAATGTGACTCAGATGAAAAGGTCGTCTCAAAGAGTGGAATGTTCCTTTTGAATGACTCATTAATGCCACGCGTCCTTATTGCAAACGAGTCATCTCCGTGAGTGAATCGAAAGAGTTCTTTTGAATGAATCCATCGAGTCTCTCCGAAAACAGTCATCTCAGTCTTTTTGAACAAGTCTTTAATGTGACTCAGATGAACACTCTCAAAGAGTGAATTGGTCCTTATGTAGGAGTCTTTATTGTGACGAGTTCTTATTGCAGACCAGAAGTCTTTAATGTGTCTCAAAAGAACGAGTTGTCTCAAAGAGTGAATCGTTCCTTTTGAATGACTCATTAATGCTACGAGTCCTTATTGCAAACGAATCATCTCAAAGAGTGAATCGTTCCTTTTGAAGGAGTCTTTAATGTGACTCAGAAGAACAAGTCATCTCAAAGAGTGAACTGGACCTTATGAATAAGTCTATAATTTGACTCAGAAGAGTGAGCCATATCAAAGAGTTAAATGGTCCTTATGAACGAGTCTTTATTGTGACGAGTCCTTATTGCAGACCAGAAGACTTTAGTGTCTCAAAAGAATGAGTCATCCAAAAGAGTGAATCGTTCCTTTTGAACAAGTCTGTAATGTGTCTCAGATGAATGAGTTGTCTCAAAGAGTGAATCTTTCCTTTTGAATGATTCATTACTGCCACGAGTCATTATGGCAAACGAGTCATCTCAAAGAGTGAATTATTCCTTTGGAACAAGTTTTAATGTGACTCAGAAGAATGAGTTGTCCAAAGAGTTTTTCCTTTTGGAACAAGTCTTTAATGTGACTCAGAAGAATGAGTCGTCTCAAAGAGTGAATCGTTCCTTTTGATGGAGTCTTTAATGTGACAAGTCATTATTGTGACAAAGTCAAACGAGTCATCTCAAAGAGTGAATCGTTCCTTTTGAACCATTCTTTAATGTGACTCAGATGAACAGGTCATCTCAAAGAGTGAACTGGCCCTTATAAATGAGTCTTTAATGTGACTCAGAAGAGTGAGCCATATCAAAGAGTTAATTGGCGTTTATGAACGAGACTTTATTGTGTCATGTCCTTATTGCAGAGTCGTCTCAACGAGTGAATCATTCCTTTTGAACAAGTCTTTAATGTGACTCAGATGAACACTCTCAAAGAGTGAATTGGTCCTTATGTAGGAGTCTTTATTGTGACGAGTTCTTATTGCAGACCAGAAGTCTTTAATGTGTCTCAAAAGAACGAGTTGTCTCAAAGAGTGAATCGTTCCTTTTGAATGACTCATTAATGCTACGAGTCCTTATTGCAAACGAATCATCTCAAAGAGTGAATCATTCCTATTGGATGACACATTAATGCAACGAGTCCTTATTGCAAACAAATCATCTCAAAATAGTGAATCGTTCCTTTGGAATGAGTCTTTAATATGACTTCAGAAGAATCATCTCAAAGATCTCAATTGAGTCCTCACGAACAAGTCTTTAATGAAAGAACGAGTCGTCTCAAAGAGTGAATCGTTCCTTTTGATGACTCATTAATGCTACGAGTCCTTATTGCAATGCACGAATCATCTCAAAGAGTGAATCATTCCTATTGTCACATTTAACGAGTTTATTGCAAACGAAATCATCTCAAAATAGTGAATCGTTCCTTTGGAATGAGTCTTTAATATGATTCAGAAGAATCATCTCAAAGACTGAATTGGTCCTCACAAACAAGTCTTTAATGTGCCTCAGAAGAACGAGTCGTCTCAAAGAGTGAATCGTTCCTTTTGAATGACTCATTAATGCTACGAGTCCTTATTGCAAACGAATCATCTCAAAGAGTGAATCATTCCTATTGGATGACACATTAATGCAACGAGTCCTTATTGCAAACAAATCATCTCAAAATAGTGAATCGTTCCTTTGGAATGAGTCTTTAATATGATTCAGAAGAATCATCTCAAAGACTGAATTGGTCCTCACAAACAAGTCTTTAATGTGCCTCAGAAGAACGAGTCGTCTCAAAGAGTGAATCGTTCCTTTTGAATGACTCATTAATGCTACGAGTCCTTATTGCAAACGAATCATCTCAAAGAGTGAATCATTCCTATTGTTCCTTTTGAAGGAGTCTTTAATGTGACTCAGAAGAGTGAGCCATATCAAAGAATGAATCGTTCTTTTCGGAGGAGTCTTTACTGTGACTCAGAAGATAGAAGGTATATATGTTTTGGACCGGAAGCTCTCGCGTGACACACCTTTGAGAAGAACGGGATCGGCACACACAGGCGTTGTGACTTGTAGGTGAACGGATACAAACGCAGTGGAACGTCTGGTTCTTCACCAGTGCTTTGAACGCTCTCTCTCTCGACGGCCATAACGAGGAGAAAAAACAGGAAAGTTCTCACATCCCGTGCTGTGGTTTGCAATCAGGTGCTGTGGTGAGAGAAAAGATAATAGATGGTAAACGGAGACGAAAATAGGTCCCACGCAGCCGCCGCTGTTTATACAGCCTGAACCGCACCTCATTAAGGGAATGGAGTGGAAAAATAAAGCCAGAAATGTGTTTAGAAATATCTGTGTGTGTGTGTGTGTGTGTGTGTGTGTGTGTGTGTGTGTGTGTGTGTGTGGGTGTGAACACTCTCAACTCACTCTCAAATATGCAAAAGAATTCAGTCTTCGCTTTGATGAAGTGCATATGCACTTTACTGCTAAACGAGGTCGTTCAAAATACGTTCCAAATGGCTGTAAAAGTGTTCAATAAGTTTTGTAGCACTGTAGTCGCGATGAGTCGTTCATGAGTCAAAAGAACTCAAAAGATGTGAGTCTTTAATGTGACTCAGAAGAACGAGTCTTTAATGCATTAATGTGACTCAAAGAACGAGTCTTTTAATGCGACTCAGAAGAACGAGTCTTTAATGTGACGACGAGTGACTCAGAAGAACGAGTCTTTAATGTGACTCAGAAGAACGAGTCATTAATGCGACTCAGAAGAACGAGTCTTTAATGTGACTCAGAAGAACGAGTTTTTAATGTGACTCAGAAGAACGAGTCTTTAATGCGACTCAGAAGAACGAGTCTTTAATGTGACTCAGAAGAACGAGTCTTTAGAACTCAGAACGAACGTCTTTAATGTGACTCAGAAGAACGAGTCTTTAATGCGACTGAGAAGAACAGAAATGAAAAGAACGAGTCATTAATGCGACTCAGAAGAACGAATCATTAATGTGACTCAGAAAAGAATGTGACGAGTCTTTAATGCGACTCAGAAGAACGAAGAAGAACGAATCATTAATGTGACTCAGAAGAACGAGTCTTTAATGTGACTCAGAAGAACGAGTCTTTAATGTGACTCAGAAGAACGAGTCTTTAATGCGACTCAATCTTTAATGAAGAACGAAATCTTAAAATAATTAATGTGACTCAGAAGAATGAGTCTTTAATGTGACTCAGAAGAACGAGTCTTTAATGCGACTCAGAAGAACGAATCATTAATGTGACTCAGAAGAACGAGTTTTTAATGTGACTCCGAAGAACGAGTCATCTCAAAGAGTTCATTCGGCTCATCCAAGAAAATGATTCATTTATTTTGAACAATCTGTCTCAGGGGAACGAGTCGTCTCAAAGAGTGATTCATTCATTTCGATATTTTTACTGTGACTTGGAAGATCCAGCCTTTAATACGATTCGTAAGAATGAGTCTTTAATGTGACCTGAAAAGAGTTGCCTCCAATGCGACTTGAAAAAGGAAGTCTTTAATGCGATTTGGAAGAATGGCTTTTTGCTGCGACTTGGTTGAACGAGTCATTAATGCGACTGAGAAGAACGAGTCATTAATGCGACTGAGAAGAACGAGTCTTTGATGCGACTCAGAAGAACGAATCATTAATCTCAGAAGAACGAATCATAATGTGACTCAGAAGAACGAATCATTAATGTGACTCAGAAGAACGAGTTTTTAATGTGACTCGGAAGAACGAGTCGAGAACGAGTCTTTAATGCGACTCAGAAAAAAAACGAATCATTAAGGTGACTCAGAAGGAGTCTTTAATGCTATACAGACAAAGACATGTCTTTAATACGACTCAGAAGAACGAGTCTTTAATGTGACTCTTTTGAATGCGACTCAGAAGAACGAATCATTTAATGTGACTCAGAAGAACGAGTCTTTATCATTAATGTGACTCAGAAGAACGAGTCTTTAATGTGACTCAGAAGAACGAGTCTTTAATGCGAAAATCTTAAACAATCTGAAGAGTCGTCTCAAAAGTGAAAGAATAAAAGAAGAATGAAAAAAGTCTTTAATCTTTAATGCGATTTGGAAGAATGGCTCAGGACTTGGTGAAGAGTCAATCATTAAAATGAGTCTTTAATGCGACTCGGAAAGAACGAGTCTTTAATGCGATAAGAATCTTTAATGCGAGTCTCAGAAAAAAAACGAATCATTAAGGTGACTCAGAAGGAGTCTTTAATGCTTTTTTTATGCTATACAGACAAAGACATGTCTTTAATACGACTCAGAAGAACGAGTCTTTAATGTGACTCAGAAGAACGAGTCTTTAATGCGACTCAGAAGAACGAATCATTAATGTGACTCAGAAGAACGAGTCTTTAATGATTAATCTTTAATGCGACTCGGAAGAACGAGTCTTTAATGCGACTGAAGAACTCAGAAGAACGAGTCTTTAATGCGCTCAACTCTTTTAACGGAGTCTTTAATGCGATACAGACAAAAGTCTAGTCTTTAATGCTTTAATGCTTTTACGACTCAGAAAAAGACTAATCATTAAAATGAATCATTAAGGTGACTCAGAAGAACGAGTCTTTAATGCGACTCAAAAAAAAACGAATCATTAAGGACTCAGAAGGAGTCTTTAATGCGACTACAGACAAAAAGAGTCTTTAATGTGACCATTAATGTGAACTTTAAAGAAAGAGTCTTTAATGTGACTCAGAAGAACGAGTCATTAAGACTCAGTCTTAATGACAGAGGCCGAAGTTTTTCTAATGTTTTTCGCAGGCATCTAAAAAGGAGTATCTCAGTTCATTAATGTTTGTTCTGAGCCGCTACCGATCACAGAATCCTCGCTCGCCGCAGTCTTTAATGCATCCGAAACGAGTCAGAGTCCGAGTCCGAAGTCCGATTCCGAGTCTCATCGAACAACAAAACACTCAAGGATTTTTCAACATCCTCAGTGGAATTCTCCATCAAGAAGGAACTTAGTCTTCCCTCTGCACTCATTCACATCCAGCAGATCCTTTTCAATCCTCACATCTTCTCATCTCGTCTCATCCTCACATTATCTCATCATTCATCCGCTCATTATCTCAGATCCATTCATCATTTCATCATCTCATCTCATCATCTCATCTTTCATCGACTCACATTATCTCATCATCTCATCTTTAATCTTCACATTATCTCATCATTTCATCATCTCACCTCATCTACTCTCATCTTCCCATCATTTCATCCTCTCATCCTCACATTATTTCATCACTCATCAGCTCACCTCATCTACTCATCATATCTCATCATTTCATCATGCCTCATCATCCTTTCATTCACATCTCATCTCTCTCCTCATCATCTCATCTCATCATCCTCATCTCAAATCTTCAGTCCTCATCTCACATCCATCTTCATCATCTCATCATCATCTCATCTCATCCTCTGATCACATCTCTCATCTCATCATCTCTCTCATCCTCTCATCTTCTCATCCTCTCATCCTCTTCCTTCACATTCTCATTTCATCATCTCATCTCATCATCATCTCACATCCTCTTTCATCCTCACATTAATCTAATCATTTCATCATCTCATCTCTCATCCTCATCCTCTCATCCGCATCATCATCCTTTCAGCCTCACATCCTTTCATCCTCACATTATCTCATTTCATTGTCTCATCTCATCATCTCATCCTTTCACCCTCACAGCCTCTCATCATCTCATCCATTCATTATCTCATCCTTTCATTCTCTCATCCTCTCATCCTCACATTATCTCAATTTCATCATCTCATCTCATCATCTCATCCATTCATCCCCTCCTCTCATCCTCTCATCTCTCATCTCATCCACCATCATCCTCATCATCTCATCTCTCATCCTCTCATCCATCTCATTCATCACTCATCTCATCCTCATCCTCTCATCCTCTCATTCTCTCATCCTCCTCACATCCTCTCATTCTCTCATCCTCACATCCTGTCATTCTCTCATCCTCACATCCTCTCATCCTCTCATCCTCTCATCATCCTCACATCCTCTCATTCTCTCATCCTCACATCCTCTCATCCTATCTCTCCTCTCATCCTCTCTCATCCTCATCCTCTCATCCTCTCATCATCCTCATCTTCTCATCCTCTCATCCTCTCATCCTCACATCCTCCTCACATCCTCTCATCCTCTCATTCTCTCTCATCAGCAGTGCCGTGTTTGTTTAGAGGAGCAGAAACTCGCTCAGAAACATTTCTATGTTGTTCTATTTACAGTAAACACACCTTCATTTCTGCTTCTGTTCCTGACAACAACAAAACAAAAAACATCAACAACTTCTACACCACCGACACCAGATACACACAAGATACAGATAGATACAGATAGATAGATAGATAGATAGATAGATAGATAGATAGATAGATAGATAGATAGATAGACAGACAGACAGATAGATAGATAGAGATCAGACAAATACAGACAGATAGATAGATAGATAGATAGATAGATAGATAGATAGATAGATAGATAGACAAGATAGATAGACAGACAGACAGATAGATAGATAGATAGATAGATAGATAGATAGATAGATAGACAGATAGACAGACAGATAGATAGATAGATAGATAGATAGATAGATAGATAGATAGATAGATAGATAGATAGATAGATAGATTAGATAGACAGATAGATAGATAGATAGACAGATAGACAGACAGATAGATAGATAGATAGATTAGATACAGATAGATAGATAGATAGATAGATAGATAGATAGATAGACAGACAGACAGACAGACAGACAGACAGACAGATACAGACAGATAGATAGATAGATAGATAGATAGATAGATAGATAGATAGATAGACAGACAGACAGGGACAGACAGACAGACAGACAGACAGACAGACAGATAGATAGATAGATAGATAGATAGATAGATAGATAGATAGATAGATAGATAGATAGATAGATAGATTAGATAGATAATTAAAGTAGATAGTAATATAAACAAAAAAGGTTTTTTTGCCTCCAAGTTTGTGGGACTTTTGAGAATTTTATATTCCTGTCTATTTGTTGACGTTGTAATTGAGAATCAGTGTTTGTGTTTGTGTTTGTGTTTGTGTTTTGTGTGTTGTGTGTGTGTGTGTGTGTGTGTGTGTGTGTGTGAGTGTGTGTAAGACACTTTAGATAACACAAGAACAATAGACACACTGGGCCCGGAGCTCAGAAGGACGTTGGAGGTGGGAGTATGTTTGTAGAATGAACACTAGTTGGAATGTTTCGTGTGAGGTGTGTGTGTGTGTGTGTGTGTGTGTGTGTGTGTGTGTGTGTGTGTGTGTGTATTTAATGTTGTTTGTTTGGGAGCATTGTGTTGTCGATTGTGCGGCTTTCGGTCATGCGGTTTAGGGAACAATACAGCTGTCAGGACGATACCCAGAGTGTCTCCTTTAACCCCTGCACCAAAAGTATTGGGACACCAGAGGTGTTGTGTCTCTTCCCCTACATAGTTTTATATATATATATATATATATATATATATATATATATATACATTGTTAATAATTTATTTTTTAATGTAATAAAGTGACTTTTTCCCCTCTATGCTATAAAGGCATTTATCAAAATAAAAAATATAATAAATCAGAATTATGAGGCAAAAAATGTGTTTTCTTGTTATTAGTTAATGTAATGAATGTATCATTTAATGTATTTACTTTCTTGTCATTAATTATTAATTAATTCAATGAATTAATTCGTTTTATTTAATGCATTTGTTTTCTTTTTATTAATTATTAATTACTTTTATGTTTTCTTCATTTTTTTTCTTTGTTATTTATTATTAATTAACGTAATTCATTAATGATATTTATTATATATAATAAATCTATTTTGTTATCAATTATTATTTATTCATTATTAATGATGCCGTAATAACTTTCTTTTTATTGCCTTATTTTATAAATCACATACAATACAATTTTATCACATAATCGATCACATTTGGCGTTTTGTTTTATTGTTGTCGATTGTGGTTGAGATCGTTTTCGCAGTGTGTAAATGGCGAGATCTCCATAGATAACTGAGGTGAAGTTTGGTGTTCCGCACGGATCCGTTTTAGGCCCTGTACTGTTTTCTTTATACAGTGGTGTGAAGACGATTTCCTGATTTCTGGTCATCAAACGCGAAGTTTTTAAATGAACCAGGTTTTTATTATTAAGGGGAAACTAAAACCCTAAACTACATGGATCAGGCAGAAAACATTTTGGGACTTTTGGGAAAATACTCAAGACAAAGTGTGTGCCGTTACGTCTGGAACATGGTGTCAGCAGTGAAACATGGTGGTGGGGGTTACTGCGATGGTCTGGGGATGTTTCTCTGCTTCAGGACCTGGAAGACTTGCTGTGATAAACGGAGCCATGAATGTCCATCAAAGTTCTGACCTGAATCCTATTTCCGATGCCGTGACCTTAAAAAAAAAACATCCAATGTGGCCGAATTACAACAAATATCATTTGCTCAATACGCATTTCAACCAATCGATGGTCAAACAAGTGACCCACGGGATGAGAAAACGATATCCGGGTTTGGTTGAAAATAGACTTTAAATCCGCTAAAGAAATTGTTTGTTGCTGTTAAGGGCGACCCAACCAGTTATAAGGTTTGAAGGGGGATGGGGGGGGGGGGGGCAAACACTTTTTCACACAGTGAGGGCATGTAGTTTTTGGATTTTGTTGTTTTCCCTTAATAATTAAAAAGCTTTTCTCGGTCTTTGTTATCTTCAATTTGTTTGAAAGAAATCGTTCCAATAAACAAACAAACAAACAAACAAAAGAAAGGGATAAACACTTTTTCACACAGGAGGGGGGGGGGGGGGGGGCATGTATTTTTTGTATTTTGTTTTCCCTTAACAATTAAAAAGCTTTGCTCGGTCTTCGTTATCTTCAATTTGTTTGATGAATCGAATCGTTCCACATGCAATAAACACAAACCAAATAAACGAACAAACAAACAAACAAATAAAGGAAATCAAGAAAGGGATAAACACTTTTTCACACAGTGGGGGGGGGGGGGGGCATCTGTATTTTTTGTATTTTTTTTTTTTTTTTTTTGTGTTTTTTGTTTTCCCTTAACAATAAAAAGCTTTGCTCGGTCTTTTCAGTCATCTTCAATTTGTTTGATGAATCGAATCATTCCATGCAATAAACAAACAAACAAACAACAAACAAACAAACAAAAAGAAATCAAGAAAGGGATAAACACTTTTTCACACGGGGGGGGGGGGGGGCATGGGGATTTTTTTTGTATTTTGTTTTCCCTTAACAATAAAAAGCTTTTCTCGGTCTTTCAGTCATCTTCAATTTGTTTGATGAATCGAATCATTCCATGCAATAAACACAACAAATAAACAAACAAACAAACAAACAAAAAAAAGAAATCAAGAAAGGGATAAACACTTTTTCACACGGGCGGGGGGGGGCATGGGGGGGGCATGTATTTTTTGCATTTTGTTTTCCCTTAACAATAAAAAGCTTTGCTCGGTCTTCGTCATCTTCAATTTGTTTGATGAATCGAATCGTCCCATGCAATAAACAAACAAACAAACAAACAAATAAAGGAAATCATGAAGGGGGCGAACACTTTTTCACACCACTGTACCACTGTACATGCTGGGTGAAACGCAAATGAAAACGGAGGGTACGGGTCGTCGGTGCACCCGAAGCCCGGATCCAGGAGGAATCGGGCGTCCCGATACTTTTGACCAGCCAATCGGGGTGTTTGAGAACGAGGTGATTCAATTGTCGCTCTCTTTCTTTCTTTCTTTCTTTCTCTCTCTCTTTTTTTCTAGGACACGAATGACGTCAAAAAGGTGCGCTTCTTTTTTTCTCCGACACACACTCGATCTTGTGTGTGTCCGTGTGTGTGTGTGTGTGTGTGTGTGTGTGTGTGTGTGTGTATAAGTGCACGTCCCATTCGAAATCCCCCCGATGATTATTTAGGTCAGAGAAACCTGATTTAAGAGCCGAGGCTCCGGAGAGCGCTCGCGTTACGAGGCTACAATGGCAGCGAGCGATGAAGGCGAGTCCTCTCACACTCGTCCGCTTTACTGATGCATCCCGAGATCTTTCCCTTTTTAAAAATGTTTTTTGTTTACCTACTTTATCCATCCCCAAATTCTTTTCTTCGCATGTAACAGTTTGTTTTTGGATCATGATACAGAGATTTAAGGGTCTTGGTTAAGAGTGGCAGCTTGGTGATGACGGGCCTCGAACCCATGACCTTCCGATCCTTAACCCGGCGCCGTGAACCACCGAGCCACACCCCCTCCCTCTCGGCAATTTTAATTACGATGCGTTTGGTAAAAAAAAAAAAAAAAAAAAAAAAAAAAAAAATGTTATATTTATATTTATTAGTAGATCATTCAAAATATAAATAAATAAATAACATTTGTGTATTTTTATGCAAATATTTTAATTAATGAAATGATTTTTTTTGCCATTTTTTAAAACTGAAATCTTTATTGAATTTAAAAAATACAAATATATATATATTTTTTTTATATTATTTTTTTGTTAATAAATTAATGGTTTTTTTTTTGTTTATTTAGCAAAATTCATTATTATTATTATTATTATTATTTTTTATTATTATTTAAAAAATAATCATCATACCGCATTTCCGAGATTTTCGTTTAACAGCGTGAACAAGCGTGATCAGGCCTCGACATGGCAGGTTATACCGGTTAAGACGCAATAAGGGGTTAAGGGCCTTGCTCAAGGGCCCCCTAGTAGCAGGTGGAGGTGGTGGTGGGATGTGAACCTATGATATGCTGGTTCAGACGCCAACCACTGAGCTCTCACCTCCCGAGAAAAGCTACAGTGACCTGTAATAGCTCATGGGTTCGAATCCCATACTCATCACCAAAGGTTATTATTAATCACAAGGAGAGGGGGAAGGTTGAAGCCCATAGGATCCCTTGTGCAACGCTGTTAACCCCGCTGTCCTCTAGGGGCGCTATAACATGTCTGACCCTTTGCACTGACCCTACTATGCCTATATTTATAATGCTGTTAATTTATTCTAATATTTAATCGCGATGTTTTTAATGTCGCATAAATAAATACTTTTCATGTTTCTAATAACTATTTCTCTCAAAATCTCCCCGTTTAATAAAATTATTGATTATTTATTATTTATTTTATGCTTTTAATAGTAATTTCTTGTTAATTCTAATGTTATTTGTTTAGTGTTGGTTTGAAGTGTAAAATATGGGACGTGGCTCCTTTAAGAATTGTGTTCCGGTTGCTTTTCCATATAAACTGGTGATACGGTGTTTAGGTTATATGGAAGCGCTTTATTGCGTTCAGTAAAAATGCGCTTTATTGCAGTAATACGGATTTGGGAATGCGATGCGCTTGCGTAAGGTTCCGTACGGTAATATACGATAATATAGTGAGGAGATCGTACCTGTTGTGAATGCGCAGCTAGGGGGCGTCATTGGGGGACATTTAGGAAGCGTGAATGGATGCACTGAACGTTTATTTATTTATTTATTTATTCTTTTTTTGTCGTTCATTCGCACGACGCAGGGTGAAGGAGCAGATCGCTCACATAGTAACACGCGTTAATAACGTAAAAGCCGATTTGCGTTAATTTATATCTTTGACAGCAGTGGTATTTATAAATATTTCATATTTCGGTTTTATTATGAATAATGCATAAACACATACGGAACCGCACATAAACATGAGCAAAACCCTCGGGCTTCACGTCAAACCCCCCCCAACGCCGTCCCGCCCTGTCAGGACGCCACGCTTGTTCGAATGCATTATCGCCCAGGTTTGTCGGACGAATCCCTCGAGACCCCGTCAAGGCGATTATCTTCACGCCAAGCCTGATTCCAGAGCGTCCGAATTTTCTTGGCCGTAAATCGCAGTGCGGACAAAGAGAATCCTGGGAATTATTCTATAGATATAAGACGGGCAGAAACGCCGGGGATATGAAGAATAAATTCGTCCGGTCTTTAACTTTAGGAGCAGGAAATGAGTCTTGTAGTGCAGCGTGTAACGCAGCGGGGAGACGTAACGACGAGACGTTGCACCTCGTTAAAGTGTCCGCTCACAACATTTGGGTTCTGGCTTTGCACCGGGAGGACGAGGGGCTCGGGTTTCACCGTGGCCTCTTAGGGATACGTGTGTGTGTGTGAGTGTGAGTGTGTGTGTGTGTAGTCATGTTCGTTTTCCTCTTCAGGGGAAGATTTTTCCAGGAGACATTCGGTGTAAATATGATGAATATGAAAGTCACTCGTTAGCAAAAAGCCTTTACAGATTTATTTACCAATGATTATTTATCATTATGAAAATGCTATAAACAAATACAACACCGGGGGTGAAAAGTTTCCCCACTCATTCCTCGGGTAGAAGTGTAGATACAAGGGTTTAAAAAGACTCCAAGATGCCAAGCTGCCGCTCGTGGGCCCTTGAGCAAGGCCCTTTGTACTGCAGGGGGCGCTGTATCATGGCCGACCCTACATTCCCCCTACATCATTAAGGATCAAATGGGCGGAAACCGAAGAACCGGAAACGGAAATGGGCGGAAACCCGGAGAAAAACCCCACTGAGGAGAACGGGGAGAACATGCAAACTCCACACACACACACACACACACACACACACACTCACACATATATGGCGGAGGCGGGAATCGAACCCCCAATCTGAGTCGTTTGTTCTTTTGTCATGTGACTCCTATAGAAGCTATGCAGTGCATTAAACAGAATTGATTCATCTCGAGTTTACGAATCTGAGTCGTTTGTTCTGTTGTCAGTGCATGGCGTCTACGGGAGTCAAGTGACTAAAGAATGAACGACTCAGATTCGTAGACTCGAGATGAATCAATTCTTTTTAATGCACTGCATGGCGTCCATGGGAGTCACGTGACAAAATAATGAACGACTCAGATTCGTAGACTCGAGATGAATCAATTCTTTTTAATGCACTGCATAGCTTCTGTGGGAGTCACGTGACAAAAGAACGAACGACTCCGATCCGATTCAGCGTGAGCAGAACCATTCGGTAATTACAGGTATATATATATATATATATATATATATATATATATATATATATATATATATATAACCTGTGGGGGTTTTGCGATGCTTTGCACAGCACACATACGCCCGGGAGAAAAAATATATCGATATATAAAGCTAAGAAGTATTGATATATACGATCTTTGGGGTCGATTCGTTCTCACGATCGAGTCAGCATGGTAAGAATCATTACAGAGAATGATGGCACGAGCGGTCGTTGGGAGAAGCCTCAAAGACGCTTTGCAACGGGAAAACCTGTGGGGGTTTTGCGATGCTTTGCACAGCACATACGCCCGGGAGAAAAACGAACTAATCACTCTTTGAGTCGACTCGTTCTCACTCGAGTCAATGGTAAGAATCATTACAGAGAAATGGCGATCGTTCCTCCGAGGCAAATCCAAAGTGTAGATGATTACGAGGGTAAAGCGAAGGAAGTCAAATCCTGCCGGAAAGAACCAGGAGCAAATCCGGAAAGGTCATCGGAGACACAAGGCAGGGTCGTGTGCAATAATGTTCACGCGGGAATAGCGGGACGTGAACAGCTCCCGTGTGTGCAGGAGGATTAGCGGGTCGGAAAACCCGAGTGATTTGGGAATGAATTTTGCGTTTTAATCCAGTCGAAGCTCGACGCGGTAAATATTAACACGTCCAACCTCGTGGTTTGATCCTTTTAAGGAATGTCTTTATTCAATTCCCTCACTGGGGCTTCCGAGCGGTCTCTCTGGGGGGTTGGGAGAAGAGACCACACTGCAGGACATTCCCAGGAATCTCCTTGCTTCTTTGTTCAAGGTCGTTGTGGTAGCTGGAGGAGAGACGGAGGATCGGTGGGGAATTTCAGGATTCCGAAGGCCAAGAAGATTCCTCAGTCCGAAACGATGGCGGGATTGATCTCGGAAAAACCATCGCATATAGAGATCCGACGGAGCGCCGGCAGGTGTCGGACGTGTGACATCACTGAAGAATGGGATGGCCGGGGGTTCAGCAGACACTCTGATGAACCAAAATGAACGAATCACACATTAAAGACTCATTACAAACGAACGAATCACTCATCGAGACGACTCGGTCTTCAATGTTGTATTAAAAAGTCATCCAAAATGAACGAGTCACTCCTCGAAACGATTCGATCTTCCAAGTCGCATTAAAGACTCATTTCGACTGAATGAATCAGTTTTCGAGACGGCTCGTTTTCCAAGTCACTTTAAAGATCCGATTTTCGAAATCAAATAAAAGGCTAATTTCAAATGAACGAATCACTCTTTGAGACGACTCCATATTCCGAGTCACATTAAAGATTCGTCCAAAATTAACGAATCACTCTTCAAGACAACACAATCTTCCAAGTCGCATAAAAGAATCAGTCTTCAGGACGACTCCATCTTCCAAGTCACATAAAAGACTTGTTTCAAATGAACGAATCACTCTTTGAGACGACTCCATCGTCCAACTCGCATTAAAGACTCGTCTAAAATGAATTATTCAATCTTAGAGATGACTCAATGTTCCAAATCACGTAAAAGACTCGTTCCACATGAACGAATCGCTCTACGAGACAGCTTGATCTTCCAAGTCGCATTAAAGACTCATCCAAAAATTCATTTTTGAAGTCGCATTATAGAGTCATCCTAAATGAACGATTCACTCTTTGAGACGACTCCATTTTTTAAATTGCATTATAGAGTCATCCAAAAATGAACGAATCACTCTTTGAGACGACTCCATCTTCCAAGTCGCATTATAGAGTCATCCTAAATGAACGAATCACTCTTTGAGACGACTCGCATTATAGAGTCATCCTAAATGAACGAATCACTCTTTGAGACGACTCCATTTTTGACGATCTTCCAAGTCGCATTATAGAGTCATCCTAAATGAACGAATCACTCTTTGAGACGACTCCATCTTCCAAGTCGCATTATAGAGTCATCCTAAATGAACGAATCACTCTTTGAGACGACTCCATCTTCCGAAGTCACATTAAAGACTCATTCCTAAATGAACGAATCACTCTTTTGAGACGACTCCATCTTCCAAGTCGCATTATAGACTCATCCTAAATGAACGAATCACTTTTTGAGACGACTCTATCTTCCAAGTTGCATTATAGAGTCATCCTAAATGAACGAATCACTTTTTGAGACGACTCCATTTTTGAAGTCGAATTATAGAGTCATCCAAAAACGAACGAATCACTCTTTGAGACGACTCCATTTTTGAAGTCGCATTATAGAGTCATCCTAAATGAACGAATCACTCTTTGAGACGACTCCATCTTCCAAGTCGCATTATAGAGTCATCCTAAATGAACGAATCACTCTTTGAGACGACTCCATCTTCCAAGTCGCATTATAGAGTCATCCTAAATGAACGAATCACTCTTTGAGACGATTTATTCTGAGTGAGCGAATCAGTCTTATAAAAGGCATGCTCTAAATGAACGAATCCTTCCTAAATGACTCATCACGTCATCATGACTATTTGGTGGATGTTTTGAGGGACTCGGTGCAGATGTTGTCTTGAGGGCTGACTCTGGTGATATCAAGATTCGGGTGTCTGAATAAAGATTCCCGACGTTCCGAGCACACGTTCGTAGCGACTGGAAAAAGGGAGCTGTTTACTCACCGACTCGGAGAAAAGAGAAGAAGAAGAAGAAGACGAAGACGAATCCTGTACTCTTTTGTTCCTTAAAGAAGATCCGTCTTCCGAGGGGTGAATGTAACCTGGTGCAATGTCCTTCCGTGACCTGCTCCTTTACAGCCTTGCTCTCGCACATCATAAGTGTTTGCTCATAAAAGACGGAGATAAGACAAGAACGACTGTCAATACGAGATTCTTACGACGACGTTATAAAGAAGAAAAGGCAAATATAACATTTATATCCCAATCTCATGCGTGTGTTTGGAGGTCATGCAGTCGGGAAGGTGCGGAGTTCGGAGATCACGGACACCTTCGTCCTGAACGCTGGGGATTACTCGCAAAAACATCGTAATGACTCACTCGTGGCTCACGGACGCGGTCGCATGTCTTCTCGTAAAAGTGTTAGAAAAGAAAACACTCGAAGGGGTGATGAAGGAATTGTCGCTAATTTGTTTATTTTTGCGCAAAAAACACTTTATAGCACAATCTGCAACTTTCGGGCCCCTGAGACAGGCCCTTAAACCTCTGTGCTCCAAAGGTGCTGAATTATAGCCGACCCTGCTCTCTTCTTCTATTTAACCTTCTGGGAAAGTGTTTGTGTGTGTGTGTGTGTGTGTGTGTGTGTGTTTATTCTGGTGAATAAAAGGCAACACAGAACCTTCAAATCGCGTTATAACACTGCTACGGAGCTTCAGTGAAGCTTATTATCCCAGCGCTCTGACAATAATGAACAACGTCAGTCTGAAACAGCTAATCTGGAAAGAGTGACTTTAAAGACTCGGTCAAATCGAACAAATCACTCTTTGAGACGAGTCGTTCTTCTGAGTCATGTTTTTCTGAGTCATGTTCTTCTAAGTCGTACAAAATGAACGAATCACTCTTTGAGACGACTCCATCCTCCAAGTCGCATTAAAGACTCATCCTAAATGAACGAATCACTCTTTGAGACGACTCCATCTTCCAAGTCGCATTAAAGACTCATCCAAAGTTAACAAATCAATTAAAAATCGATCGTCTGAGTCGCATTAAAGACTCGTTCAAAATGGACAAATCTGTCTTTGAGACGATTCGTTCTTCTAAAATGCATTAAAGACTCGTTCAAAAGAATAAATCACTCTTTGAGACGAGTCGTTCTTCTGAGTTGTTCAAAATGAACGAATCACTCATTGACACAAGTCGTTCTTCTGAGTCATATCAAAGACTTGTTGAAAATGAACAAATCACTCTTGGAGACGAGTCGTTATTCCGTGTCAGGTTCTTCTGAGTCATGTTTTTCTGAGTCATGTTTTTCTGAGTAATGTTCTTCAGAGTCGTTCAAAATGAACAAATTACTCTTTGAGACGAGTCGTTCTTCAGAGTCATGTTCTTCGGAGTCATGTTCTTCGGAGTCATGTTCTTCGGAGTCATGTTCTTCGGAGTCATGTTCTTCGGAGTCATGTTCTTCGGAGTCATGTTCTTCGGAGTCGTTCAAAATGAACAAATCACTCTTTGAGACGAGTCGTTCTTCAGAGTCATGTTCTTCAGAGTCATGTTCTTCGGAGTCATGTTTTTCGGAGTTGTTCAAAATGAACAAATCACTCTTTGAGACGAGTCATTCTTAAGAGTCATGTTCTTCGGAGTCATGTTCTTCAGAGTCATGTTCTTTGGAGTCATGTTCTTTGGAGTCGTTCAAAATGAACAAATCACTCTTTGAGACGAGTCGTTCTTCAGAGTCATGTTCTTCGGAGTCATGTTCTTCGGAGTCATGTTCTTCGGAGTCATGTTCTTTGGAGTCGTTCAAAATGAACAAATCACTCTTTGAGACGAGTCGTTCTTCAGAGTCATGTTCTTCGGAGTCATGTTCTTCGGAGTCATGTTCTTCGGAGTCATGTTCTTCGGAGTCATGTTCTTCGGAGGTTCTTTGAGTCATGTTCTTCGGAGTCATGTTCTTCAGAGTCATGTTCAGTCATGTTCTTCGAGTCATGTTCTTGGGAGTCGTTCTTCGAGTCATGTTCTTCGGAGTCGTTCAAAATGAACAAATCACTCTTTGAGACGAGTCGTTCTTCAGAGTCAGTTCTTCGGAGTCATGTTCTTCGGAGTCAGTTTTCATGTTCTTCGGAGTCATGTTCAGAGTTCATGTTCGGAGTCCTCTTCGGATCATGTTCTTTGGAGTCATGTTCTTTGGAGTCGTTCAAAATGAACAAATCACTCTTTGAGACGAGTCGTTCTTCAAGAGTCATGTTCTTCGGAGTCATGTTCTTCAGAGTCATGTTCTTCGGAGTCATGTTCTTCAGGAGTCATGTTCTTCGGAGTCATGTTCTTCGGAGTCGTTCATGTTCTTTGGAAATGAACAAATCACTCTTTGAGACGAGTCGTTCTTTGGCATTGAACTCTACCAGTGTGTTCTGGGATTTATATTTCCTCGCTGGACAGAAACGTAACATGTGGATACACTCGGGATTTTCCGTGCTCATGTGAAGCTGATTCGCTGCACGGAACGTCACCAGGACAAAACCTCACAACTTCCAGTGTCTCACTTTCTTTTTTTTTTTTACATGTTTTCTTTTTAAATAAAAAAAAACTTGCTGGTCTTTCTCACCCACATGGTTTAACATCTGCACATCTGCACATCTGCACATCTGCACATCTGCACAAACCTCCGACAGGAACCGCGTGAAAGTAAAAGACGTGTTTAATGTTTCAACTTCTACACTTTCTGAAGTCCAGATCACATTATTTCCACTTTACCCATAAAAACACACTTACCATCAACCTGATGAGCCATTACTGATGTTTCATTCATTCATTCATTCATTCATTCATTCATTCATTCATTCATTCATTCATTCATTCATTCATTCATCTTCTACCGCTTTATCCGATCTTCCCTCGGGTCACGGGGAGTCTGTGTCTATCTCAGGCGTCTATGGGCATTAAGGCAGGATACACCCTGGATGGAATGCCAACCCATCACAGGACACACACACACACACACACACACACACACACACACACACACACACACACATTCATACACTAGGGACAATTTTCCAAGGTGCCAATCAACCTACCGTGCATGTTTTTGGACCGGGGGAGGAAACCGGAGAACCCGGAGAAAAACCCCCTGAGGCACGGGGAGAACATGCACAAACTCCACACACACATGGCCGAGACGGGAATCGAACCCGGACCCTGGCGGTGTGAGGCGAACGTGCTAACCACTAAGCCACCGTGTCTCTCTCTGGTAATGACGTGTTATAGAAATATGGACCAATGGGAAAGAGGAATTTCATTCGCGCTATAACCTAAAAAGAGGCAAAGAGTTCCGCATCACTGGGACTTCAAGCATCCGAGTCGTCTCAACCTCAATCCGAGTCATCACAACCTTAATCCGAGTCACCTCAACCTCAATCCAAGTCGTCTCGACCTCAATCCGAGTCATCACAACCTCAATCCGAGTCACCTCAACCTCAATCCGAGTCGTCTCGACCTCAATCCGAGTCGTCTCCACCTCAATCCGAGTCAACACAACCTCAATCCGAGTCACCTCAACCCTCAATCCGAGTCGTCACAACCTCAATCCGAGTCGTCTCGACCTCAATCCGAGTCGTTCAACATAAAAGAACTACTCTTCGAGATGACTCATTCTTCAGAGTTAAAGACTCGGATTAAAGACTCCTTCAACCTAAAAGAACTACATTTCGAGATGACTCGTTCTCCTGAGTCACATTAAAGACTCGTTCAAAATAAAATAACTACTCATCGAAAGTCACATTAATGAATTTCAGGATGACTACTCTTTGAGGTGACTCTCCTGAGTCACATTAAAGACTCGTTCAAAATAAAATAACTACTCATCGAGGTGACTCGTTCTCCCGAGTCACATTAAAGACTCGTTCAAAATAAAATAACTACTCATCGAGGTGACTCGTTCTTCTGAGTCGCATTAAAGACTCGTTCAAAATAAAAGAACTACTCTTCGAGATGACTCGTTCTTCTGAGTCGCATTAAAGACTCGCTCAAAATAAACAAAAGACTCTTTGAGATGTTGTTTGAAAGTGTTAATGAGTTTTTAACGAAAAAAAAAAAAAAAAAAAAAAACAATTTTTCGGAAAAACATTTGTTTAGAAATTAAAAATGAAAATTGTTGATTTAAATTTTTTTACCTTTAAATTTGTTGATTTATTTTCATTTACAATAAAACATTTGTTAATAAAACGAGCTGCGTTAATTATTTCCATTTTTGAACGGAATCCGTCAGCGCTGCAAGAATAAGCGCATAAATCTCGTCCAGTGGATGGACTCGGAATATCAGCACGGGAAACCTGCCGTCGTTATCGGGCAGACGTTAGACTGCAGGGGATGGGATGGCGTGGGGGGGGGGGGGGGGGCGCTTAGGGGGGGGGGGGGGGGGGGTGGGGTGGAGGCTTTAGGGCGTCTGTATATTGTTTTCCCAGCGTGGTGCTGACAGGTCAGGGGAGTCGATGTCTGGAGCTCGGGAGATGAAGGATATTGACGGCTCAGGATGAAACGGGAACGTCGTGCCGGTCTGTCGGAGCAAATGTCCAGCTTTTCCGCTAATTTGGTTTGGTAGAAGGATGAAGATGAGTAGCAGGGAAGGGGGTCTGTTGGGGGGGGTGAAGAATCGCTGACTCGACCCTGACAAGGACTGGAAACACCAGTGAAAGACTGCTTTCCGGTCTGCTCCGGTGCGAGGCCGGGGATCGGAGGATTAGGAATGGAACGATGCATTAATGCATTAAAGACTCGTTCAAAAAGAACAAATGACTCTTTGAGATGAGTCGTTCTTCTGAGTCGTTCAAAATGAATGAAATGAGTTTTAACGCAGCTGATAAGAATGATTCGCCTCGAACAGTGATTTGTTCATTTCAAACGAGTCTTTAATGTCACTCAGAAAACTGAATCGTTTTAGTGAGCGATTCGTTTTTTTACCCTAACGAGTATTTAACATGACTCAAAAGAATGGGTTAAGTCAAAGAGTGATTCGGTCATTTTGAAGGAGTCTTCATTGTGACTCAGAAGAACGAGTCCTCTCAAAAAGTGATTCGTTTATTTCGAACGAGGCTTTCATGCGACTCTGGAAAAAATGAGCCGTCTCCTAAGAATAATTCTTTCGTTTCAAACGAGTCTTTAATGTGACTCAGGAGACTCAGGAGTCATCCTGAAGAGCAATCCATTTTGAATGAGTCTTTAATGCGACTCGAAAGAATGAGCTATGTCAAAGAGTGATTCGTTCGTTTTTGAAGGAGTCTTTAATGTGACACGGAAGAATGAATCCTCTCGCATAAGAATGAATTCATTTCGAAACAAGTCTTTAATGTGACTCAGAGTCATTCTTTCATTTTGAACGAGTCTTTAATGCGACTCGGAAGAATGAGTCGTCTCGACAAGTGCTTTTGTTCATTCTGAAGGAGTGTCTACTGCAACTAGGAAGGACGAATCGTCTCAAGGAGTGATTTTGTTGATTTCAAACGAGTCTTGAATGCGACTCAGAAAAACGAGCCGCCTCTACGAATAATTCTTTCATTTCAAACGAGTCTTTAATGTGACTCAGGAGACCGAGTCATCTTGAAGAGTCATTCGTTTTGGAAAGAATGAGTTATGTTCAAAGAGTGATTCGTTCATTTGGATTTCTTCTGATCAAAGGAATGAAATGAACTAAACAAAGAGTCGTTCATTTCGAGGATCGAGATTCGACGAACCGAATCACTAAAATGATCCGATCTTTCTCTCACTCTGGACAAACACCTCTCGGGCAAAAAAAAACAAACAAATCCTTGGAGAATCATCGTTGTGTGTGTGTGTGTGTGTGTGTGTGTGTGTGATTTATCGGCCAATGAGCTTACAGTACGTGTTGGAATGTACGATATGAATCGTAACGAGTCGAATCACAGGCGCCCAAACGACTCTTGACTCTGGGTTTGTTGTGGTTTAATCCCCGTGTCCTGTGTGAAAATAGTGTAGGTTTTATAGTGTAGGTCCACTGCGGGAAACAGCGATCGCACACAAACACACGACGCACTTTCGCGCACGCCGTCCAATGTAGCGTGTCCAAGCTAAAGCACATGGCACTTGAAAGCGGGTTTATGGAGGCGTGTGTTTGGGACGGGGGGGGGGGTGTTCAGGGTTCAGGGGCCCGAGCCACGCCCAAAACTCACACCGCTTTCTCAGCCGACTGAAAAGGTTTCCAGCAGCGACGCGGCACTTTTTAAACAGGTGATTTGTGTTTGCACGACTCATGGATAACGCGGAATGTCGCGGCGCTTCACATGGCTATGTTTATTTACATTCCGCTCTCACAGACGCGTCGTCTTTATGTGTCACATAAACGTTACAGTTTCTTCAAGTGTTTCAGACATCATACAGCGCCCCCTGGAGCACAGAGAGTCTTGTTCAAGGAGCCAAGAGTGGCAGCTCGGCGATACCCGGGACTCGAACCCATGAGATCAGTAACGACTTCCGAGAGCGTTTTATTTTTTTTTACAAATGCGAATGTCTAATACAGTAACCGACTGTAACAGATATTATAATTATATACATTTCTCCCAAAATCTCTCCCTTAATTAAAATTGTGGATTATTTCATATTTATTTTACACTTTTAATATGAATTTCTTGTTAATTACAATGTTTATTTGTTTAGTGTTGATTTGAAGTGTAAAATATGGGACGTGGCTCCTTTAAGAATTGTGTTCCGGTTGCTTTTCCATATAAACTGGTGATACGGTGTTTAGGTTATACGGAAGCGCTTTATTGCGTTCAGTAAAAATGCGCTTTATTGCAGTAATACGGATTTGGGAATGCGATGCGCTTGCGTAAGGTTCCGTACGGTAATATACGCTAATATAGTGAGGAGATCGTACCTGTTGTGAATGCGCAGATAGGGGGCGTCAATGGGGGAAATTTAGGAAGCGTGAGTGGATGCACTGAACGTTTATTTATTTATTTGTGCTTTTTTTTGTCACTTATTTACACAAGACAACACAACACAGAGTGAAGGAGCAGATCACTCACATAGTAACGCACACTGCGTTAATCACGCTTTAATAACATTTGTGCGTTAACGTTAAAGCAAATTTGACGTTAAAAACATCTATATTATCAATGGGTGTCAAAAAAAAGATTCAGACTAGAAGAGTCGAATGGTAAACGACTCAGTTTCTTGTATGTAAGTGAATCGCTCACTCTTTGAAATGACTCATTTTCCTTAAGGAGTCGTTCATAATGAACAAATCACTCTCCGAGATGACGAGTTCTTCCGAATCCCATTAAAGACTCGTTTGAGATGAGTCATTTCTTCTGTGTTCTATTCGATTTCCTGGTAAAAAAAAGGTTGACCTCAGAGCTTTATAGCAGACGATCCTCCATTTCAACCCACATCTACATGCTGGAACAGGTTTGGATCTCCTGGTTCGAGGGAAGGGAGTCTTTCATGCTTGTTCCCTAAAGGAACCGCGTGTAGGTAGAAGAACCAGGAGTCCTAACACTTTGGTCCACTCTAAACTTATGGAAGGGTCACATGGTCACACGGTCCACCAGGCCACACCAGGCTCCCTCGCTCGCTTAACTTTAATGACGGAATTCATCTGCTGGAGGTCCGTCCGAGAATCCGCCGCCCACAGACACATCGGGGTCATCACAAGGAGAGTCCGGCGGCGAATTCGAGAAGATCTATTATCCCCCTGGGGGCTCGGCGCGGTATCGCGGGTCGCTGAGAAAGCCACATCAGAGAGAAACGGCGGGAGAGCAAAAGAGAGGGATATTGAATTGCGGGGCATAAACGTCAACACGCGGGATTATTTACGCCCAGCGTGGCTCAAAAGTATCGGGACAAGCGTCTTTTCCAGCCTCGTGCACTTCCATGCGGTTGTAGAAGATCGTGAGTGAACGAGCGAATCACTGTTCGAGAAAAATCGCTCTTCCAAATCACATTGAAGACTTGCACAAAGGAATGAATCAATCTTTGAGATGACTCGTCAAAGACTCATTCAAAATGAACCATTCACTCTTTGAACACAGTTTCACACGAACATCTGCGTCTTCTGCGTCGCATTAAAGACTCGTTCAATATGAAAGAATCACTCTTTGAGAAGAATCATTCTTCCAAATCACATTTAAGTTCAAAAGGAATGAATCACTGTTTGAGACGACTCGTTCCTTAAAGAACAACTCGTTCTTCCCATTCAGCTCAAAGACTCGCTCAAAAGGAACCAATCACTCTGTTCTTTCTGAATCGGATTTAAAGACTCATTCCAAATAATTGAATCACTCTGCAGGGGCGAATCGTTCTTCTGGGTCTCATTAAAGACTCGTTCAAATCACATTTAAGACTCGCTCAAAAGGAACGAATCACTCTGTTCTTCTGAATCAGATTTAAAGACTCTTTCCAAATAATTGAATCACTTTGCAGGGATGATTTATTCTTCTGCAGAAGAATCACTCATCGAGATGAATCGTTCTTCCAAATCCCATTTAAGAGTCGCTCAAAATGAATGAATTACTCTTTCAGATGACTCATTCTTCTGAGTCAGATCAAAGACTCACTTCTTCTGAATCGAATTGAAGACTCTTTCCAAATAATCGAATCACTCCACAGGACCGATTCATTCTTCTGAGTCACATCAAAGATGAGTTGAAAATGAATCAATCACTCTGTTCTTCTGAATCGGATTAAAGACTCTTTCTTCGTTCTTCTGGGTCGCATTAAAGTCACATTAAAGTCACATCAATCACTCATTCATATGAATTAATCACCCTTTCACCAATCACTCTGTTCTTCTGAATTGGATTAAAGACTCTTTCCAAATAATTGAATCACTCTTCTGGGTCTCGTTAAAGACTCGTTCAATAGGAAACAATCACGCTTTGAGAAGAATCGTTCTTCCAAATCACATTTTAGCCTCGCTCAAAAGGAACGAATCACTCTGTTCTTCTGAATCAGATTTAAAGACTCATTCCAAATAATTTAATCACTCTGCAGGGGTGATTCATTCTTCCGGGTCTCATTAAAGACTCGTTCAAATCACATTTAAGACTCGCTCAAAAGGAACGAATCACTCTGTTCTTTGCAGGGGTGATTCATTCTTCTGCAGAAGAATCACTCTTCGAGACGAATCGTTCTTCCAAATCTCGCTCAAAATGAATGAATTACACTTTCAGATGACGCATTCTTCTGAGTCAGATCAAAGACTCATTCAAAATGAACCAATCACTCTGTTCTTCTGATTCGAATTGAAGACTCTTTCCAAATAATCGAATCACTCCGCAGGACCGATTCGTTCTTCTGAGTCACATCAAAGATGAGTTGAAAATGAACAAATCACTCTTTTCTTCTGAATCGGATTAAAGACTCTTTCTTCGTTCTTCTGGGTTGCATTAAAGACTCGGTCAAAAGGAACGAATCACTGTTTGAGATGACTTGTTCTACTGAGTCACATCAAAGACTCGTTGGTATGAATGAATCACCGTTGGACCAAAAAGACTCTTTACAAATGATGGAATCACTCTGCAGGTGCGATTCTTTCTTCTGGGTCTCATTAAAGACTCGTTCAATAGGAAACAATCACGCTTTGAGAAGAATCGTTCTTCCAAATCACATTTAAGACTCGCTCAAAAGGAACGAATCCCTCTGTTCTTCTGAATCAGCTTCAAAGACTCATTCCAAATGATTAAATCCCTATGCAGGAAGGGGGGTTCACTTTTCTGCCGAAGAATCACTCTTGAAGATGAATCGTTCTTCCAGATTAAGACTCGCTCAAAAAGGAAAGGAAAATCACTCTTTGAAATGACTCATTCTTCTGAGTTATTCAAAGACTCGTTGATATGAACGAATCACCCTCGGAAACAACTCGTCCTGCTGAGTCAGATCAAAGACCCGTTGAACATGAACCAATCACTCTGAATCGGATTAAAGAGTCGCTCAATATGAAAGAGTCACTCTTTGAGAAGAATCGTTTTTTCCAAATCCCATTTAAGACTCGCTGAAAGGTAACGAGTGAAGTATTATAACGCTTCGTTATAATAGTGAATACGACACGATGTGCTTTGAGAAATCCCAGGTGTCCACAAACCTTCCTTCCTGAACTCGGGCACATTTTCGTGCCACACAGTTTCACAGGAACATCTGTATCCCTACGAGAACATTCGCCATTCTTCCCACCGTAAAGCAGTGTTACTCGATCCTAATCCTCAGACCGCCCCCCCCCCCCCGTGCTTGTGGTGTTTTCTCGCCCCACCTGGCTCAACTTGTCAACACATTAGCGACTCATGAAATTAAGAAGCAGGGAAAACACTAGCATGTGTTTTTCTGCAAGAGAAGAACCCCAAGAGAGATGCAGCACTTCGGGGGGGGTGGTGAGGGGGGGGGGGGGTAGTGGCGTGCTGGTGTGGGGGGATGCGTTTTGGTACTGCTGTTAAACATTTTTGGGTAATTCCGCAGCGAGCGTACGAAGGGGGTGTTAATGATGCCTTTTTAAACGCAGAGATCCCGCGTATTAGCGAGAGGTCGGAGAAGTCTGACGTCACGTTTTCTTTTGAGGATTTTACTACGTTAAAAGCTGGGGGGGGGGGCGGCGGGGGGAAGGGGGGTTTCTTTTTCCTGGGGGGAGGGGCATAGAACAACCTCAAACATCTGTCCAGAACTAATTAGTCCCAGAACGAGTCGTTTCTGGTACTTGAAAAAAGTCTGTATGTGTTTGTTTGTTTGTTTGTTTGTTTGTTTGTTTGTTAGCCAATCGCTAGCATGAAATCGTTCCTTCCGTTTTGAACGACAAGGCCTGCTCGGTAAAGATGCGCGTCTCGATCTAAGTAAATGATTCACTCTGCAAAGGTGACTCATTCCTCGGGAGTCACATTAACGACTCGTTCAGAATGAAAGAATCACTCTTTGGGGTGACCTCGTTCTTCTGAATGATTAAAGACTCATTCCAAATAATCGAATCACTCTGCCGGGGTAATTCGTTCTTCTGGGCCGCATTAAAGACTCGTTCGATATGAAAGAATCACTGTTCGAGACGAATCGTTCTTCCAAATCACATTTAAGACTTGCACAAAGGAATGAATCAATCTTTGAGATGACTCATCAAAGACTCATTCAAAATGAACCATTCAATCTTTGAGATGACTCGTTCTTCTGTGTCATATCAAAGACTTGTTGATATGAACGAATCACCCTCAGAAGCAACTCGTTCTAGACTCGCTCCAAATATCACTCTTTCAGAAGAATCGTTCTTCCAAATCAAGTTTAATACATGCTCAAAAGGAGTGAATCACTCTTTGAGATGACTCCGCAAAGACTCCAATGAACCAATGACTCTTTGAGATGAACCGTCCCTCTGAATCAGATTAAAATGAACTCAAAATGAACAAATCACTCTTTGACATGACTCGCTCTTCCGAGTCACATCAAAGACTCATTGACAATGAACGGTTCACCCTCTTCCGAGTCAAATCAAAGACTTGCTGATATGAAGAAATCACGCTCAGAAGCAACTTGTTCTGCTGAGTCAGATCAAAGACTCATTCAAAATGAACCAATCACTCTGTTTTTCTGAATCAGATTTAAAGACTCGTTCTTCTGGGCTGCATTAAACACTCGTTCGATATGAAAGAATCACTCTTCGAGGTGAATCGTTCTTCCAAATCACATTTAAGATTCGCTCAAAATGAATGAATCACTTTTTGAGATGACTCATTCTTCCGAGCCAGATCGGAGACTCATTCAGAATAAACGAATCACTCTTTGAGGTGAACTGTTCTTCTGAATCGGATTAAAGCCTCGTTCCAAATAATCGAATCACTCTGCAGGAGCGATTCCTTCTTCTGGGTCGCATTAAATATTTGTTCAAAATGAACGAATCCCTCTTTGACATGACTCTCGCTTCCGAGTCACATCAAAGACTCATAGACAATGAACGGATCACCCACGGAAGCAACTCATTCTTACGAGTCTGATCAAAGACTCATTCAATACGAAAGAATCACTCTTTGAGACGAATCGTTCTTCTAAATGACATTTCAGACTCGCTCCGACGGAACGGATCACTCTTCTAGACGACTCGTTTTCTGAGTCCCGTTAAAGACTCAGTTTCAGTGTGAACCAATCACCACGAACGACTCCTCACTGAGTCCCACGGCTTGTGTCCCGAGTTCCTCCAAGTATCGACAAACTTTTGCATTATTACATTTATTACACCTTGTATATATATATATATATATACATATAAATATACACACGTGTGTGTGCTTTTTGACACAAGGGGGCGTTAGAGGGACGTCCTGGCTAGAAATGTCCCAAGAGTATGTGAAGCTCATTAGTTCCGTCCTCAGCGCCATTTCGACCGACTCAGCAAATTATTTTGTCCCCCAGAAATCGCGAGGGAAACGTCTCATGTAAACGTCTCACGTAAACGTCTCACGTAAACGTCTCTCCAGACCAGACGTCTGTTTCTCTCGCCAGTGTCGTGTTATCGCGTGTTGCTTCTTCCTCTCCTTCTTCTTCTCTCTCTGGCAGACGCTTTCACACAGTGCACTAACCCAAGGCTGCACCTGTAACTCAGACTAAACACTATTAAACAGAGGTGTGTGTGTGTGTGTGTCTTTATTTCACACACACACACACACACACAATTACAGACGATAAGGGCCATCAGTCATCGTTTGACAGAAAGAGATAAATACGGACAGTAGGATAAATAACGGCGTGCACTATCGCAATACGTCACAATACGACAATTTTTGACGAGAAAAAAAAAACCCAGATGGAAAATGTTAACCAGGAATAATCAAAGTAATAAAAAGTGCGGCGCGGCTAATAACGATTACGTAGAAATAAAGCGGTACGGAAAAAGAACGTCGTTAAATTTTACGCCAATTGTGAATCGCTGAATCTTTGGTCCCTAATATTATATATATATATATATATATATATATATATATATATATATATATATATTTATATATCATCTTCT
>JACRUU010000008.1:16793676-16813676 GCA_030449085.1 Kryptopterus vitreolus | reverse complement strand
AAAACTACGTCAGCGCGCCAGTCGAACACTCTTTCATTCATTCATTCATTCATCTTCTACCGCTATATCCGATCTTCCCTCGGGTCACGGGGAGCCTGTGCCTATCTCAGGCGTCTATGGGCATTAAGGCAGGATACACCCTGGACGGAATGCCAACCCATCACAGGGCACACACACACACACACTCACATTCACACACACATTCATACACTAGGGACAATTTTCCAAGGTGCCAATCAACCTACCGTGCATGTTTTTTTTTTGGACCGGGAGGAAACCGGAGAACCCGTAGAAAAACCCCCTGAGGCACGGGGAGAACATGCACAAACTCCACACACACATGGCCGAGACGGGAATCGAACCCGGACCCTGGCGGTGTGAGGCGAACGTGCTAACCACTAAACCACCGTGCCCCCTCGAACACTCTTTTGTTTATTTATTTTTATTGACAGTTTCTTGTTTGTCAACAAAGCCATAACAATTTATGTGTATTCTAGGAAATACATCTGTAACAAGAATAACCAGAAAAAATAATCTTTATCTCCTGCCGATTATCGCTTTGTCACGTGATCACTGACGCTCAAACTTCTTTTATTATTATTTATTTATTGTTATTTATTTTTCAGAGCGCTTACATCCCGAAAGAAAATGGAGGCGGTCCGATCGAAGGTGAGTGAAGGAAGAATAAATGGCAATAAATGGCAAAAAAAAAAAAAAAAAAAACCCATTGTTTTTTGCAGATACGTGCTTGCTATTGTTATATTTACACATTGCCCTCTACTGGACAGAGATAGAAATGCACCTGATTATCTCATACAAATGTTAGCAAATGACATTATCGTCATGTGTGTGTTTGTGTTTTGGTTAAATAAATAAATAAATAAATAAATAAATAAATAAATAAATACATAAATACATAAATAAATAAATCCCGTCGGAAAGAATTTGCAAGCCAATAAACAAAACTGCTGTTATTATAATTAATAATAATAATAATAATAATAATAATAATAATAATAATAATAAAATCGCCCTCCGCAGTCGTGCCCTTCACCGAGGTCTACAATAAGTCGATGTGTCGGCCGCGTGAGATGCTGGTGGAGGTCCATCAGGAGTATCCCGACGACATCGAGCACATTTTCATTCCATCCTGCGTCGTGCTCATGCGCTGCGCCGGCTGCTGCAACGACGAGATGTTGGAGTGCACGCCCACCGCCATGCGCAACATCACCATGGAGGTCAGTAAACACATGCGCTGCATGGTTCTTCATGGTTCCTCATGGTTCCTTATGGTTAGTGATGGTTCCTCATGGTTCCTCATGGTTCTTCATGGTTCCTCATGGTTAGTCATGGTTCCCCATGGTTCCTCATGGTTAGTGATGGTTCCTCATGGTTCTTCATGGTTCTTCATGGTTCCTCATGGTTAGTCATGGTTCCTCATGGTTCCTCATGGTTAGTCATGGTTCCCCATGGTTCCTCATGGTTAGTCATGGTTCCTCATGGTTCCTCATGGTTAGTCATGGTTCCTCATGGTTCCTCATGGTTAGTGATGGTTCCTCATGGTTCTTCATGGTTCCTCATGGTTAGCCATGGTTCCTCATGGTTCCTCGTGTTTCCTCATGGTTAGTCATGGTTCCCCATGGTTCCTCATGGTTAGTCATGGTTCCTCATGGTTCCTCATGGTTAGTCATGGTTCCTCATGGTTAGTGATGGTTCCTCATGGTTCCTCATGGTTAGTCATGGTTCCTCATGGTTCTTCATGGTTCCTCATGGTTAGTCATGGTTCCTCATGGTTCCTCATGGTTCCTCATGGTTCCTCATGGTTAGTCATGGTTCCTCATGGTTCCTCATGGTTAGTGATGGTTCCTCATCATGGTTCTTCATGGTTCCTCATGGTTAGTCATGGTTCCCCATGGTTCCTTATGGTTCCTTATGGTTAGTCATGGTTCCTCATGGTTCCTCATGGTCACTGGTTCTTCTCCAAACTCAGAAATGTAGCGGGCTTTGGATGAAGCTTCTTGGAGATACTGTTTGCTTTCTCCTCAGTCTCGTCTCAGGCTCGTTTTCTTTCTCCGCACTTTGGTGGAGGTGAATCTCGCCTCCAGAGCTTAGTGATGGATTACAGCCTGACCTCGTGATTCTCGCCGGTGATGAAAGGTTTGCGAGATCACTGTAGACGTCACGGCTTTCCTTCACATCCTGGCCAGGTGGTGGTGGTGGGATTTGAACCTGCGTCATTCCGGCCCGTTTGGTGTAGCGGTGATTCACTTTAATACTGTCACCAGCTCTCTGCTCTTCATATCGGTTCCTCCTTTTTACTTAGAGTTAGTATATGGGGTTCTCTAGAGTTCCAATACAGCACTATAGGGTTCTCTAGAGTTCCATCACAGCACTATAGGGTTCTCTAGAGTTTTATTAGAGCAATATAGGGTTCTATAGAGTTTTATTGGACCAACATAGGGTTCAATTAGGGCACTCTTGGGTTCTCAAGAGTTTTATTACAGCACTACAGGGTTCTCTAGATTTTTATTAGAGCACTATAGGGTTCTGTAGAGTTTCATTAGATCAGTATAGAGTTCTCTTAGGTTTTATTAGAGCACTATAGGGTTCTGTAGAGTTTCATTAGATCAGTATAGAGTTCTCTTAGGTTTTATTAGAGCACTATAGGGTTCTGTAGAGTTTCATTAGAGCAGTATAGAGTTCTCTTAGGTTTTATTAGAGCACTATAGGGTTCTCTAGAGTTTTATGGGGTTTTCTAGAGTTTTATTAGAGCTATATAGGGTTCTATAGAGTTTTATTGGAGCAACATAGGGTTCTCTAGCATTCCATCACAGCACTATAGGGTTCTCTAGAGTTTTATTAGACTACTCATGGGTTCTCAAGAGTTTTATTACAGCACTCTAGGGTTCTCTAGAGTTCTGCTAGATCACCATATGGTTCTCTATACTTCCATCGCAGCATTAAAGGGTTATCTAGAGCATCATATGGTTCTGTACACTTCCAATGGAGCACTATGGGGTTTTCTAGAGCTCCATTACAGCACTATGGGGTTCTCTAGAGTTTTGCTAGAGCACCATACAGTTCTCTCGACTTCCATCACAGCAATTAAGCGTTCTCTAGAGTTCTTCTACCGCATCACGTGGTTCTCTAGACTTCCAATGAAGCACTACGGGGTTCTCTCGACTTGCGTTAGAGCACTACCTGTAGTTCTAGAGCTCCATTACAGCACTACAGCATTCTCTAAGGTCCTGCTAGATCACCATAGGTTTCTCTAGACTTCCATCGCAGCATTAAAGGGTTCTCTAGAGTTCTTCTACTGCATTACATGGTTCTCTAGACTTCCGATGGAGAACTATGGGCTTTTCTAGAGCTCCATTACAGCACTATAGGGTTCTCTAGAGTTTTGTCAGAGCACCATATGGTTCTCTAGACTTCCATCACAGCATTACATGATTCTCTAGACTTCCAACAGAGCACTATGGGGTTTTTGCTAGATCTCCATTACAGCACTATATGGTTCTCTAGACTTCCATCTCAGCATTAAAAGGTTCTCTAGAGTTCTCCTACTGCATTACATGGTTCTCTAGACTTCCAATGGAGCACTATGGGGTTTTGTAGAGCTCCATTACAGCACTATAGGGTTCTCTGGAGATCATTTGCAGAATAGCAGTTTTTTTCTTTTCAGCATCCGTGCTCACTTTTGCCAGAAGGACATCACTGAAGTTCTAGCAGACCACACAAGATCTTCGTCTGCAACCTGTAACTTCATCGAGACGGATCATCGACATCCCTGTACAAACGTGTGCCTCAAATTCTTTCTTTAAATGTTTGCGAAAGCAATCACATCGCTCCCGAAAAGTCCACATCATAAATCACATCGTAACAGGTCTTTCCAGGGTTATAACTACGAGGAGGGAAATTCGCTTAGTCAGCAAGACGGATACATGAATAATAAAACACACAAAAAAAGGCGCTGAGCGTCGCAAATCAGACAACGCGACTAAAAATAGCTGCGAAGGCGAGAACATCTGCGTCCTCTCAGGGAGATCGTTACGAAGACCGTCTGGAGAAGGACAGCGAGGTTTACAGAGCGTAGCACAGGTCTCCGAAACGTGCCATCAGACGACACTTTGTGTGGCAGGAAACGGGCATTAAGGAAAACATGGTCATTTAGTGGTGCAAGCGTTGGAATTTGAGTGTGAAGGGTATGTGGTCAAACCAAAAGTGGCACTCCTGGGCCCCTGCGTAAGGCCCTTAACGCGGGATAGAACTGGGCATCTGCGAAAATGCCGTAAACGTGCTCGGTGATCAAACTCAGTGGTGTAGATCAGTGGTTTAAGGAGCCGGGTTGCTGATCGGAAGGTCGAGGGTTCGAGCCCCGGTATCGCCAAGCTGCCACTCTTCGGTGCTAACAAATCCCCCCCCCCCCCCCCCCCGCCACCACCTCGGGTTCTTTTTGGAGTCTAGTTTCTTCTCAGGACATTTTTTTCTTGCTAGTATAGGCTCGCTCCAACGCACAAGCTAAACGACGATCCTGACGCATGCGCTAGTATTCCGGAAGATGTTTGGGAGGTGGGAGCGGTTAAAGCATTGGCCCCTGGACCAGAAGATCTGAGGTTCAGATTCCCACCTCCACCAAGCTGTGGACCCTTGAGTGAGGCCCTTAACCCTCAATTTAACAGGCAGTTAAGTAAGGCAATTTAGCGATGTACATTAGTGTATAATATAAACGAGCGACAATTTCGCAAACAAACATACTCTGAACTCTGGAGACCCCTGGTGGCGAGCCCTGGAGTCGCGTGTGTGTGTGTGTGTGTGTGTGTGTGTATTATATAATATATATATTCATTCATTCATATTCTTCTACCGCTATATCCGATCTTCCCTCGGGTCACGGGAGTCTGTGTCTATCTCAGGGTGTCTATGGGCATTAAGGCAGGATACACCCTGGACGGAATGCCAACCCATCGCAGGGCACACACACACACACTCACATTCACACACATTCATACACTAGGGACAATTTTCCAAGGTGCCAATCAACCTACCGTGCATGTTTTTTGGACCGGGGGAGGAAACCGGAGAACCCGGAGAAAAAAACCCCCTTATATATATATATATATATATATATATATATATATATATATATATATATATATATATATATCATATATATATATATATATATATATTTCATATATTCGAACACGCACGTGTTATAATTATACAGGTTTTTATGAGTCTCGAACCGCCGTTTTGCGATTGTGCTAAGCTAAAGTTTTATATAATAGAATATAATATAACGCTGGTTCCGCTAGCTCCATAGCATCTTTTTACATAGAGTATAATATTGGTCTATAGACCAAATATAGAATAGACCGTTGAATATTGTTTCCTAGCATACACAGCCTAGCATGAAACGCGGGCAGAAATTCGATATCGCCCGAATCGCGGAGGAATCCGGGTCTCACAGAAGCGGTTCTGGGATATCTTGAAATCATACAAAATACCGGTGAGACGGCAATATTCCTCACGAGCGCCCGCGTTCTAGAGGAATCCATATTGACATTAGCGTGTAATGTAAGGCATCGGACTCTGGACATCGGACTCTGGACCCCGTATTCCTGACGCCCCTTCTTTAATAATGAAAAATTCCTTATTTATCAATAAATATTCGTTTCAATAAGTCTCAAATCAAAGACCGAAATCCGCCAACACGCACGCGTCCGGCAGTTAATAGCATCTCACATAGACTCTCTCATCCGGAGAGACCTACACCATGCTGAGAGACCTACCACCAAGCTGCCACTAGTGGGCCCTTGAGCAAGGCCCTTATCCCTCTGTTCGAATTTGCTCTGGATGAAGAAGCCTGCCGGGAATGTATTGGGTTCCAGACCTGTTTCAGATCCACCGTACGTACATCCGTACCTGAGTTTGCTAACAGACCCGTGGCTACAGAGTAGCATCGCTGGCTTTACCTCGGCGAGGAACACGGGGTCAAATCGCACAACGCCGGTTTGTAGCGACGGATATCGATTCCTACGTAAACCCTCGTGTTCTAAAAAGCAAGAGCTTCCTGGCTTTCCGTCCTCAAACCCTGCCAAGAGAAACCTGGTCCTGCATTTTTCCCCACTTTTCCTTTTCAGTAAACCCCTCATTTCACTTTTGCTCACCGTCGCTGGTGACGTGTGCAAAAGCATCACTATTATAATCTCTCTCTCGAATGTTCGGCGCGTAACTCGTCCCGCAGTTTTTTATCCGAACATCACGAATCATACCTCATATCGTGCGGCCCGATGGTGTGAGGCGTGCTGTTAATTTTTTAATTGAATCGCCACGCGGAATTCCGAACCCGGGGCCAAAAAGCGAGATTTTTTTCTCCCCATAGAAAATGAATGGGGTTGAAATTTCGTGCCTCACAGTTCGGGCCTGTGAGCGTCCAACATGCACATATGGCAAATCCACTCGTAGGGGGTCCGGAGTGGATCACCATCATATACCTCCCAAATCCCACACACCCCTTCGGAATTTCAGGAAATGCATGATATTCCAGCCCCATAAAGAACGAATGGGTAAATTTGACGGTACTTCGGCCGACATGCACATGACATCATAAAGTACCTCGACTCCCCCCTTGGAATTCCTGGAATTCCGTTCCGCCCAGCTGAGAATTTGGAACATTTGCATCTGCAAGCATCGCTCACATTTTCATTTCATCGTCAAAAACCACAGGGAATTATGAACATGTTTTTTTTGCCTGGATGAATAATAGAAAATGAATATCAACACTAAATATTAAACGCGTCAATGCGAATTAACCCCGAGCTGAGGTTTGCATCTGCAAGCACGCTCAATTTTCATTTCATGTCAAAATAACATGTAAAACGCGTCAATGCGATTAACTTTAACACAATTAATGTTAGTAAAGCGTGATTTGACACTTTTTGTTAAAAATAGCAGTAAAATCAGTTTGAAATCAAAACCTTCAAGGCAACACGCATTTATTCCCGACGCGATTCCTTTAATAATAAACTCAAAGACCAAAATTCTACAAAACGCAAACGTCCGCCAATTAATAGCGTCCGTGTGGAAACACTGCAGAGAGTTCTGAATATTTGCTAATAAAATAGTCATATTTCCATTTTTTCAAGTGGTATTTACTAATATTTAGTTTTCGTGCTCGATGGATTTGACCATCCGCATGTTGATTCACATATTAAAAGTGGAAAATTATGAATTTAAGGTACATTTAGAGCAGATACAAATGTATGATTAATCATTATTAAATATAAGAATATATATATATATATATATATATATATATATATATATATATATATATATATATATATATATATATATATATATAAATATATATATATATATCGAAAATAATTGGACCACGTTGCACCTCGGGACCACAGGAGCACTTTGTAAAACTTTTCTTTCCCTGAAATTTTGTAACACATTTTTTAAAGGTTATTGTGGCCTTTTTTTTCTCACAACAGTGTGATGATACAAACTTACACATTTTTTTTTATAAATGTTTTTTTTTCATTTATGAAATAAAATGTTAAGGTCAGAATTACAATTACCTTTTCTTATTTTTTTTATTCAGTGGTGGCAAGAAAGGACCCCTAAAAAAAATCCCAAACAGCCCCCCCCCCCCCACAATCATGGAAAAATAAATAAATAAATAAATAATAATAATAATAATAAGCACGTAATAAGGGGTAAGGGGTTAACATGTTCTCAGGGGGTTTTTCTCCGGGTTCTCGGTTCCCCCGGTCCACGGTACACCACCAGGGTGGGTTCAATTCCCGATTGGCCACCTTGGGTGTGGAGTGTGTCAGGGTTCCCTCTCGTGTGTGAAAAAACATGTGGTTGTGGCACCTGTGTCCCTGTGTGTGCCCTGCGATGGGTTGGCATTCCATCCAGGGTGTCCTGCCTTAATGCCCATACGACTGAGATAGGCACAGGCTCCCCGAGTGACCCGAGGAAGATCCGGATAAAGCGTAAATAGAAGATGAATGAATGAATGAATAATAATAATAATAATTAATAATAAATACATTAAAATAAAAAATTAACGCCATGTGTGTGTTTGTGGAGTTCTCCTCGTCACCGTGTCTCATGTCATTCTTAAACTTATCCATGACATATTTTTATTTATTTATTTTATTATTATTATTATTATTGTTTACACTAAATTACAATGAATTCACACGGGGGCACGTGGTTTAGTTTAGCACGTTCCCTAACACCGGGGTCCGGGTCGATCCCGTTCGGTTGTGGAGTTTGCATGTTCTCCCAGGGGGGTTTTCCTCCGGTTTCCCCAAAAACATGCAACGGTAGGTTGATTGGCACCTTGGAAAAATTGTCCCTAGTGTGTGAATGTGTGTGTGTGTGTGTTGTGTGTGTGTGTGTGTGTGATGGGTTGGCATTCCATCCAGGGTGTATCCTGCCTTAATGCCCATAGACGCCTGAGATAGACACAGACTCCCCGTGACCCGAGGGAAGATCGGATAAAGCGATAGAAGATGAATAAATGAATTTAAATGAATTTAGATTTTTGCTGAATCATCAAAATTTGCCTTTTGTTCCTCTTTTTTCCCCCCTTTTTTTAGGTACAAAAATTAAAACCTCTGCGCATCAAGCGGAATTACCCGATGAGTTTTGCAGAACACACAGAATGTGAATGCAGGTACGTCGCGCACCTTCCAAAACTAGCCTAGCATAACACGATTAGCTGAAAGAAAATAAATTAATTAATCATTCTTCTGTTTTTTTTCCTTTCTTTCTTTCTTTTAGAGTAAAGAAGGACTTCCTGGATAAGACGGAAATGTAAGTGTTTCGGGTTGTACACTTTCTCCACGAGCGCATCGGCTCTTAACATTCGCTTTCTTTCCTTTCACGTGTCATTGATCGCTAGTTTAGCGTTCTCGTGCTCATCATCATCATCATCATCATCATCATCGTTGTGATCGATTCAGTAACGTGGGAAAAAGTTTGCGGACACCCGGGTGCCTTTTTTTTTTTTTTTTGAGCAGGTGTCCCAATACTTTTGCTCGTAAGCTAAAGCATGCATTTTTTTTTTTTCGTTAAATTTTTTTATGATCTGTAGTGAACTCGAGGAGTTCATCATCGCCTCCGGTATCTTCCCCGCTCGGAGATAAGCGCCAGATTTCCCCAGAAGCCGCAACACTTTACGGTTTAGTTTCCTCCCGTGTTTATCTCCGCCTCGGGTGTGTTTCGCCTCGCGTCCCTAAATTATGGCTTTGGTGCTCACTTTGTTCTTCATGCAGATCAAGGTCTACACGGGATCCAGATTGTTTCCGAGTACCGTATCTATAATAAAAAAACCCAAAGGTTACACCTGAGAACCATATTACAGGTAAACAAACAGCAAAAAGAGAAAGAAAATCATTCAAAGTAGGATTTTCCTGTAAACATTATTCCTGAAGTAAACATTATTCCTGAAGTAAACATTATTCCTGAAGTAAACATTATTCCTGTATTAAACATTATTCCTTTAGTAAACATTATTCCTGTAGTAAACATTATTCCTTTAGTAAACATTATTCCTGTAGTAAACATTATTCCTTTAGTAAACATTATTCCTGTAGTAAACATTATTCCTGTAGTAAACATTATTCCTGTAGTAAACATTATTCCTGCAGTAAACATTATTCCTGTAAACATTATTCCTGATAAACATTATTCCTGTAGTAAACATTATTCTGAAGTAAACATTATTCCTAAGTAAACATTATTCTGAAGTAAACATTATTCCTGTAAACATTATTTCTGAAGTAAACATTATTCCTGTAGTAAACATTATTCCTGAAGTAAACATTATTCCTGTAGTAAACATTATTCCTTTAGTAAACATTATTCCTGTAGTAAACATTATTCCTGTAGTAAACATTATTCCTGTAGTAAACATTATTCCTGTAGTAAACATTATTCCTGTAGTAAACATTATTCCTGTAGTAAACATTATTCCTGTAGTAAACATTATTCCTGTAAACAATATTACTGTAAACATTATTCCTGAAGTAAACATTATTCCTGAAGTAAACATTATTCCTTATAAACATCCTGTAGTAAACATTATTCCTGTAAACATTATTCCTGAAGTAAACATTATAAACATTATTCCTGTAGTAAACATTATTCCTGAAGTAAACATTATTCCTGAAGTAAACAATATTCCTGTACTAAACATTATTCCTGTAGTAAACATTATTCCTAGTAAGTAAACATTATTCCTGTAAACATTATTCCTGTAAACATTATTAGTAAACATTATTCTGCAGTAAACATTATTCCTGAAGTAAACATTATTCCTGTAGTAAACATTATTCCTGAAGTAAACATTATTAGTAAACATTATTCTGTAAACATTATTCCTGTAGTAAACATTATTCCTTTAGTAAACATTATTCCTGTAGTAAACATTATTCCTGTAGTAAACATTATTCCTGTAAGTAAACATTATTCCTTAAACATAGTAAACATTATTCCTGTAGTAAACATTATTCCTGAAGTAAACATGTAGTAAACATTATTCCTGTAAGTAAACATTATTCTGAAGTAAACATTATTCCTGTAAACATTATTTCTGTAAACATTATTCCTATTCCTGAAGTAAACATTATTCCTGTATTAAACATTATTCCTTTAGTAAACATTATTCCTGTAAGTAAACAATATTCGTACAGTAAACATTATTCCTGTAGTAAACATTATTCCTGAAGTAAACATTATTCCTGTAGTAAACATTATTCCTGTAAACTATTACAGTAAACATTATTCCTGTAGTAAACATTATTCCTGAAGTAAACATTATTCCTGTAGTAAATATTATTCCTGAAGTAAACATTATTCCTGTATTAAACATTATTCCTTTAGTAAACATTATTCCTGTAGTAAACATTATTCCTGTAAACATTATTCCTGTAAACATTATTCCTGAAGTAAACATTATTCCTGAAAACAATATTCGTAAACATTATTCCTGCACTAAACATTATTCCTGAAGTAAACATTATTCCTTAAACAATATTCCTACAGTAAACATTATTCCTGAAAACATTATTCCTGTAAACAATATTCCTGTAGTAAACATTATTACTGTAGTAAACATTATTCCTGAAGTAAACATTATTCCTGTAAACATATTTCTGAAGTAAACATTATTCCTGTAGTAAACATTATTCCTGTAGTAAACATTATTACTGTAGTAAACATTATTCCTGTAGTAAGCATTATTACTGTAGTAAACATTATTCCTGTAGTAAGCATTATTACTGTAGTAAACATTATTCCTGTAGTAAACATTATTCGTACTGTAAACATTATTCCTGTAAACATTATTCCTGTAGTAAGCATTATTACCTGTAGTAAACATTATTCCTGTAAGTAAAAATGATTCATTATTATTCCTGTAGTAAACATTATTCCTGTAAACAATATTCCTGTAAACATTATTACTGTAAGTAAACATTATTCCTGTAGTAAGCATTATTACTGTAGTAAACATTATTCCTGTAAAAATGTAAACATTATTCCTGAAGTAAACATTATTCCTTTAGTAACATTATTCCTTTAGTAAACATTATTCCTGAAGTAAACAATATTACTGTAGTAAACATTATTCCTGAAGTAAACATTATTCCTGTAAACATTATTCCTTTAGTAAACATTATTCCTGTAGTAAACATTATTCCTGAAGTAAAAATGATTCCTGCATAAATATTATTCCTGAAGTAAACATTATTCCTGTAAACATTATTCCTGTAAACATTATTCCTGAAGTAAACAATATTCCTGTAGTAAACATTATTACCTGTAGTAAACATTATTCCTGAAGTAAACATTATTCCTGTAGTAAACATTATTCCTGTAGTAAATATTATTCCTGAATTATTCCTGTAAACATTATTCCTGTAGTAAACATTATTCCTGAAGTAAACATTATTCCTGTAAACATAAACATTATTCCTTTAGTAAACATTATTCCTGAAGTAAACATTATTCCTTTAGTAAACATTATTCCTGAAGTAAACATTATTCCTGTAAACAATATTCCTGTAAACATTATTCCTGTAGTAAGCATTATTCCTGAAGTAAACATTATTCCTGTAGTAAACATTATTCCTGTAGTAAACATTATTCCTGAAGTAAACTATAAACATAGTAAACATTATTCCTATTCCTAGGTAAACATTATTTCTGAAGTAAACATTATTCCTGTAGTAAATATTATTCCTGAAGTAAACATTATTCCTTAAACATAGTAAACATTATTCCTGTAAACATATATGTAAACATTATTCCTGTAGTAAACATTATTCCTGAAGTAAACATTATTCCTGAAGTAAACATTATTTCTGTAGTAAACATTATTCCTGCAGTAAACAATATTCCTGTACAGTAAACATTATTCCTGTAGTATTCCTGAAGTAAACATTATTACTGTAGTAAACATTATTCCTGAAGTAAAAATGATTCCTGCAGTAAATATTATTCCTGAAGTAAACATTATTCCTTTAGTAAACATTATTCCTGAAGTAAACAATATTACTGTAGTAAACATTATTCCTGAAGTAAAAATGATTCCTGCAGTAAATATTATTCCTGAAGTAAACATTATTCCTGTAAACATTATTCCTGTAAACATTATTCCTGAAGTAAACATTATTCCTGTAGTAAACATTATTCCTGAAGTAAACAATATTCCTGTAGTAAACATTATTCCTGTAGTAAACATTATTCCTGTAGTAAGCATTATTACTGTAGTAAACATTATTCCTGTAGTAAGCATTATTACTGTAGTAAACATTATTCCTGTAAACATTATTCCTGTAAGCATTATTACTGTAGTAAACATTATTCCTGTAAGTAAAAATGCATTATTACCTGTAGTAAACATTATTCCTGAAGTAAACAATATTACTGTAGTAAACATTATTCCTGTAAGTAAACATTATTACTGTAGTAAACATTATTCCTGAAGTAAACATTATTCCTGTAGTAAACATTATTCCTGAAGTAAACATTATTAGTAAACATTATTCTGAAGTAAACAATATTCCTGTAAACATTATTTGTAGTAAACATTATTCTGAAGTAAACATTATTCCTAAGGTAAACATTATTTCTGAAGTAAACATTATTCCTGAAGGTAAACATTATTTCTGAAGTAAACATTATTCCTGAAGTAAACATTATTCCTGAAGTAAACATTATTCCTGTACTAAACATTATTCCTGAAGTAAACATTATTCCTGAAGTAAACAATATTACTGTAGTAAACATTATTCCTGAAGTAAACATTATTCCTGTAGTAAACATTATTCCTTAATTAAACAGTATTCCTGTAGTAAACATTATTCCTGAAGTAAAAATGATTCCTGCAGTAAATATTATTCCTGAAGTAAACATTATTCCTGTAGTAAACATTATTTCTGAAGTAAACATTATTCCTGTAAACATTAAGTACATTATTCCTGCAGTAAACATTATTACTGTAAACATTATTCCTGAAGTAAACATTATTTCTGCAGTAAACATTATTCCTGAGGTAAACATTCCTTAATTAAACAGTATTCCTGAAGTAAACAATATTCCTGTACTAAACATTATTCCTGTAGTAAACATTATTTCTGAAGTAAACATTATTCCTGTAGTAAATATTATTCCTGAAAACATTATTCCTGTAGTAAACATTATTCTGAGTAAACCTGAGACTTTTTACATTTGATTTGTTGTTATAATAATAATAATAATAATCAATAATCATCATCATCATCATCATCATCATCATCATCGGAAGGATTAAATAAAAAATTATAATCAGAACCTACAGAAATGTTCGGTGTCCCAATACTTTTGTCCATTTAACGCCTATTGGTATTGAAGCTAGATAGATAGATAGATAGACAAATAGACAGGTAGATAGATAGATAGATAGATAGATAGATAGATAGATAGATAGATAGATAGATAGATAGATGGATAGATATTTTAAATGCAGAAAACATTATTTTTGATTATATAACCAATTTTATATAGGGTATATAACAGGTTGATTTGTGTTGTTGTTGTTTGTGTTTATGCTTCCATCCGCCATATCATCCATATTTATTTACTCCCATTATTTGTGTCTGTTTACATTCCTCGTCTAAAAACCTAAAAATGCTTATTATTGTGGTTCCTCTCACTTTTTTTCTCCTGCATTGGCTGTTTTGCGTTACCTGTTGCATCATTTCCCCCCCCAATTCATTTATTCTACCTCAGTGTTGTTTGTTTGTTTTTTTCCTCTTCCACTTCTTCCTCTTCTTCTTCCTCTTCTTCCTTTTTCCAGAAAACCTCGCAGAGGCAAGGGGAAAGGTCAAAAGGGAAAGCGAAAGAAAAACCGCGACAAAACGCGGGATTTGTACGTTACCTCAGCCTTCTCCTCCACCCACCTGCACCTGAGTCTTATGCTCTTGGTCGTCAAATTAATTTGGGAGGAGATTTGCTGCCTCCTTTAATTAAAAAAAGAAAAGAAAAAGAAAAGAAAATAAATCACATTTAATTATCATTAATCCACGGCAAGTAAATACCGCAGACTTACCTAATTTTTTACCAAATCAAAGCTGCAGCTCGATCGCAAAACCCCGCCTCCATTACAAAACCCCGCCTCCATTCATCAACTAACCTTCTATTGACCGCTTCATCTGGAATTCGATTCGTCCCAGAACGTAACTTTTCAAGAAAGGAACAAAAAAATGCACAAGAAATCCAAGAATAATTGCCGTAGTGGTTAAAAAGATTGGATCTGCTGGTTGTGAGTCCACTTTTGGGCCCTTGGGTGAGGCCCTTAACCCCTGTAGCCTGTCTAATGCTACAAATGTAGGACAAACTGTACAATAAATAAAATATAAAGCATAAATCGTTTTTGCGCGCCATTCTGGCACACAATCCCTAGAAGTGGGTGGAGCTTAACAGCACTTTTCTTAATTGAACTCTAACGACCTATCAAACCATTTAGAACGCTCGCTAACATTCATTTAATGAGTTGTCTCACTAGCCAATGAAAGTGCTAGCCCCCTTTAAGTTCCGCCCACGAGTAATGTTCAGTGTCGAAATGGCGTATAACTGCATTTATTGGATTAAACAGAACTGATTAGCGGATAAGGCGTTGGGTCTGACGGATTCCAGTTCCAGCCACACCACATTGGGCCCCTGAGGAAGGCCCTTTACTCCATAGCTGTTCAGTTGAATGAAACAATTGGATTAATTAATATGGTTTATGAGGTGGTGGACGCATGTGAACTCAAATCCCAGCCAGTCCTGTCATCTGGGCCCCTGAGCAAGGCCCTTAACCCCAGATTCCTTTCTCCAAAGGTTGTGTTTCAGGATTGGGAAATTCACGGAGGAATTACCTGCGGAAATTGTATTCTCCTGCACCGAAAGCAGGCGTATCGGGACCTTTGTCCATACAATAGAATCGCCGTTATTATCACGCCGCTAGTTACGCTAGCACGCTAGAATTGGCGTTATTCATTCAGTCATCAGTACAGAAAGTCCTCCACAAACCCGGCCCAGATGTTCCAGACGCCCCACTGCTGCATGGCTTTCGCATCGTGGTACTTATCTTTAACGGCTCGGTTTGGTGTTGTGCCCGCTTTTGTTTTGTTTTGTTTTGTTTTGCTAATGATCGTCTTTTCTCTGTACCTTTTTTTTCACCCCGTGTGTTTTGTCTTCACATATTTGGCTCGCACCCACACGAGACATGATCAAATCCCTGATTTTTTATGTAAACCACCAGCTTGGGCCGAGACACCAGCGTGTGTTTTCTTGCTTAGGAATATGCGCAACATTGTGTTTTGATTATGACAGAAGACAGAGGGAATGCGCTGTTTGTTTTTATTGTGTGTGTGTGTTTTAACTCAATCCCTCTTTAGGAAAGCCACATCTATGGTGGCTTTTGTAGACGTTCCTGTGGTTTCGATGCAAGAAATAAGCCAATAGCTACCGATATTTGACCGAACAAATATTCTTATATTATTATTATTTTTTTATTATTATTATTATTATTATTAAAAAATTTGTGGAAGAAAAAAACAAAACAACTTTTTCTACTCAATGTCCCTCGACAGAACGTTCTTAAACTCATTCACCGTCCATCCCTGGAGCATAGAAACGAAAAGAACATGCAGGCGTCTCCAAAAGACTTTCCAACCCTCTGTGTTTATATAAAGAAATAAATCGTATGATGCCAAGAACAGACCACTAGAAGCCTTTTTTTCAGTTTTAAATGACTGTATTTACGTTCCAAACCTTAATGAACAAGCATTTAGGATCTTTTTTTAGCGACGCTTAATTTATATATATATTTTTAAAAAATGCATTTTTTTTTCTACTGACACAAAAAAAATACAATATATATATATATATATATATATATATATATATATATATAATAATACTAGATATATATATATATATACAATGCATTTTTATATAAATATATATATATATATATATATATATATAGACCATATAGAGAGAGAGAGAGAGAGAGAGAGAGAGTCCTATACATTTATTTTGTCATTTTATGTGAGTAGAAAAAAAATGCAATATATATATATATATATATATATATATATATATATATATATATATATATATAATTATTATATATATTGGGTTGGAATTCCATCCAGGGTGTATCCTGCCTTAATGCCCATAGATGCCTGAGATAGGCACAAATAATATATATATATATATATATATATATATATATATATATATATATATATATATATATATATATATATGGATTGAATGCCAACTCATTGCAGGGCACACACACACACACACACATTCATACACTAGGGATAATTTTCCAAGGTGCCAATCAACCTACCGTGCATGTTTTTGGACCGGGGAGGAAACCGGAGAAACCCGGAGAAAAACTCCACACACACATGGCCGAGACGGGAATCGAACCCGGACCCTGGCGATGTTAGGCGAACGTGCTAACCACTAAGCCACCGTGCCCCATATATATATATATATAATATATAATATATATATATATATATATATATATATATATATATATATATATATATTGGGCCCTTGAGCAAGGCCCTTCAAGATCGAACAATTTTTGATGGTCTAAACAATGAATCCTTGGTCAGGAATGTCGATTCATGTCCTGGATGACCACATCGTCGCGACAAACCTCCAAGACGATGGGAAATTTTTGGGGATGTTTTCCCACATGTGCTAATTCGTAGGCAGTTTCCTTCCGGATGCTCTCCTGACCAAACGATACACCGCTGAAGTTTAGGAAGCAGACGAGTCTTTATTTGGCACATAAACATAAACATTCATTCATTCATTCATTTTCTACCGCTTTATCCGATCTTCCTTCGGGTCACGGGGAGTCTGTGTCTATCTAAGGCGTCTATGGGCATTAAGGCAGGATACACCCTGGATGGAATGCCAATCCATCGCAGGGCACACACACACACACACACGCATTCATACACTAGGGACAATTTTCCAAGGTGCCAATCAACCTACCGTGCATGTTTTTGGACCGGGGAGGAAACCGGAGAACCCGGAGAAAAACCCCCTGAGGCACAGGGGGTGTTTTTGGAGGCATGTTTTTGGAGACATGTTTTTGGACCGGGGAGGAAACCGGAGAACCCGGAGAAAAACCCCCTGAGGCACAGGGAGAACATGCAAACTCCACACACACATGACCGAGACGGGAATCGAACCCGGATCCTGGCGGTGTGAGGCGAACGTGCTAACCACTACGCCACCGTGCCCCACATAAACATAAACAGCACAGTGGAATTGTTTCGTCGCATATCCCAGCTTGTCAGACATTATATGCCGGGGTCAGACATTATATGGCGCCCCCCAGAGCACAAAGGGTTAAAGGGTCTTGCTCAAGGACCCAAGAGTGGCGATACCGGGGCTCGAACCTCACGACCTTTCGATCAGTAACCCAGCGCCTTAGACCACTGAGAGACACCCCCTCCCAGGCTCCGCCCATTTACCCACACAGAATTGTGGATTTGTTCCTGTGTCCAACATCACACTTCTGAGTTGGCGTCCCTCAGAGGCTAAAATCTAGAGTAAAAACAATGCAAAACCCTTCCCGACTATATTAGACATTTTCCGTAAGCTCAGATAAGAGTCCCACAAACTGACGAGACACCACACACTGCGCCATAACCGCCACTGCGAGTTTATACATCCGAATGATTTCCCTGGAAGTTCAAACATCCCATTCCTCAACCCCATTCGTCCCCAATGACCTCCGTTCATCTCGAAGGGGGTTTATTTTTCCATGCTCGTTCGCAATTCACGTCAGAAATGTTCGGCAGGGGTGATGGCGCTCTTGGAGGCCGCTCAAGATCTTCTTTACACCCGGAAGTTTGTAAGGAAAAAAATACAAGTGTCCCAATACTTTTGCCAATTTAGGTCCTAATTGTTTCGAGAAGAGATTTGTGGTCACACAGAGGACACAGATTCCTGACGCTACTCGGCGACGTGTGGAATAACAAGCCAACACACACACACATGGAGATCGGTTCGACCCCCTCCATAAACGAGGCTGTAAATGGCCGTAGAAAAAAAATCCGGCGATCATTAAAACCTGTATCGAGTCATGAGAGTAATTTTTCTCCTACGCAACACACGGACGTTCGCCAAGAAGGTCCCTGAAGACCGTAGATAGCGCAGATTTGCAGAATTTGGTCGCTCCAGAGTGCCAGATGGAGTCTAGACACAACTGAGGCGGACCAAACTGGTGTGGAAAAATGGGTCGTTTACATAGAAAAGCGCTAATTGGTGGAAGATGTTGCATGTTGGCTCGATGTACCAGGTTTGGGGTGGAGACGAATTGATTAAATCGAGTTCCTAGCCATACCGAAGTAGATTCAGGACCTTGGACAGTTTAAAATACGTTGCCATCAAAGGCTGGTCCGGTTCCGCCCGAAGGCTTCGTGAATGTGCCAATATTTACAACTTTGTCTTAGTCTCGTAGGCCAGGTATCGAGGGTGGCAATAATTTTTAGCTGGGTTGTCATCAACTCAAGGCCACATTACCGGTGATTATAGTAACACATTTGTTTTTCTTATCATCACCATGGACAGGGGTCAAGTCGTCTAACCCAGTGCTCCCCAACCCCCTGTCCGTGGGTCAAATGGTACCCCGGCCTAAAAGAAAGAATACGTAACTTACATTATTTCCCTTTTGTTTGATTCCGAGGGATGTTTTATTTTGGAAAATGACCTCATTTTCTCCGCCAAGTCTGTCTATGATTCGCTCTTGCCTCGGGTCACATGACTTACCTCCAGCCGCTACCTTCTCGAAGGGGCTGCTCCGGCCGCTAATACATTACATTACCGCTAAATTGAAACGCCCGAGAGAGGCACGGTGGCGTAGTGGTTAGCACGTTCGCCTCACACCGCCAGGATCCGGGTTCGATTCCCGTCTCGGCCATGTGTGTGTGGAGTTTGTGCATGTTCTCCCCGTGCCTCAGGGGGTTTTTCCCCGGGTTCTCCGGTTTCCTCCCCCGGTCCAAAAACATGCACGGTAGGTTGATTGGCACCTTGGAAAATTGTCTCTAGTGTATGAATGTGTGTGTTTGTGTGTGTGTGAGTGTGTGTGTGTGTGCCCTGCGATGGGTTGGCATTCCATCCAGGGTGTATCCTGCCTTAATGCCCATAGACGCCTGAGATAGGCACAGGCTCCCCGTGACCCGAGGGAAGATCGGATAAAGCGGTAGAAGATGAATGAATGAATGAATGAAACGCCCGAGTTAGCGACATAAACAACAGGATCCAAATATTGCTTTGCCACTTGGAGACCAAACATTCTGCATTAAAATACCGGCTTTTATGTCGCTTGTATCGTTTTATTGTGTTGTATTTATCCGTCACACCTTAAAAGACCACTCCAGGAAAATGTTGTGTGACCG
>JACRUU010000008.1:16761176-16778676 GCA_030449085.1 Kryptopterus vitreolus | reverse complement strand
ACCTGTAAATACAAACCTCAATTCCAAACACAGTAAATCACTATCATGCAAAGGAGTGGTTATACGTGAACATGATCCAGAAACGCCACGCCCTCTCGCGACCAAATCCGAATATTTTGGTGGAAGAAATATTTGAAAACATGTGTGCGCAAAAACACAACACCCACTATTGTGGAGCTACGAACGAACCCTTTCACAATTAAATTACTGTATGTTTTTTATTACTTAAAATGCTATAAATTCATTCATTCATTCATCTTCTACCGCTATATCAGATCTTCCCTCGGGTCACGGGGAGTCTGTGTCTATCTCAGGCATTATATTTACGTTTACATTTACAGTATTTGGCAGACGCCCTTATCCAGAGCGACTTACAACTGAGCAATTGAGAGTTAAGGGCCTTGCTCAAGGGCCCACTAGTAACAGCTTGGTGGTGGTGGGATTTGAACCCGTGATCTTCCGGTCCAGAGTCCAACACCTTAACCACTGGGCTACCACCGTTCCTTGGCATCTATGGGAATTAAGGCAGGATACACCCTGGATGGAATGCCAACACATCACACACACACACACACACACACACACACACACACACACACACACACACACACACACACACACACACACACACACACCACACACCCACACACACACACTTCACATTCACACTATGGACAATTTTACAAGGTGCCAATCAACCTACCGTGCATGTTTTTGGACCGGGGGGAGGAAACCGGAGAACCCGGAGAAAACCCCCTGAGGCACGGAGAGAACATGCACAAACTCCACACACACATGGCCGAGACGGGAATCGAACCCGGACCCTGGCGGTGTGAGGCGAACGTGCTAACCACCGTGCCCCATCTATAAATTCATCATCTTGTTATATTTTGTGAGTTGAATATGTATTTATGCATTTTGTTTTTATTTATATCCTACACCATCTCCGACCCGACACAACAGGATATCCTTTTGACAACGTTGATTGTTTTTTTTGCTCCATAAGCATGACTGGTCATTTTTAAAACCCTTGCAAAGGTGACATTTCGAGCGTGAAAATAAGGCCAGAGTGGACGTCCCGCCCTTCTCTCGCCTCTTTTCTTTACTGCCAAATAACCTTCAGCCCCTTTCACCCCGGACCACTCTCTGCCCTCTGCCACACATAGCTGAGATATTTTTCATGATGTTTTGTCCCGGTGACACATTACAGAATGACCAATATGTTTGAGGATCGCGTCGGGTAATTCAGCGCTGCGTCGCTTTCCGTGCTGGGAAAGGAAATGCATGATAGATTATAAATGACTATTCAAAATGTAATAAGTCGTATAATTTTTCAATGACTTTATAAAAGTAAAGTGATTGCATGTGATTATGTTAATGATTACTTTCAAGTTTGTAGTGGAAAACTAGACATGGGACATTTCCTGACGAAAATGTGTGAGATGTTTGCCGATGCAAACCCCAGGGCCGGGCTCGACCCATTAGAACCTGAGCATTGACTTTTAAATTCTAGCTCGTTCGGAGAGACGAGTGTTTAGACACCAAAAACGCCCGTTTTGGGTGTTTTTTCGAGAGGGGGCGGGGCCAGTGAAGCACATGACTCCCGTCCATGTGCCGAGTGTTTAGACATGTCACATGACCCTGTGTCCTGTGTTTCACAGATTTTTTACATTTGCAGCAGTCATATGCTGGCGACCGACTCCATCTCATCTACAAGTGGATATGTCAAATGTGCATGTCGGGCGAATACGGGCCGAACAGCGGAGAATCAAATTTCCCCATTCATTCTCTAAGGGGCCGGAATGTCGCGGAATTCCAGAAATTCCGGACTGGTGTGCGGTTCGGGAGGTATATTATGGTGATCCACTAAGGACCCCCTTCGAGTGGATTTGCCATATGTGCATGTCGGACGCTCAGAAGCCGAACTGTGAGGCACTAACTTTCAACCCCATTCATTTTCTATGGGAAAAAATTCCAGGTTCGGAATTCCGCAGGGAGATTCCTTATAAAAGTAATAGAACACGTCACACCATCGGGACGCACGATATGAGGTATAATTCATGAGGATCGGACAAAGACTGCGGGAAAAGGTGCGTGCCGAAAATTTGTCCGAAGCGAAGCGAGAGAGAGAGAGATTATAATAGTGATGCGGAAATCTGCGAAACTCGGACACTGGGTCATGTGACATGTCTAAACTAAAGCGCTCGTCTGGCCCCACCCCATCCCAAAAGAACGCCCAAAACGGCCTTTTTTGGTGTCTAAACACTCGTCTCTCTGAACAAGCTAGCATTTCAAAGTCAACGCTAAACATTAAAAATGGACCAGGCTGTGCTGTAATGGGTCGAGTCCGGAGCTGCGGACTCTACTCACATTTTCTTCAGGAAATGTCCCATGTCTAGTTATTATTATTATTATTATTATTATTATTATTATTATTTTATTATTATTATTATTATTATTATTATTATTATTATTATTATTATTATTATTATTATTATTATATTATTATTATTCCAACATATCTTAGTATTTAGACGGCACGGTGGCTTAGTGGTTAGCACGTTCGCCTCACACCGCCAGGGTCCGGGTTCGATTCATGTCTCGGCCATGTGTGTGTGGAGTTTGTGCATGTTCTCCCCGTGCCTCAGGGGGTTTTTCTCCGGGTTCTCCAGTTTCCTCCCCCGGTCCAAAAACATGCACGGTAGGTTGATTGGCACTTTGGAAAATTGTCTCTAGTGTGTGAATGTGTGTGTGTGTGTGTGTGTGTGTGTGTGTGTGTGTGTGTGTGATGGGTTGGCATTCCATCCAGGGTGTATCCTGCCTTAATGCCCATAGACGCCTGAGATAGACACAGACTCCCCGTGACCCGAGGGAAGATCGGATAAAGCGCTAGAAGAATGAATGAGTGAATGAATATCAGAGGATTTCATCTTGAACATTTGCATAAGTAACTGTAATTTAATGACACGTGTTTGAACTGTAACGAATTACTGTTACATTGATTTAGTAATTAAATGACGTAACGTTTACATGTAACTTGGCTCTTTTTTTTTTTTTAATCACTGGATCGTGCACTTTGAAATGTTTGCGCATGTCCTTCGCCTTCCAAACACCCGAGCAGAAGGGGAAGTGGGTGTAAGGGCGAGCTGAGTCAGGGTTTGTCCTAGAGACTCTTACCCCAGTTAAAAAGAAACAGCTCAAATATATCTGACCTAGCTATCGCTATCTATGACTCACGCCTAGCGGGTAGGTAAAAAGCTCAGAGTACACTGTATATGGATGCAAGAGATGGGATTGGAACTCACACCCTTCTGAACAGATTTAACAATCCACCTCGACTCTTTGGGGAAGGGTTAGGTTTTAGAAGGTGCTCATTGGGCCACTAGGTGAGGTGAGGAGGTCTGGGGTGCACCTACAGCACAAGATCGTCCTCCTCCAACCCATGGAAGGGAATTTATTATGGAAAACACCATGCTAACGCATCTAAAGACACAGGACAGGCGGAGCTCAGGGGTTAAGCCATTGGCTTGGGAGATCGCAGGTTCAAATCCCACTGCCACTAGTGGGCCCTTGAGCAAGGCCCTTAACCCACGGTTGAAAGTTGCTCTGGTTAAGGGTGTCAGCCAAATGTCGTAAATGTAAGGACTTGCGTGCCTCGATTTTTTTTTCTCGGTAAAATCCAGGAAGTTCGGTAACCCGATACTTTTTTAGCTCGAAATTGTTTGCTAACATTCATTAGCAAATATACGTTACTTTAAAAAAAACAAAATAACGTCCTCTGGATATTTTTTTACTGCATATATCAGAACTTTTCTTTGGAAATCGCACGGTTAATGCGGTAAACAATTCCGTTTTTATTTATTTATTTTTTTTTTTAATTTTAATTATAAAAAATACGACGGAAAAATATAAACCAAATTAAAAGCGTCACACATTTATTCACGCCGTCCTTTTTTTTTCAAATCGGAAATTCATTTTGAGTCACTAAACAAGCACTAAAATCTCATTTCCGCCACTTAAAAGCGTCCGTTTGGAAACATAAGTCAGTCGTACACCAAGAACCTACTCCTGGGCCCCTGAGAAAGGCCCTTACCTACTCAGTATTAATAAGAAAAAATATAAGTCGCTCTGGATAAGGGCGTCTGACGAAAGCCACAAAAATAAAAATATATATGACCAAAATTCATTATTAAAACCAATTTTCGATATTTGTATAATAATAATGCTTTATAATCTTGATTTAGTGTTACGCACATTTCATACAAGAATTTACCAAGGTATAAATGTGTAGCGTTGGTATTTATGGCTGTGCTTTTACGAGTTCCTGACGGCTGTGTGTGTGTGTGTGTGTGTGTGTGTGTGTGTGTGTGAAGGAATAAACTTATTTCTGATTCTGAATTATGGGGACCTTGGTCCATAAAAAAATAAATAAATATGAGATGGACAATAAATATGGTTGTTTTTTTCTACATGAGGACAACACCGAAGACTTTGACGACCCCTGGAGGACGGATAATATGTCTTTATTAGCGTACAGGATCACACATTCATAAGTTCTGGGGTCGGTGTGTTACTACAGAGCTGGAGAGATGTTGGCCAAAAGCAAACAAGATCATGATGGGGAATTCCGCAAAGCGGAAAAAACACGCAGGAATCCGACGGGCAGAAAAACGAAAACTTTGACCGAATGATACACGAATGCGTGTCAAGAGGCGGGAGGGCACTCTGGGATTAAACCCGAAACAACCAGGGGAGACAAAACAGGACCGGGGGGAATATTTAGGATTTTTTTTTTTTAGACACGAGAAAGTTTCCGTCCAGATCATGCAGTCATTCTGATAAAGAGGTTAAAATACACTGGATAAAAAAAGTCCTTAAAGATAGTCCTCATTATCCACCAGTTTCGGAACATTTGCGGATCGCTTATAACGGAGGTGGTGTAGCCCAGTGGTTAAGGTGTTGGACTCTGGACCGGAAGATCACGGGTTCAAACCCCACCTCCACCAAGCTGCCACTAGTGGGTCCTTGAGCAAGGCCCTTAACCCTCAATTGCTCAGTTGTAGGTCGCTCTGGATAAGGGCGTCTGCCAAATGCCGCAAATGTAAATGTAACGTTAGTTATTCCCGATAAAGTTCACTTGAACTTGGAACTAAATGCCTAACTAAAGATCAGAGCCATTGGGGAACGGAAAAAAAGGTACGATACGATACGATACGGTACGATACACAGGACGCAGCTACCAATGCCATACAATACAGTTTTGATTCGACACAATGCGATAGGATTCGTTAGAAAAATGCCATGTTACGCAAATTAATTCTTGCCGTCAGACGGAGCGTTAAAAAACAACATAAAGTAAAACCAGACGTAGATCTGGGCGATACGTCGCATAAATTGAATCGCCGATAGGCAAATTGCGATTTTGCCGCTGTCATGTTTATCCCGCAGCGCTACACACACCTCCACATGCAACGACGTGTTTGCTGGAATAAATCATTTGTGCTGCTTCATTTAGTCGTCACAAACTTGTTACAGAGTGGTTTTGGTTTGTTGAAAAACCCGAAGCATTTCCATACGTCTAATGAAACCCCGCCCTCTCTTGGAAACGAGGTCTTTGAAACGGATTGGTCAGAGCGCCGTCATGTCGTATTTGGTATGTCCCGAGTGTTGGAGAACTACGGAAGCTCTAAGTGTCAAACGGTGGTGAAAAACGTAGCAACGATTTTTCAACACTGACACAAACTCGGATTAATCGATAACGCTCATCAATCGTTTTATTCGTTCAGAGTGTTGGTGCTCCACCATGTTCATCTATTCTCTCAGAAGTCGGCGTAGTGCTGCGATATTCGTAGCCGCAGAGTTCGAGGAACGCTCTAGCGACAAAAAAAATTTGATCGACATAAGATATAATACAATACATTTACAGCGCATTTAATAACAGTTTTATATATATATATATATATATATAATATATATAAATAAATATTTTTATTGACGCAAATATGTTGCATCACACCCACCTATGAATCATCATTTCCAAATAGAGAAGAGTAGAACGATGTTTTAATGTAACTTACATTACTTACGTTTTATATCGATCTTGCCTCGGTCACCTGACTTACCTCCATCCGCTACCTTCTTAAAGACGCTTCTCCGGGGAAATATTGTCCGACATTAAACCGGACGGTGGTGCAAAACAGCCTTGGATCTATAGTATAGGATCTGATCGACACCTTGCACTTCCTCGTTTATTTCTTCCAGTAAGTCTATACACTCGTTTGGCCTGCACGACCATGGACTTTAGTCCACGGGGCTCCTTTCATATTCTCTGACCTTAAGAACATGTGCCAAAGGTGACCTGCGGGCTGGCAGCGGAATCCGCATACCTACCATTTGAGATGTTATAACTACTTGAACATGTGTCGGAGGCCTTGAAGTGGCATGGCTGAGGGCGGCTGTTGGCAGGAGATGGGTGCGCATGCTTGGAAATGCTGAGTTAAGCGAAGCCATTGGGGGAAACCACGTCTCTGGCATGACCCTGGCTCCAGAGGTCACCGATTAGCCTGGGGATCAAAGGACGATGCAGGGGATTGGCTGGTACGTCTTGGGAATCCACCCTCTTGGATTTGGGTGGTCCGAAAAACTCTCAGGCACAGGCAGGTTGGCCCGAGTTTGCCTTGACGTCACCAAGCGTTTGTCCCCGGTGTCCATCCCAACCCTGCATTTATCCTACGCCTTTGAACGTGGAGAACATCTCACGGGCCTCCAACTTCATGCTAACTTACCGAGAAGAACCTCACATTGCCGGGAAAACCGGGTATCCGGTTACCAGTGAATCTGGTTACATCCCTCCGCCAGATGTTTTTCTCCTGCGTTTGAGCGCCACACGCTGGTCTTACGGACATAAAAGTGGTGAAGGATCACGTTGAGGCCTTTTATAGAAACGCAGTATCCATACTGTAAGTAAAGACCTCCGGTTATAAGATCTCTCTCACACACACACACACACACACACACACAACAACAACAGCAACAACAACAACAACAACAACAACAACAACAACATAACATAAAGCATGTTGTATACCAATGCACAGATTCTCGCCCAAATGTTAACAAAGCACACATGCAGAAGACTGGATACGACAGACCCCCCCCCCATGCTATGTGACCAGGTTGTTTTTTGTGGCGAGGCGAGAATTGGCATTTGGCATTGGGTGCATTCGAGGGAAAAGGTCTGATCTCTCAACACCGTGACCTGGCTGCCTTTCTCTTTTACTTTGCCCCGTTGACCCGTGGTCCAAGTGCAGGGAGAATGTCATCACCATGAGACATAGGGCTGGAAATGACAGCACAGCAGCGAGAGAGAGAGAGAGAGAGAGGTTGGGGGGTGGGGGGGCATTACGATCGAGCTTCAGAATCAAGGGGGCCTGCAGGGGGGGGGGGGGGAGGGGGGTGCCTGCGGGAGGCTCCTGCTCAGGTCAGAGCGAGAGTATTTGGAGGGATGCCATGAATGCATGCTACATGAGCTGGCTGTTATGGATGACCAAACCGGTGTGATAGAAAGCGCATGGTCCCTTGGCAGGGAGACGTCCGATGCCGCTTGGAGCCCGCGACTGGGGGGGGGAGGGGGTGCGGTGGGTGGCGGGTTCGCATTTGTTTGGATGCCAACTGTGGGGGAAGGGGGGGGGGGGGGGCGTTTTAAATAAAAGCTGACTCAAGAGATGGAATATCTGAGAGGTCAAGGTGACCAATTCGTGTCGGATAGACAACACTTTCATTTCCGTCCCGCCAAGGAACATTTGTCATAAATAATACCCCCCCCTCCACCCTATCCACGAAAAGTAAAGAAATTAACCTTCCGGTCCAGTTATTTACTTCTTTTTGTTGTTTTGTTTTTTTGTCTCTCCACTCTGTCTCACTCTCACTCTCTGTCTTCCTACGTGTTTGCAATGGAAGCCCGGTGTTCCATTTATAGCTGTGGCATGTACACATAGTGCAGAGAAGCAGTTCCACTCAGGGCAAATATGGCTCTAATATTCCCCCCCATGCCCCCCCATGCCCCCCCCCCCCCCCCCCCAAACCCAGGCCACAAGCCAGCACACAGCACCGGGAAGGTTCCCTGACCTACACTCTCCAGTGTCAAAGTGGGACCAAAAAAATGTAAACGCTTAATTAAAAGTAAAACGCTATTGATTCGTCCAAAAGGGAACCGTTTACCATTGGAGGGGGCGTAACAATAGGAATCTCACGTTCCCTGCCGAAAAATCCGAGCGAGACTTTTTTGACCCGAAAACGCAGGATAGTCGTCTTTTAAATTTAAGACGTGAAATTAAAGCGAACCACCAAGTTGACCTTGGTCTGAACCAAGGGAGGTGGTATAGCCCAGTGGTTAAGGTGTTGGACTCTGGACCGGAAGATCAAGGGTTCAAACCCCACCACCACCAAGCTGCCATTAGTGGGCCCTTGAGCAAGGCCCCTTAATGAACCCCCCTCAATTGCTCAGTTGTTAAAGTCGCTCTGGATAAGGGCGTCTGACGAATGCCGTAAATGAACCAAGCTGTATATGGTAACAGGTAGACATCCAGACTGTATCTACATTTGCGTTAATATCCGAGCCGCAATATCACCCTGTAGCCCAAGACTGGAGGGATGAGCCCCGGTTAGTACCTGGATGGGAGACCACCTGGGAATGCTAGGTGTTAGTGTGGCCAGCAGGGGGCGCTTACCCTGTGTGGGTCCTTACACCCCTGTATAGCGACTTTACTGTCAAAAAGCAGCGTCTTTTAGATGAGACATTAAATCAAGGCTCTCTGAGGTCATTAAAAATCCCAGGAGGTCTTTGGAAAACCGTCCACCATATCTACTGATCGTCTTCATCATTAGTGCTGCTTGCAAAAGCATCACTATTATAATCTTTCTCTAGCTTCGGTCAAATTTTCGGCAGTTTTTGTCCGATCGTCACGAATCATATCGTGCGGCCCGATGGTGTGAGGTGTGCTATTATTTTTATAAGGAATCGCCCCGCGGAATTCCGAACCCGGGGCCAAAAAGCGGGAATGTTTTCCTATAGAAAAAGAATGGGGAGAAATGTTCCTGCCGCACAGTTCGGCCTGTGAGAGTCCGACATGCACATATGGGAAATCCATGACATTCCGGTCCCATGGAGAATGAATGGGGAAATTTGGCGCTCCGATGTTCGGCCCGTGTTCGCCTGACATGCACATTTGACATATCCACTCGTAGGTGAGATGGAGTCGGTCACCAACACACGACTGCCGCATGGCGTTAGTGGCCGCAAACGAAACTCGGACACAGGGTCATGTGACATGCCTAAATGCTCGACACATCGATGGGAGTCGGACGCTGAAAAATTTGATGATGTCATGTGCGTCACTGGCCCCGCCCCCTCCCGAAAAAATGTCATTAATGCCAAGTTTCTACATGCTTTCAGCTGCATCTCCTGACCACAATCAGTCTTAATCATAATCATCCGAAAGGGCTTAAGTTCAAATCCCAGCCGCACCAAGCAGCCAATCCCGGGCCCCTGAGCAAGGCCCCCCTCAGTTTCAGAGGAGGAGATAAACCTTTCGCATCCTTGAGGAAGAAGGGGAGATTTAAAGAGTAGAGAAACTACAGAGAACTTTTGTAGAGGGCAGATGAAGGTCAGGTTCTATTCTAGGTGAGCGTTTTCTGCGTCTATATCTGTCGAGAACATTTAAGAGACACTCTGTGAGATACTTGGCATCATGAAAGGGAAGTCCTGGGTTTCCATGGTTACAGCTGCAAATCCATCACACGCTCGGCGGAGGAGAACCGACTCCGTTTCTAATCATCGGCTGAAATCCGTATCAATTCCGATTCCCTCCGGCTTTACAGGCCGCAGTCAACAAGCAAACATTTTATATAATAATAATAATAATAATGATGATAATAATAATAATAATAATAGTATTTATTAGTCACACAAACGTTACAGTAGGGTGAAATTCTTTCTTAGCATATCACAGGTAGTATTTAGAAGTTGGGGTGCAGGGTCGGCCATGATACGGCGCCCCCATGGAGCACAGAAGGGTTAAGCGGTCTTGCTCAAGGACCCAAGGGCGGCAGCTTGGTGATATCGGGGATCAAGGGGCTCGAACCCCCGACCTTGCGATCAGTAACCCAGCGCATTTAACCACTGAGCTGCGACCCCTCCCCCTACATTTTATTACTTCTTAGGGAGGCAAAACCGGAGCGATTCGTCCAAAAATACAAGACGACAAGAAAATAATTGATCTGTTCATCACTTCACCAACATCGACTATTTATTTATTTAAATAAATAAAAATAAAAAAAATAGAAAAGCGGGGCGGCTACGTTTGTAAATATGACAAACATGATAAGATTAAAGTCGTGGCACTACGAGAATACATTTCAAATATTTGATGAATAAAGTGTTAACAGAATTAAATCGAAATAATAATAATAATACTAATAATACTAATATTAATATAATAATAATAATAATAATAATAATAATAATAATAATATAATGTTTCAAACAAACGGCGAGAGTAAAGGCGTAGCAGTAGGAGAAAAAAATGTCAATATTTTAACATTAAAATTCAATAAAAAATAAATTAAGAATCAGAATAAAGTCATCTTAAAGAATAATAATAATAATAATAATAATAATAATAATAATAATAATAATAATAATAATAATAATAATAATAATAATAATTAATAATTATTATTATTAATTATTATTATTAAATCATAACAGTGTGAAAAACAGTTATGAACAGTGTCAAAGTGGAAAGTCAAACTTATGAGAATGAAGTAAAAAATGATTAGACTGAGGTAAAACTTTTGAGATTAAAAAACAAAAAGGAATAATTTCATGCTAAAATCAAAGCCGTACAAGAATACAGACAAAATATTTGAAGGGGGGAAAAAAATGTGACGGGAATGACGTCATCGAAATATGAGAAGAAAAAAAAAGGTCAAATGTTATAATTATGAACTTATGAATGAATTATAACTTGAAAAATTTCCTTCCATAATAATAATAATAAATAATAATAAGTGAATAATTTCCTTAAGAATCTTCCACATCCGTTTTACATAAAACAGGAAAAAATGAATAATTCTGTGCTTTTTTCTCAAAATATTAAAATTCTTCAAAACGTCTCGAAATTGATTCATTCATTCATTCATCTTCTAGCGCTTTATCCGATCTTCCCTCGGGTAACGGGGAGTCTGTGTCTATCTCAGGCGTCTATGGGCATTAAGGCAGGATACACCCTGGATGGAATGCCAACCCATCACACACACACACACACACACATTCATACACTAGGGACAATTTTCCAAGGTGCCAATCAACCTACCGTGCATGTTTTTGGACCGGGGGAGGAAACCGGAGAACCCGGAGAAAAACCCCCTGAGACACGGGGAGAACATGCACAAACTCCACACACACATGGCCGAGACGGGAATCGAACCCGGTGTGAGACGAACGTGGCCACCGTGCCCCCGTTCGAAATTGATTCTTTATTTTTTTAATATTTTGAATGTATATGATCTCGTTTATCCACGACTTTAAACTCAAAATATTTCGATTTTATTCTCGAATTGCTCCGACTTTCTTCTCCAAATCATTCGACGTCATTCTTAAAAGCTTTTCCACAATATTTACATTTCATTTCCACAATTTTCCGACATTTTTTTCCCTTTTTTTTCCCGGTCTTTTGCAAACATATTCACAACATCGACCTCCTCGACCGCCGAAATGTTTTTCCACAGGAATGAAATGGAACGTCCATGCCAAAGAGGCTTTCAGCAAACTTCAGCGAAATGTTCATCTTAACCCAGAGCTCCCACTTGTGTCTGAAGTGGTTGGAGTGAATTCCTCAGCCCTGGGAGCAGGAGCAGATCCGTCCCGGGGACCGGAGTCGGAAAAACCTCTATCCATATGCATTCAGATATTATTCTATGCAGAAACTCGGCACGGGGGAAAGTCTAGACATCGGAGTTTCCTACATCTGTTTCTAGTATACAGCATCAATAGAACACATGTATGCGATTCCCATTCTGGGCCCAGACACCGAAGTGTACGTACGATTTCACTTTCCAATGTCTATCGTCTAATCCGGGCGATTTTCACTTCACGTAGACAATTAAAAGTAGAGCTGTCTATCGATTCAAATATTAATACGCTTAATGAGTTAACCCGTGATTAATCGCACGTTCTCAATGTACCATGACTGTTACAGGTGTTATAATTAAATACATTTCTCTCAAAATCTCTCCCTTTTAATACAACGATTGATTATTTCATATTTATTTTACACTTTTAATAAGAATTTCCTGTTCATATTCAATGTTACTCGTTGTTTGAAGTGTAAAATATGGGACGTGGCTCCTTTAAGAATTGTGTTCCGGTTGCTTTTCCATATAAACTGGTGATACGGTGTTTAGGTTATACGGAAGCGATGAGCTTGCCTAATCTAGTAGGGGAAATTTATAATAATAATAATAATAATAATAATAATAATTCAATCATAACAGTGTGAAAAACAGTTATGAACAGTGTCAAAGTCAAACTTATGAGAATTAAGCAAAAAATGATTAGACTAAGGTCGAAATATGTCAAGAATAAATGAACTTTTGAAGCTGAAAAAAAACAAAAATAAATCATTTCAGAGTAAAATCAAAGCCGTACGAGAATACAGACAGGGGAAAAAAAATGTGACGAGAATGACGTCATCGAAATATGAGGGGGAAAAAAAGTGAAATTTCTAACTCTGCATCAAAGGACGAATAATTTCCTTCTATAATAATAATAATAATAATAATAAGGGGGAAGGGGGGCACGGTGGCGTAGTGCTTAGCACGTTCGCCTCACACCGCCAGGGATCCGGGTTCGATTCCCGTCTCGGCCATGTGTGTGTGTGGAGTTTTGTGCATGTTCTCCCCGTGTCCTCAGGGGGTTTTTTCTTTTTCTCCGGGTTCTCCGGTTTCCTCCCCCGGTCCAAAAACATGCACGGTAGGTTGATTGGCACCTTGGAAAATTGTCCCTAGTGTATGAATGTGTGTGTGTGTGTGTGTGTGTGTGTGTGTGTGTGCCCTGCGATGGGTTGGCATTCCATCCAGGGTGTATCCTGCCTTAATGCCCATAGACGCCTGAGATAGACACAGACTCCCCGTGACCCGAGGGAAGATCGGATAAAGCGCTAGAAGATGAATGAATGAATGAATAATAATAATAAGTAAATAATTTCCTTAAGAATCGCCAACGCGACGCCGAGTGAAGGAGCGCATAGTAACTCACACTTCGTGAATCACGCCTTAATAAAATTAATGTCAATTAGCGTTAACGAGACGTGTTCAGGGCAGCAGCTAGTTGCACTGGGATTTCCCCCCGCATGGATACGTGCAATATATATATATATATATATATATATATATATATATATATATATATATATATATATATATATAGAAAATCTGCTCCCGTGCCTCATATATAACCTTGGACCCCTCAGAGATCATGGTCGCCCCCCCCCCCCCCCCTCATCCCCCGCCAACACCACCACCACCGCTGAACTCTTCACATCCATTATACATAGTAACCTTTGACGGCGTTTCAAAAGTATGCAAATGAATCCCACCTAAGCCTCTGTGTCGGGCGACCACGAGAACGAGAAAGTCGAGAGGAGCAACAATAAAAAAAAAAAAAGTTCAAAAGGGTTTTCAGGAGCAACTGCGACACGGGGGCCAAATTCTTTCCCCTCGTTAAGACCTTGTTGACACACTGATCTACTTGTTTGCCCACATTCGAGTGCGTCCCGGGTTTTTAACTCACGCTGTTCCCAGGGACCGCGCTCAGATGTTCCTCTCCGATGGTCCTCTCCGTGTATTAACGTGGGAAGTGTTTCAAGAAGGACACAGTAATGAGAAACTCCATGTTTTTAACCTGGGGGGCCCGGATATCCGTCTCTTGTGGTATCGGAAGGTTTTTAGATCACGCACTTCGAAATACGGCGCTCCCGGTGTTTTCCCCTGGATCTCCGGAACTCCGGATTCCCAAATTCCATTCGGGTTTTTCAATCAATGACGTCTTCTTGTTTACGTCCGCAATACATAGCGTATTTCATTCATACAAATGGGGTTAAGGGCCTTGCCCTGGGGCCCAATGAGTGGCACCTAGGTTGGACCTCAGCGTCCAATTCCTCAACCATTGGCGATTGATTTGTGTCAGTACAAAACAAGAATGCGTTTTTTTTTTACTGCCGCTAAATTGATACCCCCCCTGCTACACAACATAAACACAACATAAACAAACAAACAACAAAACAAACAAATTCCCCCCCCATTCCCCCCCCCCCCCATCCCCCCCCCCCCCCCCCCCATCCCCCATCCCCGCCGCGCTCTGTATAATATTACTAATGTCAATTAGTAATGGCACGGTGGTTTAGCGGTTAGCACGTTCGCCTCACACCACCAGGGTCCGGGTTCGATTCCCGTCTCGGCCATGTGTGTGTGGAGTTTGTGCATGTTCTCCCCGTGCCTCAGGGGGTTTTTTTCTCCAGGTTCTCCGGTTTCCTCCCCCGGTCCAAAAAAAACATGCACGGTAGGTTGATCGGCACCTTGGAAAATTGTCCTTAGTGTATGAATGTGTGTGTGTGATGGGTTGGCATTCCATCCAGGGTGTATCCTGCCTTAATGCCCATAGATGCCTGAGATAGACACAGACTCCCCGGGAAGAACGGATAAAGCGATAGAACATGAATGAATGCATGAAAGTACTAATTACTAATTATTCATGTCGCTCGTATGGTTTTATTTTGTTGTATTTATCCAGCACACCTTAAAAACGCTGCTCCGGTCTCTGCATTCCATCTGTATATCCTGGGGAAGCAGGGGTGATACTGTCTGACCTTCAGGCTGACCCTGGCGAGAACTTCCAGGTTCGCCGGCACGCTTTTTCCGGGTCGGCTTCCACCTTGCCGCTTTTCCTCCGATGCCGGGTTTTTTAGGGACATCAAAGATGATGACATGTTGCCAGATCCTCTTTCTGTATATCTATCCCTGAGATTCTCTTTCCACCCGGCCGGCTCTGCTTCCTGTTTTTCCAGTTCCTGTCCTGTCCTGGATATTGGTTTGGATTTCCGTTGGTGTCCTTAAAAACCCGGCGTCGTGGGAAAAGGGCCAAGATGGCCACCAACCCGGAAGTGCGCCCTGGGAAAGCGGACATGCGAGCCGCAAATCTGTGAGATCCAATAAGATACGGCATGTCCGGAGCATGGCGGGTTAAGGGCCTTGCTGAAGGGCCGTAAGAGTTGCAGCTTGGCGATACAGAGGACTCACTCATCAACCCAGCAAACAAACCATAATAGGGGGCTTTACATTTTCACCTCACACCTCCTAGGGTTGTGGGTTCGATTCCCACCCCCGCCATGTGTGTGTGTATTTTTCTCTCCGGGTTCTCCGGTTTCCTCCCCATCGACCCCTTCCCCCGGTCCAAAAACATGTCTGGAAGGTTGATTGGCACCTTGTCCCTAGTATATGTACGAATGGTTGGAATCCCATACAGGGTGTATCCTGGCTTGATGCCCGAAGATTGCGGATTGAGGTGACTTCCAGGAGACATTCCGGAAGAACACCGGGAGGGCTGTATTGCTCTATAAGGGGACTTTCAAGGTGAGAGTGTGTAAATCAGGGGTCGGAAACCCGTGTTTCCCGTGGGGGGGCACATGCCGAACTTTCATCCCTCTGATGCGGCTCCCCTGTGGGATAGATCCCTCGTTTTTAATCTGCAATCCGTCAAATTTGAAGATTATGGTGATGTTCATATAGGGGGGCACGGTATCTTAGTGGTTAACACGTTCGCCTCACACCTCCAGGGTCCGGGTTCGATTCCCAACTTGGCCATGTGTGTGTGGAGTTTGCATGTTCTCCCCGTGCCTCAGGGGGTTTTTCTCTGGGTTCTCCGGTTTCCTCCCCCGGTCCAAAAACATGCACGGTAGGTTGAATGTGAATGTGTGTGTGTTTGTGCCCTGCAATGGGTTGGCATTCCATCCAGGGTGTATCCTGTCTTGATGCCCATAGACGCCTGAGATAGACACAGACTCCCCGTGACCCGAGGGAAGGTTGGATAAAGCGGTAGAAGATGAATGAATGAATGAATGAATGAATGGTGATCTTTGTTCGTTTTCTACTTGTGTCTTCTTCGGGCATCAAGCCAGGATATACCCTGTATGGAATTCCAACCTTTTACACATACACTAGGGACAATTTTCCAAGGTGCCCGTCAACCTATCAGGTATGTTGTTGGATCTTTGGGCCGGGGAGGAGACCGGAGAACCCAGAGAAAAAAACTCGGAGGCACGGGGAGAACATGCAAACTCCACACACACGTGGAGGGGGTGGGAATTGAACCAACAACCCTTGGAGGTGTGAGGTGAATGTGTTAAGCCCCTTCCTGCCCTGTATTGTGGTCATCTTGTAAACATCTAAATAAAACTTAATAAGCGTCAAAGTGCGACGCCCACCAGCACGCAAATTCATGAAATAGTTTCGTTGCGTGACGATTTAAACGTTTTTTTATATATTGTCACGATGGGCAATCTACTGAGATGGGCAAGCGCTCCGAACTCCGGAAGGCAGAAGGGTTGCGCAATCGAGAGAGAGGCGGGGCGTCATCAACGAGACACGGCTGGAGCTGATCCCGGAGTGGCGCCTTCATTATCCTAAATCAGGCGGCGTCTATAAAACGCCGTCGGACGGCGGTTGTCCGTCGGAGAACGTCTGGGCTCACGACTAACGGCGTGTATGTGCCGACCTCCCACTACAGGTTAGACGGTGACCCCTAAGAGCCGATGGAGATCTGGAGAACGAAGCCGCCCACTGGTCGGGACCCAACGTCGGAGAGCGCATCGAGAGATCTCCGCGCTCCCTCTCCCGTTCCAGCCACTCCTCACCTGATCCTGATCCCCCAAATATTGGACACGAACACTCTTTATTTTTGATTTACTTTTAATAAACACTATTTTTGCCCTCCCAGTTACGCCTCTCCGCACCTGTGTTCAGCCCGAAGCGGCGAGCGAGTCGCCACAATTTATACAAGAAGAAATCATATAGACATCGTAGTATTTTTACTTGAAAGTCACGTTCGGGCAACGTCTTTTTTTTCGGAGTTCAAAATGTTTTCGTTGCTTGCAGGATCGTTTTCTCTGCGTTGATTTAAAAAAATGCAACACCTTATTAGTTTAGTTTAGTTTATTCATAACACAAAGGCAAAAAAACAGCGTTTTTTTAAATGGGAAAGGGTTTTGTGGCCCCCAGTGACCCCTGGTGTAGACCAAGAATCCGGCCGTCAAACTTTTTAATACCACCTCGTTTAATATCTGATATTTATAATAATCATATATAATAATATAATAAAACATTTTATTGATTTAATGTCACCTCATAGGGACCGGTGTAGTTCACTGGTCCCCATAGTGCACCT
>JACRUU010000008.1:16746176-16756176 GCA_030449085.1 Kryptopterus vitreolus | reverse complement strand
TAATCTTCGTAACGACAGAAAGTGGTGGCTGACTCGGGCACGGACCTCGTCCTGAATCGCAGCGCCTGACACACATGCGGTAACAGAGCCGGACTCATTAACTGCAGTTGGTTTAAAGCACCTGGTTAATATTTAGCGGTTATGTTCGCCAGCCAGGCCTGTGTAATGCGGCAGGGAGTGAAGGTCAGTGACGAGTGCCTGAACTTCTCACCGCTAATCACGTGCTGAAAAACATCGGAGGGCGACATAAATAACACACCGCATCGAGGAGGGGGTCGTCAAGAGCACCACAGGCTGCAATAAACCGAGGGGAAAAGGATACATTTCAGGTGGTATATATATATATATATATATATGGAGGAAACTTCCATACCCTTAAGGGTCGTATATAAAATGGAAACCTTGATTTACAGTTTAAGGTAGATTTAGAATGAATACAAATGGGCGACTAAGATGCGATTAATCACAATTAACTGTGATGCATAAATTCAGTGGCAATTTTTTCCATGCCTGACCATCTTGGAGGAAACTTCCATACCCTTGAGGGTCGTACATAAAATGGAAGCATATTGATTCACAGTATAAGGTACATTTAGAATCGATACAAATGTGCAATTAAGGTGCGATTAATCACGATTAATTATGATGCATACATTTATTGTGAATTTTTTCCATGCTTGACTATCTTATAGGAACCTTCCACACCCTTGAGGGTGGTATATAAATTGGAAATGTTGATTTATAGTATAAGGTACATTTAGAATCGATACAAATGGCCCATTAAGCTGCGATTAATCGCGATTAATTATGATGCATAAAGACCTCTGTGGGAATTTTTTTCCATGCCTGAGTATCTTCTATAACCTTGAGGGTCGTGTATAAAATGGGAATGTTGATTTACACTATAAGGTAGATTTAGAACGAATACAAATGTGCAAATAAGATGCGATTAATCACGATTAATTATGATGCATAAATTAATTGGGAATTTTTCCCATGCCTGACTATCTTATATGAACCTTCCATACCCTTGAGGGTCGTATATAAAATGAGAATGTTGATTTACAGTATAAGGTACATTTAGAGTCGATTAATCGCGATTTATTATGATTCATAAAGACCTCTGTGGGAATTTTTTTCCATGCCTGACTATCTTGGAGGAAACTTCTATAACCTTGAGGGTCGTATATAAAATGAGAATGTTGATTTACACTACAAGGTAGATTTAGAACGAATACAAATGTGCAAATAAGATGCGATTAATCACGATTAATTATGATGCATAAATTCATTGGGAATTTTTTCCATGCCTGACTATCATATAGGAACCTTCCATACCCTTGAGGGTCGTATATAAAATGAGAATGTTGATTTACAGTATAAGGTACATTTAGAGTCGATTAATCGCGATTAATTGTGATGCATAAAGACCTCTGTGGGAATTTTTTCCCATGCCTGACTATCTTGGAGGAAACTTCTATAACCTTGAGGGTCGTATATAAAATGAGAATGTTGATTTACACTACAAGGTAGATTTAGAACGAATACAAATGTGCAAATAAGATGCGATTAATCACGATTAATTATGATGCATAAATTCATTGGGAATTTTTTCCATGCCTGACTATCATATAGGAACCTTCCATACCCTTGAGGGTCGTATATAAAATGAGAATGTTGATTTACAGTATAAGGTACATTTAGAGTCGATTAATCGCGATTGATTGTGATGCATAAAGACCTCTGTGGGAATTTTTTCCCATGCCTGACTATCTTGGAGGAAACTTCTATAACTGGGAATGTTTGATTTACACTATAAGGTAGATTTATAATGAATACAAATGTGCAAATAAGTTGCGATTAATCGTGATCAGGTCATTCATGTAAAGCACTTCTGCATACGATCGCGCACAGTTTGGCTTGCAGTGGTGCGATCTTTTATATACCCAAAGGCCGCCGCGCTTGGCAACCCGCCCGCGGTTGTTTTTAGCTTAGCATTCCGTTTGAAGTTTTTTCTTCCTTTTTTTTTTCTCGTTAAGGCTAGCCGGGTCACACAGACAGGGATTGTTGACGGAGTGTGTTATGTCCTGGCTTATTACATCTCTAACATCGGGATCTGTGCGATCAAACAGCAGTTCTATTTACAGCGAGAGGTGCGGAGAGGTCGGTCGTCGCGCCTCTGTCCTTTACGCAGCATTGTTCGGGGCTCGGAAGAATAACGGCATGAACTTCATGCTAGGACGAAAATAAATATCACCTCGATAAGAACGAAGGAGAAGATGGATCACATTTACAGTGCATTTGGCTGGGATTTGACCTCATGGCCTTTTGGGTGGGGGGGGGGGGTCCAAAGTTTAAAACCCTGAGCAAACACTTTTCAGAAATCACGGGTCCGACTTATAGCATTTCGGAAATTATCCAAATGACAACGAAGGTTTATAGGTTTGTTCGAAGGTTACAGCTGGGATTTGACCTCACAACCTTCTTTTTTGAGATCGGAAGTTTTAAGTGAGTCAGGTGTCCTAATGCTTGTAGACATTTTAAACGTTTGGTTTATCCAGAGCAACTTACAACTGAGCACTTGAGGGTTAAGGACCTTGCTTGGTGCTGGGATTTGACCTCATGACCTTCTTTTTGGGCGAAGGGGGGGGGTTCAAAGTTTAAATCCCTGAGCCAGCACTTTATAGCATTTCTGAAATTATCCATAGCAAATTACAACTAAGCACCTGTTAATAGGCTTGTTTGAGATTTTTGAGATTAGACCTCAAAACCTTCTTTTTTTAGGAGTTTTTAAAGTTTTAACAAGTCAGCCGTCCTAATGCTTGTAGAGATGCTTGGCTAATGCTTTGGTATATCCAGAGCAACTTACAACTGAGCACTTAAGGACCTTGCTTGGTGCTGGGATCTGACCCCATGACCTTCTTATTTAGGAGTTTTTTAAGTTTTAACCGAGTCCGGTGTCCTAATGCTTGTAGACATTTTAAACGTTTGGTTTATCCAGAGCAACTTACAACCGAGCACTTGAGGGTTAAGAACAAAGGCCTTGGTGCTGGGACTTGACCTCACAACCTTCTCTGTAGGATCCGACCCCTGAACGATCATTCCTCATAAGACACATGTCCCAATATGTTTCGTTTTTTGGAGTTTGTTAAATATCCTTAGGGGCCTTTGTTTGGTGCTGGGATTTGACCTCATGACCTTCTTTTTTGGGATCCACAACTTGAATCCTGGGGCCACCACTTCTCCTCACTTCTACTTTTAGATTTATAGACTTCCAAAGTAAACAGGTCAAGTAAACATCCCGAAGGCTTTTGGTCCTGGGATTTGACCTCACAACCTTCTCAACGGGATTCAAAGATCTAATCCCTGAGTCACAGGTCAGGTGATACTTACCGATCGGTGCTGTTTTTGCAGACGTCCTTAAAACTTACCACTCAACACTTGTCAGTTAGGAATAAAGATGTTGGTGATGGGATTCGACCTCATGACCTTCCTTTTGGGACCTTCCTTTTCCTCTTCACTCTTTTCCTCTCTCTCTCTCTCTCTCTCTCTCTCTCTCTAGTCTATATATATATATATATATATATATATATATATATATATATATATATATATATATATATATATATTATATATATATATACGGTATATATATATATATACCTCTTTTCCTCTCTCTATCTCTGTCTCCCTCACCCTCTATCTCTCATTTGCTCTCTCTTTCTATCCCTTTTCCTCTACCTATCTCTGTCTCTCTATTCCTCTTTTCCTCTCTCTCTCTTTCTGTCTCCCTCTATCCCTCTTTTCCTCTCTCCCGCCTTCTCTAGCTCTCTCTATATCTATCTATCTCTGTCGATTTCTATTTCTCTCTATCCCTCTTCCCCCCTCTCTCTAGCCCTCTTTTGCTCTATCTATCTCTGTCTCTCCCTCTTTTCCTCTCTTTATTCTCTCTTTCTATCTGTTATATGATGTTTCAGTCACACTCTCTATCTCTCTTTATCTCTATCTCACTGTTGCTCTCAGTTTATCTCTCTCACTGTTGCTCTCTCCCTCCCTCCCTCTCTCTCTCTCTCCTTCTCTCTCCCTCTGGACTTATAGACGCTTCATGCGCTCATCTGGAACATCATGTAAGAGTCAGAGAGGATTATAGAGATGAAACGATTCTCTCAGACTTGGCCGAAAAAACCACGATGAATCAGAATTTACACAAAAAACGGCCTCGGATTTTTACAACCTTCTCCACATCATTCATCTTAAAATAAAACAAATACGGAAAATAACTATAATAAAAGATATTTCTCAACCAATCGAATATTAATAAAGATTATTATTATTATTACTTATTTTACTATTACCAATTATAAGTATTAATTAATGATATATATATAATAAGTATTATTAATATCATTATATATGCACATATTACTTATTGCCGTATTATATTACTTATTACTCATGATTTCTGAATTCTGAAACCCCATAATTATTAATTATATATTAAATATATTCATTATTTCCACATAAACTTAATAACTGACACTTAATTAAGTGCTTAATACTGAGTATTAACTGGGCAACAAATGCTGCCTATGACTGGGAATTTCCTGCTTTAAGACTCAGTAATGACTTTTAAACACTGGCTAATTAAGACTGTCTTAAAGTTGATTAATAGCTTATGACTGAGAAAACACTGCTTAATTAACTGCCTATGAATCAGCAATGAACAAAAGATTTCTTAATTAGCGCTTACAACAGAGCAATAACTGTTTATGACTGAGTCGTTACCGCTTACGGTTACTTAATAACTGGTTATGACCATGTAATGACTGATTATGGCTGATTAAGTACTGCGTAAAGTCTATCACTTGTTTATGACTCAGTATTATTACTTCTAACGAGATTTATTAATCACTGCTCAAGACTGAAGAAATTACTGCTTAAGACGGAGTAATAACCAAGATTTAATGACTACTGAGTAAACTATTGCTGAAGATTCCTTAATTATTCATTATTGCTCATTATTATTGCTGATGACCAATTAATCACCGCTTAAAACTGTAATTAACGCTCAATATTCCTTAATTACTTAAATTAAATGCATAAGACTTTACTGCTACATTAGTAATGAATGAGCGCTTAAGAATGAGTAATAACTGCTTATGACACAGTGATAAATGCTTATGACTCGTTAACTACTGCCCAAGTCGTAATTGCTTATAACCGTGTAATTAACACCCAAGACCCAGCTAAAGCTTGACTAATGACTGCTCAAAGCTGGCTAATAAGTGCTTATAACTCAGTAATAACTGCTGATGTTTCCAGACGTATCAGGTTCCACCACACACACGGAGGCCGTGTAGGACCCAAATCCAGCTCTATGAATCACATACGGCTTTATTAACACCCTGTGAAGTGCGTCACGCCACGTGTCCACAAACTTTTGCACTCGCGCGCCGGCGGCGATTTTGAGAGTTTCGGAGAACAAACACAATGAAACTATTAATGAAGGTTTATTATGAGAGAGAGAAGGCAGGTTGCCCTGAACTTGAAGCTGGAAACACACACACACACACACACACACACACACACACACACACACACACACACCCGACATTAGGCGTAAATCGTTCTTGTTTGACATCAGGGACAAAACGCGATATGACCCGTGAATCATAAGCGAGCCGCCTCCCATGGTCATTTATTACTTCGGTGGTGTGTGTGTGTGTGTGTGTGTGTGTGTGTGTGTGTGTGTGTGTGTGTGTGTGTGTGTTCAGACTCTACAGTGGCTGACAAAAGGCCTGCTTTACATCAACTGCACGTTAATGTCGCCTTTATTTCTTTCTCTGCCCTCCCTACACACACACACACACACACACACACACACACACACACACACACAGGCAGCTGACTGTCTGGCAACGTGCACGGCTCAGCTGAGCTCGGCAACGTGCAATTTGCCATGTCCGCTGTTGCTACGGAAACCGGCTTTACAATAGAACAGTAGGCGAATTGGTCTTTAAACTCTGTGGCCTACAGCGGCCACTGCTGGTCACACGGTGAACTGCGGGAGAGCAAAAAAAGGTATCACGGATATGGACTTGAGATCTTATGTCCTTCTAAATAATTTTGAGACACACACACACACACACACACACACACCACACACAGATATATATATATATATATATATATATATATATATATATATATATATATATATATATATTTTTTTTTTTTTATAACCCAGCACCAGCGAACTGCCATCAATGTCGGGCTCCATGGTTCGGCCCTCAACAAATAATACCATTGCAAGTGGAGACAATCCATGCAGTAATGCTTTAATTCATTCGAAAGCTGAAAATTCTCGTCCTCCTGCTCCGTTTGTTTTTGTTTTTTTTTTATCACATGATCCCTTTTTTTTTTTGTTAGTAACATAATATTTGGGTGCACCCAAGGACAACCTTTTGTAAAGCGTTACGGTGTACGTGTGCGCAGGAGAAGAACCGGCGCGGGAGTTTCCACAGACCTCTTTTTACAAGATTTAATAGCTAAGAGGATGAGAGCGTTAAGTATTACAGATTATATATTGCGAGAGGACAAAAAAGAAAAGAAAAAAGAGGGAACGAGAAGCTCAAGTTCCATTTCAACAGTCAGAGAATGAGCTAGAATATGATATATATATATATATATATATATATATATATATATATATATATATATATAATACATATAATACACTGAAAGTTCTGAAAAAAAAGAATATATAATATAAATATATAATAAGTTCTAAAAAAAACTAAAAAAAGTAAAAAAAAAGTAATTTTTGGAAGAAAAATACAAAAATTTAGTTTTTAAGGTTATTTTTTAATGCTAAAAAAATCTGATTCATATTTTAAAACTTTCTAAAACTTTGATTTCTTCTACAAACGCGCCCACAACTTTTTGAGATTTAAACAACAAATAAATTCAATAATTTTTTTTGTAATTCTTGTTTTTTTTTAAGTTTTTTTTTTTTTTTTTAATTTTTTGCCTTCATTGTTCTGCTCTTAAGGTCCAAATAGGCTCTAAATAATCGTAATACAAATTCTATACTATATCATATATATATATATATATATATATATATATATATATATATATATATATATATATATATATTTCGACATGTTTTGCATTTAATATGCATTTAATCCTGAATTTGAATATTGGATATTAACAATATTTTATATTATCGTCTGCAAAAGTATCGCAATATGATCGCTAACATGCGATATATCGCTCGGCCCTCGCTCCAAACCCTACCCAATTTTTCAGCTCCATTTTTTTCATCTTTATTTCTATTTTTTTCCTTTTAGATTAAATGACCCTGTTCTTTTAATTTCTGCTAAAATTCCCATATTGTTTTTTCTTTTCTTTTCTTTTCTTTTCTTTTCTTTTCGATAAAATCCACACATTTACAGGTTTCTGATCGCAAATTTTCATTTTCAAATCTTTCTTTCGATTTTTTGCTTTTTAAATGAAATTTCCATTTTTCTGTTCTACTAAAGATTCCTTTGCTTTCTTTTCGTTTTTTCTAATTCTGCTGAAATTCCTATATTTTTTAATACTTTTGCTCCCATAAAAATAAATAAATAAATAAATAAAAAATTTGGAGACCTTTGCCGCCGCCCACCATCCAATCTCACACGTCTTGTGCTGCAATGTGCTAATTACCATTGAATTTGAATATTGGATATTAACAATATTTGATATTATCGTCTGCAAAAGTATCGCAATATTATCGCTAGCATGTGATATATCGCTCGGCCCTCGCTCCAAACCCTACCCAATTTTTCAGCTCGTAGTTAGAACAGTAGAAACAAGTCGCTTAAACCCGAGTGGCGTTTCCACACAGAAACGTCGTGAGCGCGGGAAAGTCCCTGCCGAAACGCTAAAGTCAACATTACAGTCAACACTACAGGGCCATAAATTAGGGCTCGCGAGCCAAACGGCTTTGATGTGTTTATTCAGTCATCATGTGATCCGAAGCCTACAGTAACAGTCACTTTATTACAGATCATTTCAAACACAATGATGCATTCGCACACACACACACACACACACACACACACACAGAGAGGAGGTGTATTAATAAAGTAACTGGGAATAAAGATCCCAGACTTGCCGAGACTCGCCTTTCAAAGGAACCTGGTTTGTGGGAAACGACCAAAAAAAAAAAAAAGAGAGATTTACAGGGTTTTGTTTTTCTTAATTCCCACGTTTTTTTCTTTCTTTTCTTTCTTTTTTTTTTTAAATGATATACCCATTTTTTATTCTACTAAAATTCCTTTGCTTTTTTTTCTTTTCTTTTTTTGCTAATTCTGCTGAAATTCCCTTTTTTTTTTACTCACCTCCTTTCTTTTCAGATTAATTATTTCTGTATCTTTATTTCTATTTTGTTCTTTTAGAATAAATGACCCTGTTCTTTTACATTCTCCCGAAATGACCAGATTTTTTTTCTTTTCATTTCTTTTCCTTTCTTTTCTTTTCTTTTTTTTTCTTAGAGGAAAGAATGAAAAAAAAGGGGGGGGGAGGGCTTAGATAAAATCCACACATTTTTAGGTTTTTGATTACGAAATATAAGGGGCACGGTGGTTTAGTGGTTAGCACGTTCGCCTCACACCGCCAGGGTCCGGGTTCGATTCCCGTCTCGGCCATGTGTGTGTGGAGTTTGTGCATGTTCTCCCCGTGCCTCAGGGGGTTTTTCTCCGGGTTCTCCGGTTTCCTCCACGGTCCAAAAACATGCACGGTAGGTTGATTGGCACCTTGGAAAATTGTCCCTAGTGTGTGAATGCATGTGTGTGAATGTGAGTGTGTGTGTGCCATGCAATGGGTTGGCATTCCATCCAGGGTGTATCCTGCATTAATGCCCATAGACACCTGAGATAGACACAGACTCCCCGTGACCCGAGGGAAGATCGGATAAAGCGGTAGAAAAGGTAGAATGATATGAATGAATGAATGAATGAATGATTATGAAATTTTCATTTTTAAATCTTTCTTTCGATTTTTTTGGATGAAATGACCGTTAAAAAGAAATTCTCCTGAAATTCCCACACTTTCTTTTTCTTTTTGAAAAAAATATGAAATGACCATTTTTGAAATCTTTCTTTCGATTTATTTTCTTTCTAAGAAATACCAACATTGCTATTTATTTATAGGAAATTCTGCTGAAATTCCCACATTTTCTTTCTTTTCTTTTTTTTTCTCTAAGGCCAAAAGTTTGTGGACACCTCTGCACGAACCTGAAATGTTTGTTTTAAACATCCCATCTCAAACCGCGCTCAGATTTCTGCAGCTTGTTCCTATTCGGAAGAAGTTCAAGTCGCCAGGCGAGGGTGTCCGAATACTTTTGGCCTCACACTGCTGATCGTTTTTGTGCTTTAACAAAAATAAAGTACAAAAAAATGTAATAATTAAAATTAAAAAAAAACAAAAAACACACGTATCGTCGCACGCGCGGGCAAATATGAAGTGCCCTGTATGACGTAAGGGGTTATTTAGATAGCCGTGACCTACAAAACTCAAGGTCGTTTGCGGGGACACACACACACACACACACACACACACACACACAGCACGAGAAAGGTGCGATCTGCAGCGTGATTGGAGTAGTAACTGTGGCTCTGCAGCTGTGCAGGCCTACGTGAGCCTTGGCATGAACACACTCCGCCTTCACTCTCGCGCTCCCCCTCTCTCTCTCTCTCTCTCACTCTCTCTCTCTCTCACACACACACACACACACACTCTCTCTTCTTCTTCTTTTTCTTCTTCTCTATCCCTCCTTAATTAACTCTGTACGGTTCCCACTCTGGGCTTTTGGCTCAGTCTGAATCCTCTGCTTAGTGCCTACAGCTTTCTCTGTCTATACACAAACTCACACACACACACACACACACACACACACACACACACACACACACACACTCGTTCCCTCTCCCCCTCCCTCCGATCACGTCGT
>JACRUU010000008.1:16736176-16743676 GCA_030449085.1 Kryptopterus vitreolus | reverse complement strand
GACAGAGACAGAGAGATACAGTGAGACAAAGTAAGAGAGTGAGAAAGAGATACAGAGAGACAAATTGAGAGAGAGTGAGTGAGAGAGAGATAGACAGTGAGAGTGATACAGTGTGAGAGAGATACAAGGTGTGTGAAATAAGTGTGAGAGAGAGAGATAGACAGAGATGCAGTGTGAGAGATACAGTATGAGAGATATACAGTGTGAGAGAAAGAGAGATAGTGTGAGAGATGCAGTATGAGAGAGAAATAATGTGTGTGAGAGAGAGAGAGACAGAGATATGCAGTGTTGGAGATACAGTATGAGAGAGATAGTGTGAGAGACAGAGAGATACAGTGTGAGAGAGAGAGACAGTGTGAGATGCAGTGAGAGACAGAGAGATAGTGTGAGAGATACAGTATGAGAGAGAGATAGTGTGACAGACAGAGAGATACAGTGTGAGAGAGATATACAGTGTGAGATACAGAGAGATAGTGTGAGAGATACAGTATGAGAGAGACATAGTGTGAGAGATACAGTGTGAGACAGAGAGATACAGTGTGAGACAGAGAGATACAGTGTGAGACAGAGAGATACAGTGTGAGACAGAGAGATACAGTGTGAGATACAGAGATAGTGTGAGAGATACAGTATGAGAGAGACAGTGTGAGAGATACAGTATGAGAGAGACAGTGTGAGAGATACAGTATGAGAGAGATAGTGTGAGAGAGAGAGAAATACAGTGTGTGTAAGAGAGATACAGTGTGAGAGAGATAGTGTGAGAGATACAGTATGAGAGAGAGATCGTGTGAGAGATACAGTGTGAGAGAGAGTGTGAGAGATACAGTGTGTGTGAGAGAGAGTGTGAGAGATACAGTATGAGAGAGAGAGATACAGTGTGTGTGTGAGAGAGTGTGAGAGATACAGTATGAGAGAGAGAGATACAGTGTGTGTGAGAGAGATAGTGTGAGAGATACAGTATGAGAGAGAGATAGTGTGAGAGATACAGTATGGACGAGAGAGATAGTGTGAGAGATACAGTATGAGAGAGAGATAGTGTGAGAGAGAGATACAGTGTGTGTGAGAGAGATACAGTGTGAGAGAGATAGTGTGAGAGATACAGTATGAGAGAGAGAGAGATACAGTGTGTGAGAGAGAGATAGTGTGAGAGATACAGTATGAGAGAGAGAGATACAGAGAGAGAGATACAGTGTGTGAGAGAGAGATACAGTGTGTGTGAGAGATACAGTATGAGAGAGAGATACAGAGAGAGATACAGTGTGTGAGAGAGAGATACAGTGTGTGTGAGAGAGATACAGTATGAGAGAGAGAGATACAGTGTGTGTGAGAGAGATAGTGAGAGAGAGAGTGAAGGATGCATCAGCATGTCTCTGAGTCGTAGCACAAACTTCCAGAGGAATCGAACCCAGAACGTACCGTGTAGCTCCCGGGCGTGTAGTCGAGCACCTTCAGAGACGTCTGGTAGCGGAATGGCATGTCGGTTCTCCGACTGAAGAACACCAGGGCGCTGGCTTTATTCGACAGGGGGCGCCAGAACACCTCAATACCGTTGCTCTCCTGCGGGGGGCGCACGGAAAAAACACACATCCCGTTAGTAAAAGGAGCTTTCAGTCGCGTCTCAGATGGACGTTCTGGAGACGTACCTTGATCAGGCGTCTGCCCTGGATACCCAGCGGGTCCTGGTTGATGGCGATGGCGGCTTTGTTCTGCAGGACGGCCCGAGCCCCACTGTTCAGGGTCCGCAGGTCGTTCGACATGAAAAGGGGCGCGGCCATGATGGCCCACAGCGCCATCTGAGAGCGACACTGGTCCATGCTGAGGCCAAAGTTTCCGATCACCAGCTGCGAGATTTCAGCGCAAAAATAAACAAACAAATATATTATGGGGGTAAATAAACAACACCCCCCCCTACTGGAGTGGATGATCTCTGGTTATAGAGCAGCAGACCCTGGACGATACGATACGATACGATATGATCCCTAGAGTAAATATCACAATAGCAATACTAAATCAATACTATTGCAAAATAATAATAATAAAACAGAAATCGCATAATATAGCTCTATTTTTATTTATTAATAAACACCCAGTGTTTGTTTGTTTAAAACCTGTACCGTTTTGTTTTTCCCAATACGTTATTATACAGTACGAGAGCGGCCTCTAGAGGCGAATCGCTAACACATCGCCTCATTAGCTTTGACATAAAAGAACTCAAAATATAATATAAAATATATATATATATATATATATATATATATATATATATATATATATATATATATATATATATATATATATATATATATATATATATATATATATATATATTCATTCATTCATCATTCTTCTACCGCTTTATCCGATCTTCCCTCGGGTCACGGGGAGCCTGTGCCTATCTCAGGCGTCTATGGGCATTAAGGCAGGATACACCCTGGATGGAATGCCAACCCATCGCAGGGCACACACACACTCACACACACACACACATTCACACACACATTCACACACTAGGGACAATTTTCCAAGGTGCCAATCAACCTACCGTGCATGTTTTTGGACCGGGGGAGGAAACCGGAGAACCCGGGGAAAAAAAACCCCTGAGGCACGGGGGGAGAACATGCAAACTCCACACACACATGGCCAAAACGGGAATCGAACCCGGACCCTGGCGGTGTGAGGCGAACGTGCTAACCACCGTGCCCCCTATATATATATATATATATAGAGAGAGAGAGACAGAGATATGCAGTGTTAGAGATACAGTATGAGAGAGATAGTGTGAGAGACAGAGAGATACAGTGTGAGAGAGAGAGACAGTGTGAGATGCAGTGAGAGACAGAGAGATAGTGTGAGAGATACAGTATGTATATTATACTGTATTATATATATATATATATATATATATATATATATATATATATATATATATATATATATATATATATATATATATAATAAACGTTATTAGAAGTTCCACAAATTCAGAGGAGGATGTGCACAACACTGCCCCCTGTTGCCTGCAACGACTAATAAAACGTAGTACCGTATCATATTTAAGAGCGGCGTATCGCGATACCTTCCTAGTACCGGTATATCACGCAACACCAATGAGATTGAAGACTGGATTTGAACGCGGAGGACGTGTTTTTCCACGGGGACTCTGGATTCGCTTATCTGCGCGGCGTTATCAAATCCGCCGATAAGATCGGACGTTCAACCTTGAACTATAAAAACCCCGAACGAGTCCGTAGCACGAGACGGTGCGAGTCCTCCGTACCATGTCAGGGTCGTTCCACCGCCCCGGGCCGGCTGCAGGCTGCAGGATATCCTGGTGTTGCGTGAACCAGTCCACGATACCCAGGACGCTCTGCCACGAGTCCTCGATGTCGCCGTAGTTGCGCCACAGGTTACAGATCTCCCCGAGCAGAGTGTAGTTGATCTGTCCGGGAGGAAATCCATGATGGAAACACGGAAATTGACAGGAATTCGTCAGTGCATTTCAAATCCTACGCTTACTTTAGGAGGAAGTCCGCCCTGGTAGGCGGGCCAGCTGCAGGAATAGCCAATCGGACGCCCGGTTGCATTCAGGGCTTTGGACATGAGCGGGTAGCCTGATAACGAGACGCAGATACAAGTTAATTATATAGATATATATATATATATATATATATATATTCATTCATTCATCTTCTAGCGCTTTATCCGATCTTCCCTCGGGTCACGGGGAGTCTGTGTCTATCTCAGGCGTCTATGGGCATTAAGGCAGGATACACCCTGGATGGAATGCCAACCCATCACAGGACACACACACACACACACACACACACATTCATACACTAGGGACAATTTTCCAAGGTGCCAATCAACCTAACGTGCATGTTTTTGGACCGGGGGGAGGAAACCGGAGAACCCGGAGAAAAAAAAACCCCCTGAGGCACGGGGAGAACATGCAAAACTCCACACACACATGGCCGAGACGGGAATCGAACCCGGACCCTGGTGGTGTGAGGCGAACGTGCTAACTATTAAACCACTGTGCCCATATATATATATATATATATATATATATATATATATATATATATATATATATATATATATATATATATATATATTTTATATCCAAGTTACATTTGAAAAAGAATTAAAATTGAATTCATTATTTTGTTCAATTATTGTTAAATAATTATAATAATTAATACTTCCTTTTTTGGAGGGTCACGTGTGTTTTTTCCCACTATGTTATTATACAGTACGAGAGCGGCCTCTAGAGGCGAATCACTGCCACATCGCCCTGTTAGCTTTGCCACATGAGACTACATCAGATATTTTGTGTCTGATTTTGGGCCTCCAAGTGACTTTTCATTGCAATTCATATGGAAAATTAAACCTCTTTCCCACCCGTCAAACACCCCCCCCCCCAAACAAACACCCCCCACCACCCCCCCGCCCCACCCGCACTCACCCTGCTCCTGATCGGTGGCGTTGGAGTAGCAGCCGTCCAGTTTCAGCATGTCGATTTCCCAATCGGCAAAGGTCTGGGCGTCCGTCTGGATCTTGTCCAGGGTCGTCCCAGGGTATCCCCCGCACGTCAACGTCCCCAGATCGCCGTAAATCCCCAGCTTGAGCCCGCGGTCGTGAACGTAGCGCGCTAGTTTGGGAATGCCACTTGGGAACCTGTTGGGGGGGGGGAATCATAATGTTATCATTTATAAAATCGCACGAGTTTTATTATCGTAAGAAAGGGAAAATAAAAGCTTCAGTGCCTTTTCGGATCCGCCTGCAGTCGTCCTTGAGCGTCTCTCTGCTTCGAAGCCCAGCAATCGTCAATGTTGATATAAACGTAGCCGAGCTCCCTCCAGCCGTCCTCAGACAGACGGTCCGCCATGTCTCTGAACAGCACCTCGCTGGAAGGGGGGGGGTTTGATTAATTACATCACCTCATCAATTAAAGACCGGGAACTAGCCCCAACCCCCACCCCTGCACCCTTCCGTGTCCCATCCCCCTGGATCATTCCCACAGGACACACTGTCCCGGACGCCCTGCCATCCCCCCCAGACATCTGAGCCTCACTACAGCACGTGATAAACCACCGTAGCCACGCCCCCAAATCTCCCGAATACAGGCTTCAGTGCACTCCCCCCGTATAGTCGGTGCACGCCTCCCCGTGCACCCCAGCCCCCCCCCCGTTGGCTACACAACGTCCCGATGGCTTTTCCTGATAAAGGGTCCACATCCATATTCCCTAAACAGTCAGCGCTGTAGGAACCTGTTCAACACGAGCCGACACAATCAGAGCAACGATCAATTCACCACAAACCGCGATAACAATAACATCCACCTCAACACTGCATTACTTACACACACACACACACACACACACACACACACACACACACACACACACACACACACACATCATCATCATCATCATCTCCGTATAATTACTGCCTGTACATCCATCACGTCAACCACCGCTTCTCCAACCTGACCATGACCTGTGACATCTAGACTACTGTGTGTGTGTGTGTGTGTGTGTGTCTGCATTTGTGTCTATCTGTCTGTATTCATGTGTGTCTTTCTGCCTGTCTGTATTTATATCTGTCTGTATTTGTGGTTTTGTGTTTTTTCTGTCTGCCTGTATTTGTGTGTGCGCCTGTCTGTCTGTTTGTCTTTGTGTGTGTCTGTGTGTGCGTCTGTGTCTGTCTGTCTGTATTTGTGTGTGTCTATGTGTGCATCTGTGTCTGTCTGTCTGTCTGTATTTGTGTGTGTGTGTGTGTGTGTGTGTGTGTGTGCGCATGTATCTATCTGTCTGTCTGTATTTGTGTGTGTGTGTCTGTCTGTTTGTCTTTGTGTGCGTCTGTGTATGCGTGTGTCTGTCGGTCTGTATTTGTGTGTGTGCGTGTGTGTCTGTCTGTCTTTATGTGTGTGTATCTGTCTGTCTTTGTGTGTCTGTCTGTATTTGTGTGTGTGTGCGCGTGTGTGTGTGTGTGTGTGCGATGTGCGTGTGTGTGTGTGTGTGTGTGTGTATGTCTGTCTGTCTTTATGTGTGTGTGTGTGTATGTCTGTCTGTCTTTGTTTGTGTCTGTCTGTCTGTCTGTCTTTATGTGTGTGTGTGCGTGTCTGTCTGTATGTCTGTCTGTCTGTGTGTGTGTCTGTCTGTCTGTCTGTCTGTCTTTTATGTGTCTGTCTGTCTTTATGTGTGTCTGTGTGTGTGTATGTGTGTATGTCTGTCTTTATGTGTGTGTATGTATCTGTCTGTCTTTGTGTGTCTGTGCTTATGTCTGTCTGTATTTATGTGTGTGTATGTGTCTGTCTGTCTTTGTGTGTGCGCGCGCGCGCGTGCGAGTGTGTGTCTGTCTGTCTGTATTTATGTGTGTGTGTGTGTGTGTGTGTGTCTGTCTGTATTTGTGTTTGTGTGTGTGTCTGTCTGTATTTGTGTGTGTGTGTGTGTGTGTGTGTGTGTGTGGGTCTGTCTGTATTTGTGTGTGTGTGTGTGTGTGCACGTCTGTCTGTATTTATGTGTGTGTGTCTGTTTGTATTTATGTTTCCCTGTCTTTCTCCCCATCCGTCCACTGTCTGTGTGTCTGTGTGTCTGTGTGTCTGTGTGTCTGTGTGTCTGTGTGTCTGTCTGTCCCTCAGTCTGAGATTACAGTCAACGGGAAACTTCAAAAAGAACGAGTGGTTGAATTTCCGTTATTTGCAAACACACACATTTAAATGTTCTACTTTAGAAGACGTTTACATTTTCCCGTTGAACAAAAAGTCCTTAAACCTCTCGTACGCTCACCTGATGCAGTTTTCAGGATCGTTGTCACAGTCAATATTGCAGCGGAATCGTTCCCATGCCAACCAGCCCATGGGCGGAGTCTTCATCAGCCCGTTGTCCAGCGCCTGGGCGGCCGTGGAGAAGGCCAGCAGGAAAACCAGCGCCGTTTTCTGCATCGCTGAAAGAAAGAACCGCGAGGAAATCAGACGGCAAACAGAAAACGTCCCTCGCAACCAGCCGAAGATCTTCATGCAGACCGTCGAGGGGAGGCAGAAGATCCCCGTGTCCTGCACACTAAGCAAGCTCCATAATGGTGTGGAAGACCTGAAGCGTCCTGCACAGACCTCATGATCCTATGATGGACACGTCTTCTCACGTGATACGCTCCGGTCTTCTTGGAAGACGTCCCGCAGCAGCGAGGACGTCAGGGGTGGCGTTAAAAGGTCTGCAGAAGGCCACTTAAATTCTTGATCCCATAACTCTACACTACGAGGACGTGACCTCGGGCAGCGTCAGGTACAAAGATCGCCACGGAGCTCATAAAGTCATATCCGGCGATGCGTAGCGGCGCTGTCGTACAGCGTGACACCGCATGACTCCTCACCTGACGACTCCCGAGAGCAAAACTGAAATTTACACAAAGGCGAGGCGCGAACGCAAACTTACTGACACAAACGACCCAGACAATGTTTTCCAAACAAAAGACACACGATCATGTGACTCTTCTGAG
>JACRUU010000008.1:16716176-16733676 GCA_030449085.1 Kryptopterus vitreolus | reverse complement strand
TTTAATGTAAATAAGTCCGGGACAAAAACTCATTCATGGCATCTAAACGTAGTTTTGGTGTTACTGGGGTTCGAACCCCCGACCTTCCGATCAGCATCCCAGAACCTCTCTTGAATCCTTGAGCAAGGCTCCCGTCTGTGCTCCAGGGGGCGCCGTTTCATGGCTGTGCTCTGACCCCGGCTTCCAAACAATCTGTGATATGCGAAGAAAGTGTGACAAACAAAGGCTCATTACAGGTTCATAAACGACTCATAGCTACAGAATAGTGAGACTCGGCGGTTTGACAGACGATTGATGGGGTTTCGGTAATAGAAATCAGACGGGTGCACATTGTGTGATTCTTTTGTGTGATTGTCAGTCTGTATGAACACGTCACATTTCGGGGTCTCGGTTGTTGTAATGTCAGATTGTGCGACGTTGAAACACCTGACCTTATCTGTGGTGGGGAATAAGAGAGGGTCACCATGACGTTCTCCGATCTACTCATCCAGCTGACAGCATGACGTCGTTGACTTTTGGTCTTTTCAACGCCTGGCAGGCCGGAAGTCCTTTAGCCTGCAAGGCGACTCAGCAGAAATCACTTGGCGCTGGTGGCTGGATGGAGATCGTACCCTGCAGGAAGCTGTTTGCTCGCCTTATCTCAGAGCGTGCTCAGCAAAGTGTGGGCTATAATATAGATAAGATATGATTGCAGGCTTTTACCGGATTAGCAGAGCTCCCGGTCGTCCTCTCACGCTACTATGCGAGATGGTATTCAGGATTAGGGCCTCCTGCTGGTGGTTCCACCTGAAACCATGTTGATATGGATCAGTCCTTGGATTTGAGCTTGTAGCTCGTATGGCATTGCATTCGGCACCGGACAGCGTTTTCCTGTCATGAGTGAAAATAGGTCACACATCGATCAATAAAGCTGCTGACACCTTCTTTATGGCACTGAGGTACACAGGTCAGTGTGGCCGAGCGGAAGTGCTCCACATTGTAAAGCTTATGTAGATCTTCAGCGGCCCTGAATCGCTTCCCAATCATGTTCACGTGTACCTTCTTCTTCGCTTAACCTGCGGCAAGAGGACGAGTCGTTCACCGGTACACGCGGCGATTTCCACGACCGAATCAGGAAACGCATGGAAGACCGCGGCCCTCCGATTGTGATTTAAGCCCCGCCCCTTACGCACGCAGATTTCTCCAGATCCTTTTTGTATTTTCCGTGATATTACGGACAAAACACGGTGAAACTGTTTTTCAATTTCACGTTAAGGAACGTTATTCTGGAAAAGTCTTTCACACATTTGTTTAACTGCTGAGAGTCTGTAACATATTTATACCCAAACATTTTCCTCAAATTACTACGACTTTACTTCTGACTTTTGTTGCCCTTTTTCAATTTATTTTAGACGAATTGAAGCTGAAATATTCAAAATGATTTTTTTTCCTAAAAAAATGGAAACATGAAATGGAAAGTAATGAGGAAATAAAAGGAAGAAGAAAATTAAAAGGTTTTTTTCCAAAAAAAAAATGGAAACATGAACTGAAAAATAATGGGGGAAAAAAGGGGAAGAAAAAAATTAAAACAATTTTTTTTTCCTAAAAAATGAAAACATGAAATGGAAAATAATGGGGGGGGAAAAAGGGCAGAAAAAAATTTAACATGTTTTTTTCCTTAAAAAATGGAAATATGAAGTGAAAAATAATAGGGAAATAAAGGGAAGAAGAAAAAAATTCCTTAAAAAAAGGAAAATAACGGGGAAAAAAAGGGAAGAAGAAAATTAAAACAAGTTTTTTTTTCCTTAAAAGAAATGGAAAATAACGCACCCCCTGAGACACGGGGGAGAACATGCAAACTCCACACACACATGGTGGAGACGGGAATCGAACCCCCAACCCTGGAGGTGTGAGGCGAACGTGCTAACAACTTTTTTTTCCGATGTTCCCAACTTTCTTGGGATTGTTGCACCGGAAAACCTTCCCATGAATGTATGGGAAATAAGAAGAGAAAAATGTGGAGTAAATGTGGACAAAAAAATGTGCTTTTAAATAGAAAGTGGTTTCCCTTCACTTCAACTCTGTAAAGATCCGAAAACATGAATAGAAATTCCCAGGAAACACCAAAAGCTGAGAAACCCAGAGGGAAGATCAGTGGGACGATCAGAGGGAAATGTGACTCTCGTGAGGTTTTACAGATGACTGCATAAATTACTGCAAAAACATCTCTTTTTGTTGTTTTTTTTAGATCTTTAAGGAAAATGTCAAATAAAATGAAATAAAAAAAAGTGATCACGTCAACAAACTATTTTTTTTTCTACTGGAAAACTTTTAGCAGGACGCCTTTCTTGCTTAGGCGTTTCTTGGTAACTTCTGGCTCCGTATATAATAATAAGGAATATTCTATATAATTATGCTTTATGGACAAATATCACTGGGACGTCTGACTTTTCCAGTCACATGTGCTCCTACGTCATGTGTTTCTAGTCCGGAGTCACAGTGGCGTGAAAAGGGAAGAAAAAAATGTAAAGAATTTTTTTTTTAAAAAAAGGGAAAAATGGAATATATATATATATATATATATATATAGATATATATAAGGAAGGAAATGCGGTGATAAATAAATCCATCTATATATATATATATATATATATATATATATATATATATATATTATACGCTGTCAATAGGAAATATAAAAAAGGAAATAAATATAGAATGGAAAAAATGGGGGGGAAAGGGAAGAAAAAAAATTTAAAGAATTTTTTCTAAAAAAAGGGGGAAGAGGAATATATATATATATATATATATATATATATATATTATATATATATATATAAATATATATAAATATAAAAAAGAGCTGGTCAATAGGAAATATAAAAAAGGAAATATAGAATAGAAAAAATGGGGGGAAAAGGGAAGAAAAAAGTAAAGAGTTCAAAGACAATCCGTCAAAGTTTTTTTCCTACGAAAAAGCAAAAATAAAATACGAATTCATAAGATTTGCTAATTAGTATATATTATATATATATATATATATATATATATATATCTATATATATATATATATATATACGATACATCTATATAGATAGATATATATATATATATATATAGATATATATACAATAATATATATGATATATATATAGAGGATATAGATATATAGACTGAATAGCATATATATATATATAAGGGCTGTCAATAGATTAAAATGTTTAATTAACGATTAATCACACAATTGTGGTGAGTTAACTCGTGATTAATCAATGTACCGTAAATGAATAGTTTTCATATTTTTAATTCATACTCTAATAACAGATACAAATACAATTATATATAAATTTCACTTCAAATCTCTCCCTGTAATAAAATACTAATCTAAAACTGTAAATTAGTCTTTTAATATTAAGTTCTTGATCTTTTTTTTTTAATTGTTAGATTTTGGTTCAAAAAACAATTCAAATAAAGATATTTTCAGTTAATAATCTAATCAACATGTGCATGGAACATACATGGATGCTTTATGCAAATGAATGTTTATTATTCCCCCCAAAAAATGTTTTTTTTCTTTCTGATTTTGTAAATGTTTTAAAGTAACGATGGCGTTTTCATTGGACGTAAATTCATCCGGGTCACCAAGCGATGCTATGTTTTGTAGTCATGGCTCACTGTAGCTTCAGATATAATCAGCTTTATTTAAACGTTATCTTTTACACACGTTTATTCGTTTTCTCAAAGTCACATTCCACGTCCTCCGGTGTTTTTTTTTTTTTTTTTTTTTTTTTTTTTCGTTTTTTTTTTTTTTTCGTACATAAATCAGAGTTAAAAACGGATATATAACACAAACCCAAATGTGATCAATGGAACTATTATAAAATGTGACTATTCAAACTCTGAGGCTCTCCATCCAGGGAGATGTAGTCCATCTACTGGAATGGATATATCGGTAACAGTAAGAACAAGTAGGGTGAAAAAATCTCGTTCTTATGCTCCTAACAGTGAGAGGCGTAGCAAGAGACTTCCGAAACCTGGTGATATCGTCGCTAAGCAGCTTCTGTAAGGTTCTACAGGATTTTTATTTATTTATTTATTTGTTTGTTTTTTGCCCTTGGATTTCCACAGGAAACATCTCCAAGAACGAGAGAGAGCTGGGTTTTGGTCCAACACAGACACGAAGGCATTTGCGGGAACTGATTCCTGCCCCAGGCTCTCTGTCTCTCGTCCTCTTCGCCCCATGAGTCCTCACACCTCCCTGAGAGGGAAGCGAGGCAGGGGTGTGATGGTCCTTCAAGCCATGGTCTCTTTCCCTGGCAGTCTTCTGTCGTTGAAGGTGTGCATGTTGATCACTTCCTCGGTTTTGACGATGGCGGGAGGCGGAGGTTTCTGTTTGAGTCGCCGCTGGCACTTCAGCGACACCGTTAGCTCGTCCACCATGGCGCTACAGAACGATCGCTGGGAAATTCGGAGGAGAAAAGGACATGCATGGGTCAACTTGTGTTCCGAGAACTTACATGCAAGCAAATTTGTTACGGCTACTTACCTAGCCTAATATTAGCTACTGTTTTTGCTAGTATTATTAGCATATACGATCGAACAATAATAATAAGCTAATCTAGGGATAGTTGATAATATGCTCAGGTCTTTCTACAAGGGGGGCTCAGTGGTAACTGATCAGAAGGTCGGGGGATCAAGACCCGGTATCCACAAGCTGCCACTCTTAATATAGAATAGCCTTATATCCTCCTGAGATACCAGACAGGTGGGAGCTCAGTGGTTAAGCTCTGGACATTGCCCCTGGACTGGAAGATCACTGGTTCAAATTCCACGACCACCAAGCTGCCACTAGTGGGCCCTTGAGAAAGGCCCTTAACCCTCAATGGCCAAGTTGCTCTGGATAATCACATCTGCCAAAATGCTGTAAAAATATCCCAGCTTGTTTGGTCCGGTGATATGGCGCCCCTGGAGCACAGGGTTAAGGGAGTTACTGAAAGGGCCCAAGGGCAGCAGCTTGGCGATCCCAGGGCTTGAACCCCCAACCTTCAGATTAGTAGCCCAGACCACTGAACTACACCCTTGGGTTCTTGGGTCTCTCTTGGGTTCCGAGAGAGTCTATTGGCTGTAACGTATACGTGAAACCACTTACAGACTCTGGAAATAGTTAATATGCAAAAGTCTATTGTTGCCAGTCTATTCTCTGGCGCACATGAAATGAGCTGGAAGCGAATCAAAGATTGATTTTTTGCCCCCCCGACGCTCAATGTATTCTTCATCAATATGCTTATTAATGAATCGCGATTGAAGCCTGGAGTACATTTGGGGGTGGATGTGGGAAAAAAACTGGATGCATTGCGACAGTCTTAACAGCAGAACTAAACTTTAACCCAGAAGTAACCCATTTAAGAAGACCTGGATCGTACCATTTTAAGAAAGAAGGGTGAGACTTTCGTGAGGCACTAGATAGGTATAAAATGCTGTGGCCAAAGGCGCCATGATACGGCGCCCCTGGAGCACAGAGGGTTAAGGGTCTTGCTCAAGGACCCAAGGGCGATACCGGGGCTCGAACCCAGATCTTCCGATCAGTAACTCAGAGCCTCAGACCACTGAGCTACCCCCCCCCTCCCTGACTCTAGCGGTTTCCTGACCCTATTGTATATGCAAAAGATGTTACATTTACAATTACGGCATTTGGCAAACGCTCTTATCCAGAGCAAGTTACAACTGATCAATTGAGGGTTAAGGGACTTGCTCAAGGGCCCACTAGTGGCAGCTTGGTGGTGGAGGTGGGGTTTGATCCCTTGATCCAGAGTCCAACACCTTAACCACTGGGCTACCACGTCCAGGCAAACATGGGTTGCTCAGTGGTTAAGATGGTGGAAGGTCTTGAGCTCTTACCCCCTCAACTACTGCTTCTTATTCCTTTTTTGGCTGCTCCTGCTAGGGGGCTACGACCACATCATTTTTGGTATGAAGTTTGGAAGTGTCCCAGACCTTCTCATTCGGGACGGACTGGACCATCCCAAATATTCGTCGAACGTGGTGTTTGAGAGCCTGAGACGATTTTACAAGGACGATTTACCTTCTCCATCTGCGCATTCTGTTTGGACTTGTAGAGCACTTCGCCGACGGCCACAAACACCGAGAGCACCAAGCCTGCAGCCAGCACGATGAAGATGCCCCCGATGTTCTGCACTCCGAGCGCACTCGCCTCTTTGCTCTCCTCCTCCGGACAGCCGTTTCCTCGCCACCATTTCTCTTTCATCATGTGAAGCTTCCCTTCCTCTTGTAGCTGCAGGATGGCGATGGTGATCTTGTCTCGGTACGGAGAACCTACGAGGACAAAAGGACAGGTCATCTCGCGAAAACTCCTCGGTCCGGTTCTACCACACAGTTTTGCCAGTGCAGGTTGCTGGACGTACCCATCGGCGTTCCCACGCCGTAGGCTTTGGAATCGATGAGGCCTCCGACCTGAGTGAGATTGCAGTTGCGCTGCGTGACGAACTCGATGGTGGTGGACTCCATGAGGAATGCGTAGTCGGAAGTCAACACTCGCTGGATGCCCTCTTCCACACTCTTTACCATCACCGATTGCCTCCTGCTGTTCATAAACTCCCACATTTTATCATAAGTAGAGATCTTTGTCTTCTACAGAGCGGAAGAAAAACATTGGGGAAATCACTGTTAAATCGTTTCGATGCAAATCGAATTGTTCAAAAACCGGACGTCTTGAAGCACCTTGAAGAACGTCATGGTAGCCCCATCTTCCACCACACCGTAGGGGATTTTGGTCTGCTTGGCCAGGTCGTCGGCCGAGTCGATGGGAGACTCCATTCTCTCCACGGTCAGGAAGGCGGCCAGGTTCGCTGTATACGATGAAATGATGATCAAGGTGAAAAACCACCAGATTCCTCCCACTATTCTGGTCGACAGAGCCTTGGGCATCAGCTCTGACCCTGGAGAGGACGGTACAGTGGAGAGGGAGGGAAATTGGCAGGACACGGGTGAAGAAGGATGCTTTATTCATTTTTGTTAAAGATGACACAAGGAGTGAACTGTTTGACCCAATCCATATAGGTATAAATGTTATGGGGTGGAGGGGGGGGGGGGCTTTTTATCTCAGGGGCTATGACGTGTCCGGGCCAGCACCTGATACATACGTATCAAACATAAACATATAAAAGGCATTAATGTTAATGTTCAATGTTTCAACGTGCCTAATGCGCCATCTGGTGGAACGTCAGGACATTACAGTCATAATTATGATATGATTTGATAATTCTGTACCAGTCTTAAAAGGATGTGGCCTGGGGGCCGGAGTTGGCCCCACCCCTGATCTACACCAATGTCGATTTATTTTGTACTTACCGACTTTTTGTACTTATTTTATTCTCTTTTTAAATTTCCAACAAACTAAGACTAGGCATAAGTCGAGGTATTAGGTTCAACTCAAAGGTCATGGGTTCAAATCTCGTCTTGAGCAAGGACCCTTGAGGATCGGTGTGTCTGCCGTTACGACAAAACATAATACATAAGACCTTGCTGGGTTTGACTTTCATGCACCCAAGGTAACTTCAATCCTCGCAAGCACCACCTCCCACTGACCTCTCTGGGGTCAACCACAGTGGCAAGGGACTCTGCAGTGTTCACACCCTAGGGACACGTTCTCATCCTTCATATTTATTTATTTTATATCCAATGACCTCTGGAAAGTGCTGCATCAGGAAGTCTCAGGGATCAGCCAGAGCTTGTCAGGTGGTGCTGGGACTAGAAGAGTGTATGCGAATATGGAAAAAAACATCTAAGGAAAGGATTTATACCGTATAACTCCCTACCAAATACTCGTTTTCTGGCCTAACTCTAGTTCACTAAGGATCTGTATCTGAGGTATTGCGTCAGGCAGAGTCCTTTGCAGCCTGTAGTACCAGCTTGAAACCAGACGGGGGCCCCAGAGAAGCCAAGTGGGTTCGAGTGAGCCGGATAAAGAGCACAGTGCGGGACAGGCTGAAGCGTCTACCTTGTTGCATGAGAGCCCCAACTCCGAACCAGAAACTATTAAGCAGAGTGAAGTTATTTTCCACCATGTCGGAATCGGGGTTACAGGGATGCGGATTATACCACTCGTACGGGCTGAACCTGATGTAGAAGGGAGGAGGGAAAAAAGAGAGGGTTAAACACACAAACATGGATCGACCCGGAGACTGTATTCTGTGAATCATTTGGATTTAGAGAAGAAAAATCACTTTGTGAAGAGCGGAAGCGTTTTTATTGCATAACGTTCTTTTTCTTCGTTCGTCATTAAATGAAACGCACCACGATAAGCATGAACTAGACCAGTTCTGTCACCCGTATCGTTTTATTCTGACATTAAAAGGTTACGATCTGTCCGTCCATCCATCTATCTGTCTATCCATCTATCTATCTATCTATCTATCTATCTGTTTGTCTGTCTGTCTGTCTGTCTGTCCGTCCGTCCATGCATCTATCTATCTGTCCATCCATCCATCTATCTGTCCATCCATCCATCTATCTGTCTATTCATCAATCTATCTATCCATCTATCTATCTATCTATCTATCTATCTATCTATCTATCTATCTATCTATCTATCTGTCTGTCTGTCTGTCCGTCTGTCCGTCCATCCATCCATCCATCTATCCATCCATCAATCTGTCCACCCATCCATGCATCTATCTATCTATCTATCTATCTATCTATCTAGCTCTATCTATCTGTCTGTCTGTCTGTCTCTCTGTCTCGTCATCCTCCATCCATCCTCTGTCCATGTCTGCATCTATCTGTCTGTCTGTCCGTCTGTCTGTCCGTCCGTCCATCCATCTATCCATCCATCTATCTATCTATCTATCTATCTATCTATCTATCTATCTATCTATCTATCTATCTATCTATCTATCTATCTATCGTCTGTCTGTCTGTCTCCTGTCTGTCTGTCTGTCTGTCTGTCTGTCTGTCCGTCTGTCCGTCCGTCCGTCCGTCCGTCCGTCCGTCCACCCATCCATGCATCTATCTATCTATCTATCTATCTATCTATCTATCTATCTGTCTGTCTGTCTGTCTGTCTGTCTCTCCGTCCGTCCGTCCATCCATCCATCCATCTGTCCATCCATCCATGCATCTATCTGTCTGTCTGTCTGTCCGTCCGTCCGTCCGTCCGTCCATCCATCCATCTCATACATCTTTCTATCTATCTATCTATCTATCTATCTACCTATCTATCTATCTATCTATCTATCTATCATGACACATAACACAATGGCACTTTCAAAAACTGTTTCACCTGCAAACATTCTGCATTAAAATACTCGTTTTATTCAGACATTAAAAGGTTGTGATCATCTCCGCTCCTGATTGGCTCTCGGGTTTAAGGTTGTGATCATCTCCGCTCCTGATTGGCTCTCGGGTTTAAGGTTGTGATCATCTCCGCTCCTGATTGGCTCTCGGGTTTAAGGTTGTGATTATCTCCGCGCCTGATTGGCTCTCGGGTTTAAGGTTGTGATCATCTCCGGTTATTATTATTATTATTATTATTATTATTATTACTATTATTACTAAACCTTAGTGGAACATCTTACTGGAATGTTATTATCAGAAGAAATGTGGAGTAAAACGTCATGTGATCTTTCTTGCATTATTTGTATTTTCTCAGTAAATCAATGCAAATGGTTCAAATAAACCAAACCAAACTTACCCATCGTTTCCCCTCATAAATAAATAAATAAATAAATAAATAAATAAATAATAAATAAATAGTAAATAAGATAAGTAAATAAATAGGTCATCTATGCATATTCTGAACCAGCTTGGATGACAATCGAGGCGTTTCCTTTTCTCATCGCACCATGAACACACAACTTCAACCACAAACCTTCTCACGGCCGCCGAAACGAGACTCGAACCCAAAGTCTTGCGGTCAAACCCGAATGAAAAGGTTTTTGTTTTTCTTTTGTGGTTTTTTTTTTCTTCCCTCGCTCTTCACAAAATGTGTTTTTTTTTCCTCCACCTGTTACCTGGCAATGACAAACAGCACACAACTGACACCCAAGCAAGCCAGCAGAATATACATCCAGATATCAGGGGAGAGCGGGTTGAGGAAGGAGAAGACGCCCGGGTTGGTGCCGTTGGGTTTGCGGTACAGGATGCTGATGCCCAGCGTCATGAAGGGCTTGGAGAAATCGATCGCCTTCTCCCGGACGTACGTGATGGCCAAAGGAGCCACTGCCAGATCCGCCTTCTGTCCAACACAAAGACAAAACAACATCCATCCATCATATTATACACTCTATCTGTCTATCCATCCATCCATCATCATCACTATACATCTATCCATCCAGTCTATCCATCATCTCAAATATCTCCAGTCACTATCCATCCATCAATATACATCATCCATCACACATCTATCTATCCATCCATCCATCATCCATCTATCATCTATCCATCCATCCATCCATCCATCCATCAATCATATCATCCATCAATATCTATCCATCCATCCATCCATCCATCAAATTATACACTCTATCTATCTATCCATCCATCCATCCATCTATCCATCCAATTCCATCTATCATCCATCTATCCTCATCCATCCATCCATCCATCATCTATACATCCATCCATATCACTCTATCTCTATCTCCTATCCCATCCATTCTATCCCATCCATCCATCCATCCATCCATCCATCCATCCATCCAATCCTATCACTCTATCTATCCATCCATCCAATCTATCTCTCATCCATTCATCCATCCATCATACATCCATCCATCCATCCACCTCCATCATATCACTCTTCTGTCTATCCATCCATTCATCCATCCATCCATCAATCATATCATTCATCCATCCATCCATCCATCCATCAAATTATACACTCTATCTGTCTATCCATCCATCCATCATCCATCATCCATCCATCCATCCCATCCATCCTCTATCTGTCAATCCATCCATATACACTCTATCCATCCTTCATCCATCCATCCATATATCTATCTGTCTATCCATCCATCCATCCATCCATCAAATTATACACTATCCTATACCATCATCCATCTAATCTATCTCTATCCATCCATCCATCCATCCATCCATCCATCCATCAATTATTTACATCTATCCATCTCCATCCATCATCCATCATCATCCTATATCCATATCTATCTGTCGATCCATCCATCCATCCATCCATCAAATTTATACACTCTATCTGTCTATCCATCCATCCCATCATTAGACACTCTATCTGTCTATCCATCCATCCATCCATCCATCCATCAAATTATACACTCTATCTGTCATCCATCTGTCCATCCAAATTATCCCTCTTCGATCCATCCATATCCATCAATTATCCACTCTCTCTGTCTATCCATCCATCCATCAAATTATGACCATACACACTCTCTCTATCTATCCATCCATCCATCCATCCATCCATCCATCCATATCCATCACACCTCCATCCATCCCTTCTCCATCCTATCCATCCATCCATCCATCATCCATCCCATCCATCATCCATCCATCAAAAGGACACTCTATCTGTCTATCCATCCATCCATCCATCCATCAATTATACACTCTATCTGTCCATATCCATCCATCCAAATCGATCCATCCATCTCTCATCCATGTCTATCCATCCATATCCATCCATTCCATCCATCCATCCAGCTCCATCATCAAATTATAACACTCTATCTGTCGATATCCATCCATCCATCCATCCATCTATCATCCATCTCATATCCACTCTATCCCATCCATTCCATCCATCCATCCATCAATTATACACTCCATCTGTCCCTATACACTCTATCTCCATGTCTATCCATCCATCCATCCATCCATCTATACACTCTATCTGTCTCCATCCATCCATCCATCCATCAAATAATACACTCTATAGCCATCCATCCATCATCCATCCATCCAGCCAGGTCCTCCATCCCAGCAATAATACACTCTAGCTGTCTTTATCATCCATATCCATCCATATCCAATTAGACTATCTATCCTCTATATATACCATCCAGCCATCATCAGGATCCTATCATCTATATCTATCTATCTATCTACATCTATCTATCTATCTATCTATAATATATCTATTATCTATCTATCTATCGATATATATATATAAAAATTAATAAAATTATTATAATTATTATGATTATTATGATGATGATTATAGTAATGAATGATGATGAAATGGTAGTCATCAGTGTTGTGATCACATGTGATAATTGAGGTGTTTGTATGTCCTGCTGGAGACGTCGTCCATAATGATGACAAACAACATAAATTATAGTAGAAAATCTTCCCAAAGGAATGAAGAGTAAATATGGGACGTGATTTCCAAAAAAGCCCATACAGTCCTTATGGGGTGATGCATTTTTAACACACACACACACAAAATAATACACACACACACACACACAAAACACACATACACACACACACACACACAAAATAAAAAGAAACACTTACGTGGTCTATAAGTTCTCGCACCATGCCGTTCCACTGCCCCGTGCTCTCCTCGAACGCGCCGTACTTCCCGTCCTCCACCAGCTGGATCTCGTAGCGGAAGCCGAGGATGGAGGCGAGTTCCCGCAGCAGGTCCACGCAGAAACCCTCGAAGCGGTCGTTCCCACACAGAGGTTTATCCGACTTCTTAAACATCACGTAAGGTTCCTCCTGAAAGAGTAACGACGCTTTTCAGATCAACTTTACTATTTATATTCTCATCTAAAACAAACCCAGAGAAAACACACACCATTACAACACACCACGCCAGGAGAACACCACGCCAGGGAAACCACCACCTACACGGCAGGAGAAACACGGCCAAAGAACACACACGCCAGGAGAACACACACGGCCAGGAGAACACACACGGCCAGGAGAACACACGCGCCAGGACAAACACACGCCAAAAGATACACACACGCCAGGAGATACACAGCGCCAGGAGAAACACAAACGCCAGGAGAACACAAGCGCCAGCGAACACCACACCGCCGCCGGGAGAAGCACACGCGCCAAAAGAACACAGCACGCCAGGATACACACACACGCAGGAGAACACACACGCCAGGGAGAACAAACGCGCCAGGACAACCAAAAGCCAGGGAAACACGCGCCAGGAGAAAACAACGCTGGTGCAAGGAGAAAAACACGCTGCCAAAAGAAACACACGCCAGAGAAGCCCACATCGCGAGGAGAACAACAACACGCCAAAAGAACATAACACGCCAGGAGAACACACGCTGCCAAAATGAAACACAGCCAGGAGAAACACACACGCAGGAGAAACACGCGCCAAAAGAACACACACGCCGAGGGAGGACACACGCGCAGAAAGAAACACACACGCCTAGGAAGAAACACACACGCCAGGAGAAACACACGCGCCAAAGAAGAAAACACACACCAGGAATACACACAGGCCAGGAGAAAACACACGCGCCAAAAGAACACACACGCCAGGAGAAGACCAGCGCCAGGAGAAACACAGTAACGTCCAGAGAACACACGGCGCCAAAAGAAAACAGAACGCCAGGAGAACAACACACGCCAGGAGAAACCACACACGCCCAGGAGAACACACGCGCATGGACAACACACACGCCAGGAGAAACAACACGCGCCACGGAGAACACACACGCCAGGAGAACACAGCGCCAAAAGAACACTACCACCGCCAGGAGAAGCACACACGCCAGAGAGAACACACACGCCAGAAAGAACCACACACGCAGGAGACACAACGCGCCAAGAAGAACACACACGCCAGGAGATAACACACACGCCCAGGAGAAACACACACGCCAGGAGCACACAAGCGCCAAAAGATCACACACGCCAGGAGAACAGCACGCGCCAAAAAGAACAAGACAACGCCAGGAGAACCACACGCGCCAAAAGAACACACACGTGCCTGGACAAACACACACGCCAGGAGAAACAGCACTGGGCCAACAGAACACACACGCCAGGAGAACACACGCGCAAAGAGTAACCACACCGCCAGGAGAACAAACACGCCAGGGAGAAACACACGCGCCAGGAGAACACACGCGCCAAAAATGAACAACACGCCAGGGAGAACAACACGCCAGGGAACACATCGCGCCAGGAGAACACACGCGACGCTCCCCACGCGCCCCGAGGCGAACACAAAGCAGGAGATACACACGCGCCAAAAATAACACACACGCCAGGAGAACAGCACACGCCAGGAGACACCCACGCCAAAAGAAACACACACGCTAGGAGAACCACACGCGCAAAAGAATAACACACGCCAGGAGAACACACGCCGCCCGAAAAGCACACACACGCCAGGATAACACACACGCCAGGAGAACACACACGCAAAAGAACACACACGCGCAGGAGAACACACGCGCCCAAAAGAAACACACCGCCAGGAGAAACGCGCCAGGAGAACCCAACACGCGCCCAAAAAGACACACAACACGCCAGGAGAACCAGCACGCGCACAACAAAAGGCACACACAGCCAGGAGAAACATCACAGCGAGGAGAACACACGCGCCAGGAGAACACACGCGCCAAAAGAATGCACACACGGCCAGGAGAACACTACACGCCAGGAGAACACACACGCCAAAAGAACACACACGCCAGGAGAACAACCGCCAAAGTACACACACGCCAGGAGAACCACAGCACACAGAGAACAACCATCGCCAAAAGAACCACACACGCCATGAGAACACCAAGCGCCAAAAGTGAACACACACGCAAGGAGAACACGCCACGCAGGGAGAACACACCACGCCAAAAGATACCACCGAGCCAGGAGAACACACGGGCACAAAACAACACACACGCCAGGGAACACACGATCGATCAGGAGAACATCGACGCGCCAAACGAACACCACGCCAGTGGAGATACACACGCGCCAAAGAACACACACGCCAGGAGAATCCACACGCGCCATGAGAACCACAGCGCCAAAAAGAACATCAATACTGCTCCAGGAGAAACACACGCGCCAAAATGAACAACACGCACAGGACACGACACGCGCCAGGAGAACACACGCGCCAAAAAAACACACACGTCCGGAGAACACACTCGCCCACACGAACACACACGCCAGGACTAAGACACAGCGCCAGGATAACCACGCGCCAAAAGAACACACACGCCAGGGTAAGACACATGCCAGATAAAGACACACTCCAAAATACCAACACGCCGGAGAAGACACAGTCCATGATAATAACACACGCATGATAACACAGTCTCCAAAGTAACACACATTCCAGTATAAGACACACTCCAGTATAAGACAGGTTCCCAAAATAAACACAACTCCAGGAGAACAACACACACGCCAGGAGAACACCCACGCGACAAAAGAATCACACACGCCAGGGACCAACAAACGCCAGGGAGAAACACACGCTCTCAAAAGAACACGCCAGGTAGCACACACACGCTCCCCCCCCCCCCCCCCCCCCGAGGAGAAACAAACGGCAGAGAAGGCACACGCCTAGGAGAACTACACACGGGGGCCAGACACGACCGGCCAGGAGAAGACACAAGCCCGGAGAAGACACACGGCGGAGGAAGACACACGCCCAGGAGAAACACACGCCAGGAGAAGGCACACGCCAGGAGGAAACACAGACGCCAGCGAAGACTAACGCCAGGGACACAGACGCACGGAGAAGACACACGCCAGGAGAAGACACACGGCCAGGAGAAACACAACGCCAGGAGAAGACACACGGCAGTTAGAAGAACACGCCAGGAGAAGGCCACGAGGATTGACACAGACGCCAGGAGAAGACACAGCCAGGAGAAGACACCGCAGGAGAACACGACACGCCAGGAGAAAGACACATCGCCGGAGAAGACACACGCCCAGGTAGAACACACAGCGCCGAGGAGGTACAACGGATAGGAGAAGACACACGCAGGAGAAGACACACGCCAGGAGAAGAAACACAGCCAGGAGGAAGACACACGCCAAGGAGATACAACACACTGCTCGAGGAGAAGCAACGCAGGAGAACAGCACAACGCCAGGAGAAGACACACGTCAGGAGAAGATAACCACACGCCGGAGAAGACAAGGCCAGGAGAAACGCACACGCCAGGAGAAAAACACGCAAGGGAAGAAACCACGCCAGGACAAGAGGTATAATGAAGTGTTTATAAATTATAAATAATTAAATTAATAAATAACATGTGGGTATTATATATTAATATTATATATTATTCATTATAAAAGTAATTGGATATGCAGATGTTTCTTCTATCACTGGGTGAAGCAGAAAATCTGTGATTTAAATCACCTTGAGAAAATGTGCCAAGAAATGTGATAATATCTCTGATTAAAGTGTGTCTGTGTGTGTGTGTGTGTGTGTGTGTGTGTGTGTGTGTGTGTGTGTGGTGTGTGTTTACCAGGATCGTGGCGACCTTCAGTGATTTGTTGGACAGCGAGTTGGTGACGTTGTTCGCTTTGCTCTTGTGATGCTCCGTCATGTTTAAACCACTCAGAGGTTCCCACGTGCCGATCTGTCCATCAATACACAACACACAAACACAACATATACATAAATATATATACAAAGCAAATACACACACACAGAATAAACACAACATATATATCATTAATATATATACATAATATATATACAAAACAAACACACATACTGATACATTTTCATACACATGCTCACACCACACTCCACACATTCCTCCACAGACACACACACACACACACACACACACATTCCTCAAACATTCGCACACTCCTCACTCATTCACACACATCTCTCACACTCCTCATACAAACACAATGCATGTGACATTTTCACACACACACACACACACACACACACACACACACACACACCACACACTACACCACTCACTCACACACACCTCCCTCACACAAAGACACACATCACACTCACCCCACACTCACACACGGCAGGCACCACAATACCGATAAACATAAACAAAGGGGCAATACAGTTTTTCACACACACACACACACACACACACACACACACACACACACACACACACACACACACACACACACACACACACACACACCCACACTCACACACTCACATTCACAACCACAACCACACACACAACACACACACACACACACACAACACCACACACCACACACACACACACACAATACCACACACACACACACACATCACAAACACTAGTCACACACTCACGCACATCCCTCACTCCTCATACACACACACACACACACAAATTACACACACACTCTCATACACATGCAAAAAACATGCATTTTCACACACACACCCACACACACCACATCCTCACACTTCGTAACCTCACAGACTCACACCTTCACACACACACACACCACCACGCCATTCACACATCATTCAAACAATCCTCATACAAACACGCAAACACAACTCATAACACACACACACCAACACACACACACAACA
>JACRUU010000008.1:16701176-16706176 GCA_030449085.1 Kryptopterus vitreolus | reverse complement strand
TCCTTTATTCTTCCTTATTTCTAAACGTTCAATCATCCATTGTTTTTCTGTTCATTATTTCATCTTTCCTTCCGTCTTTTATTCCTGTATTATCTCTCTCTCCGCTCCTCTTGAATATAATAGATCTGTCTCGTTGTTTATCTCCTTTTGCCCGAACAAACAACAAACATCACTTGTAAAAAACTACAACAGTAAATTAACAGATTGAATTCCTGCTGAGACGAATTCAAAATAGAATCTCGCTCTGTTTTTTCTCCACAGCATGTGATTTAAAAGCAGAATGAATTTTTCATAAACGCACTCCCAACATTCCGACCAAAGAAATGTGTGTGATGGGGATTTACACTGTAATGAGGATATTTCTACTCTCAGGGCTCAGCTATAGTGTGTGTGTGTGTGTGTGTGTGTGTAAGATAGAGATATAGGACCTGGGAAGTGTGTATGTGTATATGTGTGTTTGTATGTGTGTGTGTATGTATGTGTATCTTTGTGTATGTGTGTGTGTATTTGTGTGTAAGATAGAGATATTGGACCTGGGAAAAGTGTGTATATGTATATGCGTGTGTATGTGCATGTATTTCTGTGTGTATGTATGTGTGTATGTGTGCGTATGTATGTGTATGTATGTGTGTGTGAGTATGCATGTGTGTGTGTATGTACAGACGTGGACAAAATTGTTGGTACCCTTTGGTCAATGAAAGAAAAAGTCACAATGGTCACAGAAATAACTTTAATCTGACAAAAGTAATAATAAATAAAAATTCTATAAATGTTAACCAATGAAAGTCAGACATTGTTTTTCAACCATGCTTCAACAGAATTATGTAAAAAAATAAACTCATGAAACAGGCATGGACAAAAATGATGGTACCCCTAACTTAATATTTTGTTGCGCAACTTTTGAGGCAATCACTGCAATCAAACGCTTCCTGTAACTGTCAATGAGACATCTGCACCTCTCAGCAGGTATTTTGGCCCACTCCTCATGAGCAAATGCTCCAGTTGTGTCCGGTTTGAAGGGTGCCTTTTCCAGACTGCATGTTTCAGCTCCTTCCAAAGATGCTCAATAGGATTGAGGTCAGGGCTCATAGACGGCCACTTTATAATAGTCCAATTTTTCCTCTTAGCCATTCTTGGTGTTTTTAGCTGTGGTTTTGGGTCATGTCCTGTTGCAAGACCCATGACCTGCGACTGAGACCAAGTTTCTGACACTGGCTAGTACATTTTCTTAGAATTCCTTGATAGTCTTGAGATTTATTGTACCCTGCACAGATTCAAGACACCTGTGCCAGACGCATCAAAGCAGCCCAGAACATAACAGAGCCTCCGCCATGTTCACAGTAGGGACAGTGTTCTTTTCTTGATATCTTCATTTTTTCGTCTGTGAACATACAGCTGATGTGCCTTGGCAAAAACTTCGATTTTGTCTCATCTGTCCACAGGACATTCTCCCAGAAGCTTGTGGCTTGTCAACATGTAGTTTGGATATTCCAGTCTTGCTTTTTTATGATACGTTTTCAACAATGGTGTCCTCCTTGGTCGTCTCCCATGTAGTCCACTTTGGCTCAAACAACGACGGATGGTGCGATCTGACACTGATGTTCCTTGAGCATGAAGTTCACCTTGAATCTCTTTAGAAGTCTTTCTAGGCTCTTTTGTTACCTTCGGATTATCCGTCTCTTAGATTTGTCATCAATTTCCTCCTGCGGCCACGTCCAGGAGTTGGCTACAGTCCCCTGGATCTTAAACTTCTGAATAATATGTGCAACTGTACTACAGGACATCTAGTTGCTTGGAGATGTCTTATAGCCTTTACCTTTAACATGCATGTCTATATTTTCTTTCTGATCTCTTGAGACAGCTCTTTCCTTGCTTCCTCTGGTCCATGTCGAGTGTGGTACACACATATTACCAAACAACACAGTGATTACATGGAGCCATATATATAGTCCCAATGGATGATTACAAGGTTGTAGACACCTGTGATGCTACTTAGTGGACACACCTTCATTAACATGTCCCTTTGGTCACATTATTTCTGTGTTTTCTAGGGGTACCATCTTTTTGTCCATGTGTTTCATGAGTTATTTTTTTACATAATTCTGTTGAAGATGGTTGAAAAACAATGTCTGACTTTCATGGTTAACATTTATAGAATTTTTATTTATTATTACTTTTGTCAGATTAAAGTTATTTCTGTGACCATTGTGACTTTTTCTTTCATTGACCAAAGGGTACCAACAATTTGTCCACGTCTGTATGTGTATGAGTGTGTGTGTGTATGTGTATATGTGTGTATGTGTGTGTGTTGCGTATATGTGTGTGTGTATGTGTGGATGTGTATGTGGTGTGTGTGTGTGTGTGTGGGTGTGTGTGTGTGTGTGTGTGTGCGTGTGTATTAGTGTGTGTGTGTATGTGTGGGTGTGTGTATGTATGAGTGTATGTGTGTGTGTATGTATATGTGTGTGTGTGCAGGTGTGTGTGTATGTATGTGTGTGTGTGTGTGTGTGTGCATGTTTGTGTGTATGCATATGTGTGTGTGTGTGTGTGTGTGTATGTGTGTGTGTGTGTATGTATATGTGTGTATGTGTATGTATGTGTGTGAGTATGCATGTGTGTGTGTATGTGTGTATGTGTATGCGTATGTGTGTGTGTGTGTGTGTGTGTGTGTGTGTGTGTGTGAGAGAGAGAGATATTAAGCCTGGGGAAACGCTATATGGTATAAAAGTAAGTGTTACTCTCTCCTGATAAGACGTCCCGGTTGATTTTGTATCAGACAGGAGGGTGTTGGTTTGCGTCTCCTTGTCCAAGTGAAACGTCACGTCCCAATAATTCTGCCGTTGACGTTCTTGTGTGGAATACACCGACCCGATCGGGAGGAGGGGAGAAAAAAGTGACGTTTGGGTGTTTTCTGTGTTTCACCCCGCAGGTCGCTGGCTCACGCTCTGATACAGTCGTCTCGCAGCGTCTCCGTCTCCCTCGCGGCTTCCGGACAGCAGTAAATCACAGCGCTGATGGATGTGCTGGAACTGCTGCGAACGAGCTCCGGCTGCCGTTTCCACAGCAACCACACATCTGTGGCAACACCACACTATAGAGATGATTGTCAGGCATCTGTGTGTGTGTGTGTGTGTGTGTGTGTGTGTGTGTGTGTGTGTATGATGCTCAAGGCAAAGGTACTATTGGATCTTGTTTCTTCTCTCACACACACACACACACACACACACACACACAAAGTTGTTGATACTATATTTACCCCCGTCAACACCAGGCTACCACTACTGGGCCCTTGAGAAAGGCCCTTAACCCTGTAAGCAGCTCCGGGTCTGAAACATGCCAGAAATTCAGATGTGTCCACAAACTTTTGACCTCATGTTCAGTGTTTCTCTCCTCGTCTGTGCTGAAACGTGTTTCTGTATAAAGTCTGTGAGATGATAAACGGTCATTACGGCCGGGATCGTGTGGTGACCTCGTGCCCTGACATCGGTTTCCTGCCGAGACGTCGCGTGAACGCGGCTAAAAGAAGCACGTGCACGTTCCCCTGTCACCCCATCGCCTGTTTGTTATGCAAAACCCATCAAAGCGATCCTCCCTCGGGCTTCGCCCCGGCGCCCTGCGATATACACGCTGCTCTTTAAAGAGCGATCTCTCAGGCGGTTAAACGCGACATGCGATGACACGCGGCGTTTTTTTTTCATACTCACCGTCATGAATCCGTCCAGCAGCCCCGAGTCCGGCTTCGGAGGGGCCTGGAGTCTCTCCATGGACCACTTCTCCACGATCGAAGACACCTGAGCGCTCTCGGTGTTCAGGATCCGAAAGCCGGTCATGTTCACGCCGCTGTAGCGGTACGGCTCCATGTCCAACGCAAACAAGTCCTGCGAGAGCATGAGACGAGACATGACATGCGAAACATGAAAGACCGTATAACATAAACACCTTATAATATTGTTCCCATGTTTTATTCCCGTCTAAGGGGGAGATAGACATCGTACATACATGTCATTTAACAATGTATGTACTGTATACATGCATACTACATATATACTACATAAATAATACATACATGCTATATACACATTACATGCATACTGCATACAAACTACATACAGGTACATACTACATATATACTACATACAGACTGCATAAATAATACATACATGCTATATACACATTACATGCATACTGCATACATAACTACATACAGGTACATACTACATATATACTACATACAGACTGCATAAATAATACATACATGCTATATACACATTACATGCATACTGCATACATACTACATACAGGTACATACTACATATATACTACATACAGACTGCATAAATAATACATACATGCTATATACACACTACAAGCATAATGCATACAAACTACATACAGGTACATACTACATATATACTACATACAGACTGCATACATAATACATACATGCTATATACACATTACATGCATACTGCATACATACTACATACAGGTACATACTACATATATACTACATACAGACTGCATAAATAATACATACATGCTATATACACACTACAAGCATAATGCATACATACTACACACAGGTACATACTACATATATACTACATACATACTGCATACATAATACATACATGCTATATACACATTATATGCATACTGCATACAAACTACATACAGGTACATACTGCATATATACTACATACATACTGCATACACACTACATGCAAACATGCTACATACATACTGAATACATATTACATACATACTACAGACATACTGTATATATACTAATACATACTGCAACCACACTACATATGTACTGCTATATACATAATGCACACATACTGCATACATACTACATAAATACTACATACATAATGCACACATACTGCATACATATTAAATACATACTGTATACAGTACATACTATATAAATAGTACATTCATACTGCATACCTACTACATAAATACTGCATACATACTATATATATACTACATAC
>JACRUU010000008.1:16681176-16696176 GCA_030449085.1 Kryptopterus vitreolus | reverse complement strand
AGGGAGAAAGAGAGGGAGATGCTCAAAAAAAGAGCAGCTTAGGTGTATAGGTAAATAAAATAAAATAAAATAATATAAAAAATGTAATTTAATATAAAATAAAATAAAATAATATAAAAAATAAAATAAAATGTAATTTAATATAAAATAAAATAAAATAAAAGTAAATAAAAAATTTCAATAAAATAAAATACCTATAAAAATTTAATTTCAAATCCCTTACATAAATCCCCTACAAAAAAATTTAAAATAATAAAATAAAATAAAATCCCCTAAAAACGGTAATTTATAATCTTAAAATAAAATAAAAGCCCACTAAAATAAATAATAAATAAAATGGTAATTTATTAAAAATAAATAAAATAAAATAAAATAAAATAATATAAAAAATGTAATTTAATATAAAATAAAATAATAAATGTAATATAATATAATTTTGTGTATTTGTTGATCAGCTTGTTGTTGACTCACCCGTACTGTCGTCGTACACCACTGTAACCGTCTCCCACCTGAAGAAGTACACCAGCTCCAGGATGGCACGGCTGAGGGAGGAGAAGTCGGGGTACAGGGAGACGTAGAACGAGTCCCGATTATCCGAAACCTGGTGTTTCCATCGGGTCTGGATGTGCGGCACGCCGAGGGCGTTGGAGATGGACTGCACTGCGTTGGCCGAGGAACTGTGCGAGGGTCCGAATATGGCAGCAACTCCTAATGAGAGCTGCTCACAAGCTGCTGAGAGAAGCGCAAACATGTCAGTCATGACTTATACGATAAAAATAATCATCCAATGGTTTTAAGTGAGGAGTAGAGTAGTGGGCGGAGCTAAAGACTGGACGATGGAAAAGTGAACGCATGATGATTTGAGGTGAAGAACGAAAAGAAGCTCAAAAAGAGCAGTAAATAAAATTAGATATTTTGGATGAATGATAAAAAAGGCCACTTGAAAGGAAAAAAAAAAAAAAGATATAATAAAGAAAAGAAGATTCTTTTGTATGATGCTTTCTGGGATTTTTGTCTCAGTCTCCACACTGTGTGGTGTTTGGAGGTAAAGAATTCCCCTCCCCCCACCTTTCCTGGACGCCTCGAAGCTGTCGAAGACGTTGATCCTCTGGATGTCGTAGGTGAGCGTGGTGTTGGGAAGCAGCGTGCGGTTCCTGTTTATGGTGTTCAGGGCGAATTTGAAGGCCAATTCCTCGGCACCTGAAGGGCCGCTCTCGATGGACTCAAAAATCCCCCCTGATGGAGAAAAACACATGAAAAGTGTTTACACATACACAGATCAACACATGAAACAGTGTTTAATACACAGGATCAAACACATGAAACAGTGTTTACTACACAGGATTAAACACATGAAACAGTGTTTACTACACAGGATCAAACACACGAAACAGTGTTTAATACACAGGATCAAACACATGAAACAGTGTTTACTACACATGATCAAACACACGAAATAGTGTTTAATACACAGGATCAAACACATGAAACAGTGTTTACTACACAGGATCAAACACATGAAACAGTGTTTAATACACAGGATCAAACACACAAAACAGTGTTTATTACACAGGATCAAACACATGAAACAGTGTTTAATACACAGGATCAAACACACAAAACAGTGTTTATTACACAGGATCAAACACATGAAACAGTGTTTACTACACAGGATCAAACACATGAAACAGTGTTTACTACACAGGATCAAACACATGAATCAGTGTTTACTACACAGGATCAAACACACAAAATAGTGTTTACTACACAGGATCAAACACACAAAATCAGTGTTTACTACACAGGATCAAACACACAAAATAGTGTTTACTACACAGGATCAAACACACAAAATAGTGTTTACTACACAGGATCAAACACATGAATCAAAATCAAACACATGTGTTTACTACACAGTCAAACACAGTTTACTACACAGGATCAAACACACAAAATAGTGTTTACTACACAGGATCAAACACAGGAATCAAACATAGTGTTTACTACACATGATCAAACACAGATCAAACACACGATATAGTGTTTAATACACAGGATCAAACACATGAAACAGTGTTTACTACACAGGATCACAGGATCAAACACACGAAACAGTGTTTATACACAGGATACACAGGATCAAACACATGAAACAGTGTTTAATACACAGGATCAAACACACGAAACAGTGTTTATTACACAGGATCAAACACATGAAACAGTGTTTACTACACAGGATCAAACACAGAAACAGTGTTTATACACAGGATCAAACACACGAAACAGTGAAACAGTGTTTAATACACAGGATACACACAAAACAGGATCAAACACATGAAACAGTGTTTAACACATACACAGGATCAAACACACGAAACAGTGTTTATTACACAGGATCAAACACATGAAACAGTGTTTAATACACAGGATCAAACACACAAAACAGTGTTTAAACAGTCAAACACATGAAACAGTTTAATACACAGGATCAAACACACAAAACAGTGTTTACTACACAGGATCAAACGCATGAAACAGTGTTTACTACACAGGATCAAACACATGAAACAGTGTTTACTACACAGGATCAAACACATGAAACAGTGTTTACTACACAGGATCAAACACATGAAACAGTGTTTACTACACAGGATCAAACACATGAAACAGTGTTTACTACACAGGATCAAACACACGAAACAGTGTTTACTACACAGGATCAAACACACAAAATAGTGTTTACTACACAGGATCAAACACACAAAACAGTGTTTACTACACAGGATCAAACACACGAAACAGTGTTTACTACACAGGATCAAACACATGAAACAGTGTTTACTACACAGGATCAAACGCATGAAACAGGTGTTTACTACACAGGATCAAACGCATGAAACAGTGTTTACTACACAGGATCAAACACATGAAACAATGTTTACTACACAGGATCAAACACATGAACATGTTTTTACACATACACAGGATGTCAAACAATTACAAACAACAGTGTTTACTACACAGGATCAAACACACAAAATAGTGTTTACTACACAGGATCAAACACACAAAACTAGTGTTTACTACACAGGATCAAACACATGAAAATAGTGTTTACTACACAGGATCAAACACATGAAACAGTGTTTACTACACAGGATCAAACACACAAAACAATGGTGTGACAAATTTAGGCACTAAAAACATACTCCTACTACATGGAATTAAGAAAGAAAGGAAACATTATGAAACACTAACAGAAAGTTAAACACACAGGATAAGAACCTTGAACAGGATAAACGAAAAAACAGTGTGAAGAAAACACACAAGAAAGAAAGAAAGAAAGAAAGAAAGAAAGAAAGAAAGAAAGAAAGAAAGAAAGAAAGAAAGAAAAAGAAGAAAAAGTAAATACGATTTAATGGGATAAAAAAGGAAGAAATTAAGGATGAAGAAAGAATAAAGAAAGAAAGAAAGAAAGAAGGATAAGGAGAAATAAATAACAAAGAAGCATAAAGTAAGTAGTAATAAGTAAGTACGGTCCAAGTAAGTAAGAAAGCCCGAAAGAAAACTCAAAAAGAAAGCAAAGGAACGAAAGAGACCGAAACCCCGAAGATAATGTAAGAATTAATGGGATAAGAAGGAAGAAATAATAATGGATGAAGAAAGAATAATAACAAAGAATCAAGCCCGTAAGAAAGAAAGAAAGAAAAAAGAAGAATGTAAGAAAGAAAGAAAGAGAAAAAATCTGAGAGGAAGTAAAAAGAAAGAGAGGACGGAAAAAACCATGACATTACAAAAGACATAAATAAAGACAAGTGAAAGGACGAATGGAGCGAGTGAACCAGACGGATGAGTGGAAGTCTACAGGGATGAGTGAAGTGAATATTCTGGTGTGACATTCGGGAGCGAATTGCAGGGAGCGAAACTTCTGAAGTTGTGCTGGATAAGTGGAGAAATCAATCAGCTGAAGGAACGCACTCGTTTATTGCTGTTTCTCCTGATTTCTGTGAGTGTAGAGGAGGATTGATTTCCGGAGTGTGTGATGTGAACGAAGCGCCGAGCGGGAATTACAATCCAAATACATTATTAATAAAAGACCATCTGGGATTATCTCTCTCTCTCTCTCTCTCACTATCTATCTATCTGTCTCTCTATATCTCTCTATCTCTCTATCTCATTCTCTATTTTTTTTCTTTCTACTCATCCCTCTATGCCACAGTAGTATTCCTACTCTCACTAAACTCATAAAGAGAGAAAGAAAGACAGAAAGAAAGAAAGAAAGAGAGAGAGAGAGCGAAAGAGAGAGAGGGAGGAAAAAGAAAGAAAGAAAAGGAGAGGAACACAGAGAGAAAAAATAGACAGAAAGAGAAAGAAAGAAAGAAAGAAAGACAGAGAGGAAAGAAAGAAAGGAAAGAAAGAAAGAAAGAAAGAAAGAAAGAAAAAGAAAGAAGAAAAAGAAAGAGAACAGTGATTGGCAGATATTTGTACAGAGCTGCATTGTGATTGGTCAGTGAGATTTTGATGGACAGCAGGTGAAGTTCAGGTTGCGGAGCTTCATTGTGATTGGTCAGTGAGATTTTGTTCAGGTTTCAGGTGTGTGTAGTATTGGAAATGGTGTGTCGGTGTGTGTGGGTGTGTGTGTGGGTGTGTGTGGGTGTGTGTGGTGTGTGTGTGTGTGTGTTGGTGTGTGTGTGGTGTGTGTGGGTGTGTGTAGGTGTGTGTAGTATTGGAAATGGTGTGTCAGTGTGTGTGAGTGTGTGTGGGTGTGTATCGATGTGTGTTTGTGTGTGTCGGTGTGTGTCGGTGTGTGTAGGTGTGTGTCGGTGTGTGTAGGTGTGTGTTGGTGTGTGTCAGTGTTTGGTGTGTGGGTGGTTTTGTGTCAATGTGGTGTGGGTGGTGTGTGGGTTTGTGTAAGTGTTTTGTCGGTGTGTGTTGGTGTGTGTTGGTGTGTGTCGGTGTGTGTCGGTGTGTCAGTGTGTAGGTGTGTGTCAGTGTGTGTCGGTGTGTGTCGGTGTGTGTCGGCGTGTCGATGTGTGTCTCAGTGTGTGTCGGTGTGTGTTGGTGTGTGTCGGTGTGTGTCGGTGTGTGTTGGTGTGTGTCAGTGTGTGTCGGTGTGTGTCAGTGTGTGCTCAGTGTTGTGTCAGTGTGTCAGTGTGTGTCTCAGAGTGTGTTGGTGTGTGTGTGTGTGTGTCAGTGTGTGTGTCGGTGTGTGTCGATGGATGTTGGTGTGTATATGTGCGTGTCGGTGTGTGTCGGGGTGTGTAGGTGCGTGTCTGTGTGTCGTTGTGTGTCAGTGTGTGTAGGTGTGTGTAGGTGCGTGTCAGTGTGTGTAGGTGCGTGTCAGTGTGTATAGGTGCGTGTCGGTGTGAGTCGGTGTGGTGTAGGTGTGTGGTGTGTGTAGGTGTGTGGTGTGGGTGTGTGTGGTGTGTGTGTGTATAGTGTGTGTGGTGTGTGTCGGTGTGTGTCTGTGTGTGTGTCAGTGTGTGTCGGTGTGTGTTGGTGTGTGTTGGTGTGTGTCGGTGTGTGGGTGTGTGTCGGTGTGTGTCGGTGTTGTGTTTGTGTGTGTGTTGGTGGGTGTGTGTTGGTGTGTGTGTGTTGGCTGTGTGTAGGTGTCTCCATCCGTTTTATATCCTCCACCATCTCCATCTGTTAATGAATGGATGGGTGTGTGGATGTGTGGGTGTAAGAGTGCATAGACTAATAAAGGGGTACCTAAATAAGTATCAGATGACAGATGGACTGATGGATGGATGAATGGATGGATAAATAGATTAAAATAGTGCCGACTGATTACATGGGTGGGACAATGGATGGATGCATATATACATGAATGGATGAATAGATGGATAGATGGGTAGAAGAATTAATACATTAATAAAGGTGTGGCTGGTTGGATGCATAGATGAATTGGGTCAGAAGAGTGCATAGACTAATAAAGGACTAATAAATGGATGCGATGGATGGGTGGATGGATGGATGGATGGGTGGATGGAAGAGTAAATAGATTAATGAATAGGTGGCTGGATGGATGTGTGAATGCATGGATGCATGAATGGATAATGGATGGATGGGTGAATGGATGGATGCTTACATGCATGAAAGGATAGATGCATGGATGGATGGTTGTGTGGATGCATGGATGGATAGATGGATGGATAAATGGATGGATGGATGGATGCTTACATGCATGAAAGGATAGATGCATGGATGGATGGTTGTGTGGATGCATGGATGGATAGATGGATGGATAAATGGATGGATGGATGGATGGATGCTTACATGCAGGAAAGGATGGATGCATGGATGGATGGATGTGTGGATGCATGGATGGATAGATAAATGGATGGATGAATGGATGAATGCTTACATGCATGAAAGTATGGATGGATGGAAAAATATGGGGCTGACTGAATATATGGGTGGGTCAATAGACGGATGGATGAATGGATATATACATGAATGGACGGATGGATGGAGAGATTAATAAAGGAGTAGCTGGTTGGATGCATGGATGAATGAATGGGTCAGAAGAGTGCATAGACTAATAAAGGAGTAAATAGATGGATGGATGGGTGGGTGGATGGATGGATGGATGGATGGTTGGATGGAAGAGTAAATAGATTAATGAAGAGGTGGCTGGATATGTGGATGCATGGATGGATGGATGTGTGGATGCATGGAGGGATGGATGGATGGATGAATGGATGGATGCTTACATGCATGAAAGGATAGATGCATGGATGGATGGATGTGTGGATGCATGGATGGATGGATGAAGGGATGGATGGATGCTAACATGCATGAAATGGTAGATGCATGGATGGATGGATGAATGAATGAATGGATGCTTACATGCATGAAAGGATGGATGGATGGATAAATAGAGTAATAGGGGCTGACTGAATATATGGGTGGGTCAATAGATGGATGGATGGATGGATGGATGGATGAATGGATGGATGAATGTCATTCACTCAGTGAAAAGCAGAGGACGGAGAGATTAGATTAGAATGCCGTCATCGTCAGAGCCACAAATCTCACTGCACCTACAGCACTGTAACACCAGGCTTTCTCCAGCTCGGACATTTCAACATGACCTACTGAATTCATGCAGCTGTTTTCTCATTCCCTTTCTCTCTCTCTCTCTCTCTCTCTCTCTCTCTCTGTCCCTGTAGGTCTGTGGTGTGCATTGCATGCTAATATCTAATCCATCTCTGCTCTGTTACCTCCAGACTGGTATGGGGGGAAAAGGAAAAGAGGAAAAGAGGAAAGCGCTGTAGCTCCATGCAGATTACTCACTGACACTCAATAATGTATGAACACAAACGGACAGGATTTTATAATAAATTGTCGTAATGGAAAAGATCTGAAATCTGCCCGAAAGTTTGTGGACACCCAAGTACGAGATTATTATTGTTCCACATTCGCTCTCACTATAAACAGCAGCGTTCGTCTGGAACGGGTTTGGATCTCCAAGTTCAAGTGAAGGGAAATTTCTGCACATAAACGCGACCCGATGATGCGTTGGGATCCGGTGACATTCCAATACGCCATATTTGAATATGAGAGAAAAATGAAAAGATTGTTGCATATGCACTGTATATACCTTACATAATGTAAATGAGTGGATGGATGGATGGATGGATCCAAATGGGTGGAGTACAAAAAGTACCTGATGGATGGATTGATTTATAATGGCTGGATGGATGGATAGATTGGTGGATCTAGAGAGTGACATATGGACAGATGGGTAATTAAATGGATGAATGGATGGATATATGGATGGATAGATGGATGAATGGGTGAACTGGTGAAAAATAAACAGACCAATGGGAGGACAAATAACCAAATGGATGGATAAATGGATAAATGGATCAATGGGTGGGTGGGTGGATGGATGGATGGATGGGTGATTGCATGTATGTATGGATGAATGGATGGAGGGATGATTGCATGTATGGATGGATGGATGGATGGAGGGGCGATTGCATGGATGGATGGATGGATGGGTGATTGAAAGAAAAGCAGATAAATAATCAAGTGGTAAGAGTGACTAGATAGATGGATAAGTGGATAGATAAATGAGTGATTGGATGGATGGATGGATCAATGGATGGGTAATTGCATGGAAGTATGGATGAATGGATGGATGATGGACAGATGGATGGATTGGTGAATCATTAATTGCATGCATGGATGGATGAACTGGTGACAGACTAACAGTATGAATGACTAGATGGATGGATAAATGGGTAGGTGAATGGATGGATGGATGGACGGATGGAGGGAATAATGCATGGATTAATAATGGATGGCCAAATTGAGTAATGGATGAATTGGTGTAAAAAAAAACTGCATAAATAAACAGACCAATGGAAGGATGAATGGCTAGATGGATGGATACATGGATAAATTGGTGATTGCATGAATGGATGGATGAATTGGTGACAGACTAATGGTATGAATGGATGGATGGATGGATGGATGGGTGGAGGGAAGAATGCATGGATTAATAATGGATGGCCAAATGGAGTAATGGATGGATCGGTGTAAAATAAAAACTGCATAAATAAACAGACCAATGGAAGGATGAATGGTTTGATGGATGGATGACTGGATGAATGGATAAATTGGTGATTGCATGATTGGATGGATAAATGAATGGATAGATGGATGGAAAAATGTATAGATAAATGGGTGATTCCATGAAGGGATGGGTAGATGGATGGATAAATGGATGGATGGATGGATGGATGGATTGCTTGCTGGATGGATGCATGACACAACAGATGGAGGGATGAACATGACTGACATATATATATATATATATATATATATATATATATATATATATATATATATATATATATATATATATATATATATATATAGATATATAGGGGCATGGTGGTTTTAGTGGTTAGCACATTCGCCTCACACCGCCAGGGTCCGGGTTCGATTCTCGTCTCGGCCATGTGTGTGTGGAGTTTGTGCATGTTCTCCCCGTGCCTCAAGTAGGTTTTTTTTTTTTCTCCGGGTTCTCCGGTTTCCTCCCCCAGGTCCAAAAACATGCACGGTAGGTTGATTGGCACCTTGGAAAATTGTCCCTAGTGTATGAATGTGTGTGTGAATGTGAGTGTGTGTGTGTGTGTGTGTGTGGTGTGTGTGTGTGTGTGTGGTGCCCTGCGATGGGTTGGCATTCCATCCAGGGTGTATCCTGCCTTAATGCCCATAGACGCCTGAGATAGACACAGACTCCCCCCGTGACCCGAGGGAAGATCGGATAAAGCGGTAGAAGATGAATGAATGAATGAGATATATATATATATATATATATATATATATATATATCACTTGTAAAATAAATTTTTAAAAACCCGTCATTTTTGGGGGGTTCGAGTCATGAATCCCTTCATCAGCAAAGTCTTTTGATCTCCCTTGTAGGAAGTGTGGGAATGAAAGGGAATGTCGGAATGTCGTGTGGACTCGCTGCTGCTGCTGCTGCTGCTCTTGTCAGATAATGAAACGTCCCACTCGTAAAGCAGATCACACACATAAACAGTTCTGTAACAGACAGATGTGCTTCCTCCTGGTTTTAAAGATCACCAGCTGTCACCCAAAAAACTCCCACTTCAGCTAAAGAAGCTTCCGTGTTGTGCCCGCACAGGAAGCACCTACGTGTCCCGGAACGCCGGAGCGACAGCTGGCTCATACAGGAATTCCCAACACGTCTTCAGCGTGCCGTTAGTGAGCGCCAAATACGTATATAAATTTAAAAAAAGCACGCCGGCTAAATGATAACTGGGGATTCAAACTGTTCTGTCATGAACATTTATAATCATCTCACAGCACTGCTTTATAATCACACTATGTAATGCTTATGTATGTAATGGGTTCGTGAGGCTCCATAAGCGCTTAACGTCACCTTCGAATGAAGCGAAACGTCTCCTTATGACATTCGGGAGAAGTGAAGAGGTTCATGTGAGTAAAGTTACTATCCTTCCGTCCATTCACTCATCCATCCATCCATCCATTATTTCTTTCATTCATCCATCCATCCATCCATCCATCCATCTATCCTTCCATTCATCCATTCGATCAATCATACATCCATCCATTCTTTCATTCATTCATCCATCTATCCATCCGTCCATCCATCCGTGAATTCCTCCATCCATCCATCCATCCATCCGTGAATTCCTCCATCTATTCATTCCTCCATTCATCCATCCATCCACTCTTTCATTCATTCATTCATTCATCCATCCATCCAACCTTCCATCCATTCATTCATGCATCCACCCACCCATCCATCCATCCATTCATCCAATAATTCACCCATCTATTCATTCATACATTCATCCTTCCATCCTTCATTCCATCCATTCATTCATCCATTCATTCAACCATTTATCCATCCATCCATTCATGCATCAATCCATCCTTCCATCCATCCTTCCATACACTCATTCATCCATCCATCCTTCCATCCTTCCATTCATCCATTCATCCAGCCTTCCATACATCCATTTATTCATCCATCTATCCATCCATCCATCCATCCATCACCTTCTTTCTTTCTTTCTTTCTTTCACTTAATATTTCTGGTCTCTTTCTTTTCTTTCTTTCTTTGAGCTGCCTGTCTGTCTCTCATCCCATGACATGCCGCGCATTAAAAATCCCCCATCTGTTTCCTCCATTCATGCTCATGACTGCAACAGCAAGCACAGGCTCGTGTGATTTATTGCTTCCCACCCGGTGGAGTGAATCTCTGTAGCACACTGTGTGGCTTTCACTGGTTTTCACCTGCAGACGTGCTGAGACCCGGTCATCTCTATTCCAGGCTCCTGATCTATCACTCGCAACCTTATTATAACATTATGACATCCTTCATTAGAACCGAATTAAGCCTTAGGACAAATCATTATACCTGCGGAGAGGATCCTGATGAAGGCGTGCACGCATGTGTGTGTGTGTGTGTGTGTGTGTGTGTGTGTGTGTGTGTGTGTGTGTGTGTGCGTGTGGTGATGAATGTGCAAATGTTAGATGTAAATCAAGCCAGCGGTTTGTAAATTGCACGACTCACAAACAGAATGTCATTTGTTAAATACACTCAGTGAACAAATGTTTGTGGACACCCGAGCATGTGATTATTATTCATTCATTCATTCATTCATTCATCTTCTACCGCTTTATCCGATCTTCCCTCGGGTCACGGGGAGTCTGTGTCTATCTCAGGCGTCTATGGGTATTAAGGCAGGATACACCCTGGATGGAATGCCAACCCATCGCAGGGCACACACACACACACACACACACTCACTCATACACTAGGGACAATTTTCCAAGGTGCCAATCAACCTACCGTGCATGTTTTTGGACCGGGGGGAAACCGGAGAACCCGGGAAAAACCCCCTGAGGCACGGGGAGAACATGCAAACTCCACACACACATTCCCGAGACGGGAATCGAACCCGGATCCTGGCGGTGTGAGGCGAACGTGCTAACCACTAAGCCACCGTGCCCTATTTATTATTATATTTTTTTATATAATTTTTAATAATTGCAGATTGAAAGACTTTATTTTTCCTGCTTTTTTAAGTCATTACATAAATACACAGAGAAGTCATGTGATCACGTGTTAATTAGTCATAAAAGTAATAATAATAATAATTAAATAAAAGGCATGGGAGCATTTACTTACTGTATCTTTTATTAGAATAAATATTATACCATATTTTGTGCAGTGCCGTGTTTATTTACACGCATTAAACGAATCGTCGAGGCACCTTCATTTGCGTCGATGAATTTTTCTAACGGCGTTCCTTGAGGAATCGTTACAGCCCAGGAAAAGGAATCACACTGGGGTGGAAAAGTTCAGCGTTCCGACACTTTTTTCCCACGACGTGCATATTCCACCCTAGTGTTCACCCTCTGTCGGCATTTCTATCCACTGATCTTTAAACGACTCGCTCACCAATATTTTCCCAGCACATATATGTGTGTGTGTGTGTGTGTGTGTGCATGTGTGTGTGTGCGTGTGTGTGCGTGTGTGTGAAATCGGATGAGTAATCTAACAAATGACAGATTAAGTGACTCGGTGCTTGGCAGGAATGCAAATCGTGTAAACGAGAGGCAAATGCGCCACGTGAAAGGCTTCAAAATGCGGACGCGTTTCCTCTCGGAAAAAAACCCACAGCTTTCGTCCCGCAATGCATGAACCTCACATTTGATTCTCCTCACATTTGATTCCGTTTTACAAAGGAAACGAAGGACTTTTATCAAAAAAAAATATAAAGTCTATAATTAGGGTCACGGTGGTTTAGTGGTTATCACGTTCGCCTCACACCGCCAGGGTCAGGGTTCAATTCCCATCTCGGCCATGTGTGTGTGGAGTTTGCATGTTCTTCTCCGTTTTTCTCCCCGGTCCAAAAACATGCACGGTAGGTTGGAAAAGTGTCCCTAGTGTATGAATGTGTGTGTGTGTGTGTCTGTGTGTGTGTGATGGGTTGGCATTCCATGCATTAAGGCTTTATCCTGCCTTAATGCCCAAAGACGCCTGAGATAGGCACCGACTCCCCGTGACCCGAGGGAAGATCGGATATGGATATAAAGAGGTAGAAGATGAATGAATGAATGTCTATAATGCTCTATAGCAGGGGTCTGAAACTCAGGGGTCTCAGTAAAAATTCGCAGGACTTTAGCTTCAATCATAATTAAAATACACCTTATCCAAGGGTTCCAGTGGCCATTTCACCCTGTAGCCCAAGACTGGTTGCTTATTGAAACTAAGCACAATGGGAGACCACCTGAGAATGCTAGGTAGAGGTGTTGGCCAGGAGGGGGTGCTTACCCTGTGAGGGTCCTAACACCCCTGTATACTGACGAGGCTCTCTGTGGTCATTAAAAATCACAGAAAAAGAGTAGAGGTGTGTCCTCTGCCAAATTCAACCTCTGACCGTCACGGCCTCCATAACCGTCCACCATATCTACTGATTGGCTTCATCATTCGGTCACCTCTCCACCAGTAAGCTGGCGTGTGGTGGGAGTTCTGGTGCACTATGGCTGCTGTCGCATCATCCAGGTGGATTCTGTACACCAGTGGTGGACGAGGAGGAGGAGGAGATCCCCCTCTCATAATGTCCAGAAAAGTATATATATTCATCTTCTACCGATATAGCCGATCTTCCGTCGGGTCACAGGGAGTCTGTGTTTATCTCAGGCGTCTATGGGCATTAAGGCAGGATACACCCCCCTGGATGGAATGCCAACCCGTCACAGGACACACACACACACACACACACACACACACACACACACACACACACACACACACACATTTTATACACTAGGGACAATTTTCCAAGGTGCCAATTAACCTACCGTGCATGTTTTTGGACCGGGGAGAAAACCGGAGAACCTGGAGAAAAACCCCCTGAGGCACGGGGAGAACATGCACAAACTCCACACACACATGGCCGAGACGGGAATGAAACGCTGACCCTGGCGGTGTGAGGCGAACGTCATAACCACTACCACTAAGCCACCATGCCCAGAAAAGTATATATATATATATATATATATATATATATATATATATATATATATATATATATCGATATATATATATACACAAAATTATTATTATTATTATTATTATTATTATTAAGGATTAATTGAGAACTACATGGTGTATGTATGTTGGAGCAAACAACCAAAACACACCAAAGCCCAGTTCTATAGAATCTACATGTTATGAATAAGAAGTCCTATTAGAGCTTAAGGTCCCCTCTGTATTTTTCCTAATGCTTCTTAATCACACAACTCGTACGACACGACGGTCGCAGTGGTTTCTAACAGGAAATACCACAGAAACAGCATGCGGCGGCTTCCAGATCACATTTACGCAAAATCTGATGAGATGGGAGAAAAATCCTCCATGACATTTCTTTACAGCCGGTTTTAGAGCTTCAACCGGCGGGAGGATTTCTCTCTCCTCCATCCGGAAATCGTTATCTTCGTCATTATCTCCAAATTTACTGGACAAAACTTTGTCGACCCATGGGTATTAGATGTGGGTGTGTGTGTGTGTGTGTGTGTGGTGCTTTTTGTATATCTCAGTCCATGTGTAGTTTTTAATTTGCTGTTATAACCTTTTCTGGACAGACTTTGGACTTGTTTTGTAAGATCCGCTGCTGTCCATGGTGCTGATCCATGTTTAAGGATAATACTAAATACCAGTGAACACTTTGTACCTAGGGAACACTTTGTGATTCTGGCGCCTACCGTTTGAGCAAAAATATTGGCACCCCTGACTTTTTCAGCTGGATCTTTTTCAATGTATTGTCACGGTTCTTTATTGTCAATGTACTGACTATTAAGGACAGCGAGCGGAGTGTTAAAAACATGTATTGCACAATATCCAGATGACTTAAATGTTATGTCAAAGGGGAGGCAAACATATAGACTTTACGATATAAGGAGCAGTAAAAATGTATATATCGTCTCTGCTCTCTCTATATATATACCGCGGGTATATATATATATATATTATATATATATATATATAATAAAAAACAGAAATTAAACATAGGTAACGCCATTAATCACAACGCAATTGGAGGCACGCGGTTTAATTTTCCCTTCACTTGATCTAGGAGACCCACATCTTTCAGCAGGCTGCTATAGGGCTATAAACCTTACTAAACGCCTTTGGGATGAATTGAAATGATGGCTGCACTCTCACATACATCAGTAAAGTCTTTGTTGCTCCACAATCTACTGCAAAAGTCGAAGTTAATATAACAGCAAATGGAGAATAGCATGAATGTCTATGATATTAATAGAACATATAAGGAGTTTCCCAGAGGGACAAGCAAAGAGTGTATGGACCAGAATCAATGCTGTGCTGAAAAACATATCAATCACACGAATCGCGGCTTGTGTTTATTAATTTACCCGGCCCCTAGGCTCAGGGGTTAATGTTCTGTGCCACGAAAG
>JACRUU010000008.1:16661176-16676176 GCA_030449085.1 Kryptopterus vitreolus | reverse complement strand
GCTGGGGTGTGGGGCTGCACTTGAACCTTTGTTAGGAGATTTAGAGCTGCGAGAGGGGACGGAAATGAGCGGGGGATGAGAGAGAGAGAGAGAGAGAGAGAGAGAGAGAGAGAGAGAGAGAGAAGAGAGGAAGAGAGAGAGAAGAGAGAGAAAATAGAAAAAAATGAATAGATTGATGGGGAAAAATAAGACAGTGAAAGTAAGAAGAATATGAAGGACAGACAATCAGACAGACGGGAGGAGAAAAACAGACCAAGAGAAAGAGAAAGATCGGAGGAATAAATGCAGAGAGAGTGCAGAGAGAGAGAGAGAGAGAGAGAGAGAGAGAGAGAGAGGATGGACTGTGTGACATGTAGCGATTGAGGGAGATAAGAAGAGAGACAGAAAGAAAGAGAAAAGGAAAAAGGACAGACAGAGAATAACTGGGGGGGGGGGGGGCAGATAGAGGTAAACAAAGAGATGGAAAAAAAAAGAAAACCAGAAAGAGAGAGGAAAACAAGAGGCAGGAGATCAGACAGACAGACAGACAGACAGACCAATGAAGGAAAACAGAAAAAAAAGAGAGCGAGAGAGAGAGAGAGAGTGAGTGTGTGTGTGTGTGTGTGTGTGTGTGTGTGTGTGAGAGAGAGAGAGAGAGAGAGAGAGAGAGAGAGAGAGAGCGCACGGGAAATAAAAGACAGACACAATCAGAGACAAAAAAGAGACAGGCAAATATACAGTACAAACAGACAGACATAGAGAGAGAGAGAGAGAGAGAGAGAGGAGAGAGAGAGAGAAGAGAGAGAGAGAGAGAGAGAGAGAGAGAGAGAAGAGCAGACAGAGAGAGAGAGATCTACTGTATCCTTCTCTTCTTATCTTTTTCATCAACCCTGTATAGATTCTGTGCTGGATATCATTTCATATTTATTATTTTATTGATAAAAATATAAGATATAATATAATAACAATATAACTTGATATAAATATAAATTATAATAAAAATATAACTTGAATTATAAAGGAAACTTTCCGGGACTTTTCAGAATATATTGTTGGTATTCTGGATGTACAATATTTGGATGCACAAGATTTCACTCTGCATCTGGACAAACAAACAAACAAACACATAAAAAAAATCCCATGTAAACAATATTCAGACATACACTCTACAAACCGCGGCGCTCCGTTCACCATCTGTCTCATTTGCATAATTATGGAAATCGGCCTCCAGAGTGCGATCTCGCTCTCCTCACCGGCAAACAGGTCCAGGCAAAAGTATCGGGACGCCTGGGTTTCCCCACACCTGTATATGACTCCTCATTCACACACAGAATTAGAACTTCCAGAATTCCGGAATCCTGGGATGGAAATGCGAAGGTGCACAAAGTCGGCTGTGGGTTTGAGAGGAAGCTGCTGTAGAGGCATACGTCCATTTAAGTTATTCATTATTAATGACCTTGTAGCTCTGAGCACCGAATGCTGGGGTGTTAAAAAAAAGAACCCGTACAAACCTGGGGAGGTGTGAAGCTCAGGGTGTTGGCTTCTGGACCAGAGGATCGCAGGTTCAAATCCCACCACCGCCACTAATGGGGATATTAAACAAGGCCCTTAACCCTCAGTTGCTCAGTTGTAAGTCGCTCTGGATAAGGACGTCTGTCGAAATGTAATGTAAACAAACCCTGTGTGTGAGAGAGAGAAAGAGAGATAGACAGATAGATACACAGAGGTAGAGACCCATAGAGTGCATTTAGAAAACATTCCGACCACCTACACTTTTTAAAATCTTTATTTATTTATTTTATGTTTGTTTGTTTGTTTGTTTTCCAATTCCTGAATTATTTCACTTCCTGACTTTTATTTGTTTATTTGTTTGTTTATTTATTTTCCAGTTCCTGAATTATTTCACTTCCTGACTTTTGTTTATTTGTTTGTTTCTTTCTTTCGTTCTTTGTTTGTTTGCTTTATTTTATTTTCCAATTCCTGAATGGTTTCACTTCCTGACATTTTATTATTTATTTATTTATGTTTTTATTTTCCGATTCCTGAATTATTTCATTTCCTGACTTTTATTTATTCATGTATTTATGTACTTGTGTATTTATTTCTTTATGTTTTTATTTATTTTCCAATTCCTGAATTGTTTCACTTCCTGTCTTTTATTTATTTATTTATTTATTTATTTTCTAATTCCTGAATTATTTCACTTCCTGACTTTTATTTATTTATTTATTCCATCCTGAATTTTTCACTTCCTGACTTTATTTATTTATTTATTTATTTATTTATGTTTCTAATTCCTGAATTATTTCACTTCCTGACTTTTATTTATTTATTTATTTATTTATTTATTTTCTAATTCCTGAATTATTTCACTTCCTGACTTTTATTTATTTATTTATTTATTTATTTATTTATTTATGTTCAATTCTGAATTTATTTATTTATTATTATTTATTTTTATTTATTCCTTTAATCCTTCCGACTTTTATTTATTTATTTATTTATTTATGTTATTTATTTATTATTTATGTTCTAATTCCCTGATTATTTCACTTCCTGACTTTTTTTTTTATTTATTTTATTTATTTTAATTTATTTAGTTTGTTTATTTATTTTCTAATTCCTGAATTATTTCACTTCCTGACTTTTATTTATTTATTTATTTATTTATTTATTTTTATTTATTATTTATTTATTTTCCTTAATTCCTGAATTATTTCACTTCCTGGCTTTTATTTATTTATTTATTTATTTGTTGTTTGTTTGTTTGTTTGTTTGTTATTTATTTATTTTCCAATTCCTGAATTATTTCACTTCCTGACTTTTATTTATTTATTTATTTATTTATTTATTTATTTTCTAATTCCTGAATTATTTCACTTCCTGACTTTTATTTATTTATTTATTGTAAGGAATTCAGCTGCCAGCTGCTCCAACCAAGAGGATATCTGTGTTCTGCTGGAGGTGGTATCAATCTTCAGAATAATACGAGCTCGGGAGAGAACTTGAGTAAACCCAAACAAAGTTGCAAGCAACAGCAAGGTTTATTCAGAATGCTCTCTCTCTTGACAAAGACAGAGACACATATTTATAGGGCGGGACCAAAAGCATACAACAACAATTCACAGAGGCTTGATACCAAAAAAAAAGTGCGAATAACAGATGTGTAAGTTAGGGAGTTAGGGACGAGTGACGGTTTAAACATGATTTACTCAAAAGGAATAGAAATATGTTTATCAAGTGTCCGTGCGAGATGGGAACCACTGCCTAGTGTGCTCGCCTCCCTACCTGTTTTCATAAGATAAAGAACAAAGCTGTCCTTTATTAGGTTTGCTGCGTGCGTTACTAAGTAAGGCCAAGAAAAGGGAGTTACAAGTTATGCAGTTTTATCTAATGCACATAGATGGTAATAGGCTCTATAATACTTTCCCACAATCCCCTCTTTTATCCTATAATACTAGTATTTTTGGATAATAATCAAGCGGATTACATAGCAGTATCACGCTGGGCAAGCGAGCTATATATACGTTGCGAGGGGAGTAGGGATCTAGTCATGGCATATACACGGTCCATCAGGCATCGTAAGATGCAGGGCCCGAGGACACAGAGCAAGAGTAAAACGATTAATATAGGTATCATCATAGTAATATAAGGGGTTAACATTCCAAACATACTATGGAGGAAGTTCCAGCCAAAAGATTGCAGCTCATCCTTTCGGAGAGAGTCAGCTATGCTCTGCATGTCATTAATAGAAGCCTGAATCACGCCCTCAGGGTCATCGTGATCCGGGATATATGTGCAACAGTGATCGCCCACCACAGCACAGACGCCGCCTTTATCGGCTAGAAGCATGTCTAACGCCATCCGATTTTGTACAGCGGTTAGGCGTAGGGCCGCAAGCTCCTCATTCACAGCTCTCAGGGCTACTGAAGTGTCGTTAACAAATCTGGCTAGACTATAGTGTAGTACCTCTAAATGTTGCCATTGTCTAGAGGTACCCACGCCCGGGACCAGCGAGGTCCACAATCGCTCCCAGGGTGTGGTAGTTTGATGTTCCAACGGTGGATACCCGTCCAACCATCCAGTACCCATATTTTCCAAGTCTCGCTTAGGGCGATTAGGGGATCGACGTGTGATATACGTGCGGTCTAACAGGCTGACTAAGGCGCATGTGCCAGACCATCCCCAAGGCAGAGATACATATACCCGTTTGCCGCAGACCCAATACCAGTCAGATCGCCATTCCTCACCATTACTGGTAGTCGTGCCCCAGCGATCAGGGTGGAGCAAGGAACAGGTCTGGTTCTTCGGACACAAGTATAAGGAATCATTCTTGGTAGCACCATAATCGTATGGCCTCAGTGTCACATTACAAATAGATCGAGGAATAGTTCCTAAAAAGGTGGAGTTAGGGCGTCGCTCAAGATGGAAACAGAGGGGATATGAAGGGGGATGGATAACAAAAGTCCCTTTCATAAGCGGAACATTGGATAACTTACGCAAACGATCCGCAGCCAATTTTTTCATGGTGGCTGAAAAGAAAGAGCCATCGCACATACGGGCATGTAGCGGAAACCCGGAAGAGTTATATAGGTAAGAATAATGGGTGAGGTTAGCAAGTTCGTTGGTGTTCAGGGGCCCTAGTTTCAGGGCTCCTGGACATGCGTTACCAAAGAGTCCCCCAGGAAGGCACTCTGGTGTATTACAGAGGCCTTGAGCAAGGGCTCTTAACACTAAATCGACCGGGAGACATTTTGGTTTGTAAACATGGGTATAAGAGGAGCTAGGGAATGCATGACAGACATAACATGATTGATTAGTATATTGGCGGGCGGTCCAGTTTGCAAATTGCCAGAAGGTGTTATCGTGAGGATGGGTGTGGGATAGGCCCAAGAAACCTAAACATATCACATAAAACAACATGATGTACGACGGTGAGTGCACGAATGTGTATTTATAATCTTCTGTTCTTCGCTGTTCCAGGCGGCTCGGCGATTGAGCGGAAGCCACAGCAGTCGTTGTTGTCTGTCAGTTCCTTCCCGTTTCTTCCGACAGGTCCCGCAATCGGTTCCGTGCCCAATGATGCGGCAGAGCAGGGTCTCTGGGGGTGGTTCCGAAGGGGGTGTGATACCTGTAGGGGCAGAACCAAACAAGAAACACAGCAGATCCTCCCAAGAGCTCATGTCCTTGTTACTGTCTCACCAACTAGTCCCCTCTTGTATACAGGCCAATCCACGAGCGGATACCGAAAAGAGGGGTCCCCTGACAGGACGTTGGCTGTTGACAGAGACATAGACAATGGTTAGCAACTCTTATCCAGATCACCATGCAGAGTGGTGGGAGGTGCCTTTTTTAGACGGGTGCCATGGATCCACTGTGGAAAGATATCAGTTAATACAGCAGTTCGAGAGATAGCAATCACGTCTGCAGGTTCGCTATACAGTGGGTCACAAAGGGACACATCTTTGCCAGATTTGTACAATTTGACTAGGACCTGATCTCCCACCTGAAATGGGTGGGTATTTGCCATTGGAATGTCTGGTTTAGCTGAGTTAACTCGTTCCCAATATTTTTTCAATTGTTCAAGCAAACCTGCAGAGTACTCACTCAAGTGTACATCGAGGTCAGTCGTTCCCAGCGCCTGCATCCCTCTGCGCCAGGGGATGGGGAATGGTCTTCCCATTACTATTTCATAAGGTGACAGGTTATCTAACGATTGTTGTGGCATCATACGCATATCAGCCAATACCAAAGGTAATATTTCGACCCAATTCCGACCACCTGTATCTTGCATGGCCTTACGAAGTTTTCCCTTAATGGTTCGATTAGCCCTTTCCACCATTCCTGATGACTGGGGGTGGTATGGAATGTGCAGGCGCCAATTGATGTTCAGTTCCTTGCACAACAATTGAGTTACCTTGGAGGTGAAAGGAGTCCCTTTGTCTGAGTCGATTCCGACTGGAATGCCGTACCTGGGGATAATCTCTTTTGTTAGTACTCGAACAACGGTCTTAGCATTTTCAGTCGAGCATGGAAAAGCTTCGATCCATCTGGAGAATTTGTCTACCATTACTAACAGATACCTATATGGCCCTTGGCGAGGCATATGTGTAAAATCAATCTGCCATTCTTGTAATGGGCTGTCTGGTGTGGGCAGGTGCTGGTGTTTAGCCGGGGGCTTAGAGATGTTATTCTGTGCACATATTAAACATTTGTCCAGTATAGCGTGTACTGAAGGTTGTAGGTTCTCTATACAAAACAGGTTTTTCATCTGTTCTACTACCCCTCTTCGTCCGCGATGAGTGGGACCATGAAATTCGCGGACGAGAAACGGTATGCAGTAATGAGGGAGGCAAAGACGGCCATTGGAATCAACCAGTAGGCCGCTTTCCTCGTGGGAGTCGTGAGCTGACCAGAAATCACGATCCTGTTGGGAGGCCGAGGCCTGCATAGAGGCCAGGTCTAGATCCGGTAAGAGTGCGCTCGTCATAGGAGAATGGGACACACAGGAGGTATTTAAGGTTGGGGGAGGTGGGGCATGCTGAGCCGCTTGTTTAGCAAGGCGGTCAGCGAGGGAATTACCCCGAATCTCCTCGGTGTCCCCCCGAACGTGAGCACGAGTTTTAACAATGGCTAGAGTGTTTGGAAGTGAACATGCGGTGATGAGATCCTGTACTAGGGACGCATGCGAAATCGGTTTACCGTCAGCTGCAGTGAAACCCCGAGTTTGCCAAATTCGTCCGAAATCGTGAGCTACACCAAAAGCGTAACGTGAATCCGTATATATAGTGACGTCCTTATCTGCTGATAGGATGCATGCACGGGTCAAAGCATATAGTTCAGCAGCCTGTGCAGAAGAGAAGGGGAAGAGAATAAGCTTCAACAGAGATATTAGGTAAACGACAGACAGCATAACCAGTGAGATAAACCCCATCCTGCGGCTTAGAGCAGGAACCATCTACAAATAGAACATCACCTGAGGGCAGAGGTGTCGACTTAAGGTCAGGACGAATACTGGTAGCATGTATAATTTCGGCCAGACAGTCGTGCGAATCGCCGTCTGGCAGCACATCATCCTGGGAGCACACGAGGCGATGCAAGGCATGCGCCACAGTGTCTAAGGACGAGGTGGGTTTAATGGTCAAATTGTCTGTAGCGAGTAAAATGGCCTCGTAGCCCGAACGGCGTTGAGAAGGACATGTGTTGTGTCGTGAGGTTGCGTAGGATTTGAGATACCTGGTGAGGCGAGTGTAGGACGAGAGGGTGTGACAGGACAATTTTTTCAGCGTCTTGTACCATCACAGCACACGAGGCGACAGCACGTAGACACGCCGGCAGGCCCTGAGCCACAGAGTCGAGAGAGTTTTAGAGAGGAACGCACATGGTCTCATCCCCCCCCCCCCATCCCCGTGCTCCTGGGCCAACACCGCTGTGGTAGTACCCGGAATGCGTCGCGACGTACAGATGAAACGGCAGCGAGTAGTTCGGCAAGCCCAGGGCAGGTGCAGTGCAAAGAGCCTGTTTGAGAGAGTCATATGCAGAGAGCATGTCCGGTTGTCCATGTCAAAGGTTGCGTCATAGGATCGTCATGTTGGATCGCGGACCGCAAACACTTATCGTATAGGGAACAGTCAGGAATCCACTGGCGGCAGTAATTCATAAGGCCTAGGAAGGCCATTAGCGCATGCTTCGTGGCTGGCCGTTTTGTGTCCATGATAACCTGCACGCGTTCCGGAGTCAGCTTCCGGGAACCCTGCGAGAGTTCATAACCTAGATAGGTAACATTAGGACGACAAAATTGCAGCTTAGCCCTTGGATACCTTAAAACCTTTTTGTGCCAGGAGGCGTAGCAGCGCTACGGTGGCGTCGGTGCACTGCGGGGCAGTTCGGGCGGATACCAGCAGGTCATCCGCGTACTGGAGGATCAAGGAGCCATCGGGGAGGTTCAGATCGGCCAGCGCGTCCCTAACAGTAGCCGAAAAGACAGCAGGCGAGTCAACAAAGCCCTGCGGAAGGCGTGTCCAAGTGTACTGTCGCCCCCGGTGCGTGAAGGCGAAAAGAGGCTGCGGTCTGCGCTTCAACAGGAACACTGAAAAAGGCAGAACAAAGATCAATTACAGAGAAATACGAATGATCATGTGGTATAGAAGACATAATGGAAGAAACATCCGGAACCACAGGGGCCACCGGAATGATGATGTCATTAATGCGACGCAGATCCTGGGTGAAAACGCCAGGTACCATTAGGTTTTGGGACAGGATTCACAGGTGTATTATATGGGCTGGAGCAGGGGGTAAGAACGCCCTGTTCCAACAGGCTTTCGATAATGACGTCAATTCCAGCGGCTTTCTGTGGAGATAGGGGATACTGTTTAATATAGACAGGATCTAAATGTTTAATACGAGCCTCATAGGGCACACAGTGTACCAAACCAACATCGTCCTTATGTTCTGCCCACAGATGCGATGGAACGCTTGCCAGAGGAGAGGCGAGGATCATCACTGGCTGCTGTAAGAGAAATAGCAGATAGATTATGTGGAACAGGAAATTGATGAAGGGACCTAAGATCTGGGGCCGCATCTTCGGGTGTTTGTACTATCAGACGTGAACCAGAAAATGAGAGGGAAAGATTCAGAGCACTCATGAGATCTCTTCCAAGGAGGTTAAAGGGACATTCAGGCATAAACACAAACGAGTGAGAAAAAGAGAGATTAGGATCAGAATCGCAGGTGACATTTTTAGCAGGTGTGAAATGAGATTGAAAGGGAACCCCGTTAATTCCCACAGAGCTTACAGACCGTGCAGAAAGAGGGCCCTCATAGTCCCTTCCAAGTGAGGACATGGTTGCACCTGTATCCAAAAGGAAACGGTAAGCATGTCCGTCCACACGCAGGTCTAAGAGAGGAAGATCAGAAACCTGTGGGGAATCGATTGTGAGGGTCAACATAGAAACGGCCTGAGGGTCCCTGCTCTGCGGGCAACCCTATTGGGGGCCTTGATCATATTGAGAAGCCGCCTGGCGGTCCCCAAAGTGACCTGGTGTAGTGTTTGACCTTCCTCGAGCCCTTGGTGCTGCCGTCGGCTGCTGAGCGCTTTGTCCCTGAGCCTGATCTGCCTTCATTTTTCTACATTCGCTGATCCAATGACCCTCCTTTCCGCAATAATGACACTTCCCCTTCTTGCGCTTATTCTGCCATTTCGGAGGGCCCGCAGCTCCCTGCGGGGCGACTGAAAGGCATGCCTTGTTTTTAGGTTCAAAAAGACCATCACTTTCTAAGGTCCTTATCTCTTTACCTGCATCTTCTATCGATTTAGTGTGACGACCATGTAAGTGATGTTTCATCACTTCCTGCACCTCTGGGCGGCAATTATTCAGGAAAGTGGTCAGAAATAGGGGATTCGCCTGAGTCTTATCTAAAGGCATACCCCCCACGTTTTCCCACACACCAGAGAAACGTTTCCAAAAGACCGAAGGAGATTCGTTTTTTTCCTGCTTTGTATTGGTAACCTCGGAAAGATCACTGCACTTGGAACAATGTTTTTTCAAATAAGCCAATAGTTGACGTTCGAGAACATTAAGAATGTCACCTTGGTCACGCCACTGACAGGTGGACACCACCTGTGTCATATAATGAGGTTCAGGAGGATCTACTACTGGCCCCGGTGCCGCGGCTGCACCCTCGGCGTGTGCAGCAGGCATACGGGAACGAACCTTGGTGTTAGTTAACCACATCCGTGGCAGGATTCAAGATGGGACATTCAGCGATAAGTTCTTCTTCATTATACTTGTCTTTCAAAACCTGTCGTAAAATGAAGCGATAATCTGCACCCATCATCTGGCATTGTTTTGTTGCATGCATTAGATCTGTTACAAACGGCACTGGTTTGTTAGGGGAAGGAAGGAGTGAGATAATATCCTTAAGAGCGGAAGGGGACGGTGGGACAATGGTAACACCGTCGGGCTTAGCCACCCATACGAAGCTATTATTTGGTGTAACAGTTTGAGTTGACGGAGGAAGTGAGGGCGGATCAATAACGGAGCCGGAGTCTGGACCATCGTCCTCCCCCGGATCTGGCATACGCGGGGAACGTAAAATTGTCTTACTCGATTCGGGAGGCGAGGTCGGAATTGGACCTGTATGTTTACTCTTAGGTCCGGTGAACAGCTGGACAAGAGACGGCCGGTTGATAAGTCTGATTATATGGAGGTGGTCTCGGAGCGGATAACGGGACCGAAGAGACAGTTTTAACAATGGGTCCTCTTCTTCGGTGGAGGAATACCCTTCAGTACAGTTTTAGGCGTATAGACATTATGATACCTTATCCCAGATCAATTTCAGTTTTATACCATATTTTATAACAGTCCATCATATAATTCAGGTCCCAGTCAGGGTCCCCAATTCCCTCATAAATCATGCGATATGTGGATCCCATGAATCCCGGATCGAAACTACCCTCCCTCGGATATCTAGAAATCTGAGGTATACTTTCAGTCCATCCCGCCAGATTATCTAAATATGGCGTAGTATAATACGCCAGATTACATCTATTCATCCAGTCCCTGGGACTTTCATCAGGATTAGGTTTAGGAAACGACTGATTACCCCCCATTCTGAGCACTGTTACCACACAGCAAACACAGTATCCAAACCAAGTATGCGCGCCTGCTCGATTTCCTATCGAGGATACTCTCCCGTCTTTCAGGGAATACAATTCTCCCGTCTTTCAGGGAATACATTAAATCCCGTCTTTCAAATAATATTGCCGATCAGGTAGTCAATCAAACTTGTCTTACCTAATCTGCAATATCACGTCGGGGTCACCAAGAAGCTGTAAGGAATTCAGCTGCCAGCTGCTCCAACCAAGAGGATATCTGTGTTCTGCTGGAGGTGGTATCAATCTTCAGAATAAATACGAGCGCTCGGGAGAGAACTTGAGTAAACCCAAACAAAGTTGCAAGCAACAGCAAGGTTTATTCAGAATGCTCTCTCTCTTGACAAAGACAGAGACACATATTTATAGGGCGGGACCAAAAGCATACAACAACAATTCACAGAGGCTTGATACCAAAAAAAGTGCGAATAACAGATGTGTAAGTTAGGGAGTTAGGGACGAGTGACGGTTTAAACATGATTTACTCAAAAGGAATAGAAATATGTTTATCAAGTGTCCGTGCGAGATGGGAACCACTGCCTAGTGTGCTCGCCTCCCTACCTGTTTTCATAAGATAAAGAACAAAGCTGTCCTTTATTAGGTTTGCTGCGTGCGTTACTAAGTAAGGCCAAGAAAAGGGAGTTACAAGTTATGCAGTTTTATCTAATGCACATAGATGGGAATAGGCTCTATAATACTTTCCCACATTTATTTATTTATTTATTTATTTATTTATTTTCTAATTCCTGAATTATTTCACTTCCTGCTTTTATTTATTTATTTATTTGTATTTATTTATTTTATTTGTTTGTTTTTTTTTTGTTTGTTGTTTCATTTATTTATTTTCCAATTCCTGAATTATTTCACTTCCTGACTTTTATTTATTTATTTATTTATTTATTTATTTATTTTCCAATTCCTGAAATATTTAACTTCCTGACTTTTATTTATTTATTTGTTTGTTTGTTTGTTTGTTTTCCACTTCCTGACATTTTTCACTTCCTGACTCTTATTCATTTATTTGCTTATTTATTTATTTTCCAATTCCCGAATTATTTCACTTCCTGACTTTAATTTTTTTATTTATTTTATTTCACTAGATGTTCAGCCAGTCCAAATCCCTCCAACATATTAGAAAATAATAGAATGAATGTATTTAATTTATATATCTGTTTTCATCATGTTTTTTTTCACTGAATTCACTGATAATATTGATACATTTTTGTACTAATAAATTGAAATTTAAAAAAATGCTGATTCATCATTTAGGGCAGCTGTTGGCAAATAATATTTATCCTTTTTTTGTTGTTTGTTTAGTTCAGTTGTTGTTCTCAGTCATTGTTTCCTGTCATCGTTTGCGTGTCCCGGGTTTGTCAGCGCTCTTGTTCTGAGCGCACGACTTTGACTCGTGTTACTGTGTGTGTAATATATCTGGAGTAACCTGACTTCAGGTAAACACACGCGTGTCGTTATGTACATGTATGCACAGACATATCTGGTATCAGGTTGGGCATCTGGTAAACAACATTAACACCAGGAACACCAAGGTTCGCCGACACCCGAGTATGAGATTCACCGTTTTGGACATCCTTTTCCATATTTCTTGTTGTATTTTTTTTATTGCTGTGATAATAAAGTCGGCGCACGGTGGCGTAGTGGTTAGCACGTTCGTCTCACACCGCCAGGATCCGGGTTCGATTCCCGTCTCAGTCATGTGTGTGTGGAGTTTGCGTGTTCTCCCCGTGCCTCAGTGGGTTTTTCTCCGGGTTCTCCGGTTTCCTCCCCCGGTCCAAAAACATGCACGGTAGGTTGATTGGCACCTTGGAAAATTGTCCCTAGTGTATGAATGTGTGTGTGAATGTGTGTGTGTGTGTTTGCCCTGCGATGGGTTGGCATTCCATCCAGGGTGTATCCTAATGCCCATAGACGCCTGAGATAGGCACAGACTCCCCGTGACCTGAGGGAAGATCGGATAAAGCGCTAGAAAATGAATGAATGAATGATAATAAAGTCCACTCTTCTGGGAAGGTATATCCGACACATTCACGCTCATTTAGCCAGAAAAGGTCCCCCGATTTTAACACATTTGACAAAAATAAAATTGACAACACAATCATACATATTTCTTTTCACACTGTTGTACCAGTATACAGTCAAACTTGATAATATATAAAAAAAACACAGAAAAGGGATGTACTCCTCTACTCCTCCTTCTATGACAGGTTGGCAGGTAATGAAAAAAAATGTGTAAAGTTTCTTGTTGTTTACTCATTTTTCTCTAGTGTCAAAATATTTAAAAAAAAAGGTCCATTTAATAATATTAGTCTTCGAGTTGATCATTTTATTATTGATTTAATCCATTTGTAGAGCAATTTTCTCACTGTAAAGGACCTCAGTGTCCTGAGAAGGTCGTGGGTTCAAGTCCCATCACTGCCAAGCTTTCACAGGAAGGAAATGAAAGACGGGACACGGTGGTTTAGTGGTTAGCACGTTCGCCTCACACCTCCAGGGTCCGGGTTCGATTCCCGTCTCGGCCATGTGTGTGTGGAGTTTGCATGTTCTCCCCGTGCCTCCCCGGGTTTTTCTCCAGGTTCTCCGGTTTCCTCCCCCGGTCCAAAAACATGCACGGTAGGTTGATTGGCACCTTGGAAAAAATTGTCCCTAGTGTATGAATGTGTGTGTGTGTGTGTGTGTGTGTGTGTGTGATGGGTTGGCATTCCATCCAGGGTGTATCCTTCCTTAATGCCCATAGACACCTGAGATAGACACAGACTCCCCGTGATCCGAGGGAAGATCGGATATAGCGGTAGAAGATGAATGAATGAATGAATGAATGAATGAATGAATGAAATGAAAGACAAAAAATAAGTGGAAAAAACAGCAGCAGCGTGTTGCTAAAGCGATACGAATCAGCCTCGTCTGCTCTTTTATCGGCTTCCAGAGCTGGCAGAGGTCAACGCACAGCTCATCAGACCTCAGCAGGGTAAATCCCTTTCTGAACAAACGTCTGTGGGTACACATTTTCGACAGCTTATTCATACTACTTAGTAAAACATCTCCCGGTGTTTGTGTCGCATTTATTTAACCGCAGGGTTTTGCTGTTTTTAAACACATACATCATCGATGTGGACGGAGGGGTCAAGTAACGAGTCCGAGTGTGTAGACACCTCACACGTGCCCTTTTTGTGACTCCGTCCGTGGGTCAGGCAGCCCCTATTCATTTTCTAAGGAAAAAATCCGGACCAAAAAAACGCATTTACCATGATTACCCATAATTCCCTGTGGTTTTTCGGACCGAGTGTCATATCGATGTAATGATCTTGCCGCCCCAGACGAGTAGATACATCGAACCAGTGTGACGGTCAAACTCCGACCAAACAGCAAAGCGTCAAAATTTTCTCCATTCATTCTGTATAGGGCTGGAATGTCACGGATTTCCCGAAATTCCGAACGTGTGTGGGGTTCGGGAGGTATATGATGGTGATCCACTCCGGAACCCCTACGAGTGGATTTGCCATATGTGCATGTCGGACGCTCACAGGCCGAACGGTGAGGCACGAAATTTCAACCCCATTCATTTTCTATGGGAAAAAATTCCTGCTTTTTGGCCCCGGGTTCGGAATTCCGCTGGGCGATTCCTTATAAAAGTAACGGCACACCTCACACCATCGGGACGCACGATATGAGGTATGATTCGTGACGATGGGACAAAAACTGCGGGACGAGTTACGCGCCGAAAATTTGACCGAAGCGAGAGAGAGATTCTAATAGTGATGCTTTTGCACACGTCACTAATCACTAATCACTAGAAATTTGGGGTATCTATGCTTTTTTTTCCATCCGACTTTTTACCCATTCATTTCCTATCGCATTTTATATTCAGATAAATAAAATAACAATCCAGACGGATTGAATGTGATCATGATTGGATGAGATATAAACATATATCATTCCGACATTCCCAGTGTTGGAATGCTTACTTAGGAAATGTTCTAGATTACAGATAATAAATGACCCTATTCAAAAAGTAGTGTAACTTTTCAATGACTTTATCATAGTATCATATCACTTTTTGATTTACTTTCATTTGTCCACTAGGCGGCGCTTTAAGTTAACGTTCCAAGTAAAAAACGTTTCAAACCCTCAAAAAAGGTTGTTTTCACATCATTTTTTCTCAGAAACGAATTGCTGTTACAATTATTTCGTCGTTAAATTACGGAACGCCGTTACACGTAACTAGAACGCGATCCTTCGCAAATCGCGTCACACTGCGGCAAGATACAATAGGGGGTTCTGTACAGAGATGTTTGAATAAAGTAGCTAAACTTTTATCCTTAATGCCATTTTTCCTCCCTACGTTACTTTTG
>JACRUU010000008.1:16638676-16658676 GCA_030449085.1 Kryptopterus vitreolus | reverse complement strand
TTTCAGCAGATAATTGGGCGCATCGTTACAAAATGAATGATCATAATAAGTCTATTACATGTCAGTTATGTGATTGACAGAGAGAGGGGGAGGGGGGGAACAGACACAGGGTAAGGGTTTGATATAATAACCCGTGCATAAAAAATTATAATATTAATAATAATTAATCCCATTATACATCACAATGTCTGGATATAAAAACACTACTGAGAACTGTTTCACTACAAGAATAGCATGAGCGCCTTCTTTCCCCTCCAAATTTCCTCCTGTTCAAGGCTGAAAGACGTCTCCGGTGGAAAAGCGATGTGTTGGAGTTTCGCTGGAGGTCGATCACCAGTTACAGACGTGCCGCAGGAGCAGGGTGGAGACGGTCCCGGATATCAGGGTGAAGATGGAGCGGGGTTGCAGCTGGAAGGCGGAGCCGGCCAGAGCGGTCGTGGCGCGGGTCGTCGCCAGAGTGCTGTTGGCGCCGCTGAGGGTGCTGTTCGCCGCGGTCGGAGACGCCGTGGTCTGAGACGTGACCTGTAGAGAAAAAGATGTTGGTGTGGATGTTGGGAAAACTATGACGGCCTAGAGCGAATGTTCCGGATGCCCTTGTGTTTGAACCGACACACATCTCTCCTGCTACACTGGAGGAAAACCTTCCCGGAAGAATGGAAGCACATACGCATATGAGACGTCAGGAGTTTTTGTTCTCTAACCAGCCAAAGATACTTCATCATCATGAGCTAAGCAACACAGAGCTCTGCTCCATCGCAAACACACACATGGTCATGGGTTCAACCGATATTCTTGATCATTCCTATAACAGGCATTTCTGGGAACGTCCTGCCAAGAGAAACATGTCTAGACGGAGGAAATGATGTAGCTCGATGCACGATCGTGATCATCTGCACTATATCTACTGACACATTCTGTTTTGTGGACCTGCAGAGATTGTGAGGCTTCCGTTGGACAGGAGCCAAGAGAGCGAAGCCGGTCCAGGGCGAGGGGAGACGGTGTGTTACGTTACAAATGTGCTGCATTTGAAGAATTAAAAATAGATAATTTTGAATGGTTGGCGGACATTTGGAGGATATTATGAAAGAAATTTCAATTCTAAAAAATAAACAAATGAATAAAATGTCTCATCAAAAAGTCGGATTTTACCCAGAAATCATCACACAGCGATTAAACCAATGAATTATTAACAATATACGTAAAAATCCTTTCATTATATTATTTTTTAGGGGATAAAAATCAACATTCTCGCAAACAACAAGCAGAATCCTGCTCTTATAGGATATACAGCTATACTTTTGACCCATAAGATTCACATAATGCGAATACTGATAATGAAACACTCTATCGGCAAAAGTATTGGGACACCTGATTGATTTGTTTATTTAATGATGGCTATATGTGGTTTCTGTCCATGTTCTTTGAGGCACACAATGAAACCCAAACCGATTCTACCATGACAATGGGCACCAGGTGCAGCTCCAGGGAGTTCTGGTTGGGGTGGAGGATTTTTGTGTAGATAGAGTTTTGTTGAGCCCAGGCCTCCTCACCGTACATCAGTACCTCAGTTTAAATAACGCACTTGCAGCTGAACGAGAACAAATCTCTATGGAATATAGGGAATTATACATGGGGGAGGGGGAAGGGTCGATAGATAAAAGCCCACAAAATTTACAAAGCTGTTTTTTTTTATGTGTGCTGGAAAGAAAGAAAAAGAAGAAAAGACATTCAAATGAATGAATAAAATGTTGTGGAAGATATGAACTAAATCATTGTGGTGGTGGGGGCAGCATCATGTTATGGGGATTCCTTATATCAGCAGGTATTGGGAAACCAGCTCGGTTTGAGGACAAGGGGTTTAAGCAGCACTGATAGATTTCAGTTTATATTTAAACATTGTTATTTTTAAGGAAATGAATTATTGTTTGGAGTTTTTTATTTATTTATTTTAATGTGTCCTATATAGGCATGAGGAGGCGAAGGTTTGAAGATCATCAGATGACCTAAGCACCCATCATATGGCCTATTAAATCGATGGAGGAACCACATGTTGCCGAGAAAATTCCAGAATCCGAGTACTTTTGTCCACACGCTGTCTTCTTGACTTACTCCTCTTTTTGTACACTTTCTCAATCAAGATAATGGATAAGAGGAGCGTCGGGTTTCCACGCCGGCTTTCGGAGACACCTGAGCTCCGTGTGGGACACGGATATGGCGGAGGTGAATTATTTATTTAATGATGCTAAAAGGACGAGGATTAGGACGTTAGGCACAATTTTTCTTTTTTATTTTTTCGCAATGATATTAGAGTCCCTAAAGAAATCATAGGGTTTTAATTTAGCCTGTAACGTTTTTCCGAGACTTAAATTGAAATGAAATTGAATTTTTAAATAAATTCAATTACATTTAATTGGATTTTATTAAATGGCATTTATCGATTAAATTGTTAGCCATTTTTTTTATGGAATTAATTAAATATTTAGTTTAAATGACTAAAAATGAAAGATTGAATTGATTAATATCAAATATATATATAAATAAATTATTTAAATTAATTGGGTTTGAAGTGTTTTCACGCTCATTGACTCATTCTACTGAATTTACATAGAAATAATAGTATATCAAACGCAACAGCCCTGATCCCATCATCATCATCATCATCATCATCATCATAAGAAGAAGAAGAATAAAAAGAAAAAGAAGGAGGAGAAGAATTCATACCTCGGATGTTAAACAGATCAGGATAACTATGAACCCAAGGTGCGCCGCGGTAAAGTAAGCCATCATGTGATGAAGAAGTTCCCTCTGCTTCCATCCACTTCCAAAAAGTGACTCGGTGCAGGATGCTGGATTTCTTTTTTTTATAACCTCACTGGACTAGTGACGTGTAAACGCGTTCAATCCTAAACACTCCCTCCCTCCCTACTTAGGTGCACTAGGTCAGGTAAACACTTGGATCTGATTGGTTACGGAGCCAATGGAATTTAGACTTATTTAATTATGTCATTGAGAATAGCCGGGTTTAGTGGTTAACACGTTCGCCTCACACCCACAGTGTCCGGGTTCGATTCCCGACCCCCCCCCCCCCCCCCCTTCCCCCCCGGGTCCAAAAAAGGTTTTGATTGGCACCTTGGAAAATTGTCCCTAGTGTGTGAATGTATGTGTGAATGTGAGTGTGTGTGCCCTGCGATGGGTTGGCATTCCGTCCAGGGTGTATCCTGCCTTAATGCCCATAGACGCCTGAGATAGGCACAGGCTCCCCGTGACCCGAGGAAAGATCGGATATAGCGGTAGAAGATGAATGAATGAATGAATGAATTATGTCATTGAGAATAGCCGGGTTTAGTGGTTAGCACGTTCGCCTCACACCCACAGTGTCCGGGTTCGATTCCCGATCAAAAAAGGTTGATTGGCACCTTGGAAAATTGTCCCTAGTGTATGAATGTGTGTGTGTGTGTGTGTGTGTGTGTGTGTGTGTGTGTGTGTGTATGTGATGTGTGTGTGTGTGTGTGTGTGCCCTGCGATGGGTTGGCATTCCATCCAGGGTGTACCATCCCTGGCCTTAATGCCCATAGACGCCTGAGATAGACATGATTCCCCGTGACCCGAGAGAAGAAGATCGGACAAAGCGGTAGAAGATGAATGTCATGAGAATATTCTTGCTTTCTTTATTTCTTTTCTTTCTTTTTCTTCATTAGCAAACACAATTTGCTAATGAAAGAAATGTTTTTTTTCGTGAATGTTTGAAGATATGCAAGTAATTCCCGTCAATTATACACCTTTGTCCAAAAATGTGTTACCAATATAGATTTTTTTCTTTAGCTGCAGACTAGATATGATCACCCATCTTCTTTTGAAGAGAGAAGGAAGGAAGGGAGCAGCTTGGATGTCTGATTAAAATAAAAGTCATGTAAATTGGTAACCATCTTTTTGGGCAAACCTGTATTATCTCTCAATATAATCCTTGTCTATTCAGAGTGCAACCACTAGATGGCAGCGTGTAGCAACTCTCTAATGACCTGTGTAGTCTGTGGGCAAAAGTATTGGAACACACGACTTCTTCACCCATGTGTGGTTCTTTATTAAATCTGCCCCTACAAACTTATAGACACACACAAAAGTCTAAATGTTCATTCATTCATCTTCTACCGCTTTATCCGATCTTCCCTCGGGTCACGGGGAATCTCAGGCGTCTATGGGCATTAAGGCCTGGATGGTCCCTGGATGGAATGCCAACCCATCGCAGGGCACACACACACACACACACACATTCATACACTAGGGACAATTTTCCCAAGGTGCCGAATCAACCTACCGTGCATGTTTTTGGACCGGGGAGGAAACCGGAAAACCCAGAAAAAAAACCCTGAGGCACGGGAAATCGAACCCGGACCCTGGCGGTGTGAGGCAAACGTGCTGACCACTAAGCCACGGTGCCCCCATGTCCAAATGTTTAAGATACAATTTCCATGGGTTCGAGTGGAAGTTCTTGAACTGTTGAAATCCAAACACCTTGCTGGATGAATCGGAATGCTGTCTGCATGTTTAGGCCTTCACACGTCACCTACATCACACATGTTCCTTGACAAAACCCTTGTACTATATTATGAATGAACCCAAATCTCCAAAACCTCGAGGAACATCTTCCCTGAGGAGTGCGGGTAATTACAGCAGCAAGCGGAGGATCGAATGTGTAACGGGAGGTTCAAAATTCACAATCGAGTCTCACACTCAGGTGTCCACAAGGCTTTGCGTGTATAGTGTAGCTGCACTGATTGCACGCAATCCGAGCTCAAGCTTCGAGCTACGGAGGGGGGGGGGGGGGGGGGGGGGGGGGGGGGGGGGGGGGGGGGGGGGTCCGACATTCGATCTGTTGCTCCCAAAAGAAATCACCCTGCTCAGTGGGTGAATCGTTGCGAACAGAAGAAACCGCCTTTGCCGTGTAATATTCGACGTGGCCAAAAGTATGTGGACATGCCATCGTTCATCTGACCGTCAGACCCAGATGTTGAGGAGGTGAAGTGGGTCGGTGGGTGCTTCGGGTTCATTCCAAAGGTGTCCCGTCGGGGTTCCATTACGACCTCCAGTCCTTCATTGGTCTCTTAATGGAAGCATTCTGTTCAGGTCTGCGTTTTTGGAGGACTTTTGGAGAAGATCCAAAAAAAAAATCCATGTAAAAATCAGATGGATACATGGGTGTCCACATACTTTTGACCGTGTATGTGTGTGTGTTTCAGGTGCGACGTAGGATTATTTTGAGCCACTCAGGCCCTTGGCTCCGGGAGTCGGGTTTGAAATTCATCTGCAGGAGTTGAAGCGCCAGAGGAAGGGCGCAGGAACTGAATGGGTTCCAGGTGTTGGGTTACATAACACAAAGTCCCGCCTCCCGCGTCGCGTCGATTTCCCCGTGTTGCGCGCTCCTTGGCCGCGTGAGCGCGCATCGCCCCGGCGCACACGCACGCACACACACACACACACACGCATACGCACCGCGACCGCTCGCTAAAGGCGCCGCGTCCTTCTCGCCTTCGCAAAACGATGCCAAAGATGGAAAAAGGAAGGCCGCCGGAAAGCAAACGCAGCAGGAAACCCGCTCATCCCGTCAAGCGCGAGGTCAGCCAGGAGATGAAGGTACGAGAGCGGGGTTGACGTGCGTTCGCGAGCAGATTGCGTCGGCGCCTTGCGCATTTCTTTTTATTTGCTTAATTATTTATTTATTTTCACTAAAAGATTTGTTTTTCACTTTTTATATATCGAGGACCTCCAGGTCCAGGCATTAAAGCGGCGTTAATGACTAATGCAGTCTGTCTGGACGCAAGTGGAGTGATGCGCAGCAGTTTGCCAGATGTGCGCCAGCGGTTGGCACAAGCCTAGAGTTGGGAATAGAATGTGCATGTGTTTCGGGTTGCTTACCACGACTACGTATTTTTAAAAAAAAGAACAAAAAACTTTTCTTTAACACTAATTGGTATCTAATTTCCACACTGGTGATTTTACGGTATAACAAAGTGCATTCAGGCAAAGAAGAAAAAACAACAACACCTGCAGTATAACCGAGATGTGAATAAATAGTGTAAAAGGTGTTTTTTTTTAGGTTGTCAGGATGTGTTGTGTACTATACTGTCTACTGTATAGGTGTCCATTCGAACACCCTATTTAGTATATTGTGGAATACACTCCTGGAAAAATAGAAACTCGTTGTACACGTTACATTTCAGATGGGAAAGCCGTACGCCTTCCGTCTTCCCAACTGACTATTGTGTGGACTTTCCCATGGCTGCTCCGGACCGCACAGAGAACTATCTGCGTGAGAGACATGAGCGGTTTTCATGTCTGTGTGGGAGGAATCCGGGCACAAGTCTCTTTGTGCGAGTGATTTTGGATCGCCGCACATGATATCCATAGAGCCGGCGGGGTGTAGGGTTGCGACTTAACTAATTTTAATCCAAACATCTGAAACCGTACACGATCCTGATGTAAGCGCAGCCGGGGCTCACGCGGGGGTCACGGTGGGTTTTGTTGCCTTTGGCCACAACTGCTTTGGATTTTGGGACGAGGCTCGGCCGGGTCTCTCACTTTCCCCCTCTCTCTCTCTCTCTCTCTCTTTCATTCTTACTAAGCAGATGTTTGTCTGAGTTGAATAGAAGGAATACTGAACTGCAGGGCCTGAAAGGGGAAGAAGGAAAAGAAGACTAACCTCCTACTAATGAGAACACAGTAAAACAATACGCACAGATTTGGCGTGACCTCAAGGGAAATCCAAAATTATGCGTGTTTTTCTTTTTTTTTTTATAATCAAGCTGCATAACGGTCAGCCTGCACACACGATTTATTTGTTTCAAGAAACGGGGCAAAAAAAGAAAAAAATACGATCCCTGCCTAGCTTATGTTTACCCCCCCCCACACACACACAAACACAGTTACAGTTTTATGGGCAGGCCTGTTTGCGGATCAAGTGACGGAGTAGTGGACGTAACGGATATGCCATTCGGCGAGAATCTCCCCCTGTTCTCATGCATCCTGCCTGGTTTTTTTTTTTTGAGAGAGAGAAAGAGTGAAACACGAGAAGGGCTGAAGAGTCAGGTAACGCAGAGAGCGAGAGAGAAGAAAGAGAGCGAGCGAGCAGAGAGTGAACCAGTGTTCTCCGGCGACTGTTTGTTTTGGTTGCGAGCGCTCAGGGAGGGATGAGTGAAGTGAGAGCTTTAAAAGCAACCAGAGGAGTGGAAAGGAAGGAAGAAGTGTGTGTGGGGGTAGAGGGGTGGTGGAATCGGATCCTTTAGGGAAAATGGAGAAGATGAGGAGCGAGAGAGAGAGAGAGAGAACGGGGGAACCGGAGGAGTGAGGGGACATGAGGCGAAGAAGGTGGGGGATTTCTGGGAAGCCCACAAACCCAGCTGTGGTGTTCTGTGTCCGCCTCGGATTTCACCTAACGACGAATCGAATTACCCACCTCTGTAATCTCAAACAGAGAGAGCGAGTGAGGGAGCGAAAGGTCTCTGGAGTGTTTGGCCAGATTTTATGTCAGACCATTTAGAATAAAATAACAAAGACTGATTCAGAACTTCGTTCTTTTTTTTCCTCTCCTTGTGGCTGCATCGTTTTTCAGGAAAATTTTGTGAGCCACAAATGGAGCATGGGATAGCGTATAGATTTCACTAAATCTCCATACTATGGTCACCAATTACCAATTGTGTGTGTGTGTGTGTGTGTGTGTGTGTGTGACAGAGCTTCGCAGAGAGCACAATGAATGAATTGCTGGGCTGGTACGGATATGATAAAGTTGACCTGCAAGACTCCGAGGCCGCCGACATCAGGAGTCAGAACGGTAGAGCGAGACGCCACCAAGTATCTGTACTTAAAGGTAAGGGTTCACACACACACACCCACACACACACCCACACACACACACACACACACACACACACAGCTCTGTAAGTATACAGGCATTACTCCCGGGCTCTGAAAAGAGGGTTATGTTAACACATCTTGCTCTGAGCATTTTTAAAGCCAACATCAACGCTAAAAAGTACGACTTTACTGGGGATACAGAGAATACCAGTGTTGGTTTCAGTTTCATTCGTTGCCATTTTCATATTTCAGAAGCCATTTTTCTTTTTATATTATGTACTTTCAGTAGGACTTAACTCTTGCTTTTAGTTTTAGGGACCCCTCATGAATTCTGGGCCACGAGTTGTATTTCAGTTGTTTCGCCGTCCCAAATACTATAATGCTCCAGGATCAAATTTCCATCTTTACACCTGCAAGGGAAAAGTCCTGAATATCCTGAATGATTGACCATAGTACCTGACAGTCAGAACATTTGCAGGACATTTAAGGTCATCCACATGTAAGCCATATCCGTTTCATAGTCATGAAGTGAAGAGGGAATTTCATGGTCTTGCAGCAAGAGGTGGTGGCTTAGTGGTAAGGCACTGGCCTCTGGACCAGAAGATCACAGGTTCAAACCCCACAACCACCAAGCTACCACTAGTGGGCCCTTGAGCAAGGCCCTTAACCCTCAATTGCTCAGTTGTAAGTCGCTCTGGATAAGGGCGTCTGCAGAAATACCATAAATGTCATGTTAGAGTGATAAAAGTTTGTAGAAGAACCACATATAGATGGAAAGGTCAGGTGTTCCATTAGTTTTGTCCCTATAATGTAGTTTATACCATTTGTAAGGGTGTATATTGAGGGGGGAATATGCTGTACGATCCTTGATTATGGGGGTCTTATTCTTGCTTTGGGGTATGTGTGAGCGGGTATCCCATAATTGGGAGAGTGTATTACAGCTGTGGGAGAAAGTATACCAGCCATGAGAGTGGGCATCCCATTCTTGGTGGAGTGTCCAACCATCCTTCACAGAGAGTGTCCCATTTTTTAGAGAGTTTATACCATCATTAGGGAAATTTATGGCATCATATGGGGAGAGTGCCCCATCATTGGTGGAGTGTACAGTATACCCTCCTTTTAAGAGGGTATACCATAATTTGGGGAGTGTATCTCATACTTTAAGGGTTGTATTCTGTCGGGAGGCGGTAGCTCAGATGTTAAGGCATTGGGCTCTGGACTGAAAGATCACAGGTTAAAGTCCCACCATCACCATCTGCCCCTAGTGAGCCCTTGAGCAAGGCCCTTAACCAACAGTTGCTCAGTTGTAAGTTGCACTGGATAAGGGCGTCTGACAAATGCTGTAAATGTGTGTGCCTTTATTTAGAGAGTATATATCGTCATTGGGGGGCACGGTGGCGTAGTGGTTAGCACGTTCGCCTCACACCGCCAGGATCCGGGTTCGATTCCCGTCTCGGTCATGTGTGTGTGGAGTTTGCATGTTCTCCCCGTGCCTCAGGGGGTTTTTCTCCGGGTTCTCCGGTTTCCCCCCGGTCCAAAAACATGCATGATAGGTTGATTGGCACCTTGTAAAATTGTCCCTAGTGTATGAATGTGTGTGTGTGTGCCCTGCGATGGGTTGGCATTCCATCCAGGGTGTATCCTGCCTTAATGCCCATAGACGCCTGAGATAGGCACAGGCTCCCTGTGACCCGATGGAAGATCGGATAAAGCGGTAGAAGATGAATGATGAATATCGTCATTAGGGAGTGTGTACCAACATTTTGAAAGTGTACCATTTTGAGTGTGTACCATCCTTGGGGAACTGTATACCATCATTTATAGAGTGTAAACCATCTTTGGGGTAGTGTATACCATTATTTAGAGAGTGTATTCCATCTTTGGAAGGCTGTGTACCATCCTTGGGGAAGTGTATACCATCATTTAGAGTGTATACCATCTTTGGGGAGTGTGTAGCATCCTTGGGGAAGTGTATACCATCATTTCGAGATTGTATACCATCTTTGGGAGAGTGTGTACCATCCTCTGGGAAGTGTATACCATCTTTTAGAGAGTGTATACCATCTTTGGGAGAGTGTGTACCATCCTCTGGGAATTGTATACCATCTTTTGTATACCATCTTTGGTAGAGTGTGTACCATCCTCAGGGAAGTGTGTACCATCCTTGGCGAAGTGTATACCATCTTTGGGAGAGTGTGTACCATCCTTGGGGAAGTGTATACCATCATTTAGTGAATACCATCTTTGGGAGAGTGTGCCACGTGACCACACCATGCTTTCACACACACATAGTGATAATATGCTCACTATTATATTTGCTAGCAAGATTAGCCCAAAACATAACCCTTGCTATTGCTAATTTCTGCAGGATTTTTACTTTTTGCTGAAATCTCTTCTGAATAAACAAAATAAAGCATGCTAGATAAATCTACTATCTGGTTTGTCAGATGACTTTTTTGTTTTATTTCCACCTCCAGAGAATTCTGATCCAAAGCCTGGAGGAATCGAGAGCAAGCTAACAGCTGGATCCTCGGCCACGGCGAAAAATGGAGTGAAAGAATCCACAGGCTTTCCCCTATCTCCTTCATCATCCTCGTTCTCTCCTCACCTGCACAGCACCCACGTCGTAGTGCCACTGATCAAACCATCTGCAGGTGTGGTCACGTGTTACACAAATGCTGATGGAAATGTATACGTGCAACACTTATGGATTTGTATTCTAACCTTCTGTCTGTCTGACTGTCACTCCCAGTGGATGAGCAGCAGAATGTTCAGATTGTGTGTGTGTGGTGCCAGAAGGAGGGGCTTAAACGCTACTCTCTGGTCATGGGCTCAGAGCTCAAGAGCTTCTGCAGCGAGAAGTGTTTTGCCATGTGCCGACGAGCCTACTTCAAACGCAACAAGGTCAGTGTCTGTTCCGCAGAGTGTTTCGAAACAGCATCTGTAGCACCATATTGTAATATTGCTTTATCATTTATACTGACAGCTTTAAGGTTCACATAACACCAAAAAAAATGGGCTCAGTTCTTGGTTCAGGATATAGCGTGGATTTTGGGTTAGCTCAGTGAATAAGATGGTGGACCTCAGATCAGAAGGTCCTTGAGTTAAATTCCCAGTACAACCAGCAAGTTGGGGCCACATCCCTTTAACTGCTCAATTGTAAGTCGCTTTGGTAAAAAGTATCTACTGAATGTTGTAAATGTAAAATAGGATGTTTGAAGGATTCATGTCGTGTTCTAGTCTTTGACATTCAAAGGGGCTAGCTCAGTGGTTATGGTGCTGGGCTGCTGATTGGAAGATCAGGGGTTCGAGCGCCGGTATCGCCAAGCTGCCACTCTTGTGTCCTTGAGCAAGGCCCTAAACCCTCTGTGCTCCAGGGGTCCTGTATCATTTTCAGACCCCAGCTTCCAAACATGCTGGAATATCAGAAGAAAATAATTTCCCTCACGGGATCAATAACTTATATAAAGTAGGGAAAAAATAGTAATTTTGAAGGGCTAGCTCTGCGGTTTCTGGTGCTGGGCTACTAATCAGAAGGTCGGGGGTCCGGTATCACCAAGCTGCCACTCTTGGGTCCTTGAGCAAGGCCATTAACCCTCTATGCTCCAGGGGTGCGGTATCATGGCCAATGCTAAAGCTTCCAAAACCCATCTAGGTTTGGTTATGCCAAGAAAGAATTTCACTGTACATGTATATGCGAGTGGAGTATCTGGAGTGGAAGATCATGGGTTTAAACCCCAAATGCTGTAAATGTAAATGAATGACCATCCATATAATTCATGTGACTTGGAGTGTGTGTTGGGAAATGTAACACAATATGGACAAAAGTTTGTTGACACCTGAACAAAGGTTGATATGGGCTTTTTGAACACTGTATTCTACATCTAGACCCCATTTGCAGTTATAAAAAGCCCCCACTCTTCTGGGCAGATGTTCCACTGGATTTTGAAGTGTGCTTATGGAGATACCAAGTACAAATAGTGAGTGTAGGATAAGTGAGGAGGCCCATGAATTTCAGTTCATCCCAAAGGTGTTTCCAAGGATGTGTATCTCTATTTTTGAGAAAGTATGTTGAAGCCAAACCATGGAAACCATACCATCATCAAGCTGTAAAAATGGTGCTAGAAAGAATAAATCGACAGTTGAGGAAGATCCACATCCTGTATAAACTTTTATGCAAGTATATAAATGAAACCAAGATGTGACCCCCGTTGCATTCTGCCTCTCCTGACTGACAGTGCTCAATACCATTAACAGCTGCTTAACACTCATGGATGCGACTGCCAGGACTACTCGATGACCGCCATGGTCATCCAGCACAAGCATGCTCGCTGTCGAGGGGAGCTCCTTAATCCTTTTCTGAATATAAGGTCACCTTTGGTGAGTCATTCAATAAGGGGTCGCCAGAGAGCCGCTGTCTTTTGGAATGGGCTTATCCCATCCCAGTCACATCCAATACACACACTTTAATCAAGGTCTAGATGTTTCTGCATAAACGAACTCAATACCTAAAACATGACACTTGTTTTGGAATACATACAGCAATAAAAAAAAAAAAGCCCAGGACTTTTTTTTTTCAGATATCTATATCCATTCTCATCTGTTTCTGGTATAAGATATATTTCATGCAACAAAGCAAGCTGTAAAGGAAAAAAAGAAAAAGGAGGTCTGAAAGAGAACAGAGAGAGAGAGAGAAAGAAGGGAAAAAAAGAAGGAGATGGAAAATCAAGTCAGAGCCTGTTTGAGAGGAAGGAGTAAGGGCTGCCATGGGGAGAGTGGTGTCCTCTTGCAGCACATACTTTACCGCAACAGCATCAGGTTTCACACTCCATACACCAGTGAGACGGGGGAGAGCACCGGGTACAGTCAACACAGGATCGGCTTACTGCAATCTGGAGCAGTCACTATACACACACTCGCAGTAACACACAGTGGGTAGTCACACATCCACACACATCTACCCAGAGACCCAGAATATGAACATTCTCCAGCCTTGAGCTCACACACTTACTTATGTGCAAATGCAGCTTGTGATTTGATGTTCTTTCGTTTAAGGCCCAAAATGAAAATCGGCTCAGCGATCAGGCTTCGCCTCCGCCTCCTGGCCAAGCGGAGGAAACGCCACCTCAGATCATGCTTAAGATGAACAACAACACACGAGTAAGTGCTCGTAAAGCATTGTGGGTCTTTTTTTTTTTTTTTTTTTTTTGTAGCAGCCGACACGACCTGAATGTTTATTCGCAGGCATTATAGAGATTGACATAAAGTTGCTAATCATTTCAGGCAGAATGACAGTAGCATACCTGAGTCCATGTAGAAAGATTTGCGTATGTAAAAGGTGTTGGAGTGGTGGAGGCATTGGTGGGGTTTGGGGTTTGCCATCCTTCCATCCGTTCAAGATTTAGTCATCTAAATCAATGACGCTATCCGACAGAATATCAAATTTGATACATAACAGAAATAATTCAAAAGTGTCCTTCCTGTTTAAAGTAGATCAATTTGGGTTTTTTAAAGTATTTAAATTAAGAAGGGCAAGGGCGTACACCCTCATCTACATGCTTCATCATCAGGAGAGGGGTGTAGCTCAGTGGTTCTAGGATACTGATCGGAAGGTCAGCAGTTCGATCCCCGATATTGGCAAGCTGCCATCCTTGGGTCCTTGAGCAAAGCTGTTAACCCTCTGTGCTCCAGGGGTGCCTTCCTGTGCACTGACCCCAGCTTCCAAAAAGCCGGGAAATGCAAAGACAAATAAAGGGTCTTCTATTCTATTCTTTTTTTGGCCCTGCAAAAAGAAAGAGAAAATTCTAGATCTTCTCAGCTACATAATAGCACTCAGATGCCATATACTTACTCTTCCTAGTGCAGATGTAGAGCGACTGATCATGCACCGCCCTGGAATCTAGGCTCCAGACCAAAATATTTTTCAATTCCACTATGAAATTATTTGGAATATTTTATCAAGCAGTATTAACATGTCTCTTCTGAACTCTTCAGGTGTGCGATTGGTGCAAACATGTGCGTCACACCAAGTACCTGGACTTGGGTGCCGGCGACGACAGACTGCAGTTCTGCAGCACCAAGTGCCTTAACCAGTACAAAATGGACATTTTCTACCGCGAGGCCCGAGCTGCACTTACAACATCTTGCTCTAGTCCGAGCCATCCGGAAAACGAGAATAATCCAGCTGGAGAGAACGAGACTCTGCTGACACCTGAATCATGGAACAACCCTTCTATGGAGGGAGACGGCAAAGAAATAGTGTCGCCCAAAGTTTCCACCCCTGTGTCATCTTCATCTTCGTCCTCCATTAGAGCGTCGGTCTTGGCTCAGCAGAAAGATAGAGAGAGCTCTGCTTCGTCTCAGCTCCGGACCAGGACTCCAGTGCCGTCTACTCCTCCACCTCATGTTGCTGTAGAGCAATCATGGGTGATACAGAAGCCGCCATCTTTTAACCGGGCAGCTCTTCATGCACAGCCCAGAAACCCAGGCTCCAGTCCGCACCAGAGACCCTCACACACATCTCCGCAGGTACACACCCCCTTGATTCGGCCAATTCCCCCGCCACAGCTCTTACACCCATATCCACCATCGATGATGCCCTGTCCTCCCGCCTACCCTCATCCAATCCCATCGCTCATGCCAACACTGGGTCTGCCATGTCCACAACCGACTGTCCTGGTGCCATATCCCATTGTAGTCCCTCTCCCTGTTCCTGTGCCAATTCCTATACCAATACCAGTCAACTCAGGGGCTTTCGGACATGCGGGGGTTATTCGCAACCACAAGGAGAAAGAGAGGACGGGAAGAGATGCCGTTTCAGTCACTCCTGAAGATGTACCTAGAGAGCAAACGTCTAAAGATCGGGATAGTACCAGCGGAGTCTCAGCGGAACACAAAGTAAAGACAGAACAGATTTCCTCGCCCGATCTGTACTCTCCTGTCTTCTCGTCGCACCCTTTCCTAATCTCGTCTGCTCATCCACCGGCCAGTCCTACACCGCCCCCGCCACAAGACCAGAGACAAGAAGTTAGGGAGCGGCAAGTGATACAAAGAGCGGCGTGCAAGGTGAAGCAGGAAGTTGAAACACAGTTCGACCTCATTAAGCAGGTTGAGCACGAGAATGGTTGGGCCAGGAATAGTGACGAAGATGAACTGATTGCACAACAAATGCCCCCTAAATCTTACACAGGCACTTTAACGCACACGTTCACACGTTCATCCCCCGAAATCGTACCTTCCCCATCGGATCCAGCAAATGCGCGGACGTCCATCATTCTACAGAAAGCACACAATACAACATCCGTCGTCACTCCCACAGCATCCATACTATTGAACAACACAGTTGACACTTCTGACTCCTCGGCATGCCTTCCTATCCTTCAGACGGACCTAGATCAAAGAACAAGCCCCGGCCCACATTCGTCCCCGCTTCCTGAATCCGAGGACGTGAAAGAGAACGTCTCGGGAGGGCGGGAACCCGGCGCAAATTGTCCCCTTGCGGCGGAGCAGCCAGACTGCCAAACAGACCAGTCAGAGGAGAGCCGGGGTGCAGCCGCAGACAGTGATGCCCTCGCAGCCGACGAGCACGCGTACGCGCGATCCATACCGCCGAAATTACGCGAAAAGAATGCACACACGAATCACCCTGACAGCTGCGCACACACTATCTCATGTGGTCGCACACAGCTGGGACAAGAGCTCGCATGCGCATGGGCCCGCTTTCGAACAAAGTGGGGCGCACACTGAAATAGAGCCGGCTTTCAAGAGGAGATGCCTGAGGATCAGAGACCAGAACAAATGAAGCGCAGGTATTCCGACAAGTATACGAACGTACACACTCTATACACGCATACTATTCAGGCACAAGCACTATTGTGGTGTAAGATCTATAGCCAGGTCTACTAATCTAAGGGTATATAAAGGCGTGTAAGCCATATTTATACCAAGCATAACGAGCGATTGTAATCTCAGAATCACAAGGAAGATATGGACAAATGTACCCCACATTACCCCAAACTTGGAGCCACACAATAGGGTGTAGTAGGAGGGCATTTTCCCTTCACTAGGAGATCCAAATACCTCTGTTCACAAATATCTCTCGCTCTGACCGCACCCTAGACCTACACCAGTCGTTTATTAACGTCTTTGTGTCCACAAATCGGGGGAGCAAAAGGGGGCACATTACATTTGTCATTTGGCAGACGAACTGACAACTGAGCAATGGATGGGTTAAGGGCCTTGCTCAAGGGCCCACTATTGGTGGGATTTGATCCTGTGATCTTCCAATCTTTAGGTCCAAAGGCCAATGCCTTGACCACTGAGCTACCGCTTCCCGCATCTGTTGAACTTGCGGAAGTGTTTACAGTGATACCATTATACACTATATACTAAATCTCTTGGTGTTACTCATTCCTACGTGCACACACACACACACACACACACACACACACACACCAAATAAAACTACACAGTCAATGTGCATGTCCCACAGAATGACTCAGAACAGTTAAACGGTCCTTTTTATAGCTCTAAGGTTTCCGCAGTAGAGGGAAACAACTGAAACACAAGACACAAGTGAAAAATCCCTGACACAAGCGAGTCTAATAAAGTGCGTGTGCGTGAGCGAGGTGTATGTATAGCTCCAGATGTTTATGTTGGAGGGCTTTGTCTGTGCACAGTATTCTCAGGTTACTGCAGAAATAGGGATAGTGTGTGGTAAAGTGTGTGTGCATGGATTTAGCACGTTGTGGGGACCTAAAAGGACTGAAGGTCCCCGCAATGATAGGATTGTACCTGTTGATCCTTTAGGAATCAGGAGATAGCGGCGCTAGCGTTTTCATATCGCGTTCAGCTTTTCCACGACCTCTTGATTAACATACGTACATGCAGACGGTATATTTGTGTAATATTAATATATACATTTATGAATTATGCCCGTGTTTGTATTCCATTCCTCGCTCATTAGTGAGGCGATGTTATCGTGTTGCTTTGCGAAACCTAAAACCTGCGTGTTTGTAACGCTACCCTTCAAAAACCCATTCTTTGAGCATATGCTTCCAAAGCGGTTACTTTATACTTTAATAACCTCTGCAGTAGGCCTGACCAATATACTGGGAATAATGTCAACTGGAATTGATAGCGCCATATTATTTTTCCCCCGTTGCCATATCGGAATGTTTCCACTTTGCAGTCCACTGACCTTGCGATTGAAAAAAGCAGAAAAGTACGTGCGTATTTAATCATTATCGGAAAGTTTTCGGGAGTTGTTTTGCTCTAATTGTGGGAGATTCTTCACTATCCGGTTGTTGTTCGTGCATTACATTTATCATTTAGATGGTCTGGACTAAAGTAGTGGACGCCTACATTTTCCGGCCATACGTGTTTCCTCCTCAAACTGTTTTTGGGTGTTCAAGCAGCCAGCTCCATGAAGATATGCTTTCTATGGGTTGAAGTGGTCCGAACACCTATGGGATGAATTGGAACGTATATCCGTTTGACTTTACCCTGAACGTGCACTCCAAAACGTAGTGGAACATCTTCCCAGAAGCTTCCCGGGAAAATATTATAACAGGAAATGGAGAGTGTCTATGGGGTTTATGGGGTCCATATGGTAAGTTATTCATAATAATACTGTTTCTCTCTCTCTCTCTCTCTCTCTCTCTCTCTTTTCGCACTGTTTTAGATCATGACTTTTTAATTCACGTGTATCTGAAGTCGGATACAGACTGCACGCCTTTGCCTTGGTTCTGGAACTGAGCAGGGAAACACAAACGAGTTGAAAGCTCAATGACTGATAAATGACCGATGTGTTCATCCCGACTATGGCATATCTTCATACCAGGGGCCTCGGATCTTCTCAGCACAGGCTTGCTGACAAGCATTTCCCGTCCCCAAGTGGTTTTTACAGACGTGAGGATCGGTGGTGTGTGTGTGTGTGAGTGTGTGTGTTCCATATAGACACTTCAGGATGTATGAGTTCTGGGTATTTTTTTGGCCCGCTGTCAACATTTGCCAAACCGTTATGTTTATATGTTTATACTTGCCTTCGGGTACAAACAGGCACGGACAAATTTGTTGGTACTTTGCTTGAGAACCGAAACCCATCGTTTTTCTCGAAATTATTAGCGTCCTTTGAGGTTTATCCCATATTTAATAGACACCTGATTGGTTTTTATTCAAGGAAATGTTTGAATTCATGCAATGGGAAGAAAGGATATATATATATATATATATATATATATATATATATATATATATATATATATATATATATATATATATATATATATATATATATATACGCGATGGCACTTTTAAGCGAATAAGCTCTCGGCGAGACTTCCGAAGACGTCTACAGATGGTTTTGGTCCAGCAAAATGTTCCCCATAAATCAGGGCTTATGGGAAGGCCATGTCAGAACAGCCCACAGTTGTTTTCTTTGGATGTTTTGGGTCGTTATCCGGTCTGGACTGAGATTTCTGAGTAGGTTTCAGTAAACCAGCCCTGAAATATGATCAAGCCTCCTCAGTTAGTTCAAATGTATGTTTTGAACGATTTATTATTGCCAAAAAAAAATCTCAACCAGGAGCATTGTAGATTTTTGCATTGTGCATCACTATCATCCAATTATTCACATTTCTTTTGAAAGGGTACCAACACACTTGTTCATGTCTGTAAATACATTTACACTATATAGAGAAAATTATTCCGACACCTGACTTTTTTTCCAGACGTTCTGCTCAGGTGTCCACCGACTTGTGTCTATATAGAGCATCTGCATTGAACTGTTTTAATGTGAGATCATTTACACCTGAAGCATGAAGCAGGTGCTGGATCGACTCCCTGTCAGGCATGTAAAGCTAAAATCAAAAATCATTCATTTTTCATTTTCATTGATTTCAAATAAGAGCCAAAACAAAAACAAAACAAAAAAAAACAAAAAAAAGAGAAGTGTCAACATTTACAGACTGCACTCTATTAATGGTCACGTGCCACTTTTCATTACTCTGCCATATTCATTTTGAGTATCGAATTTGTTTTATTTGAATAAATATGTTTACTTGTACATTAAATGCATGCTGTTTTTTGGTCTTTATTCCTTCTATTTTCACTTTATGCAGTTTTTGAATTCCACCACTAAGAAGAAACACACATCACCTGGCAAAATGAAAAACTCAAAACAGAATATGAAAATTTTTTTTAAGACAAAACGCGTGATCGATGTAAAATACGAAGTAATATATACGATGGAATTTTTCACGATGGAAATTGTCTCAAAGCAACTTTACTGATTGTAAAAATGATAAAACAACAAAAAAAATTATATACATGATTTATACAAGTCTATTTACTCCTGATGAATTATCCATGAACCATGGGGGCACGTAGTGGCTTAGTGGTTAGCACGTTCGCCTCATACCGCCAGGGTCCGGGTTCGATTCCCGTCTCGGCCATGTGTGTGTGGAGTTTACATGTTCTCCCCGTGCCTCAGGGGGTTTTTCTCCGGGTTCTCCGGTTTCCTCCCGATCCAAAAACATGCACGGTAGGTTGATTGGCACCTTGGAAAATTGTCCCTAGTGTATGAATGTGTGTGTGTGTGTGTGTGTGTGAGTGTGTGTGTCCTGTGATGGGTTGGCATTCCATCCAGGGTGTATCCTGCCTTAATACCCATAGACTCCTGAGACTCCCTGTGACCCGAGGGAAGATCGGATAAAGCGCTAGAAGATGAATGAATGAATGAATGAATTATCCATGAACCGTGACAGTTAGGGTAAATACGCAACACTCTGCCATCTATTGGTCATTTGTGATTCTGCAACATGAACAACATGAACCTCGTTTCTTTTTCTCAACTCATTTACATTCCGTTCATTCGTTTTTTACGTGGAATTTAAAAATAAACAAAAACAATTTAAATATGTTAAAATATGTCAAATATTAAAATACCACCCTTTGTATGACTGCACAAAATCTCCCGATACTCACTGCAAAACAAAAACAAACAATTATGAATGAAATATATACGAATCAGCGTTTAAATGTGACGTATTTTTACATTTTGAGCAAAAATCGTTTGTTATTTTATCGGTTTTGTTTATTATAAACCAGAGTTTATATGCCAAACCAGAGAAAACACTACAGTAATACATTCA
>JACRUU010000008.1:16576176-16633676 GCA_030449085.1 Kryptopterus vitreolus | reverse complement strand
ATCCTCTATCACTACTCCACTGATCCCTCCATCCTCTATCACTACTCCACTGATCCCTCCATCCTCTATCACTACTCCACTGATCCCTCCATCCTCTATCCTGCTCCACTGATCTCCCATCCTCCATCACTCTCACCCTGATCCCTCCATCCTCCACCACTCATCCATCTACTCCACTGATCCCTCCATCCTCTCCATCACTTCACCACTGCTCACTGATCCCTCCATCCCTCCATCCCATCCCTATCTCCATCCTCTATCACTCTCCACTTCACTGATCCCTCCATCCTCTATCACTGCTCCACTGATCCCTCCATCCTCCATCACTGCTCCACCGATCCCTCCATCCTCTATCACTGCTCCACCAATCCCTCCATCCTCTATCACTGCTCCACTGATCCCTCCATCCTCTACCACTGCTTCCACTGATCCCTCCATCCTCTATCACTGCTCCACTGATCCCTCCATCCTCTATCACTGCTCCACTGATCCCTCCATCCTCTATCACTGCTCCACTGATCCCTCCATCCTCTATCACTACTCCACTGATCCCTCCATCCTCTATCACTGCTCCACTGATCCCTCCATCCTCCGTCCACTCACTGCTCCCTCCATCCTCTATCACTGATCCACTGATCCCTCCATCCTCTATCACTGCTCCATCCATCCTCTACCTCTCCACTGATCCCTCCATCCGCTATCACTGCTCCACCGATCCCTCCATCCTCTATCACTGCTCCACCGATCCCTCCATCCTCCATCACTGCTCCACCCATCCCTCCATCCTCTATCACTGCTCCACCGATCCCTCCATCCTCCGTCCACTGCTCCCTCCATCCTCTATCACTGCTCCACCGATCCCTCCATCCTCCGTCACTGCTCCCTCCATCCTCTATCACTGCTCCACCGATCCCTCCATCCTATATCACTGCTCCCTGATCCCTCCATCCTCTATCACTGCTCCACTGATCCCTCCATCCTCTATCACTGCTCCACTGCTCCCCTCCATCCTCTATCACTGCTCCACCGCTGATCCCTCCATCCTCTATCACTGCTCCACTGATCCCTCCATCCGCTATCACTGCTCCACCGATCCCTCCATCCTCTATCACTGCTCCACCGATCCCTCCATCCTCTATCACTGCTCCACCGATCCCTCCATCCTCTATCACTGCTCCACCGATCCCTCCATCCTCCGTCACTGCTCCACTGATCCCTCCATCCTCTATCCCTCCACTGCTCCACTGATCCCTCCATCCTCTATCACTCCACTCCTGCTCCACTGATCCCTCCATCCTCTACCACTCTCTGCTCCACTGATCCCTCCATCCTCTATCACTACTCCACCGATCCCTCCATCCTCTATCACCGCTCCACTCACTCCCTCCATCCTCCTATCACTGCTCCACTGATCCCTCCATCCTCTATCCACTGCTCACTGCTCCACCGATCCCTCCATCCTCCGTCACTGCTCCACTCTGCTCCCCATCCATCCTCTATCACTGCTCCACTGATCGCTCCTCCATCCTCCGTCACTGCTCCCTCCATCCTCTATAACTGCTCCACCGATCCCTCCATCCTCCATATCACTGCTCCACTGATCCCTCCATCCTCTATCTCCACTGCTCCACTGATCCCTCCATCCTCCGTCACTCTCCACTCCACTGATCCCTCCATCCTCTATCACTGCTCCACTGATCCCTCCATCCTCTATCACTGCTCCACCGATCCCTCCATCCTCTATCACTGCTCCACCGATCCCTCCATCCTCTATCCTCACACTGCTCCACTCCATCCCTCCATCCTCTATCACTGCTCCACCGATCCCTCCATCCTCCATCCTGCTCACTGCTCCACTGCTCATCCCTCCATCCTCCTCCATGATCCGCTTACTCCATCCTCTATCACTGCTCCACCCACCTCCCCCTCCATCCTCCGTCACAGCCTCTACCTCTGCTCTCACACCGATCCCTCCATCCTCTATCACTCACTGCCAATCCCTCCATCCATAACTGATCCCTCCATCCGCTATCACACTGCTCCACCCCACCGATCCCTCCTCCATCCTCCATCATCTACCACCTGCTCCACCCATCCCTCCATCCTCTATCCACTGCTCCACTGATCCCTCCATCCTCTATCACTGCTCCACCGATCCCTCCATCCTCCATCACCACTCCACCCTGCTCCCTCCTCTCCATCCTCTATCCTCTCCACTGCTCCACTGATCCCTCCATCCTCTCACATCCCTCCATCCTCGATCCACTGCTCCACTGATCCCTCCATCCTCTACTGCTCCATCACTGCTCCACCGATCCCTCCATCCTCTATCTGCTCCATCCCTCCACTGCTCCACTGACCGATCCCTCCATCCTCTATCCACCGATCATCTGCTCCACTGATCCCTCCATCCTCTATCACCACTGCTCCACTCCATCACCTGATCCCTCCATCCTCTATCACTGCTCCACTGATCCCTCCATCCTCTCATCCATCACTGCTCCTCCATCACTGATCCCTCCATTCTCTATCAACTACTCCATCACTGATCCCTCCATCCTCTATCACTGCTCCACTGATCCCTCCATCCTCTATCACTGCTCCACTGATCCCTCCATCCTCCATCACCTCCATCCCTCTATCACTACTCCACCCCACCGATCCCTCCATCCTCCGTCACTCACTGCCACCACTGATCCCTCCATCCTCTATGCTCGTCACTGATCCTCCATCCTCTACCTCACTGCTCCACTGCGATCCCTCCATCCTCTATCACTGCACCCCACCCTATCCTCCATCTCCACTGCTCCCTGATCCCTCCATCCTCCGTCACTCCATCCACTGATCCCTCCATCCTCTATCACTGCTCCACTGATCCCTCCATCCTCTATCACTGCTCCACTGATCCCTCCATCCATCCTCTCCATCCCTCCACTGCTCTCTCCACCTCTACTGATCCCTCCATCCTCTATCACTGCTCCACTGATCCCTCCATCCTCCACCACTCTCCATCACTGCTCCACCGATCCCTCCATCCTCCTATCACTGCTCCACCGATCCCTCCATCCGTCATCCCCTCCATCCTCTATCACTGCTCCACTGATCCCTCCATCCTCTATCACTGCTCCACCGATCCCTCCATCCTCCTCCATCACTCCCCCCCTCCATCCTCTAGCCACTCCCTGCTCCACTCATCCCTCCATCCCTCCATCCACTGCTCCCTCCATCCTCTATCACTGCTCCACTGATCCCTCCATCCTCTATCACTGCTCCACTGATCCCTCCATCCTCTCTCCACCGATCCCTCCATCCCTCTATCGTCACTCCCTCCATCCTCTACTCCATCACTGCTCCATCCCTCCATCCTCCCTCCATCACTGCTCCACCGATCCCTCCATCCTCTATCACTGCTCCACCGATCCCTCCATCCTCTACCACTGCTCCACTGATCCCTCCATCCACTCACCACTCCACCACCCCTCCTCCACTCCTCGACCACTGCTCCACCACTGATCCCTCCATCCTCTGTCACTGCTCCACCGATCCCTCCATCCTCCGTCACTGCTCCACTGATCCCTCCATCCTCTATCACTGCTCCACTCATCCCTCCCTCCCTCATCCTCTCCTCTATCCTCCACTGATCTCCACTGATCCCTCCATCCTCCACTGCACTGATCCTCCATCTCCATCCCTCCATCTCCATCCTCTATCACTGCTCCACTGATCCCTCCATCCTCTATCACTGCTCCACCGATCCCTCCATCCTCTCCCCTCCATCCTCTACTGCTCCACTGATCCCTCCATCCTCCTATCACTGCTCCACTGATCCCTCCATCCTCTACTCCACTCCACCTCCTAATACTGCCATCCCTCCATCCTCTATCCATGATCCCTCCATCCTCTACCACTGCTCCACTGATCCCTCCATCCTCTATCACTGCTCCACCGATCCCTCCATCCTCTATCACTGCTCCACCGATCCCTCCATCCCTCCGTCACTGCTCCCTCCATCCTCTATCACTGCTCCACCGATCCCTCCATCCTCCATCATTGCTCACTGCTCCCTGATCCCTCCATCTCCATCCACTCCTCCATCCTCTCCACCCCATGCTCCACTGATCCCTCCATCCTCTATCACTGCTCCACCGATCCCTCCATCCTCCATCACTGCTCCCCCGATCCCTCCATCCTCTATCACTGCTCCACTGATCCCTCCATCCTCTATCACTGCTCCACTGATCCCTCCATCCACTCTGCTCCATCCCTCCACTGCTCCACTGATCCCTCCATCCTCTATACTGCTCCACTGATCCCTCCATCCTCCACTCCACTCCCTCCATCCTCTACCATCCACTCTATCCCCTACTGCTCCACTGATCCCTCATCCTATTCATGATCCCTCTCATCCTCTATCCTCTATCACTGCTCCACTGATCCCTCCATCCTCTATCACTGCTCCACTGATCCCTCCATCCTCTATCACTGCTCCACTGATCCCTCCATCCTCTATCACTGCTCCACCAATCCCTCCATCCTATACCACTGCTATCCCTCCATCCATCCTCTATCACTGCTCCACTGATCCCTCCATCCTCTATCACTGCTCCACTGATCCCTCCATCCTCTATCACTGCTCCACTGATCCCTCCATCCTCTATCACTGCTCCACTGATCCCTCCATCCTCCATACTGCTCCATCCCACTGATCTCCACTGCTCCATCCCTCCATCCTCTATCACTGCTTCACTGATCCCTCCATCCTCTATCACTTCTCCACTGATCCCTCCATCTTTTGGTCAGAAATCCACACACTTTTAGTCATATCATGTATCTGTACGTATGTACATAATTTTAGTATATATTTATGCAACAGACAGTTTTACATGTAAAAACGTACATTTATATTTTCACTGATAAAAATAATAATAATGAAAATGACAGAAAACGAACTTTTAGAAGTGCACTTTGCCTTTGTCTGATTTCGGGCCCCGCCCACCTCTTGACGTACGCGGAAGTAAACGCTGTCCCGAGTCACGTCGCAACGATTCGTTGAGTCGTGTTGCTACAGACAACCAGTTGACGACGGCGCATGCGCGGGCAGAACACGCATCAACAACGCACCCAGGGACTCGAACGCGACAAGCAAACGCCTCTTCTGAGGATTGTGAGTAAAAAAAAGATGCTGTTTTTATGTTTATGAAAAGAAAAGAAAAAATCATGCGATTTGCCATAAAACACAAGTTTTACTTCATATTCGTGTTGTTAGCAGGAGTATTACAGGTGCTAGCGCGATGTGCGGCTAGTTTATAACGCTATGGAGTTCATATGAAGTGCATCATTCAGAGATCACATCACAGCGCGTATAGCGTACAGAGATTAACCTTAATAACGCCTAATCACGTGTGCGTATTTACTGTTGCCAATACTATATTAAAGATACGGTCGTCTGTGTTTTTATTTATTTATTTATTTACAACTTGGAACATATGTAGAGCATAACATAAACAAGTCAATAACGTAATATCTAATATCTGAAATAAAAAAATATCCATTTTATGTTTGTATGCGTCATTGGACAGTTTATTTATATATTAGCGCGTGAACCGCCCCCCCTCCCTCCCCTTTACGGGCCTCTGTAGAGATTCGGGGCGGGGCTTCCGGAATGGGCGGGGAGTATGCAAATTAGAAACCAAACTGTTCTAGACTGATCTTGTATTATTCATTCATTCATTCATCTTCTAGCGCTTTATCCGATCTTCCCTCGGGTCACGGGAGAGTCTGTGTCTATCTCAGGCGTCTATGGGCATTAATACACCCTGGATGGATTGCCAACCCATCACAGGACACACACACACACACACACACACACACATTCACACACTAGGGACAATTTTCCAAGGTGCCAATCAACCTACCGTGCATGTTTTTGGACCGGGGGAGAACCGGAGAAAAAAACCCTGAGGCACGGGGAGAACATGCACAAACTCCACACACACATGACCGAGACGGGAATCGAACCCGGACCCTGGCGGTGTGAGAAACGTGCCACCGTGACCCTATAATAATTATTATTATTATTATTATTATATAATAATAATCAGTTTTAGCTTCTGACACTCAGCGACGCGTGCATAAGCAAACATTGGTGACTAACTTTAGGCGTGTACGGCAACAAAACATAAAAGATTAATGCAAAAAAACATTTGTTTCAACGACTACCAGCGGTAGTGAAATGATCATTTTAATATCCTCTATATGGTAGTCGTAATATTAACACAAACGTTTGTGGACACCATAAAGCTTTACGAACAGTTTGCTGTTAGAATAACCTCCACACTTCTGGGAGCATGACTTATGGAAATTTGTGCTGATTCAGCTGCTGAGTCAGAGTTCTGAGAGACCTGGGTTACAGGTAGCTTGAAAAAATTCATTCATCCCAGATGTGTTCAATATGGTTTATAGCAGCCCAATCAAGATCTTTCACTACAGCCATATGTGTGTGCTGGCTTTGGGTTCTTATAGTTGTGTCTATGGCGTGGATATTTAAATGGTTCTGTACTTCGAACTTTCTTTAACGTCTTTCTTGAGACAGACATTCGTCGCGCTGAAGATCATTTTTACGTCAGCACGGAAACAGTTTGGGGATTATCTCGCTTTCAGTGTTTTTATGTAAATAGCTGGACGTGGGCACGAGTTTGTTTTCTGTCAGCATGACCCAAACAGGCAGTGGAAATTATATCCTGCATTAAGGCAGGATACACCCTGGATGGAATGGCAACCCATTGCAGGACACACACACACACACACACACATTCATACACTAGGGACAATTTTTCCAAGGTGCCAATCAACCTACCGTGCATGTTTTTGGACCGCGGGAGGAAACCGGAGAAAAACCCCCTGAGGCACGGGGAGAACATGCACAAACACCACACACACATGGCCGAGACGGGAATCGAACCCGGACCCTGGCGGTGTGAGGCGAAAATGCTAACCGCTAAGCCACCTTATAATATATTCTGTCATTTTAATTAATATAATTATTCAATTATGTAGCTGATGGACCTTTGAAAGCACACAACTGTATGTCTTTGGGTGCAGTAGTCTGATATTCTTTTCCCCCTTTACATGAACGAGGAGACCCAATCCAGTCCCAGCATGACAATACCCCTATACACAAAGCCAAAGCAACCCCCCCCCCTTCCCCTACCAGGGGACCTGCCGTAAACCCTAGGGAAAAGCTTTGGGATGAATTGGAAGACACACCGGGCCTCCTCACGTTACATCAGTACACAACTTGACTAACACCCTTGACTAAAACCACAATCCTAGTGGAACCCCTTCACAGTAGATATAGCACTATGTGGAAAAAGATGTAGAAAGCAGACCCACAAAGCTTTGAGATAATCGAGAAATGAGTAAAAAGCTACTTGTAGCAACACAATAAAGCCGGTCGTGAACGTGGTGGTCAGAATGTGGTCACTATGTCATACAGCGCACTAAACAGTAACCCACATGACCCTCGCGACTGCCCTGGATATCTGCTTTTACTGCTTTCTACGTGTAATTAATCCCCTCGTGCTTTGACACGCTGTAAAGTTGGCGAGTGTGCTCGACTTGCCGCGCTGACCTTGAATCACTGTGCGTTACTGTTTACAGAAAACGCATCTCCGCTTTATGGAGGCGACTGGAAAAGACACAAAGACAGGTGGTCTGTGGACATTCGTTGAGCATTCACCGAAGTTTCATTAGCATGGATGTTTGTAGCGTTGTGTACTGATCCGGTCCGAGTGCATGCGAAGACGTCCCCGTACACTCGAGCGCCTTCAACTTTGCGGTGATATTTCGGTTCAGGACATTGATTTGCCTTCACAGCGTCTAATTTCCCCGAGGCAGCTCGCGCCCGAAAGTCACTGTACGTTAAACATCTTCTCTTTCTCGCCTTTAGCTGGGGAATGGCGGTGAATGTGTACTCTACATCCATGACCATCGAGAACCTGAGCAGGCATGACATGCTCGCTTGGGTCAACGATTCTCTACAGCTCAGCTACACCAAAATCGAGCAGCTCTGCTCAGGTGGGTGAAATCTTGCCGTCATTTTGTCGTCAAAAAAAAAACAATTTTAAAGGCAACATAAATGTGGACAAATTTTTTATCGTAACTTATAGAAAGGAATCCGAATTTTTTAAATATTAAATATATCTAAAATATTAAATATGGAATCAGAATTTCTCATGCTTTTATCCATTTGAAGCGTAAAATTGTGGTGTCTTGCGGAAGGATGGCGACAAAATGCCAATACGTTGGTCCAGTTCGTTATTAAACGAAAAGCGGCTTTTCTTGCTTTTTATCTTGTTTTTTTTTATCTTATCTTATCTTTTTTTATCTTATCTTTTATCTTGCGTCTTGTTTTTTGTTTTCTCCAGGTGTAGCGTACTGCCAGTTTATGGACATGCTGTTCCCGGGGTGTATTCTTCTAAAGAAAGTGAAGTTCCAGGCCAAACTGGAGCATGAATACATCCACAACTTTAAAGTTCTCCAGGCGGCTTTCAAGAGGATGAACGTGGACAAGGTGAGCGTCCACAAGAACCCGGAGAATAAATAAATCAATTAGTGCTGCCGAAGTTATAAACTCAAATTGACTTTAACGCCGCTAATGTTATTAAGGCGTGTTATAACGCAGTGTGCGTTACTATGTGAGTCATCTGCTGCTTCACTCTGCGTCGTGTTGTGCGAATGAACGAAACCCGAACGACAAAAGCGAATAAATAAACGTCCAGTGCATCCACTCACACTTCCTAAATTTCCCCCTGAATGACGCCCCCTAGCTGCGCATTCACAACAGGTACGATCTCCTCACTATATTAGCGTATATTAGCGTATGGAACCTTACGCAAGCACATCGCATTCCCAAATCCGTATTACTGCAATAAAGCGCATTTTTACTGATTTTACTAAATAATCATTTCTTGAGTAAAATAAATATTAAATAATCAATAATTTTATTAATGGGAGAGATTTTGAGGGAAATGTATATGATTGGGTGCACCGTGGTTTAGTGGTTAGCACGTTCGCCTCACACCGCCAAGGTCCGGGTTCGATTCCCATCTCGGCCATGTGTGTGTGGAGTTTGTGCATGTTCTCCTCGTGCCTCAGGGGGTTTTTCTCCGGGTTCTCCGGTTTCCTCCCCCGGTCCAAAAACATGCAGGGTAGGTTGATTGGCAACTTGCAAAATTGTCCCTAGTTAGTGTGTGTGTGTATATATGATGGGTTGGCATTCCATCCAGGGTGTATTCTGCCTTAATGCCCATAGACGCCTTAGATAGACACAGACTCCCCGTGACCCGAGGGAAGATCGGATAAAGCGGTAGAAGATGAACGAATGAATGAATGAATGTATAAAATTATAACATCCATTACAGTATTAGAAACATTAGTGTGATTAATCATTATTAAATATTTGAAGCCCTAAAATAAATAAATAAAAATTACACGTATCCCAGTGCATTTGTCCATGTAGTCTATGAACCAGAATGAGTGGCTCAGCTTTGACAATATCTCGTCCGTTTCCTCGTTTAGATCATCCCGGTGGAAAAGCTGGTGAAGGGCAAGTTCCAGGACAATTTCGAATTCGTCCAGTGGTTCAAGAAATTCTTCGACGCGAACTACGACGGGAAGGAGTACGACCCTCAGGCCGCACGGCAAGGCCAGGAAACCTCGCCGACTCCCAACCCAGGTGAAATGATCCTTATGGGAAATGAACAGGGGGGGGCGGGGGGGTCCTCGCAATAAATCCCACCACAATGAGCGAGTTTAAAGCAGATGTGTACATGAGAAAGTTACGCAGAAAACTTACCTGGTTGGACCTGGTAATCACAACACAACATGTAATCACGACACAACGTGTAATCACAACACAACATGTAATCACGACACAACGTGTAATCACGACACAACGTGTAATCAGAACACAATGTAATCACGATAAAATATTGAATTTGATTGACACAAATATTGATTGACACAACGTGTAATCACGACATGTAATTAATCCACAAGACAACATGTAATCACGACACATGTAATCATGATACAACATGTAATCACGACACAACATGTAATCATGATACAACATGTAATCACACACAAACATGTAATCACGACACAACGTGTAATCACGACACAACAATGTGTAATCACGACACAACATGTAATCATGACAACACAACATGTAATCACACACAACATGTAATCACAACACAACATGTAATCACGACACAACGTGTAATCACGACACAACATGTAATCACGACACAACGTGTAATCACGACACAACATGTAATCACGACACAACGTGTAATCACGACACAACATGTAATCACGACACAACGTGTAATCACAACACAATGTAATCACGACACACGTGTAATCATGAATCACAAACATGTAATCACAACATGAAATACGTAATAATCACAAGAAACATATGTAATCACGACACAACATGTAATCATGGCACAAAACATGTAATCACGACACAACAGGTAATCACAACACAACGTGTAATCACAACACAACATGTAATCACGACACAACATGTAATCATGACACAACATGTAATCATGACACAACATGTAATCATGACAAAACATGTAATCAGGATAAAACAAAACTTGTAATCACAACAACATGTGTAATCACGACACAACATGTAATCACAACACAACATGTAATCACAACACAACATGTAATCACAACACAACAGACACAACGTGTAATCACGACACAACGTGTAATCACGACACAACATGTAATCACAACACAAAACATGACACAACATGTAATCACGAACACACACAAATCACGTAATCAATCAGTGTAATCACGACACAACGTGTAATCACAACACAACATGTAATCATGACACAACATGTAATCATGACACAACGTGTAATCACAACACAACATGTAATCATGACACAACATGTGTAATCACGACACAACGTGTAGGTATCACGACACAACATGTAATCATGACAAAACAATCAGACACAACATGTAATCATGACAAAACATGTAATCATGACAAAACATGTAATCAGGATAAAACATGTAATCACGACACAACGTGTAATCACGACACAACATGTAATCAGGACACAACATGTAATCACGACACAACATGTAATCATAACACAACATGTAATCATGACACAACATGTAATCACAAAACATGTACATGTATTCAGCACAACAATCACGACACAGTGTAATCACGTAATCACGACACAACACGACACAACATGTAATCACAGACACAACATGTAATCACACAATGACACACACAGTGTAATCACAACAACGTGTAATCAATGTAATCACGACACAACGTGTAATCACGACACAACATGTAATCACGACACAACATGTAATCACGACACAACATGTAATCACGACACAACATGTAATCATGACAAAACATGTAATCAGGACACAACGTGTAATCACAACACAACATGTAATCACGACACAACGTAATCACGACACAACATGACACAACATGTAATCACGTACACAATGACACAACATGTAATCATGACACAACATGTAATCACAAGAAAACGTATAATCACAAGAAAATATGTTATCACGACACAACATGTAATCATGGTAATCACAACATGTGATCACGACACAACAGGTAATCATAACACAGCATGTAATCATGACAAAACATGTAATCAGGATAAAACATGTAATCACGACACAACGTGTAATCACGACACAACGTGTAATCACGACACAACATGTAATCATGACACAACATGTAATCACGACACAACATGTATAAATAACCATCAATACCAACACAAAAGTGGTTTGAGGAACATAAAACGAAAGTCCTTTCATGGCCATCACAGACTTGAACCCTATAGAAAAACTGTGGGGTGTAGTGAAAGAGTCATCCAGCATGGACCCTGAACTCTGAGGCATCTGGAGATGTCTGGGCATTATCTCGGCCACCTCTAGTGGTTTGGAGGTGGTGAACCACAACACTAGGGTGAACCGCCTCCACTCCTCCTGACCACACGGGGTGCCAGAGACCATTAGTAGCGCTTGTCGTTTGGAACCCCCAGATTGCCGTAAAGGATTTCGTTGCACGTTTGTTTTGTTTATTGACTTTCTGGATCGGTGTAGGACCCCAGAGGACATCGCCTCCGGTACCCAAAACCATGCCGACCCCTCAGCGGCCCGTCAGCTCCGCCCCCGCCAACGTGAAACGGAGCACGCCTGCGTTACGCAACGGAGGAAGTGAGGCGGAGCTTGTGGAACTCAACCAGCAGGTGCACCGACAACTCGTCCCCACACACACACACACACACACACACACACACACACACACACTTTCCAAAGGGACATTGAATGGGAATATTAGTAACTATAATAATAATAAGGATTCACGGTGGTTTAGTGGTTAACACGTTCGCCTCACACCGCCAGGGTCCGGGTTCGATTCCCGTCTCGGCCATGTGAGTGTGTGGAGTTTGTGCATGTTCTCCCCGTGCCTCAGGGGGTTTTTCTCCGGGTTCTCCGGTTTCCTCCCGGTCCAAAAACATGCACGGTAGGTTGATTGGCACCTTGGAAAATTGTCCCTAGTGTATGAATGTGTGTGTGTGTGTGTGTGTGTGTGTGTGTGTGTGTGTGTGTGTGTGTGTGTGCCCTGTGATGTGTTGGCGTTCCATCCACAGTGTATCTTGCCTTAATGCCCATAGACGCCTGAGATAGACACAGACTCCCCGTGACCCGAGGGAAGATCGGATAAAGCGCTAGAAGATGAATGAATGAATAATAATAACAATAGAAGAAATCAAACTGAGTTTTCCTGACCGAATAGTTTTTTCCCTCCCCGTGTAGCTGATGGACCTGAAGGTGACCGTAGACGGCCTGGAGAAGGAGCGCGACTTTTACTTTGGCAAACTGCGCGACATCGAGCTCATCTGCCAGGAGCATGAGAGCGAAAACAACCAGGTCCTCGCCAAGATCATCGACGTCCTCTACGCCACCGAGGTAGCGCCAGGAGATCTGTGTTGATTTGCCAAAAACACACGTTTATCCCCATTTCATTTTAGATTTTAAGAATAAATGCAGGTGTCTATGTGATGTATATGTGATTTATATATATATATATACCCCCCCTCAGGATGGCTTCGCTCCTCCAGAGGACGAGCAAGAGGACGAACAGCCACATGACCAGGACGAGTACTAAACACTAAAAACGAAATACACACCCATAAATCCTTTACTTTTGTTATCACTCGTTCTCACGTCCCCTTTATTTTTCCTCTTCCCATTGACTCATTCCCGAGTATCCGATCCGACGCTAAATCCCGCCCTTAAGCGCGCGTCTGACGTGGACTGACTGAATCATTCGTTTTGAATACCGTTTGTATTTAATGGTAGATCTTCATTTCATATCCTTTGTATTTATTTATTTTGGAGCAGATCGCGTCTTTGCTCGGACTTTGTTTTATAACACTAACGCCACGACGTCAGCACCGAGGTCAGAATGTCTTGTATATTAATGCAAAAAGTCTGAATAGGCACCGGGACTTAAAACCACACATACACACAAAACACACACACAAAGCACACACAAAACACATAACCATCCTCTGCACTACTATTTCTGCTGTACCTGGCTATTTTTAAAGCGTTTCATCAATATTTATCTGCAATATATTTTGGGTTGCATTTGTGATTTTAAATCTTTGGATTTGGGAAAGTGTTTCTAATATACATAGGAACTAATCTTATTTTTATTTTGTAAGAATAACCCTTGATCAGAGAGACCCTGTGGATTTTTACAGTTGTGTGAATGAACCTGGATTCCAGCTGGATCTCTTTTTTTTTTCCTAGAATTGCACTAGAGAAGGACGATTAATTATTATTATTATTATTACTATTATAGTAATATGAGCGCATTTGGTTCAAATCGGTGTTCATTTTGGTAACTGGGGGGGGGGAAAAATCAAACCCGGGTTCTGTCTGATTATTGGGTTTGATTTTTAGTGCTTGTTATTTGCAGAGATCTATTTATTTATTAAATATGACTATATGATGCTAATGTTTATAATAACACAGTTTTTTTTTTATTATATTTGAGTAGAAATAACTTTATTTGCTACTGAGTTTTTAGCTACAATTTCATTATTGTTGTTTGTTTTTGTCTTTAATGCCATAAAGGTTGATTTTTTTTTTTTTGATTGACAGGATCTGTCTGTATGTCGATCAGTTTTTTTTGTCCCCGGGTTATTTTGAGTTTTACTATGTAAAATAAAGAGTATTCTGGCAATGAAAAAAAAAACTGCTTTCACATTATTTGTGTCTCATACACTGTACAATATGTGGACTTTCCTTTTGCCAGATTTTCTACTGGGATGTTCTCCGACAAGAGGAAAACGATACGTTTTACGACTATCATTATTATTGTTCCTTATATTAGCACATTTAGCAACACTTTTGGACACCTAATCACTAACAGATCATTCATTCATTCATTCATTTTCTACCGCTTTATCCGATCTTCCCTCGGGTCACGGGGAGCCTGTGCCTATCTCAGGCGTCTATGGGCATTAAGGCAGGATACACCCTGGATGGAATGCCAACCCATCGCAGGGCACACACACATTCACACACTAGGGATACACTAGGGACAATTTTTCCAAGGTGCCAATCAACCTACCGTGCATGTTTTTGGACCGGGGGGAAACCGGAGAACCCGGAGAAAAACCCCCTGAGCCACAGGGAGAACATGCAAACTCCACACACACATGACCGAGACGGGAATCGAACCCGGATCCTGGCGGTGTGAGGCGAATGTGCTAACCACTACGCCCCCGTGCCCCTACTAACAGATCAGTCACTACTGAAAATCATTAGTCACTACAATTAACATAGCCTTGAGTTAACATAGCATTAGGGAATTGACATCAACACGTGAATTGTTTGCATGAACATGAAGCTCCACCCCCAAGATCAACTGTAGCCAATAGAGTGCAGAGTTTAGAAAAAGACTGACAAAGGATATATATATATATATATATATATATATATATATATATAATTTTTTTTTTTTTTTTTTTTTAATTGTCGTTATAATCTATTTGCGATATTCTATTCGTATTTCAGGTTCTTTATACACACAACTGTGCAAATGTTTAAAATTAATTTGTCATATGTACAATGAAACTCTTAAGTGGAGGCAAATTACAGCAATGTAAAATATTAAACGCAAGCAAAGTAACAGTAATAAAGGAAAAGTAATAATAACGCATAAAAAATGTATAATTATATATAATTCTATAACTTGTATAATCACAAGTCGGTGCAGAAGTTTATATATACATATTACACATGCATAAACATATCTATATATAAGAATAGCCTTTATTAGTATATTTTACATTTTATTTGCATATCCAAGATTGTTTCAGACATGACACAAACAGTTAAGGGCCTTGCTCAAGGACCCATGAGTGGGGCTCGAACCCCTGACTTCCGATCAGTAACCCAGCGCCTTAACCACTAGGCTACCCGCTCCTTGGTCATGAATAATATGAGTATTTACATACATCACATGAAAAAAAATGGAAGAAGGATGTAAACAAAGAGAAGTAAGCAGACTTAGATTTGAGTGCGACTCTTGAATTGTGACATTTTTTTGAGCTTGTGCAAAAGTTTATTATTGTATTACCTATGTATTAATGTTATCACTTACAAAATTTAACGTATATATAAGTATTATATTATAAGAATATAAGTATTTTAGTGGGGGCACGGTGGTTTAGTGGTTATCACGTTCGCCTCACACCTCCAGGGTCCGGGTTCGATTCCCGTCTCGGCCGTGTGTGTGTGGAGTTTGTGCATGTTCTCCCCGTGTCTCAGGGGGGTTTTTCTCCGGGTTCTCCGGTTTCCTCCCCCAATCCAAAAACATGCACGGAAGGTTGATTGGCACCTTGGAAAAATTGTCCTTAGTGTGTGTGTGTCCTGCGATGGGTTGGCATTCCATCCAGGCTGTATCATATGGGGCACGTTGGCTTAGTGGTTAGCATGTTCGCCTCACACCGCCAGGGTCCAGGTTTGATTCCTGTCTCGGCCATGTGTGTGTGGAGTTTGTGCATGTTCTCCCCGTGTCTCAGGGGGTTTTTCTCCGGGTTTTCCGGTTTCCTCCCCCGGTCCAAAAACATGCACGGTAGGTTGATTGGCACCTTGGAAAAATTGTCCCTAGTGTATGAGTGTGTGTGTGTGTGTGTGTGTGTGTCCTGCGATGGGTTGGCATTCCATCCAGGGTGTATCCTGCCTTAATGCCCATAGACGCCTGAGATAGACACAGACTCCCCGTGACCCGAGGGAAGATCTGATAAAGCGGTAGAAGATGAATAAATGAATTAAAATATTTTATTGCGGCCACCAAATGAATTCTTCTAGATACACTTTCCGGTAGGTTGTTTTTTGGGCATCTTCTTATGCACAGATCTTCTCTCATGCATGAAATCTCTTCGTGCAAATCTGCAGAACGGAATTTGATCGTGCTCCGATATACCACAAGGTCCTTGTTGTTCTCCGGGCTGAGGAAAGATCTTAAAGGCTGCGTGTTTGCACGTTTGTTTTTGCTGGTGCATAATACATTTGGGAGCAGAGCCTTTTCCCTTATGTGGTACTGCATAGTAGATAAGCATCTGCCTGCATTTCTCAGCACTCAAGATGGAAGTCCTGTTCATCTTCACCACATCTCCATCTCCAAGAAATAGAAAACATATTCTGGGGTTTCATACTTGTTCTTTCATAGTTTGGTTGTCATCATAAAAAAGGAGGAGAATGTGTGTGTGTGTGTGTGTGTGTGTGTGTGTGTGTGTAAACTTTTTAAACGCTACTCTGCACATGTCGGGCATTGGACGTAAGAGGCGGGGCTCCTCGGTGACGTCACGCCCCCAGAGCAGACGTGGCATAGAGACACGGTTTAAAGTCGCAGGCGATTTATGTACGATTCCTCTCTGCACGTTAAAAGCAGCGCCTGAGGTCACCGACATTAAAACGCGCTTTCAACCTAAATCTTGTTTCCTATTTACAATAAAAAAAACATAAAAACCATAAGTATTTACCATAAAAAACATGGCTTCGGCTGCGAATAACAACGGTTCCGCTGGGAAATGGGAGGTGGTGCGGAGAGGCAAGAAACAGAGCAGTCAAGCCGACAAGAAGTCCAGGAAGGCTCTAATCGAGTCGAACTCGCCGAAAATGGACCTGTTTCGTGAGTAAAACGGTTTTTTAATTCGTGACACGACGCGAGATCGTTAACGCGGACGACCAGCTGTAGCTTAGCTAGCGCATGCGAACGGCGAGTTAGCCAGCTAGCTAGATAGCTAACTAGCCTAGCTGGGTCGACGGTGACGTGTGTTAGCCGTTCTGTCATAACGAGCTCCTGTACGTTTTTATTTTAATAACAATTTATAACGGATTTATTAGGCAACATATGTGACCAAACATGACATCGCATAGCCGTAGCATAGCTCGCTAGCTAAAATACCTCAGAAGCTAATCTATAGTATCGCCACACGCAATAGTGCAACCGTCGATATTTATAAAAAAAAAAAAAAAATATATATATATATATATATATATATATATATCCCCAAATAACCTGTAATATATTTACACATTTATATTGAATTTAAACGTGTCGCTTTTTGTTTTCGTCTTTGCACATGTCCCCTGTTAGTCTTTGACACGGTGCTTGTAGGTTCTCCTTCTTATGGAGCATCCCATTCCAGTCCTGGTTTACTGCTTCTGAGATGCTGTTCAGCCAAAAGGATGTTAGTGCTGATGTAGGTGAGGTTGTTTACAACCCAGACCTCCTCCCCAAAAAAACAAAACTAGACATGGGATATTTCCTGAAGAAAATGTGAGTGATGTTTGCTGATGCAAAGCCCAGGTCCGAGTCTGACCCCATACAGCAGGGGTGGGCAATTATATTTTCCAAAGGGCCACATGAGAAACCTGAGGTGTGTTCGTGGGCCGAACCAACAATAACGTTGAACATTCATTCATCTTCTACCGCTATATCTGATCTTCTCCGGTCACGGGGATTCTGTGCCTATCTCAGGCGTCTATGGGCATTAAGGCAGGATACACCCTGGATGGAATGCCAACACATCGCTGAGCACACACACACACTCACACACACATTCGTACACTAGGGATAATTTTCCAAGGTGCCAATCAACCTCCCGTGCATGTTTTTGGACCGGGGAAGGAAACCGGAGAAAAACCCCCTGAGGTACGGGGAGAACATGCAAACTCCAAACACACATGGCCGAGACAGGAATCGAACCCGACGGGAGGTGAACATGCTAACCACTAAGCCACCGTGCCCCAACGTTGAACATGTTCAATATACATTTTTTCCACTTGTAAAGGGCGGTAAAAGGTATGTTCATTATGCTACCAAAAGAATAAGGATATTCTATTAAAGGAAAAGAAAAAAAAAAACGCTGTATTTTTCCTTCGCCTTGCGGTTATACTTTCTTCTGGTGCGGCAAAGAAGCCGAAGCAGTTCAGCGGTCCGGATTAAAAGGACCAAGGGGCCGGATGTGGCCCTCGGGCCGTAGTTTGCCCACTACTAGTTTACAGCCTGGTCCATTTAATATTTAGCGCTGACTTCGAAATTCTAGCTCGTTCGAAGAGACGAGTGTTTAGACACCAAATACGCCCCTTTTGGGTGTTTTTTTCAAGACAGGGCGGAGCCAGTGATGCACATGACGTCATAAAATTATCCAGCATCCGAATACCGTCGATGTGGTGAGCGTTTAGACATGTCACATGACCGAGTTTCCAAGATTTTTCACAACGCCACGCGGCAGTCATATGTACGCGGCGTATTCCATCTCACCTACGAGTGGATATGTCACATGTGCATGTCGCGCGAACACGGGACGAACGGCGGAGCGTCAAATTTCCCCATTCATTCTCTATGGGGCCGCAGATTTCCCCAAATTCCGAACGTGTGTGGGATTCGGGATGTATATGATCATGATCCACTCCGGACCCCCTACGAGTGGATTTGCCATATGTGCATGTCGGACGCTCACAGGCCGAATTATAAGGCAGGAAATTTCGCCCCCATTCATTTTCTGTGGGGAAAAAATTCCCGCTTTTTTCGCCTGGTTCGGAATTCCGCGAGGCGATTCCTTATTAAAGTAATAGCGCAAATCACACCATCGGGCCGCACGGTATGAGGTATGATTCATGAGGATCGGACAAAAACCGCGGGACGAGTTACGAAAAGCCAGAGAGAGATTATAATAGTGATGCTTTTGCAAACAGCACTAATAAAATCACCTCTCTAGTGTCTGTAGTCAACCCATATATTCATGGTGGAACAGGTTTTGGGAAGTTTCATGCACGTACATCCATAGACATCGTATAGAATCTGGGGGAAATCTGATGTTCCAATTCTTTTGTCTGAAATAAATTGCAGTGTCGCGGGTGAGTAAATATGAATCAGCACGTCGGGTGGTGTTTTTCAAAAGGTTAATCTGTCAGGGCTCCGATTGCGTTGCACACTGTTGTCTAATAATTACTATAATGAGGCAACAAGGTTTGGCTTTATATATTATTTATATTTGTTGTTATTCTGTGTAAATTTGATTGTGTGTCGTCGTTTTTTTTGTCGCTCTCTGCAAATGGAGAGTGTTTGACTCCCAGGACACTACGTGCCAAAGTTCAATTTCAAAATGTCTTGCCGCAAGAGAAGAGTGAGGTTTCACAACTTGACCCTACAATCTTCTCTCTCTCTCTCTCTCTCTCTCTCTCTCTGGCCTTCTTTTGGCATGAACTGACCATGTTTTCCTCGTTTTGCATTGTTTCTGAAGAACCCGTAAAGACGTCCAAGACGATATTTGAGGGTTTAGAGAAAATCGGAAAGAAGCAGAACAAGGAGCAGGTCCCCCCCCCGGCGGAGACCCAACAGAAAAAGCCCAGCACAGCGAAGCAGCCCAAAAAAGTCCCGTCCACAAGCAGCTCGAAAGCCACTCACTACAAAACACTGGAGGAAGCAGTCAAAGCTGTGAGTGGATCTCCTGGGTGTGTGTGTGTGTGTGTGTGTGTGTGTGTGTGTGTGTGTGTGTGTGTGTGTGGGGGGGGGTAATAAATAATGAATCCAGTCCGGTTATGTTATATTACAATTGCCTTACATTTTCCCAGCTGGATGTGGCCGAGTTGAAACAGCAGCTGGACAAAAGTCAGGCCATGTTCCCTGAGAATCCGTGCGTGTGGCTGAAGGACCTGGCCGGGTATCTGAACAGCAAACTTCTCGCCCCCGACACCGATCCCACGCTCAGCAGCTACGCGCATGGTGCGTCCCCCGAAACGCGCGTCAGAATTTCGGTGTTGGGCGAGCTAAGCTTGAACTAACGAAACCTCTGCGCAGATTACCCATACTGCCTTGCTGGAAAGGATCTCCGCGGCGTAATCAAGAACCTGTTTGGGAAAAACGGTGACGCGCTACAGGAATTGTTCGATCACTGTATACACACCATGCTCCGGGAAATGGATAGAGCAACAGGTAAATACCTCTGCAGTATGAGGACACACACACACACACACACACACACACACTCACACACACTGGGTGGACGTTACAGTGAATTCACACTGAGATGAGTGTGACGGTTTTTTCCTGTAGAATCTCCCTTGTATATTTTAACAATTAGTTAAGAGTATGGAATCTGTTTGTTTGTTTGTTTGTTTGTTTTAAATAGCTGAACCGCTGCATGGGTATAGGATGTGCATCCAGGCCATCATGATGAGCAAACCCAAAATAGCCACGTTGAACCTGCCACATGTAAGTGAATATTCCGTTTTTTTTTCTGTCTAGCGATTTATTTGTTGAAACAGATTTATAAGGAAATGCTATATTCTGTATTATATCTTTAAAAGAACCTAATAAGAATAATATGGTTAAAAAGGAATACAGGCCTCAAGACTAGTCTCTGTTCTGGACCCTTGGTGGTGGAATAAACGTCCATCTGATCTTCAAAAAAGCCCATTCGTCTTCTGGCGGTGATTTAAAAGGGCTTTGCATTAATAATAATATATAACTAAAGGCAAATTTGTTATCGGAGAAGTTTGTACGTCGTACCCTACGTTTTTTTTTTCTCCTTTTTTGACCTAACGTACATGTTCGCTCGGTACGCACAAACGCTCAGTTCGACAAAATCGTTCATGCCTCCATGTTACAAAGTTTCAAGCACACTGTTTTCAACCGACACGCAGAAAATAATTTACACTAAATAGATTAAAATATTTAATCGCATGATTGTTTATGATTATTCATGATTATGATTATCGCAGATATTTTTCGCCATGAGTGATCGCATTAAATGCATATTTTTCTGTTCGCGATGTATTATAAATGACTAGTTTTCATGTTTAACACCATAACTAATTGGGACACGTTATAAATCTGTAAGTTCATTGAAAATCTCTCTTCAAAAGAAAGTGATTCATTATTTTATATTTGTTTCACTCGGGAAAGGATTCTTTTAATATTCATTTCTTGCAATTTAATTAATTAATTTCTGTGTCATTTTTTTAGTGGTTGTTTTAATTGGTAAATATGGTACATGGCTCCTTTAAGAATTATGTTCCGTTTTTGGTTACTTTCCATATAAGTTGGTGATGCGTTTAGGTTCCATATGGTGATTCACCTGTTGAGAATGCGCATCTGGTAGGTGTAATTGGGGGAAATTTAGGACGTGTGAGTGGATGCACATTGCATATGGTTTTTGTTAATAAAACGCTTTTTTATATTCCATCCTAACATTACAAGCGGTAAAGTCAGCGAAGGCCATGGACTGAAATCTCTTTATTCATTTGGGCTTTTTATTTGTCCAGAATGAAAAGTTGCCCAGAGAAGTCTTTATTTTCCGGGTCTCGTTTATTCTCCAACACAACACAGAGTGAAGGAGCAGATCACTCGCATAGTAACGCACACTGCCTTAATAACGTTTCTTCCGTTAAAGTGAATTTATTTATTTATTTTTAAGTCAACCTTTTATCCTTTTGGCGCCCAAAAGACATTTCGCAGTCCAGAGATACAGGATTTAATCCATTATTATTTGGAAAGTGTATCTCTTTAATAATAATATCTCTTTAAATGTTGTTTACCAAGGCGTTGTGTGTCTCTTGTAGCACCTGGGCCTTCTTCACTCTCACCAGAACCGTCCTTCTAAGTGTCTGAGCATTATGTGGGCTCTGGGACAAGCCGGCTTCTACGATCTTGCCCAAGGCATAAGAGGTGAGTGTTTATTCCATTATACACAACCTAAACACAACAGTCTTTTTTGTGTTATATTTGGCTTTCCTGATTGCGTTAATTAAATGTGTGTGCTCACGTTGTCTTGCTCTGTAGTGTGGTTGGGCGTCATGCTCCCTGTTCTAGGAGTAAAAACGCTGTCTGCCTACGCCATTGCATACCTCGAGAGACTGCTCACGTGAGTTATTGCGTTAAATCTCTCACATGACCGGGCATCTTGGATCTTCAGACTTGCTGGTGTGTGTGTGTGTGTTACACAACTTGATCTATCTTCATTATAGGCTCCATGCCAATCTGTCTAAAGGCTTTGGTGTAATGGGCCCGAAAGAATTCTTCCCGCTGCTGGATTTCGCGTACATGCCCAAAAACGCTCTGTCGGGAAGGTAACCATGACGACGCTGAAACCCGAATCGCCAGATAAAGGTTAATATCCGCCACTGAGAAATGTTCTGTCTGCAGCCTTCAGGACCAGCTGAGGAGGATCTACCCGCGCCTGAAGGTTCTATCCTTCGGAGCGAAACCCGAATCTACACTGCACACGTACTTCCCTTCCTTTCTCTCCCGGGCCACGCCGAACTGTCCGGATAGCATGAAGAAAGAGGTACCACACGGAATAAATAAATAAACTCTATCATTTGTCTGCCTTTGAATTAGGAAGATGTTACTTTTAATCCAGTACAGCGATATTGTTATTAAATCATATCACTTTTATTGTCGCATCACCACAAGAAGTGAACAACTTGTGAGCGTGTTCCAGGCAATGCAGGGACAATTTACATATGGGCAGTTATCTACGGTATATACAGGGTGGTGTGTGTGTGTGTATGTATGTATGTATGTGTATGTGTGTGTGTGTGTGTGTGTGTGTGTGTGTGTGTGTGTGTGTGTGTATATATATATATATATATATATATATATATATATCTATATATATATATATATATATATATATATAATATATATACATAATACATATACACACGTCTGTGTGTGTATATATACCATGGGAGAGATATTTTACATAATATTTTGCATAATATTGTAACTATATTACATAGTGCAGGAGAATGTAGTACAATGGTAAACATTAAACTTATTATATGAATGCACATGTGATACATGCAGAGACATGGGTGTGTATTGGATGTATTCAGTGTAACAGATATATTATTGTTTTACAGTGTTAAAGTCCAGTGTACAGCATACGGTATAACATAAGGTAAAGTGAGTGTGCAATATGATATAATCATTATTTTTCTTTATCTGTAGTTGCTGAGCAGCATGACCGAGTGCCTTTGTGTAGACGCACAGACTTTGGGAGTGTGGAGACAACTTTACACTAAACACCTCACCCAGTCCAGGTAAACATTTGCCTTTTAGTTAATACCAGTGTAGTGTGATGAGTACGTTTCTATTTATTATCCTTTATATTAATGTAGGCCCTTTATAGAGGCCCGAGACGGCCGGTCTCTCCAATGTTATAGTCGAAAACCTCCTGTCTTTCTTAACAGCCTCTTGCTGAATCACCTTCTCAGTATATGGAGCACACTGCCACCCAAGGTACGGCACGCTGATCAATATTTCCTCTCTTTTATTTGTTTAGTGTGCACTATTGCTAAAGAAATCATTTTGTTTGTTCGCAGTTGCGAAGCAGCCTTCAGGAAACAATACAGTCTTTCCGAGTGACCAACGACGAGATCAGGGCCACGGCGAACTTGGATGATGTGCAAGAATGCAGCGCGGTGTGCAGTGTAAGAGAGACGCGCTTTCAGATCCAATACTCCCTTCTGATTGGTTAATTAGATTCCATTATATTTATAACCCTGTGGTAGCAACAAGCTTTTTATTTGAATATGCGACCGTTAAATTCGTCCTCCCTTTTCCTTCCCAAGTCTCTGCAGATGAAAATCCGCTCTCAGGGTTTCCCGTGGTCGCGCTTGCTGATGGTGCTTTTGGTGTTCGTCGTCGGTTTCATCGCCCAGGACGTGAGATCGCACGGCGCGTTCGCTAACTCCACCACGGCGCTGTACCTGCAAAAGAGCGGCGTCACGGCCGTGACCCAGCAGGCCTGGAGAAAAGTGTCCCATTACAGCCGGCAGGGCGTCAAGTAAAAACCACATCGCTCGTTTTGAAACGTTTCGGCTTTAGAAGCGCCACGTCGCGCTCACCGCGCTGTTTTGTGTCCGTGTAGCTTCCTGGCCGAGAACACGCCGTATTATTACTCTCTGGCTGCGGAGACGGCCGGGCCGTTTTTGGGGAGCGTTCTGGAGAAGACGAAGGTGGCGGCCGTTTTTATCGCGCAAAAAAGTTCTGAGGTGATGCTGTGGCTGCAGGAGAGCACGCCTGTGCTGGTAGAACGGGTGCGTCCTTGTGTCTGTTTATAATGAATTCATTTGTTTTAATTGATTGATCTCTCTGGTTTTGAGTAAATTATTTAATATCTTTATTTCGTATTCTTTGTGTACTAATGTTACACTTTCCAGTCTAAAGGTTTTTGCATCTTTGCCCACCTTCAGATCAGCGCCATCACGCCAGAGAGCATTTTCCAGTTTTTCCAGTTCATAAAGGAGCTGCTGCTGTTCGTGCATCAGAGCTACATCCTTCCCGGCCTGCAGTACATCGTTACCGTGCTCCAACATCTTTGGCAGTCGCTGCAGGACTCGTGCAAGTCAGTAGCGGTCTCCACATGCGTTAAATTTGTGAATGGATTATTCACGCCAGGGGAGCGGAGAAATAGAGCGAGATCCATTTTTAACCATTTTACAATCTCCCGTTGAATTCATTAACACCAGGGCTGTGGGAATGAAGGCGTTAACGTGCGCTCATTCTAGTGGCATTCATATTATTTATGCATCATGCATTTTACATTTGTCCATTTTAAATATAAATATATAAATACATTTAAAAGAGGTGAAATTGTTTTTGAATGCAATATATTTATTTATAATGTCCTTTCATTAATAGCATTTAAAAAAAAAAACTCCATCAAAAGCATGTTTTATTGAAGCACCACAATCCACCGTTTATGCACAAATCCGGCAATTAAAAGCGTCCGTGTGGAAACACAGCAAGAGTTTGGTGTCGCCCCATTTAAAACCCCAGCATTACCAATCTATTTCGTCTTCATGCTCGATATCTAGTTTGGTCTGTGAATGGCCTAAAGCATCTGTATTTGTGCAGTATTAAAACCCTTAAGTAACATTTAGAACAGATAATTAAGATGTGGTTAAGTGCGGCGAGTTTCACACAATTATAATATAAAGAAATATAACAACCGTTTGAACGTTTCGAATTCAACACAAGACGCTGCACAGGAAACAACGAAACATCATGTAAATAGAAGTAGAGCTCCAAAGGCGGCTAAAATGACCCGTATCTTCATTTTTTCACAGTGTACAGCATGTGGACGCAGGACTCGTGTCATTTTGAAGCCAGTACGAGCGATATTTATAAAAATGTTACAACGTATTCATAACACCCTCTAGTGTCTCAGAAGTGCAATTGCAATTAGACTAATATAGCACTGATCCCAGTTCCACACCTACTGTAAATACGGGGCAGAATGTTTCATAAAATTCTCATTTTATGACGCCTTGATGGGCACAGGCTCCCTCGTGACTGAATGAATGAAATGTTATGGCGCATACATACAGCATACGACACGCAGTGAAATGCTTATTACGACCGTCCGACAAGTAAACATGCAAACGAAAACAGCGTATACATTTATAATAAATCAATAGAAAAATAAAACTCGTGTGTCGTGTGGTTGTGTGTGTGTGTGTGTGTGTGTGTGTGTGTGTGTGTGTGTGTATAAAAGAAATAAGAATGAAGTACAAATATAATGGATGGTATGTATTACAGTGTGAAAGTGTGCAATACGGAGTGCAATACAACATCAACCAATATAAATACCTCTACACGTGCAGTGGTGATTATTTCATTGATCAAACCAATGGCGGTAGTACAGAATTTTTTGGAACTATTGGACTATTTTTTTAAAAATAAAATTTTTATACCAAAAAAATTTAATTTCAATAATGATATATGCTAATGTATTATATTTTTTCCCCTTGTAGTGGTGAAGTGTCTCTTCTCTGCATGCAGAAGCATGTCGTGGCTCTCACCAACAGCACATGGATTTACTTGCAAGACACAACCACAGCGATCAGGAGCTGGGCCCAAGACCTGCTTTCCGAAGCATGATGCACACGGCCAGATAACGGGCTGGAGACTGTCCGAGCCTTTCGCGCTGAGCTGTACAGACTGTAGCGTACGTTTCCCCCCCGTCTAATATTTTCTCTAATTTTGCAGAACTCGACAACAAATCCTCTCCTCCTTCATTCCCACTACATTATTTAGGGATGCCCTACCCCTACCCCCGCGGTACCCCCCCCCCCCCCCCCCCCCTCGAATTCAGGACTTTTTATATAACCAGTGCGCAGACTCTTTTATGAGTGTTCCTTTTGACGTCGTCGTTTTACACCGAAGATCGCAAAATACAATATTTATTTTCTGTGTGTTACTCGTGTAATAAAAGATTTGGAAAAAGAGATGGCTGGGATGATGGGGTATGAGGAGTGCTCGTTGATGGCCTTTTTTTTTTTATTTACTGTGAATACAGAAACTTTTTAGCGATTTATTTCATTTCGATGATTTTGTTTTTGTGCCAATTCCATTCATTATACGGACAAAATGTTTCAAGTCGGCGCATCCTATAAAATGAACAGTGTGGAGTAAATAAATCTGGGCGTGGGTGGGAGGGAGGGAGGGGGGAGTCCGGTGTCCCACTACTTTTGCTCGTAGCCTCCAAGCAAGCCGTTCGATTCCTTATTTGCTGATTGGTTCGTCTCGGACGCAGCCGGTTATAGCGATGAGGCATTCCGTGGCCGTGCGACCAAACCTTCTTTTCAGACGCTAGTAAAGGATCCTGTGTATTATTATTTTGCCTGTGTAGTTTGTGTAGTGAGCCAGCTCAAGCAAGCGAACTCATTCCATCAACACTGATGATAATCGACAACTAATTCTGTATCTTTAAGTCAATCTGAAATCCCAAAATCTGAGAGACTTTATCTCGTCTTTTTTAATCTATTCGACTTGCATAACAACCAAAAGTTTACTTCTCGTGTTTACGCTGTCCTAAAGTCTCGAGGTAAAGTGTCCAAAGGTGAAATATATATATATATATATATATATATATATATATATATATATATATATATATATATATATATAGTATATCAACCAGCCCAATCCTGATTAGATCCAGGATCAGGCCCCGCCCCTTCCCAGATCCATGACAGCGTTAGAAGACTACACCGAGGACGTTACGAAGAGAAATAACATAAATGTGAAGAGCTCATTATGTTGCTTTGTATAAAATGATTTATAAATAATTTAATAAAATCCGTGCAGCCCTGTTCGTGCAGTCGTGTTCTGTTTTAGTCCCTGATGTATTGCAATGTAAACTGTATACAAAATAATACGTCCAGGTTGTTCGGTTACAACCAAAATGATCCGAATGTGCAAACATGATACAAAGCTGTATTTAACATTCATCAACAATGTTCTGAGGCCGGGCGTCAATGGCCACAAGTATTTAACAAACCTGGCATGTTTACAATGTGTAGGTCACATGATTTACGAAGTGTGTTGTCTCCAAACAACAGAAAGTAGGAGGGAGCAGCACTCAAACCTGGAAATAAGTGGAAGTGGTCGAAACAGTAAATAATACAAAAAGAACGCATGTATTATTGAAAAGGGTTTTTAATAATATTGTTTTCATTGAGGCAAATTTTGTAACAAAAATGTAAAAAAATCCTACGTTGCTGTATTTTTTTGTCTAAAATTTAAAATTGTTCCCTATTCATGGATGGTGTAGTTTAACTGTTCTTTGTGTCCTGAGAGCAGATGTTGGACCACAAATCCAACACCTGTACTGCTGGGAGATGCAAGAAACTGCATGTCTTGTAATCATCACTTTGTTCTAAACTCAAGGTCACTTTGCAAGTGCCATCGAGCCTCAGGTCAGTTCTGGGACAAAAAAAACACAAAACCCATTACAATCACTACATTCTTCAACGTTAAAGTGGTTATAAAAGTATATAATATGCAGAATTTCCATTGCTTTTGTCGGCGATGTCGTTATAAACCGTTATTGTTCATTACGAGTTCAGTAATATTTGTTTATGCACTCCATTTCTGTTGATGTCAAAGTCTGAGAAGTTTGTTTGTTTGTTTGTTTGTTTAGATGATTAGTGATAACTCAGGATCATCCTGAGAAAGGTGACTATATTCATCTCAGTTCAGAGTTTATAATACGCTTCCCATTTTTCACCCAAAAAACAGGGAAGATACTTTTCCACTTCACTACATTTGGTGGAGCATTAAAAGGTGGAGTAATAATGCCTTACAATATGTGTATATACATTATTATACATTCATGTGTCTAATAAACATTGTTTTCTCAAACCTGGGGGCCACCAGATGGCGCTAGCGGGGCCGCAGTGAAATTCTAGAAACTAGTTTAGAAAATTATTGAAAAATATATACTTTAGCTGTATGTCGGGATTGTCTGTCTATATAAACTATGATGTATTTAAATACAAATAAAAAAAACACGAAATTAAATAAATTTTACGCAGATCACCAAACCCTCAAATGATATATTAGTGCACTCAGAAATAAACATACTGATAAACAAATTACTACTAAGACTCTTTAAAACATACATTTTTTGATGCAGTGTCTCGGCTGAGAATGGCCACTACAGAATCATGAATAAAACGCTACAATTTAATGTTCTAAAGTAAGATGTAAGATTGACAATATTTTGATCAATACTTTTCTTTCAGGGATCTCAAAAGGATTTACCCTCCACAAGGGGGCGTCCTGCTGATAAGCTCATTTGCCAGTAGATGGTACCATTAACATACTAATATTAATTCATTCATTCATCTTCTAGCGCTTTATCCGATCTTACCTCGGGTCACGGGGAGTCTGTGTCTATCTCAGGCATCTATGGGCATTAAGGCAGGATACACCCTGGATGGAATGCCAACCCATCACACACACACACACACACACACACACACACATTCATACACTAGAGACAATTTTCCAAGGTGCCAATCAACCTGCCGTGCATGTTTTTGGACCGGGGAGGAAACCGGAGAAACCGGAGAAAACCCCCCTGAGGCACGGGGAGAACATGCACAAACTCCACACACACATGGTTGAGACGGGAATCAAACCCGGACCCTGGCGGTGTGAGGTGAACGTGCCCCCTACGTACTAATATAATACTGCCAAATAAGCTTCTCGGATATTCGACCAGTGCATTTCATAACTCGAATAATAAAAGTGTCCATGTGATTTCTACAGTCAATAAAGTATGACTTTTTCTGTATTCTGTTTAATCAGATTGTGTTTGTCTATTTATATTGGACTTAATGCAACTGCGTGTCTTAACTTACTGTAAAATGTACTATTTTATTTCATCAACTGCACTGAAATAGAGGATATGATGTGTGTGTTATTGTGTGTGTGTGTGTGTGTGTTATTGTGTCTCTGTACAGATTATGGACTTGTGGTGTCTCAGATGAAGGAGGTTCGACTCTGATTTCAGATCTGAGATGAAACCCCTCGCACCGGAGTGACCTGGATCTGTCCTGGAATAAAACAGGAGACAGAAGCTGCTCTGCACCGGTGATTAAAGATCACTACAGGAACCGAGATGAGTAATGTTACATTAAAGGATGTGTTTTAACCTAAAAAGAGCAATGATTTAGTTTGTAAAAGTTTTAATAAATATCAGATTTTCAGTAAATTTAAATAATTTGAAAAAGCTTCACTTTATATCGAGGTTAATGCTGTTTTATATTCAGTAAAGTGTGTTTATTTAGAATTCATGGAAAGATACAGTTAGTCAGGTGGGGCACGGTGGCGTAGTGGTTAGCACGTTCGCCTCACACCGCCAGGATCCGGGTTCGATTCCCATCTCGCCCATGTGTGTGTGGAGTTTGTGCATGTTCTCCCCGTGCCTCAGGGGGTTTTTCTCCGGGTTCTCCGGTTTCCCCCCTCCAAAAACATGCATGGTAGGTTGATTGCCACCTTGGAAAAATTGTCCCTAGTGTATGAATGTGTGTGTGTGTGTGTCCTGCGATGGGTTGGCATTCCATCCAGGGTGTATCCTGCCTTAATGCCCATAGACGCCTGAGATAGGCACAGACTCCCCGTGACCCGAGGGAAGATCGGATAAAGCGGTAGAAGATGAATGAATGAATGAATACAGTTAGTCAGACAGAGAGCCATGGGCGTGTCTGCGGAACGGGGGGCGTGTCTGCGGGACCGAAGGGGGCGTGTATACAGGTAGGAGGGGGCGTATCTATGGGACGGGGCGTGTCTGAGAGCGAGAATAAGAAGATTAGAAAATGGATGTATAATATATGTTAGATAGAGCAACACACACACACAGGGAGAAATGTAGAGAAATGCTTTATTTTCTTATTCAAATATTTGTCATTCGTCATAATTCGTCATAAGCTCTTTTTTCAATTTAATTCCTCGTCCAAAATTTTAGTGTTCAACGCATGTTGTAGTCTTTATATATATATATATTTGGGATGCATTTGTTTTTGCCGTTAAAAGGAAAACAACGAGTTTAGATTTGTTCCAGACAGTCAGAAAAAGAATCGGTTCAATGAGTCGATTCATTCCCACTTTTCCTGTAATTCTTCCTTGTTCCTGAAGTGAAAGTATTTCAGTATTTACTCCGTTTTGCGCAGTTTGGAACATTTACGCAGAAAATGTCACGCAGCAAGAACTGATGATTTAATGTAAGTAATGTCTTTATTACAAAATGCTTTATATACCCGTAAGAATGACGTGGATAAATTACATTGTATTTAAAAGTGATGTAAAGCGTATATATATATATATATATATATATATATATATATATATATATATATATATATATATATATATATATATATATATATATATATATATATATATACAGGTACCGTATATAATAATTTACAGGGTGCAATTTACGCCGATGGGAGGGATTTCCACCTCTGCTTAATTATTTTTTTAATTAATTATTTTAATCCCCCGTCCCACTCCCCATAGTCATTGATTCTTATTCTAGAAATCGAATAAAAAAATCCTAAAAAATCAAATATTTAAGTCTTTTAAATATGTATCCAAATAAACAATAAAACCAGAAATGGAAACGGACTTTCGCTATCAGAGCAGCTCCGGCTCCAAGTCCTGCTCATGTGTGACAATAGAGATGACAGCGCGTCTCTTCTATATATAATAGACAAAAAATATTTTATATATTATATATATATATATATATATATATATATATATATTATATATATGCTTAAAGTTGTAATTAGCTTTATATTAAGTCTGAGGAAATATTTTGGTCTTTACATTTTTTTTTAAACATTTTAAATATGTGAAATTGTGATGATTTATTGAAATCTTTTTTGTAGGAATCTTTCTAAGAGGTCCTGGGCCTCTTCTGGTTAATTCTGTACCAACATACAGCGATGGTGCTGATATATATTTACCCTTTTGAGATTATTCATCAAAGATGGAGACTCCTGATCTGCACACAGATGAAGTGTCTTCACCCTCACAAATCCGGTGACCTATTAATGTCCTTGTATTTTAATGTCCTTATATTTATTAACTGTATATATTTAAAGTATAAATAAGTACACATTAAAGGTATAACCAGAGAATTGTTTTTTTGATAATAGCTATATGTAAAAGAAATCATTAACGGATTGTTTACAGTGAGTTCCAGAGACAGAGATCAGAATCACCAGCACCCACCTGTACCTCTAGTGACTCGTCTATGAATGAACCTCTGAGGTTTAACGAAGGAGTGACCCCACTTCAACACAGGTAACATCTATTAACGGTTAATGTCACTACCAAAGGCACAGTCAAGGGCAAGAGCCCTTAAAGAGCTACTTTTCTATATTCATCCAAACACTGCAGTATCCTACAATATCGTAAAATCTAAGTAATCCATGGGGAAAGTCTCTGTTGACACAGTGGTAATAGAATAGTGTTATGACATCTCTGCTTGTTTGAGTGTAACTTTGTCCCCTGAAAAAGCAGGAACGAGATGCATTGTTATGGGAACCTTCTTTTTTTTTGCCTGGCCGTGAAGCCAAACACGCCAAGAATTTGATGTGATATAAATAAATAAATGACTTATGTTTATAAATTTGGACAGGAAACTCCAGGATGAGAGATCAGAATCACAAGCACCTACTTGTATCTCCATGAAGAGTGACTGGTCCATGAATGAGCCTCTGAGGTTTAAAGATGGAGACTCACCACTTCCACACAGGTAACATCTACTCACTGTTAATGTCACTGCCAAAGGTAAATTCTAATGTACTAACTAGATTTTGATATTTTATTGGTTATAGTATTGCTTTAGGCACTGCGTTTCAAAGAATTCTATTTGCAAATACACCTCAAGATGCAAATACATCATAGAGAAACTCTATTGTAGCTAGTTAATTCCAGCCTGTCAGTGAGACACATTGATCTGTCGTTTGATATACATGGTGGCACTATAATAGTGTTGCAATTACACTTTGTCTAGAATGAACACAAGGTCACCAATTTCACCGTAACAACCCCATTTATTTATGTGTACTTTCTTATGAACACTGACCCACGGTTATTTCTGTTTATATTTATGTATTTTACACACATAATGTCTCCCCCACCACACACACACACACACACACACACAACATACAACATAACAGGTACCGGCTGTCCCATGGTTCTGTATTTTAGTCATTAACTGTTCATATCTAAAATATTTAGTATATGAAATTAATTACTTAAACAAAGCATAACACTTAAAAGCTAAATGTAAAGTATGCAGATCTTGTGAGGTGTGTCCACGTGGTCCACTCCAACACACAAGTTACCATATCTCAAATTGTTGGAGAAGGTGATCCTGATAATGCTTGACAGGTTTTGGCAGCAAAAGGGGGATCATGACTGTATTAAACAATGGGGTTATAATGTAGTCCTGATCATTTGTCATAAAGTTATGCATGGTTGGAGTAACGGTTTGTCTGTAATGCTGTACAGTGACCCCCAGAGAGAGAGGTCAGAAATACAAGCACCCACCTGTATCTCCATGAAGACTGATTGGTCTATGAATGAGCCTCTGAGGTTTAAAGATGGAGACGCACCACTTCCACACAGGTAACATCTACTCACTGTTATTGTCACTGCCAAAATCACACTTAAAGTCAAATTCTAATGTAAAAATGGAATCTGTTTTATTCTAGAATTGTTTTATGATCTTTTTATGCTTGTTTTAAGATTTCATGTCACTTTTCTTCATTTTCTTTTGACCTAAAACACTAAATGTCAATACTTCAAGCAGTAAGTAAACCATATTGAATGTCTATGTTGACTGATTAATACCAGACACATCAGTCTGTCGTTCTGAGACATACACAGTGGTACTGTAATAGTTCACAATCTCTCTATTATGTGTAATCACCAGGAAAAACTGCCTCTGCAGTCATGCCGGGCTTTACAGTTTTTCTCAATTGCTTTGGCTCAATTCTCAAATGAAAATTGTATTTTTCAAAACAATAAGTTCAGATCTCAGAACAATTAGCTTCTTGTTCACATCAGATTGGAATTTCTTATTGATTTGAGAAAATTGCAAATGCGTACGATTGTCTGCAGTTTACACAACAACTAATGGCAAATGGCTTGTTGATCAAAATCGATGAGTTAACTCTCACTTAAACGGTCAAACTCTTCCCCACTTTTCATTAATTTTTCATCGTATACGCCATCACATTCAATACGATCCATTCACTTATCAAAAATTGGTATACATGTGTGTATATTCTATAAATATAGAATACCAACACCTTAACCACTGGGATACACACCTCCCTAAGAATAGACATAACAGAGGAAGAGGTAGAAATAGAAGAGTCAGAGTCTCTGTAGAAATCAGAGCCACACTTGTAGATCATGTCGTAAATAGTGGTTTTACCATGGAAGAGGCTGGTTGAGGAGTGCAGCCTAATGTAAACAGGTCCAAACAGTGTCATCAGTTGTGCAGTTCTATAGAACTGCATTCCAGAACAACAAAGTGAGAGTGGAAGACACGCCGGGCTTATAAAGGCCAGGCTGCTGATGACTCCAACTAGCAGCAGCTGAAGCTCATCAGTAGCTGGGTGACTGCGAGCACGGAAGCTCAGAGCTGGGGGGAGGCGTGACCGTGACATTACTCCCCCCTCCAGGGACCGCTCCGGAGGGCCTATTGCGACGGCGACGTGGGGGGCGTCCACGCCCGCGAGGACCGGGCCAGTTGGGATGCGTCCTGTGAAATTCCTCCAGCAGGGTCGGATCCAAGATGTCCTCCCAGGGAACCCACGCCCGTTCTTCGGGGCCGTATCCATCCCAGTCCACCAGATATTCCAAGCGACCCTGGCGCTGTCTAGATCCGAGCAGATCCTTCACCTTGTATGCCAGGCCATCCTCGGTGATGAGAGGTGGTGGTAGTTCCTCCCGGCGCATAAGGTCGGGTGAGACAGGGTCGACGTAAGGTTTCAGGAGTGACACGTAGAATGTAGGGTGGATTCGGTAGGTGGCTGGGAGCTGGAGACGATAGGTTACCGGGGTGATCTGTCGCACAATCGTGAATGGGCCGATAAACCTAGGGCTTAACTTCCTGCTGGGGAGACGAAGACGCACATCCCGGTTAGAGAGCCAGACCTTCTGGCCAGGCAGGTAAGGCGGTGCCTCTCTCCTCCGCCGATCTGCCTGAAGCTTGTGGCGGTGTACGGCCCGTTGCAGCTGGCAATGGGCGTCGGCCCAAACCTGCTCACTCTCTCTGAACCAATGGTCCACCGCTGGAAGATCTGAGGGGGTGCCAGACCACGGGAACAGCGGGGGTTGGAACCCTAGGACACATTGAAATGGTGTTAACCCAGTGGAGGAGTGCTGAAGAGAGTTTTGCGCATACTCAGCCCATCCAGTGAAGTGGCTCCAGTCGTGTTGTCGACCGTGGCAGTATGTTCGGAGGAATCGTCCGATCTCCTGGATTCGTCTCTCGGTGTGCCCGTTGGATTGGGGGTGATATCCTGAGGTGAGGCTGACAGCCACCCCCAGGAGTCCTAGAAAGGCTCTCCAAACGCGAGAGATGAATTGTGGTCCTCGATCAGAGACGATGTCCTCCGGGAGACCAAAGTTACGGAACACCCGCCGGAACAGATGGTGGGCTGTCTCGAGTGCAGTTGGTGACTTTGCTAGGGGGATGAGACAACAGAATTTTGAGAATTGGTCCACCACCACTAGTATACATGTTTTACCTTGGGACAGCGGTAGATCCGTGACAAAATCCACCCCCAGGTGGGACCAAGGGCAGTTGGGAATTGGTAACGGATTAAGTTTTCCGGCGGGGAGATGGCGCGGGACCTTGGATATTGCGCACTCCCGGCATCCGCGCACGAACCTCCGGACTTCTTCGGCCAAGGATGGCCACCAATAGCGGGCACGGAGGAGGGAGATGGTGGCGTTGGCACCAGGATGGCCTGATCCCACAGGAATGGGCTGAGTGGATTAGCGGGATGCGTTGACCACAAGGCACATACTGACATTCCGCAGGGCACCCAGGAGGTCGTTGCGAGGCTGGGTTTGAAGAAGTGACGGGAGATGACCACTGGGTGGGGCTCACGAAGATATCCGGGTGAAGGATTGGGTGTGGATCCTCTGGAGCCTCTTCCACAGGAGCGTGTAGGCGTGACAGAGCATCCGCCTTGACGTTCTTCGACCTGGGCCTGTAGGAGAGGACGAAATCAAAACGGGTGAAGAACAAAAACCCATCTGGCCTGACGTGGGTTCAGGTGTTTAGCTTCCCGCAGGTATTGCAAGTTCTTGTGATCGGTGAGAACGGTGAAGGGGTGAGCAGCTCCCTCCAACCAGTGTCTCCATTCCTCCAGGGCCAGCTTCACTGCCAGGAGTTCCCGGTTCCCTATGTCGTAATTTACCTCGGCCGGGGAGAATTTGCGGGAGAAATAAGCGCAGGGATGTTGCTGGATGTTGCTGTGCTGGCTTGCCTCGACTCTGGGAAAGTATGGCGCCGACCCCTGTTGTAGAAGCGTCCACCTCCACGGTGAATGGAGAATCTGGATCGGAGTGGACGAGCACCGGAGCCGTGGTGAAAACCAGCTTCAGAGCCGAAAATGCGCCTGCTGCGTCTGCGCTCCACTTCAAACTCCGTGGCTTGCCCCTGAGGAGAGAGGTGAGAGGGTGAGCGAGGCAGCTGGGAGACCAAAGTAACCCTGGTGGGCTGTCTCGAGTGAAATGAACCTGCGGTAGAAATTTGCAAAACCGAGAAACCACTGGAGCTCTTTGACGGAGGTGGGTACCGGTCAGGAGGTGACGGCCCGAACTTTCTCCTGGTCCATTTGCACCCCCTGGGCAGAGATGACGTACCCTAGGAAGGATAGTGTGGGCTGGTGAAAGACACACTTCTCTGCCTTAAGATACAGTCGAGCTTCTCGGAGTCGCTGGAGAACCTGGGTGACCTGCTGGCGGTGCTCGACAGGGGTCCTGGAATAAATCAACAGATCGTCAATATAGATCAATAGAAATTTCCCCAGCATGTCCCTGAAAATGGCGTGCATAAAGTCTTGGAAGACTGAGGGCGCGTTAGCTAGTCCGAACGGTATCACGAGGTATTCATAGTGGCCTGTTGGGGTAACGAACGCCGTCTTCCACTCATCGCCCCTCCGAATCCGAACCAGGTTACAGGCACTACGCCGATTCAACTTGGTGAAGATGGTTGCCCCACGCAGCTGCTCCAGAGCGGCAGGGACGAGAGGCAGAGGGTACCGGAACTTTACCGTGATGCGGTTCAGGGCACGGTAATCGATGCAAGGGCGAAGGCTGCCATCCTTCTTACCCACAAAGAAAAAGCTGGAGGCTGCTGGTGAGGTGGACGGGCGAATGAAGCCTTGCTCAAGGGCCTCATTGACATATTCCTCCATAGCCTTGAGCTCCGGTCGGGAAAGGGGATAAATTTTACCCCGCGGCAGGTCCTCACCTGGTACCAGGTCTACTGTGCAATCCCAGGGCCGATGCAGCGGCAAACGGGCGGCCCCGCGGGGACTGAAGACATTGGAGTACCCTGCGTAAGCGACGGGGATGTTCTGGGGTCCTGGAGATATGGGGTCCTCGACGGCGGCGGTAGCGACTGGTACTCTGAGGACAAGCGGAAGATTTGGGAAACAACGGTGAAAGCATTGATCCCCCCATTTCAGAATTTCACCTGTTTTCCATGAAACCACAGGGTTGTATTGTACCAACCAGGGACGTCCCAGGATCACAGCAGCGGTAGAACCCTCCAACACCAGCAGTTGGAGCTGTTCGGTGTGTAATAGGCCGACTTGAACATCCACTGGCCCTACCATAAAGCGGACACACTTACGGGTCAGGGGCCCCCCGGTCACAGAACGGACTTGGTAGGAGGTCTGGGTACGGTGGGGTCGGAGCCCCAGGCGGTGGCTGAGGTCCCCGGCGATGAAATTCCCAGCGGAGCCCGAATCCAACAGCGCGGAGACCGTCACGGAGCATGTGGAGGTGGTAAACCAGACAGTGGTAGGTAGTGGTTTCATATTCTGAGGTGGAGGTAAAATGGCACTCACCGAGACGCGCTGGAAGCAACGAGAACACTCGTGGATATGGTGTCCTGACCGACCGCAATAGAGGCAGAGGCCACCGGAAATCCTCCTGCGACGCTCGGCCGCCGACAGCCGTCCGCCATCCAGCTGCATCGGCTCATGCGCAGGAGTGTCGGGAGAAGGAATTTCGTCCTGCTGGAATGTGGAAGTAGTGTTCGGGTCCGGAGCACCGGATCGCTCGTTGGATGAACCGCTCCAGTCCCGCCAAATCATTCACTGCCGCCAGCTGACGGCGCAGAGTCGGCTCCAAGCCCATGCAGTAGGTGGTGAGCAAGGAACGCTCATTCCTTCCGCTAGCGGCGGCGTAGGTGCGGAACAGGAGCGTGTAATCCTGGATAGACCTGGTACCTTGAGCAAGCCGATACAGCCGCTCACCAGCCGAGACATTCGCCTCGATTCGGCCAAAAACCTCCTGAAAGTGCGCGTAGAAGGCTTGGCAGGTCGCGAAAGCGGGGCTTCCGTGCGTCCACAGCGTCTCTGCCCAGCGTAGGGCTGGCCCAGATAGTAGCGAGATGACGTAAGCTACCTTTGACCTCTCCGAGGGGAACAGGTTAGGTTGCATCTCGAACGTCAGGGAACACTGGAGCAGGAATCCATTACATTCCTCCGGGTCGCCGGCGAAGGTCGGGGGCGTGTTTATCGGGCTCGAGACCATCGGGAGTGATCGGAACGGAGGAATGGCGCTGGGCGAAGGTGAGACGCTGGGGGTTGTAGGAACGCTGGGCGGAGTGACAGCGTCCGGTGGCACAGCCGGCGGCTGGGCCGCTCCCCCCGGTGCGTTTTCCATCCTTCCGGGTTGCTGTTCCGGTCCGGGCTTCTGTAACCTGGCAGACACACAGACACCGGAATGAACTTAACGGGTTTATTTCGAAAAGAGGAGAACTCATAAGACGCTGCTCAACGTGAGCAGCCTAAGCGAGGTTACAGCCATGAACGGCTGAGTGTCAGATCGCAGTGCTCAGGAAGTCCCGGGCGTGGAAGTCCGGGAAGCTCTGGAGGATTGGAGAGGAGCCTGGTTAGGATCAAAGAGAGACAGAAGGTCAGTGTTATCGCCAGAATCATTTGGAATGTCCGTGTCTCAGCCGCAGCGTTACGAGCCCGGACGCAGAGTGGAAGACACGCCGGGCTTATAAAGGCCAGGCTGCTGATGACTCCAACTAGCAGCAGCTGAAGCTCATCAGTAGCTGGGCGACTGCGAGCACGGAAGCTCAGAGCTGGGGGGAGGCGTGACCGTGACAAATACACATACAAAAATTAATGTACTGAATAAATAGAACATTTTCTTTATGAAATCTTAATTTCCATGGTTGACTGTCATGGTGAAAAAACAACTAAACACTTTGACCAGTGTGGCTCACACCATGACAAATATACTTTATATTTTTGTGACACCATATCTAGGCTCTGTTTTGTTTTTTTGTAAAATATTTGTATTAATTGTTATACAATAGAACAAACATACTCGAACAACAACTACAACAGGGGCAGGAAGAAAGAAACAGAGAAATTATTTTAAACAATAATAATAATAATAATAATAATAAAGTGGGGGCACGGTGGCTTAGTGATTAGCACGTTCGCCTCACACCACCAGGGTCCTGGTTCGATTCCCGTCTCGGCCATGTGTGTGTAGAGTTTGCATGTTCTCCCCTGTAACGGGACGCTGAAGCAGAGACACAGAGATCCCGAATTAAACAAAACAGGGCTTATTAAATACAGCACTTAGGAGACGATGCTCAAAAGGAGCGGCCAGACAGGCTGGGGAGCCTTGCGAGCTGCGAGCCGTGGTACGGGCAATACTGGAGAGCAGGTGCGGCGGCGGACTTGGAAGTCCGGGAAGCGGGAACAGACGGGAACCTGACTGAGAAATCAGACGAGAGGTTAGACGTTACATGAAGCGTCCGTGTCCGCGTCACTGGAGAAGTGCTACTAGCCCGGACGGGGAATGTCGGGACAGTGGGCCAGGGCGAAGCCGGCGGGACTGACGGGACAGTGGGCCTGGGCGGAGCCGGCGGGACTGACGGGACAGACGGGACAGTGGGCCTGGGCGGAGCCGGCAGGACTGACGGGACAGACTGGACAGAGAGCCTGCAGGTAAAAATAGTAAAAAAAAATACATTGGAGACTTGTTACATAAATGACAGTAGAGATAAGATCTAACCTTCATCTTGTATAGTGCACTCGGGGTAATTTAGGCCCTGTTGATACATTTATAAAGTATCATCTGAAGCAGTGAAACATTTGGCCACACTACATCCCAATCAGGAGCATATAACTGGGATATAAGTATATTGCTGTAAGAGGATTGAATCATAAATCTTGTAAACTAAACCTCTAGAAGGAGTATTGATATCCAGCCACTCCCATTGAAGATGTGGGCGCACATTGGTGACCCAAGGAACGCCATAGGCCTTTAAAGCTGATCTTAATCTTACATATAGGAAGAAGAAAAAAGAAGAAAAAAACTTAATTCCTGGAAGGATGCGCGGCCTTTATCACTTTATCACAATATATATATATATATATATATATATATATATATATATATATATATATATATATATATATATATATATATATATATATATATATAGAATGAACACCTGCATCAGAGCGGGCTTTAAATATAATGGGTTTGTTATCAGTGCATAAACAATTATGTTTTCTATGCATTAAATGAATATTGACAACTGGTCCATAAGTTTTATTTAAAGGTAAGTGAACATTGTAAGTGAACAGGGGGAGTAACATTCGCCTCCAGGGAAACTGTAGAATCTAGATTAAACCATGTTTGAGGTCCTTTTGAGTTTGAGGTCCTTTTTTGAGTTTTATAATTAGTTCTAGAGATAAGAGGTATGGAGGGAAATGTAGTAATATCCAAATAGTCAAATTGTTTGACTTTAGGGATCAAGGGAGGTAAACGATTATGTTCTTGTCTAGCTGCCTCATTCAGAGGCATCAATGCAGACTTTTTCCAATTTATTTTGTAAACCTGAAGGTGTTAACTTGGCCACTTGGCACTTCTGGCATTACTTCTTACGTTCCCCTGAGAGCGCCCTCTTTCAATCCTTAGCGCTGAAACTGTAAATACCCTGTGGCGTATATAAGGATGACTGGAACCTGACTATGGTGCCAGTTTTCTATTTTCGCCATGCTAACTCAGCCTTGTTATTTTTTTCCTCTACCTGGTACTGACCTGTTTTTGTTCTTCGATCTTCCTGACCTTGCCTGCCTTCGTGGATTCTCCCCATGTATTCAATGCTAGTGGCCTCTTCTCCAAGAAGCAGCTATAATAACTGACCTCCCTCTCCACCTCAAGCCATGGAAATAGGTCGCCACCATCTGACTGCAGCAGAAACTGCAAAGTCCCTGGGACTTTGCCTTTACTGCAGTAAGGAGGGTCATATTGCTACTTCCTGCCCAGCAAAAGGCAGAGATCGTCTGTGAGGAAGCGGCAACCCACTAGCCTCCACCACCGACCACCTCCTCTCCAAACCTACTGTTCTCATCAGCTCCATCTTCCCATTGAACCCCTGCCTGAAGTTCTGCACATCAGGGCCCTGGATGGCAGTCTCCTGGATAAGGCTTCTCACCAAACCAAGCATGTGCTCATGTCTGTTGGGGAACAACATCAGGAGTGGCTTACCCTTCTGATTATCTCTTCACCTTAGGTCCCAATCTTGCTTGGCTTCCTTGTCTCCGCAAGCACAACCCACACCTTGATTGACCCACTGGGCATGTTCTGGAGCACCCACTGTTTCAGCCATTGCCTCTCTGTTTCTCCTCCCAGACCTCCCATCACTAACGCTTCAAGACCTACCCCAAGACACACTATGACTGTGTTATCGAGCTACTCCCTGGTGCCAGTCCACAGAGGTGCCGTCTATACCAGCTCTTGGTGCCCGAGTGAGCTTCCAAGAACCAATAAGGAGTCTCTGGCCGCTTGCATCATCCAACCTTCATCATCGCCCATGGGGTCCGAGTTCTTCTTTGTAGAGAAGAAGGATGGGACACTTCATCCTTGCATCGATTATCGTCGTCTCAATGCAGTCAACACTCTCTCCCTCAGGACACCAGGGACTATGTGGCCACCTGGCCAGATTATTCCCAACACAAGCTACCCCGCGGACCTCCAGAGGGCCTTCTATGACCCCTTCCAGTGCCCAGACATCCTTGGTTGCACATTGCCATGGATTTTGTGACAGGTCTGCCACCCTCCAATTGTAACACTGTTACCATTGGTGTCGACTGCTGTCAACTGTTTTTCTAAGATATGTCACTTCATTGCTCTGCTAAAACTCCCGTTGGCTAAGGAGACTGCCACATTGGTCCTCAGTCACATTTTCGGATATCGCCAGACCATGACCCGCAATTTTCCCTTTTGTGGAAGGAGGTTTGCTGGCTCCTGAGGATTACCATAAGCTTTTCTTCTGGGTTCCATCCCCAGACTAACAGGCAGACTGAAAGGCTTAATCAAAGATCAAAATCAAAACTGGTGTGTATCGAATACTATCACAACACCCTGCACATAGTGGCTATGAGCCTCTCCCCTTTCCTGGTGATTTTCGGCTACCAACCACCCACCTTTTCTAACCAGGAACCTCAGTCGATCATTTCGGCAACCACTGCCTTCGTCAGATGCATCCGCAGTGGTTGGGCTATTGCTCGTGCGGCTCTTCCCAAAAATGCGTTGAGGATGTGCCAGGGGACCAATCGCAGACAGTGTTGTGCCCTGCGCTATCGTGTTGGCCAGAATTTCTGGCTTTCCACTCGAGAGCTTCCCATCATGGTCGTCTTGCGAAAACTCATGCCCCATCTCATTTGCCCTTTCCCAGTTTCCAAGATCATTAACTCTGTGGCCCTCTGTCTCTGCCTCCCCAGGGACCTCTGCATCCACCCAACCTTTCACAGAGATATTAGAAATGAAGAGCAGAATATGGTCAGCTTAGAGGGAGATTCTATGCGAGGTAATTAAACAGATAATAGGTTATATAGTTAACGTTGGCCTTACTGCTTGTGCCAGTGGTTCCAGTGATAAAGAGCAAAAGTGATAACAAGCATCATTGACATTGACATGCTCAGGACCATCAGATCAGTGAGTTAACACAGAAAATGTCTCAGCTACTGGCTTACCTTGAGAACTGGATGGGTGATAGTAGCTCCCATGCTCGTGCCGGGATGTTGATCTCTCGTCTGTCCCTGAGGCCTACCACGACCTAGTAGCCACATTCAGCAAAGCGCACACCACCTCTTTACCTCCCCATCGCCACTATGACTGTGCCATCAATCTTCTCCCCGGTTCGGCTCCTATCAGCTATCATCCTATCTATCAGCTGTCGCCGCACGAGACCATTGCTATGAATCGGTACATACAAGAATCATTGGCTGCTGTCATTGGTTAATTGGTTCCCTCCGGCCCTGTATTGATTACCATGGACTGAGCGCCATGACCATTTGCAACCATTACCCCCTGCCCCTCATTACCTCTGCCTTTGAGATACTCAATGGCGCCTCCATCTTAACTAAGCTGGATCTCCGCAATGCTTACCACCTGGTCCGTATTAGGGAGGGTGATGAGTGGAAGACAGATTTTAACACTCCAGCTGGCCATCTGGTTATGCCGGACTCACCAATTCCCCTGCTGTGTTCCAGGCTCTGGTGAACGACGTGCTCAGAGACATGCTGAACCACTTCATGTTTGTGTATCTAGACGACATCCTCATCTTCTCCCGCAACCCGGAAGAGCATACCGGACATGTCAGGACCCTCCTGGAGCACCTTCTGAACAACAGTCTCTTTGTTAAAGCTGAGAAGTGTGAGTTTCACATCACTCAAACCAACTATCTCGGGTTCACACTCTCTGCAGGGAGCATTGGGATGGATCCAGCCTGCATTCGTGCTTTCCAGGTGTGGCCAGCTGTCACCCGCCGCCAACTACAGAGATTCGTGGGGTTCACCAACTTCTACTGGCACTTCATAAAAGGGTTCAGTGCCACTGCCCTTCCCCTCCACAGACTCACATCATCTAACCTCCCATTTCATTGGGACCTTGAGGCCGAGCTTGCCTTCAAGACTCTCAAGAACCTTTTCACAGAAGCACCCATTTTGATTTTCCCAAGAGACAATTCATTGTGGAAGTTGACACCTCTGATGAAGGGGTGGTAGCCGTCCTCTCCCAAATCCACGTGAGAGACAACCGGCTGCACCCTTGCGCCTTCTTTTCCAGATGTCTCAGTCCCTCCGAGCATAACGACCACATCGGCAAGCGGGAGTTGCTTGCTGTCAAGCTGGCCTTAGAGGAGTGGAGACACTGGCTGGAGGGCTCTGAGGTCCTGTTTCTGGTTTGGACAGACCACCACAATCTCGAATATCTTCAGTCGGCCAAATTACTTAATCCCTGCCAAGCCAAGTGGGGCCTTTTTGGGCGGTTCTGATTCACCCTATCCTATAGACCGGGTAGCCGCAACACCAAACCTGATGCCTTGTCTCGAATCCATACCCTTGAGGAGAGAGACGAACCCCCTCCTGACCCGATCCTGCCCGAGACAGTTACTATTAGAATCCTAGGACTCAGATTGGAGCAGAGGGTCCGCCAGGCGGCTGGTCCAGTAACCTCCCTGAGGGCTGCCCTGTTGATCAACTTTTCATTCCGGAGGAGTGAGGTTCTGCGCTCTGAGGTTCTTCAATGGTGTCACACCTCCCCACAGTTTTGCCACCCAGGGATCTGCCTTCACTGTCCCAAGATGTCAAGGACAATATCACTGCCTGTCCTGAGTGCTTACAACACAAGACCCCTTCTGGACCCCCGGTTGGCTTGCTACATCCACTTCCTGTTCCTCATCGTCCCTGGTCCCATATCGCTTCTGTGGTCGACCGGTTCTCCAAAATGGGTCACTTCATTCCCATTTCATTAAATCCAACAGCCAGACTGAGTAGTTGACTCTCTCCCGGTGTTGCCATTGGGTTGGAGGATCGCCCGGGCTGCCCTCCTCAAAAGCATCTTGAAGTTCCGCCAGGCTGCCAACCGTAGGAGGAAACCAGCTCCCCGCTACCGAGATGTCCAGAAGGTGTTGCTCTCCACCTGTGACCTTCCCCTCAAGGCCTCCTGCAGGAAGTTAGCCCCCCGCTTCATCGGGCCCTTCCCCATCACCAAGGTTGTCAACCCCGTGGCTCTATACCTCCAGCTTCCCCGGAACCTCAGGATTCACCCCACATTTCATGTCTCCAGACTCCGGTCTGTAAGAACCTGCTCGCTGGTTGTCTCTACGGGTTTCCCTTAACACTCTCCAACCTCTCATGCCTACCCTACTACCTGCTGCCTGTATTTCAAGCTGCGGACTCCTTTCAAGCCTTCCGCTTCGGCCTTGCGAGTTCCTGTTTTCTCTTTTTTATTTCACACTTTTTCCTTTCACCCAAATGTCTGTTAACATGCTTGGATAAAGCAAACTGTGAACAGCCAGCTTCTTTGGCAATGAATGTTTGTGGCTTCCCCTCCTAATGAAGGGTGCAATGATTGTCTTCTGGACAACTGTCAGATCAGCAGTCTTCACCATGATTGTGTAGACTAGTGACCCAAACTGAAACCATGGATTTTTATGCCGGCCTGCTATATTAATAATGTATTATATGAGAAAGCTTCTACAGTGTTACGTAAAGACAAAACAGACAAACCTAATCAGAGAAACAGGGTAAATAATAAAAAAGCATAAATGTAACATATATATTGATGTTATATAGGTTTCCTGTTCTTATTTACAGAGTGTTTTTATAAGGCATACAGTGTAATAAAGCAAACACAGAGAGAGATGATAACTTGTCAGTTTCCAATGTTTCCAATGTCTCACCACATATTCTTACTTCTCACAGGCACAACCCAGCTGCTGCTGTAAATGAATTACAGAAAAAGGTCAAATTACATCTAATTAAAAAGTTTGAGTGCTTGAATGAAGTGATAATAAAGCAGGGAAACCAAACCCTCCTCAGTGAGATCTACACAGAGCTCTACATCACAGAGGGAGACAGTGGAGACGTCAATAAAGAACATGAGGTGAGACAGATTGAAGCAGCAGCCAGGAGAACGTCATCTGAAGAAACACCAATCAAATGCAATGACATCTTTAAGCCCTTATCGGAACAAGATGAACCCATCAGAAGTGTGCTAACGAAGGGAGTCGCTGGAATCGGAAAAACAGTCTCTGTACAGAAGTTCATTCTGGACTGGGCTGAAGGGAAAGAAAATCAGGACATCCAACTCATATTTCCACTTCCTTTCAGAGAGCTGAATCTGATCAAGGACCAAAATCTGAGTCTGATGGAACTCCTTCATGTCTTTCTTAAGGAAACAAAAGAACTAAAAATGTCCAGTTTGGAAAAAGTTCTGTTCATTTTTGATGGATTGGACGAGTGTCGTTTTCCTCTAGACTTCCAGAAGACAGTGAGAGTGTGTGATGTAACTGAATCAGCATCAGTGCCTGTGCTGCTGATAAACCTGATCAAAGGGAATCTGCTTCCCTCTGCTCACATCTGGATCACCTCCCGACCAGCAGCAGCTGATCAAATCCCCTCTGAGTGTGTCCATCGAGTCACAGAGATACGAGGGTTCAATGATCCACAGAAGGAGGAGTACTTTAGGAAGAGGATCAGTGATCAGATCCTGGCCAATCATATCATCACTCACCTGAAGTCATTAAGAAGCCTCTATATCATGTGTCACATCCCAGTCTTCTGCTGGATCTTCATCCACTGTTCTAGAGAGAATGTTGGGTGAAGCAGAGAGTGGAGAGATCCCCAAGACTCTGACTCAAATGTACACACACTTCCTCATCATTCAGATAAACATCATAAGAGAAAAATACCCACAGAAGCAGAAGCGTGATGAAATGCTTCTTAAACTGGGAAAACTGGCTTTTCAGCAGCTGATGAAAGGAAATCTGATCTTCTATGAGGAAGACCTGAGAGAGTGTGGCATTGAGGTGACAGAAGCAGCAGTGTACTCTGGTGTGTGTACACAGATCTTCAGAGAGGAGTTTGGGCTTCTCCAGAGTAAAGTGTACTGCTTCGTTCATCTGAGCGTTCAGGAACATCTCGCAGCTCTGTATGTCCATCGAACGTTCACAGTGAAAAAGAGAAATGTGTTTAAAACGAAAAATCGTTTATTACACTGGATAAAACAAACTACAATCTCAGACATGCACAAAAATGCTGTAGATCAGGCTTTAAAAAGTCAGACTGGACATCTGGATCTTTTCCTTCGCTTTCTTCTCGGCCTGTCGTTGAAATCGAATGAAAATCTTCTGCATGTTTTAGTAACACGGACAGGAAGTAGTTCTCAGAGCGTAGTGAAAACAGTCCGGTACATAAAAATGAAGATGAGTGAAGATCTTCCTATAGAGAAATCCATCAATCTGTTACACTGTCTGAATGAACTGGGCGATGATTCTCTAGTGGAGGAAATCCAACACTACCTGAAATCTGAAAAACAAAGTGAACTCTCTTCTACACAGTGGTTCTGCTCTGGTGTTTGTGTTACTGACATCAGCACAGGAGCTGGATGAATTTGACCTGAGTAAATATGTTAGTAGAGATAAGATAACAGAATCTATTCTTCTGAAGGTGATGCCTGTGATTGCAGCGTCCAGAAAAGCAATGTAAGTAAACCTCAATATAACTGTTCTACTGTTAGAAAGGCAGAAACTAACATTTTGATGCATATTGTATTTAATTCAAATAGATTATATATACACATATATTACTTGCATGTAATTCTAATGATCCATTACAACCAAACCTTAAAGAAAATAGAGAGATCATTGTTGAAAATCCTGTACAGTTTGATTTGAAACCCCAAAGAAAAGTCTCGCCTCAGATTTAATTTAGTAATTAATAATTTTTTTGCTGTTGTTGTCTTTGTGAATGAAGAAAGGCCATTTTCAACCTGTATAAAGCATCAGATTAAAAAGCAAACTTCCAATCCTAATGAATCCTTTACCCGTAGTGACCTGGAATTTAAAGCTTTCATGAACATATAAACACTTAAAGTGGACAGATAAGGACATGAAAAAGATCTTTTTTTTCTTTTCTCACCTTCAACTAACCAGTTGTACCCAAGATTGCCTAAGATTTCTTTCTTTACATACAAGAATGAAACCCAATGTGAGGTTCTGCAGTTGTAGCCATCCATCTCATCACTTGATGTTTGGGTCATGTAACAACTTGTCTCCAAGTGGCACTAGTTTCACTTGCCCTACAGGTTATATAAAGAGCCGACATAACAAGCACAGACCTCCGGAGTAACTTACACCCAATTCATGATGTATTATACATAAAACAACTACAATGACCAAATATGTGCATGCTATCCAACTCAGAGTCTCTCATGTCAGATAGTCTTTTTTAATGATTTATTTATTAATGCACAGTTCTTTGGGTGCCTCAGTGAACCTCTGTTTGAGATCAGAGAAGATCGTCTCACCTTCGGAATCCCAATGAAAAGGAGGGAGGCAAGACTTGATTTTGTTAAAGGTCCAGGATTGAGCAGATGTGCAGCACATGTTGGTCCCTCAAGAGGGAGAAGATCAGGATGTCACCTAGGTAGACTAAGACAAATATTTATCATATGCCGGAGCACCTTATTTTCCAGGGCGTTAGTGGGGCAAAACGACATGACAAGGTATTCATAGTGGCAGACGGGGTATTGAAGGCTGTCTTCCACTCAACTCCTTTTGTGATATGCACCAGGTCTAGCTTGGAGAACATTGTGGCACTGTTCAGGAGCACGAAGGTGGAAGCCATTAGTGGAAGTGGGTAGCAATTGCGAATGGTGATGGCGCCGGTGGTCAATGCAGGAACAAGGGGTTTTGTCTTTCTTTGTTGACCTCTGGCTAATTTCTCATTATTAATGCCTTAATGGACAGCTGGACAAATGAGGTCTTAAAGCAATTCATTTTCTACTGAGCCTCTCTGAAGCTTCTTTTCGGAGTTAGAAGCTGGTATTGGAGCTGGTATAATTTTTTTTAGCCTGATTAATAACTGTGTCTTCATATATAGTAGAGCCTAAATAGAGACATTTTCCACTTGAGGTTTCTATATCAGCTTGTTATCAGTGTGAATACCCATATATATATATGTAGGTGTCTACCTTGGCTATAGTCTGACCCATGATGACCACTGGTAATCTCCAATAGATTTAGTGTCAAACAATCATCTGCACTGTTTTCTTTGTGTTAATGCAGAAGAAGTGTTTATCACACCACTGGACAAAATGCTGGACCTCATGTTCATAAATAGATAGATCTGATGTTCCAGATATGAGACCTAAAATAGCTGTATCAAAAGAGAACTTGATAATGTGATTGTTAACAGTACTGCATGTATACTGGTTGGTGTATAGTGTGAACAGGACTAGAAAACTGACACACCCCTGTGGGGTACCAGTGCTGCTTGTCATAGATTCAGATACCATCTTATTCACCATGACCTGCTGACTGCGATTGGACAGAGATTGATGGATCCATGTGATAATAAAGGGATTGACTTGCCTCATCCACTGCATTGTTTTCCCAACCATAAACTTCTCTGCCTTTAAACACTGTTCTCTGTCACTATACACTGTTTTTTTTCTCCTGCATATTTGCTGTTTTCCAGCATATTTTCTCAATCTTGGTCAGATTCCTCATGTCTACTTCCCATTCTCACTGACACTAACAATTTCATTATTTTATAAGTCTTTTATAATCATTTCATTAAAGTGCTTTAGAAAACATCAATAGGTTATGTATGTAACCCAGGTTCCCTGAGAGAATGAGATGCTTTGGGAACACTTCCTTTATGTGTTTCCTCTTTGAATCACTTGTCTAATCACGGGAGTGGCAGCACCTGTGCTGGTACCACACCCTAAACAAACATGGCTATAAAAGCACATGGAAAGAGGATGCCAACAGCTTCAAGGTGCAGCAAATGCGACAGGGGATCCTGTAGCATGACCTCGGGACACAGCTAGTTCCGTCAGGGTACCTGGGTTACATACCTAGCCTATTGACTTTCAGGAACTCAACAGCAATACACCGGAGGCCTCAGTCACCTTGTGCCGCGGCAGAACCTTGACAATAAGGCATCTTTACCCAGGGAAAGTCCCCCAATAGGAGTCTGGTAGGCCAAAATGGCCGAGACATAGACTTTCATGGTGGAGGGAGTGTTCTTGTAAACTCCAGTACTGAACCTATAGGATCAAACTGGATCCAAATTGTGCGCAGTGCACCAGTCAGTCAACAGATGCCATTTCGCAGCATACAGCCTCATCGTGGAGGGAGCTCTAGAGTTAAGCATGGTGTCAACGACCTCAGTCGAGAGACCAGATTCTAAAAGTTGCGCCCCCTCAGGGCTTGTGAGAGCAGGTACCTCTTCAGAGGGATCTCCCAGGGCGGCTGCTCCATTTCCAGGGTTTATTCGGCCACCAAGGGTCTACCAGGAGGAGAGACACTCCATCCTGACAATCTTTCTCCAGAACTCCAGGGAGCAGAGCGACCGGGGAAAGGCATACAGCCGTAGCCTTGGCCACTGCCATAATGAAATTGTTAGTGTCAGTGATAATGGGAAGTAGACATGAGGAATCTGCTTTAGGGTTAAGGGTCTGCGTCTGCTCTGAGGTTATCCCGGCCAGGTATGTATACTGCCCGAATCGAGCTGATCTTTCCCTGGGACCACAGGAAGATTTGGCGCCCTAATTTGTAAAGGCAAAATGAATGCAGACCTCCCAGGTGGTTGATATAAGAGACCACTGTCATGTTGAGCATATGAGCATGTGACGGCCCAACAGGGTCGGAAGAAAATTCTTGAATGCATGAACAACGGCCAGCATCTCCTGGCAATTGATGTGCCATGGGATATGGGTGATTCCACAGACCCTGAGCGGTACTGTCACCTAGGACCGCTCCCCAGCCCGCATCTGTCATGACTGTTATGAGACGAACAGGAACTCCCAGCACAGGGCCTTGGGAAAGGAACAAAGGGTCCTTCCAAATAGCTAGAGCATGATAAACTTGCTCTGATAGAGCGAAAGGGATTGTTTTCTCTGAGAGAAAACCCTCTTTTTCTGAGCCACGCCTGAAATGGTCTCATATTGAGAAGGTCGAGGGTCAAAATCATGGCTGCTGCGGCCATCAACCCTAGCAGTATCTGGCCTAACCTCACTCTCCTCCCTCTTGTGCGGATTGAATTGGCCTGAGCTGGAGTCAGTGAGGCCCGACAGGCCTTTTTGGAATCCCAAACCGCCCCTAGATAAGTGGTTCTCTGACTTTGAGGGGTTTAGGAACATGACCTAAGGATAATATTAAAGTTAATAATATTGAGAAGAGACTGTCCAGCTGTATGTAACACATCTTTCAGTAATTTAGTTGGAATGGGATTGGCTGGAGATGCTTTCTGTCATTCGTGTCCTGAAGCACTTTCTCCCAAACCTGAAGACCACCACATGATTTTTCACATTGATAATATGTCATTGGTCACTTATATCATTCACCAGGGGTGTCTATGTTCCCGCCAACTCTACAGATTGGCATGGCAGATCCTTTTCAAGGGAACCTTCTCTCTGAGAGCAGTGTATATCCTAGGGCTCGCCGACACCCTGTCCAGGCTGCAAGTGCATGTAGAGTCTAGACTCCATGTGGACATGCTGGAGCAGATTGGGGTTATTCTACAGAACCCGGGTGGAACTGTTTGCAACTCAGGAGATTTTGCTCTGTTCCCTACTTCTCCAGCTCCTTTGGGGCTGGATGCCATGGTGGTGGCCATGTTGTCCGTGGTTTGCAGCCAAAACAGCCCACGGGAGATTCCCCTCAGGTGGGATCTTCTCTCTCAAGTGAAAGGGCTCTCTACTCCACCCTTTACTATATATGTGGAAGCTGAGGGGGCCCCACCTCCTAGCAACTGGTATATCAAACGAAGTTGTTCAGACCATCCTCCATTCCAGAGCTCCAGAGGAAGTCATATGCTGCGAAATGGCATCTCTTCTCTGAACGGTGCGAGATGCACCTGTTGAACCATGTTAACTGCCTGGTCAGTTCAGTGCTGGAGTTCCTGCAGAAACTGTGCCCTGCTACTCTGGGAGTCTACGTGTCCACGGTTGCTTATCATTCGACCATTCGACCATTTCCATCTTCCCCTGTGGCACCTGGAGTCTGAGGCCTCCAATGTGACCTTGATTGCTTTTGTGGGACTTGGGTGTAGTGTTAGAGGTCCTAACTAAGTGTCCCTTTTAGCCATTACATGAAGTAACCTTGAGGTGCCTAAGACTGTCTTCTGTCGGGCCATTTCATTCCTCATAAGGGTTGAGGACCATAAAACTATCTCTGTGGCTCCCTCATGCCTGAAGCACACCCTTGCCATGGCCAGTGCCTTTCACCCCATACTGGGTTACATGTCCCTCCATGCCCTACCATGATACAGGCACTCTATCCTCCGCCTTTCCGGAGTATAGCCGGACCAGCTCTTTGTATGATGAGGCTTGTACAGGAGTTAATTAGTTTCCAACAATTAACAATCCAATAGTTACTTTCCTGCTAACAAACAAACCCCCTTTTAGGTGGATTGTGGATGCAGTTTCCCTTCATATAAGTCCTCTGGTCTCTACCACACATTTTGGGGTCAGAGCTCACTCAACCTGGAGTGCCTTCTCCTCTGGAGTGACCCTTCAGGACATATGCTATACTGTCACTCTCTATAGCCTTGACAGTGCCACTCGTAACTTGTTTGTCCTTTGACGTAGCTGTGCAAATTCACTATAGGGACAATAGTCCCTGCGGTGTGGTAGCATTGGACACTCATCTACAAAACGTGATTAACTCGAGTTATGCCACACCAACCGCATCCCTGTGGTGCTTACTTCACTTCAGAAGCTGATGCCTGTTCCAGCGAATGTACTTTTATGGTTATTTGTCATGATATCATCCATGGGTCACTGAAATCATGTCACGCAGAGTCGTTCCCATAGAATTACTGATGCAGCATCTCGTTCCCTTAGGGAAACGTTCTATAACTTCTGGAGGAAATTTATAACCATTTTATTCTCTCCCTAGAAGTAGTTTTCCAGAAAGGTGAAGGTTCAGTGGAATCTTTTAGAACTTGTTTGATCATCTACATAGGTGTACATTTAAATGTAATTTTGCAAAATTATGCATTTTTTTTTATTTTCTTCAGTATTGCTTGTGATACAGTCAGCATTAGAAGTTGGTCACCTCTGGTCTCAGTGCTCAACTCCAAACTGCATTTGAGTGTGAAGGCACTGGATCTGTCTGGGAATGAACTAGGTGATTCAGGAGTGACGAGTCTCACTGCTCTACTGGAGAATCCTTGCTGTAAGGTTGAATGTTTATGGTAAGACCATCCCACACAATATTTACATCAATTCCTGACAGACCCAGTTTTCCAGTGATGTTTTTTAACAGATAATGTTCAGTAATGCAGTGCAAATATATCACTCATTATTCATTCATGTGCTAATGACTTACCACTGTCATTAATGAATTAAATCGATCTACGTCTAAATACATGTAAATAAAAATCTGAGATAAACAGAAAAACTATGACCCATTTAAAGTCAGTGTCATGTAATGACATTGTAATGACACTGACATTTTTCTACACAGTAGAAAAATCCAAAACTGCGGGAAGAGTAAAATAGTAGAGCAGGCAATTGGACAGGTGATCAACAAATACAGCTTCAATGTAAACAAATAACAATTAATAAAATGGCTTGATGTCCATTAAAATGAATTCATTACTTTACCAAATTAAACACAGGACACCAACAAAACACACCAGAAGAACACAACACAACACAACAAGACAAGGTTTTAAACACAAATTCAAACTTCTTTGAATGAAAAGACACTGAACACAGTTGCCAATAAGGAGGCTGAGTCAAGTCAAGTAGGCTTTTATTGTCATTTCAACAATATATAGTACAGTATACGGTGAAATGAAACAACGTTTCCCCAGGACCAAGGTGCTACAACATCCAACATAAATTAACTACACACTGGACTGTACATAACTCTGAACACAAAGGAAAAGTGGAAAAAACAAATTTTTACTGAAAGCAAAGTGCACATGTGCCCATTTTATGAAAATAAAAAACAAAAGACAATAAATACTACACAGTAGGGCCGACCAATTGTGCAAACAAAAACGGTAAAAGATATGATAACTATTGATGTGCTGTAAACATTATTACATGCAACAATCATCAGTTCTGATGATTCAAAATGGTCCAATATAACTGACATCATTTAACAATTAAGGAAAATTTAAATATATTGATATTGACTGTGTCTCTATACAGGTTAAGTTGTTAAAAGTAGCCAAATCTCTCATTAAAACCAAAGACATGTTTTCCCAGGGCACATGGTGCAAATTTAATCCTGGTTAAAGAAACAGAAGAAAATGATGTGTAATGCTGATAAATAATCCAATCTTTATTAAATTGAGCAGGTTATGAAACAGTCTCTCTCTTTCTGTCTTTGATGGTGAGTCTGCTCTTGTCTGTTTAGCTTCAGTGTAATATCACAATAATAGTTTAATATCACACAACAGATGAAAGAAACTAAATATTACACTCAGAATGATCATTTTAATTATTCTCTTAATAACAGTAGACACAGGGGGGCACGGTGGCTTAGTGATTAGCACGTTCGCCTCACACCGCCAGGGTCCGGGTTCGTGTTATTCCTGTCTCGGTCATGTGTGTGTGTGGAGTTTGCATGTTCTCCCCGTGCCTCAGGGGGTTTTTTTTCTCTGGGTTCTCCGGTTTCCTCCCCCGGTCTAAAAACATGCACGGTAGGTTGATTGGCACCTTGGAAAATTGTCCCTAGTGTATGAATGTGTGTGTGAATGTGTGTGTGTGTGTGTGTGTGTGTGTGTGTGTGTCCTGTGATGGGTTGGCATTCCATCCAGGGTGTATCCTGCCTTAATGCCCATAGACGCCTGAGATAGACACAGACTCCCCGTGACCCGAGGGAAGATCGGATATAGCGGTTTAGAAGAGAAGATGAATGAATGAATGAACAATAGACACATGTTCTTTCAATTCAAATAGTGGAATTATTTGACAAACACTTTAAAGTAAATCTTAAACCAAAGTTAATTAAATTGTTGAAAATTGTGTCTTTGTACAGGTTGAGTAAGTGCGGTATCTCAGATGAAGGCTGTGTTGCTCTGACTTCAGCACTGATATCAAACCCCTCACATCTTAAAGAACTGGATCTGTCTCAGAATAAAGTAGGAGACACAGGTGTGAAGTCTCTCTCTGCTGTAATGGAGAATCCTCAATGTAAACTGGAGACACTTTGGTAAGAGCATCTTTCTGAGAGTCATGTAATGGCCTGAATTTAAAAAAAAAAGAAGAGAAATAAATATTAAATATACATAAATATTGAGAAAATCGGAAAAGTGGCCCTGATTATTGTTCAAAGGGGCTTCAGTCACATGACCTGCTCCTAAGTAACAATGCCTAATAGCAAGCCCGAAATTGTTGTAGGTTCAGCATTAATGTCCTACAAACAGTGAAATGGAAAGATCTCAAATAATAAAAAATATTGCAGATTCACTGAAATTATTAAAATAATGCAAACTTGCACAGTCAATGGCATATAGTATATCAATGATAAATAAGAGTTAAACGTTAAAACAATATATATATTTCAGCACATAATCTCAAAAATTTCATTTGATTCTCTACAAAACTTGAAATCTTTATAGTCGATTTTTATCTTTTCATTCATGATAGTGTTTTTCATCTCCATTCAAACTTTTACTTTCTCATATGTGTAGTAATTTAAATCTATTTTATTATATAAAATAGTGACGGTAAAGGATATTTATGAAACTAGTGTAGTCCCCCATTGTATGCCACTGTAAGTCTAGTACAGCGTTAGCAGATTCAGTGTCTCACAGTGAACACCCTTTATGATGTTTGATGTGAATAATACTTGATGTGGCTAACCCACGTCTGTATTATCTCATGCATCACTCTCCTTCCACATAGTGTCTGTCTTTCTTTGTCTCTCTCTCTCTCTCTGATTAAATTTCTTTAGTAAAACTAAATATAAAATGCAGTATGATCACCTTTATTTATATTAATTACAATAAACAGAGAGTAAATCATCATTGCATTCTGACTAATAAAATAACTTTGCAAACACATTTTCTTTCAAATCTGTATTAAAAAGCAAAGTTACACATTGTTGATGTTGTTATTGTATCTGTACAGGTTATATATTTGCAGTATCTCAGATGAAGGCTGTGCTGCTCTGAGTTCAGCTCTGAGATCAAATCCCTCACACCTGAGAGACCTGGATCTGTTCTCTAATAATATCGGAGACTCAGGAGTAACAAGTCTCTCTGATGTACTGGGGAATCCTCAATGTAAACTGGAGACACTGAGGTAAGATCATCTCTCTGATAGTCACATGACCTGTCTTAAGTTATACACTTCATGAGTAATAAAATGTTTGTGGTTTAAAAAATAAAATAAAATATGGTTTTATACTTAGCATTTAACATGGCCTTACATTAATTCTGATTCTGTTATACAAGAAGTTTTTCCAACTTTATGTCTAGTAGAGACTCATTCTCTCTCTCTCTCTCTCTCTCTCTCTCTCTCTCTCTCTCTCTATCTCTCTCTCTCTCTCTCTCTCTCTCGTCATCTCTCTCTCTCTCTCTCTCTCTCTCTCTCTCCTCTCCCTCCCTCTCCCTCTCTCTCCCTCTCTCTCATCTCTCTCTCTCTCTCTCTCTCTCTCTCTGATTAAATGCATGTATGCATGGTCTGTCTGCTGTCCTATGACCCGTTTCAACTGCTGATGTTTTAATGTCCCTTTTGTATAATGCACCTAGTGCATGCTAGTGGAAGCAGATTTAACATTACACACTCAAAGACACATTATTACATATTGATGTAAGACAGAAATGTTACATGTTCTATATAGGTCATATTTATTGGAGTTGTCACCTTTAGTGAGTAACAGAGAAAAGACAAGGCCGGAAGTAAAGTGTGTTCTTTGCGTGCACTGCCTCGTTCTTATTATTTATATAACATTACACTCAGTCTTATCATATTAATTCTCATCTAATTACAATAAACAAGTGATATCAATGGGGCACGGTGGCTTAGTGGTTAGCACGTTCGCCTCACACCGCCAGGATCCGGGTTCGATTCCCGTCTCGGGACCATGTGTGTGTGTGGAGTTTGCATGTTCTCCCCGTGCCTCAAGGGGTTTTTCTCTCCCCGGGTTCTCCGGTTTCCCCCGGTCCAAAAACATGCATGATAGGTTGATTGGCACCTTGGAAAATTGTCCCTAGTGTAT
>JACRUU010000008.1:16551611-16562334 GCA_030449085.1 Kryptopterus vitreolus | reverse complement strand
CATTATACACCATCTCACATTATCTCATCATTATACACCATCTCACATTATCTCATCATTATACACCATCTCACATTATCTCATCATTATACACCATTTCACATTATCTCATCATTATACACCATCTCACATTATACGCCATTTCACCATTATATCTCACATCATCATCACATTATCTCATCATTATACACCATCTCACATTATCTCATTATCATTATACACCATCTCACATTATCTCATCATTATACACCATCTCACATTATCTCATCATTATAATACCATCTCACATTATCTCATCATTATACACCATTTCACATTATCTCATCATTATACACCATATCACATTATCTCATCATTATACACCATCTCACATTATCTCATCATTATACCATCTCACATTATCTCATCATACATCTCATCATTATGCTCATTATCACATTTACACATTATCTCATCATTATACACCATCACCATTTACACATTATCTCATCATTATACACCATTTCACATTATCTCATCATTATACACCATCTCACATTATCTCGATCATTATACACATCTCACATTATCTCATCATTATACACCATCTCACATTATCTCATCATTATACACCATCTCACATTATCTCATCATTATACACCATATCACATTATCTCATCATTATACACCATATCACATTACACCATCTCACATTATACACCATCTCACATTATCTCATCATTATACATTATCCATCTCACATCTCATTATACATCTCACATTATCTCATCATTATACCATCTCACATTATCTCATCATTATACACCATCTCACATTATCTCATCATTATACACCATCTCACATTATCTCATTATCTCACATTATTACATTCACATCACCATCTCATTATCACATTATCACATCTCACATTATCTCATCATTAAATACCATCTCACATTATCTCATCATTATACACATCTCACATTTTCTCATCATTATACACCATCTCACATTATCTCATCATTATACACCATCTCACATTATCTCATCATTAAATACCATGTCACATTATCTCATCAATAGAAACCATTTCACATTATCTCATCATTATACACCATCTCACATTATCTCATTATTATACATTTCATTATTATCTCACATTATACACCATCTCACATTATCTCATCATTATACACCATATCACATTATCTCATCATTATACACCTGTCACATTATCTCATCATTAGACACCATTTCACATTATCTCATCATTATACACCATCTCACATTATCTCATCATTATACACCATTTCACATTATCTCATCATTACATATCACCATTTTCACATTCATCTCATTATCATTATACATCATTATACTCATCTCATTATCTCATCATTTATCCACCATCTCACATTATACATCATCTCATACACCATCTCACATTATCTCATCATTATACACCATCTCACATTATCTCATCATTATACACACCTTTCACATTATCACATTATCACCTCATCATTATACATCTCACATTATCTCATCACATCTTTCTCATCATTCATTACACCATCTCATCAATACAAAACATTATCTCATCATTACAATACCATCTCACATCATCTCATACATCCATCTCACCATTTTCACATTATCTCATCACATTATACACATTCACATTATCATTTCACATTAATACACATAGCATCATTATACACCATCCCATCACATTATACCCCATCTCACATTATCTCACATTATACAACCATCTAATATTACTCATTAGTCATCATTATACACCATCTCACATTATCTCATCATTATACACCATCTCACATTATCTCATCATTATACACCATTTCACATTATCTCATCATATACACCATCTCACATTATACACCATCTCACATTATCTCATCATTATCTCACATACCCATCTCACATTATCTCATCATTATACACCATCTCACATTATCTCACTCATTATACACATTACCTTTTATCTCTAATTTAGCTCACATTATACACCATCTCATCATTATAAACCATTTCACATTATCTCATCATTATACACAATCTCACATTATCTCATCATTATACACCATTTCACATTATCACATTATCTCATCATTATACACCATCTCAATCACATTATCTCATCATTATACACCATCTCACATTATCTCATCATTATACCATCTCACATTATCTCATCATTATACTCATCCACATCACATTCACATTATCTCATCATTATACACCATTTTCTCATTATCTCATCATTATACACCTTCTCACATTATCTCATCCATCTCATCATTATTTATACTCATCATCAAGCACCATCCACATCCATTTATCTCATATTATACACCATCTCACATTATACACAATCTCACATTACACCATTTCACATCTCACATTATACACCATCCATCATTATACACATCTCACATTATCTCATCATTATACAACATCTTACATTTTCTCATCATCTAACATACACCATTATACACCATCTCACATTATCTCATCATTATCTCATTTCATTATCTCATCATTAAACATTATCTCACATTATCTCATCATTATAAATACACCATCTCACATTATCTCATCATTATACACAAATCTCACATTATCTCACATTATCACCATCATTTATACAACACATTATACTCTCACATTATCTCATCATTATACACCATTACCTCTCATCATTACACCATCTCACATTATCTCATCACATCTCACATCATCTCACATTTCAACATTCATCTCACATCACATTTCACATTATCCATTTCACATTATCTCATCATTATACACCTTTCACATTATCCTCATTATATCACATCTCACATCAGCCAACATACATTATCACACATCTCACTTTATCTCATCATTATACACACATTTCTCACATTATCTCATCATTATACACCATCTCACATTATCTTTTTCATCATACATCACATCTCATCATTCAATATCATTCACCTCTTAATCAAAAAAAAAAACCATCCAAAAAAACAAAAAAAAACCAAAAATACACATTCATCTCATCATTATACACCATCTCTCATTATCTCATCATTATACACCATCTCTCATTATCTCATCATTATACACCATCTCTCATTATCTCATCATTATACACCATCTCATTATCTCATTTATACACCATCTCACATTATCTCATCATTATAAACATTCACATTATCTCATCATTATACACAATACCATCTCACATTATCTCATCATTATACACCATCTCACATTTTCACATCATCACATTATACATCTACAATCTCACCATTATCACATCTCATTATACACCATCTCACATTATCTCATCATTATATACCATCTCACATTATCTCATCATTATTCACATTTAACATTTTCTCATCATTATACACCATCTGACATTATCTCATCAATATATACCATCTCACATTATCTCATCATTATACAACTCACATTATACCACCATTATCTCATAATTATACACCATCTCATCACACATTATCTCTTATCATTATACACAATCACATTATCTCATCATTATACACCATCTCACATTATATACACATCTCACTTTATCTCACATTATCATCACATTATCTCACATACACCATCCCTCATATTATACATACCATCTCACATTATCCATCATTAACACCACATCTCACATTTCTCATCTCATTATATACACCATTTCTCACATTATCTCATCACATTATCTCACATTATACACCATTTCACTTTCTCATCATTATACACCTTTTCACATTATCTCATCATTATACACCTTTTCACATTATCTCATCATTATACACCTTTTCACATTATCTCATCATTATACACCTTTTCACATTATCTCATCATTATACACCATCTTTCACATTATCTCATCATTATACATCATTATATACACATCTCACATTATCTCATCATTATACACATCTCACATTTATCTCATCATTATACACCATCTACATTATCTCATCATTATACACCATCTCACATTATATCACATCATCATATCTCACACATTTCACATTATCTCATCATTATACACCATCTCACATTATCTCATCAATACAAACATCTCACATTATCTCATCATTGTACACCATCTCACATTATCTCATCATTATACACCATCTCACATTATCTCATCATTATCCACCATCTCACATTATCTCATCATTATACAACATCTCACATTATCTCATCATTATACACCATCTCACATTATCTCATCATTATACACCATCTCACATTATCTCATTATCATATTATCATTATCCATCACATTATCTCACATTATCATTTATACATTTCATCACATTATTTCATCATTATCTCACATTATCACATTATCTCATACATTATATCACACCCATTACATTATCTCACATCATCTCATCATTATACACATCATCATCACATCTCACATTCTCATCATTATCTCATCATTATACACATCTCATCATTATCTCATCATCTCATATTTCACCATCTCACATTATCTCACCATCACATTAACACTCTTCACAATCTCATCATCTCTCACATTATCATCATACACATTATCCATCTCACATTATCTCATCATTACCATCTTGCACATTATCTCATCATTATACACCATATCACATCTCACATTTCACATTATCACATACATACACTTTCACATTATCTCATCATTATACACCATTTTCACATTATCTCATCATATATACACCATCTCACATTATACACCATCTCACAGTATCTCATCATTATACACCATCTCACATTATCTCATCATTATACACCATCTCACATTATCTCATCATTATTCACCATCTCACATTTTCTCATCATTATACACCATCTCATCATTATACACTATATCACATCATCTCATCATTATACGCCATCTCACATTATCTCATCATTATACACCATCTCACATTATACACCATCACATCTCATCATTATACACTATCTCATCATTATACAAAATCCATCCATCCATCCATCCATCTTCCTCCGCTTATCCGGGACCGGGTCACGGGGGCAGCAGTCTAAGCAGAGATGCCCAGACTTCCCTCTCTCCAGCCATTTCCTCTAGCTCCCCCGGGGGGACACCTACATTATCTCACAATCATTGACATCATCATATACATCTCACACCATTATCACTATTATATCTCATCATTATACTCACATTTCATCATTATACATCATCATATCATATTTCACATTATACACCATTATTCACACCATCTATACACCATCTCACATTATCTATGATTAACATTATACACCATCTCATTATCTCATTACACCATCTCATATTATACACCATCTCACATTATCTCATCATTATACACCATTATACACCATCTCACATTATCTCACCATTATACACCATCTCATATTATACACCATCTCACATTATCTCATTATCATTACATTTCACATTATCTCATCTTATACACATCTCACATTATCATCATAATACATTATCCATCTCACATTATCTCATCATTATACACCATTTATATTATACACCATCTCACATTCATTATACACCATTTCAATTATCTCATCTATCATAGTACCATCTCACAGTATACATGATCTCATCTGTATATGACATCTCACATTAATACATTATCTCATCTTTATTTTATCATTATACACCATCCCACATTATCTCATCATTATATACCATCTCACATTGTCTCATCATCTCACATTATCTCATCATAATACACCCTTTACATTATACACTATCTCACATTATCTCATTATCACCATTATACACCATCTCACATTATCTCACCATTATACACCATCTCATATTATACACCATCTCACATTATCTCATCATTATACACCTTTGACATTTTCTCATCATTTTAAACCATCTCACATTTTCTCATCATTAAACGTTTTCTCACATTATCTCATCATTATACATCATCGCACATTATCTCATCAATATACACCATCTTATATTATACACCATCTCGCATTATGTATGTAGATTTGTGTTTCTGCAGTGTGTGTGTGTGTGTGTGTGTGTGTGTGGTGTGTGTGTGTGCGTATAAGAGTGTGTGTGTGTGTGTGTGTGTGTGTGTGTGTGTGTGTGTGTGTGTGTGTGTAAAGTGGTGATATAGTTTGGTGTGTGTGTGTGTGTGTGTAAGGTGTGTGTATATAGATTGTGTGTGTGTGTGTGTGTGTGTGTGTGTGTGTGTGTGTGTGTATAAGGGTGTGTGTATATAGATTTGTGTGTCTGTATTGTGTGTGTATAAGGGTGTGTGTATGTAGATTTGTGTGTCTGTGTGTATATAGGGTGTGTGTATGTAGGTGTGTGTGTGTGTATTTGTGTGGAGGTTAGACTGTTGTGTGTGTGTGTGTGTGTGTGTGTGTTTGTGTGTGTGTGTGTGTGTGTATAAGGGTGTGTGTATGTAGATTTGTGTGTCTGTGTGTGTGTGTGTGTGTATAAGGGTGTGTGTATGTAGATTTGTGTATCTGTGTGTTTGTGCATTTGTGAGTCTGTATAATTAAAGTAATAAAAATCTGAATCAAACTTAAAGGAATTTCCGTCCCCCGACCACGCCCCGTCCCGCTCCGTCCCGCCATCTTGCTACGTCCCCCCATCCCGCTCCATCCCGCCATCCCGCTACGTCCCGCTCTGTCCCCCATCCCACTCCGTCCCTCCATCACGCTCCGTCCCGCTCCACCCCCCCCATCCTGCTACGTCCCGCTCCGTCCCCCCCATCCCGCTCCATCCCTCTCCGCCCCACCATCCCGCTACGTCCCGCTCTGTCCCCCCATCCCACTCCGTCCCTCCATCACGCTCTGTCCCGCTCCACCCCCCATCCGCTCCGTCCCTCCATCCCCCCCATCCCGCTCCATCTGTCCCCCCCGTCCCCCCATCCTGCTATGTCACATCTCACATTATCTCCTCATTTTACACATCTCAAATTATCTCATCATTGTACATATCTCACATTAGGCTCTTCTTTATACACCATATCACATTATCTCATCATTATTACACCATGCATATTATACACCATCTCACATCATCTGACATTATACACCATCTCACATTATCTCATCATTATACACCATCTCATATTATACACCATCTCACATCATCTGATCACATCACCTCATCTTAATACACCATCGCACATCTCATCATTAACATCGCACAGGAGCGCAGCAGGGGAAAACCATCTCACATTATCTCATCAGGGGAAACCATCTCACATTATCTCATCATTAAGGAACAGCATCGCACAGGAGCAGCATTAGCCATCTCACATTATCTCATCAATTAACAGCCAACCAGCAGAGGGATAACAGCGCACAGCACATCAGGAGACACCATCTCCATCTCACACCGGATCACATTATACACCATCTCAAATATACTAGGCCACATTATCGCATCAGATAATCTCTCATCATCGCACATTTCACATTACACCATTATCATAAGTAGCGATATATACACCATCTCACATTAAGCATTAGCACACCATTTCACATTATCTCATCATTAAACTCACAGCATCAGGAGACACCATCTCACAGGATTAGCAGCAGGATCTCACAGGGCACCTCATTATAGGAGCCATCTCACAACATCACAGGGGGCATAAGGGAGGGACACCATCGCAGAGGATACACCATCAGCAGGCGCTCGCAGGGATTACCAGGAGGCTTCACACCAGGATCTCATCATTATACACACTATCACATCATATACACTATATCACATCATCTCATCATTATACGCCATCTCATTATCTCATCATTATAAACTCACATAACTCATATCTATACATACAAATATCATCCATCCATCCATCTTCTCCACTTATCCGGGACCGGGTCGCAGGGGGCAGCAGTCTAAGCAGAGATGCCAGAACTTCCCTCTCTCCAGCCACTTCCTCTAGCTCCCCCAGGGGGGACACCGAGGCGTTCCCAGGACAGTCGAGAGACATAGTCCCTCCAACATAATTGTGTTCTGGGTCTTCCCGAGGCCTTTTCCCGGAGGGACATGCCCGAAACACCTCCCCTGGAAGGCGCCCAGGAGGCATCCGAAATAGATGCCCGAGCCACGCCAGCTGGCCCCTCTCGATGTGGAGGAGCAGCGGATCTACTCTGAGCTCCTCCCGAGTGACTGAACTTCTCACCCTATCTCTAAGGGAGTGCCCAGCCACCCTGCGAAGGAAGCTCATTTCGGCCGCCTGTATCCGGGATCTTGTCCTTTCGGTCATGACCCAAAGCTCATGGCCATAGGTGAGAGTAGGAACGTAGATCGACCAGTAAATTGAGAGCTTTGCCTTTTGGCTCAGCTCCCTCTTCACTACGACGGACCGGTACATCGACCGCATTACTGCAGAGGCTGCACCGATCCGCCTGTCGATCTCCCGTTCCATCCTCCCCTCACTCGTGAACGAGACCCCAAGATACTTGAACTCCTCCACTTGGGGAAGGAGCTCTCCACCAACCTGAAGTGGGCTAACCACCTTTTTGCGGCTAAGGACCATGGCCTCGGACTTGGAGGTGCTGATCTTCATCCCAGCTGCTTCACACTCGGCTGCAAACCTTCCCAGTGCATGCTGAAGGTCTTGGCCTGATGGAACCAACAGGACAACATCATCGGCAAAAAGCAGAGACGAGATCCTGTGGTCCCCAAACCAGACTCCCTCCAGCCCCTGGCTGCTCCTAGAAATTCTGTCCATAAAAATAATGAACAGAACCGGTGACAAGGGCAGCCTTGCCGGAGTCCAACATGCACCGGAAATAGGTCTGACTTACTGCCGGCAATGCAAACCAAACTCCTGCTCCGTGCATACAGAGATCGGACCCCATACTCCCGGAGCACCCCCCACAGAGTGCAGCGAGGGACACGGTCGAATGCCTTCTCCAAATCCACAAAGCACATGTGGACAAGTTGGGCAAACTCCCATGATCCCTCCATCATCCTGTAGAGGGTATAGAGATGGTCCAGTGTTCCACGGCCAGGTCGAAAACCGCATTGTTCCTCCTGAATCCGGGGTTCGACTAAAGGCCGAATTCTCCTCTCCAGTACCCTGGCATAGACTTTCCCAGGAAGGCTGAGGAGTGTGATCCCCCTATAGTTGGAGCACACCCTCCGGTCCCCTTTCTTAAAAAGAGGAACCACCACCCCGGTCTGCCAATCCAGAGGCACCGTCCCCAGCTGCCACGCGATGTTGCAGAGGCGTGTCAGCCAAGACAGCCCCACAACATCCAGAGACTTCAGGTACTCAGGGCGGATCTCATCCACCCCCGCTGCTCTGCCACCGAGAAGCTTCTCAACTATCGGTGACTTCAGCTTGGGTGATAGATGACGCCACCTCTGAGCCCATGGCCTCTGCTTCCTCATCGGAAGGCATGACTCCGGGGTTGAGGAATCCTCAAAGTATTCCTTCCACCGTCCGATGATGTCCCCAGTTGAAGTCAACAGATCCCCACCTCCACTGTAGACAGTTTTGGCAGGGCACTGCTTCCCCCTTCTGATATGTCGGACGGTTTGCCAGAACTTCTTTGAGGCCGACCTCTCCATGGCCTCTCCGAACTCCTCCCATACCCGAGATTTTGCCTCAACAACCACCCGGGCCGCAGCCCGCTTGGCCTGACGGTACCCATCAGCTGCCTCAGGGGTCCCAAGAGCCAACCAGGCTCGGAAGGACTCCTTCTTCAGCTTGACGGCATCCCTTACTTCCGGAGACCACCACCGGGTTCTGGGATTACCGCCGCGACAGGCACCTGAGACCTTGCGGCTGCAGCTCAGAATGGCTGCATCGACAATGGAGGTGGAGAACATGGTCCACTCAGACTCAATGTCTCCAACCTCCCTCGGGATCTGGTTGAAGCTCTGCCGGAGGTGGGAGTTAAAGATGTCTCTGACAGGGGGTTCTGCTAGGCGTTCCCAGCACACCCTCACAATATGTTTGGGTCTGCCGAGTCTGTCCAGCTTCCTTCCCCGCCATCGAATCCAGCTCACCACCAGGTGGTGATCAGTTGACAGCTCCGCCCCTCTCTTCACCCGAGTGTCCAAAACACACGGACGGAGGTCAGATGAGACAACCACAAGGTCTATCATCGATCTCCGTCCTAGGGTGTCCTGGTACCATGTGTACTGATGGACACCCTTGTGTTTGAACATGGTGTTCGTTATGGACAAAACTATGACTAGCACAGAAGTCCAATAACTGAGCACCACTCGGGTTCAGATCAGGGGGGCCGTTCCTCCCAATCACGCCCCTCCAGGTATCACTGTCGTTGCCCACGTGGGCATTGAAGTCCCCCAGTAGAACAACGGAGTCTCCAGTCGGGGCGTTTATCAGCGCCCCTCCCAGAGACGCCAAGAAGGCCGGGTACTCTACACTGCCATTCGGCCCATAGGCACCAAACAACAGTGAGAGACTTTTCCCCAAACCCGAAGGCGCAGGGAAACGACCCTCTCGTTCACCGGGGTAAACTCCAACACATGACGGCTAAGATGGAGGGCTATTAGCAGGCCCACACCAGCCCGTCGTCTCTCACCGCCGGCAACTCCAGAATAATGGAGAGTCCAGCCTCTCTCGAGGAGTATGGTTCCAGAGCCCAGACTGTGGGTGGAGGTGAGCCCGACTATCTCTAGCCGGTATCTCTCAACCTCCCGCACAAGCTCGGGCTCTTTCCCAACCAGCGA
>JACRUU010000008.1:16491985-16551111 GCA_030449085.1 Kryptopterus vitreolus | reverse complement strand
TTAAAAAGTCAGACTGGACATCTGGATCTTTTCCTTCGCTTTCTTCTCGGCCTGTCGTTGAAATCGAATGAAAATCTTCTGCATGTTTTAGTAACACGGACAGGAAGTAGTTCTCAGAGCGTAGTGAAAACAGTCCGGTACATAAAAATGAAGATGAGTGAAGATCTTCCTATAGAGAAATCCATCAATCTGTTACACTGTCTGAATGAACTGGGCGATGATTCTCTAGTGGAGGAAATCCAACACTACCTGAAATCTGGAAAACAAAGTGAACTCTCTTCTACACAGTGGTCTGCTCTGGTGTTTGTGTTACTGACATCAGCACAGGACCTGGACGAATTTGATATCAGCAAATATTTCAGAAAAGAGAAAATTGAACAAGCACTCCTTCTGAAGGTGATACCCGTTATCGCAAGATCCAGAATAGTCACGTAAGTAAAGCTGAATTTAATTGTTCTATTGTCACTATTGTTGTATTGTTGTTCTTTCAGTTGTTCTGTTGAAAGAAAGTAAACATTAGCTGAAAGAGACGCTCATAAATTTCATGTTGTTTGCTTATTTTTGTGTTGCTCTCTCAGAACAACGAACGGCAGCTTATCCATTCATTAAAGTGTTAATTCCTATGTTAAAAATGCACATTTGTAGGCTGTTACTTTTGTAACCTTCCTCTTTGTCTGTATGCCCACAATACCCCTAGAACACCACATTAGTATTATGGTTGCCCTCAAAAGGACCAGGTGTAACTATAAGACAGTATATGTGTGTTTGATGAGCGACGTCGCCTCATAACACAAAACACATTTTCTCTTGAAGCACAAAGATGTATTCGCTTTCACATCTTTATTGGAAGTGTCTTCCATCTGCATCCAATTTTTCGCTTCCTGGACATTTTGGGATAATTTGTAGAAATTCTCAATTTCGCTTGTTGGAAAAATCGCCCTCGGTAAACGCTGATGTGGGATACACTGCACTCTAGTGGGGGATGCCGTCACTTCACGGAGTGAAGATAGTCGCATGCATTGGGGCAGATGTATTTATTTGAACGAAATTATACACTTTTAAGCTCTCGCAGGCCACATGAAATGACGTGGCGAGCTACATTATGCCAGCTGGCCTTGAGTTTGACACATGTAAGCAGTTTGTTACAGTCTCATGTACTCATTGAATAAATATTGAAATGTACATCAATATTTATGATTAATACATGAGTAATTCAGTGTACATTGAAATAGGTAAATGAGAACTTTCAACACAATTACAAGAGTAATAAAATTTTTTACTCAAATAAAAGTTCTGTTACTTTCGTGAAATATTGAATTGATACGAATTGACGATAACACCACTGAAGCGAAGGCAACACGCAAACTTCAATATGAATGTAAAAGCCGCATGAAACCAGGCAAAAGAGCGGCGGATTGACCACTGCTCATCTAATGCAACATAAGCAGATCTTCTCTAAAATATAATACTTTCATTCATTTCACAAATGACACTTAAATTGTGACACTGGAAATAGATCCAGCTCAATTGGTCATTGTTCCCGTTAAATAGTGCTCGCTTAAATATGGCCAGGGTTTTTTTTTTGCTTCATAAGAATATGACGGCATTTTGCCTTTCAACTGTTCCTGCATCACTGCATCTGTTTTGTCCGTCTCCATCGTTCCTGTGAGTTTAGCACATTTTATTTCCCGCCCATCGATCAATCATTGCCGTGGTTTCCGTGGTGCGGAATTTTGATTGATTGATTTATTTTTGCTCAGAATCGAATATGATTTAAAATGTAATGTAAACATATTTGAGTAAAAGTAAAATGACATATTTTAAAAACGACACAAAAGCACTACTCGGTTACAGTAACGTGAGTAAATGTAACTCGTTACTTTCCACCTCTGCCTATACCTTGTGATCAGTAAATGCAGTGCAGACAGTTAAATATGACACATCATATAACAAGAACAACGACATCCAACATGAAGAAGAAAGTAAGTCGGTTGAATAGTGTGTCATTGTTTGTGTCTACAGGTTACATCATTGTGGAGTCTCAGATGAAGGTTGTGCTGCTCTGACATCAGCTCTGATATTAAACCCCTCACACCTGAGAGAGCTGTATCTGTCCTATAATAAAATAGGAGACTCGGGATTGAATCATCTTTCTACTGTATTCAGGAATCCTCAGTGTAAGCTGGAAACTCTGTGGTAAGATCATCTCTCTGAGCGTTTCATAACCTGCTCCTCAGTAATACGCATTCAGCCGTGAGACTTTGGATTCATCGTCACTCTTCGCTCTCTGCATAGTTGATTCTGATCTTTGATCTTTGACACATTTATGTATAAAGCGCACTCAGAAACAATTAGCGAGGTCCAATTTATTTCATCATTTTACACGCATCTTTAATGTAAGTATTAAATCAAGATAAAAATGTGCTTGATGAAGTGTGCCATTGTGTTTCTCTGAAGGTTATGGCAGTGTGGTATTTCAGATCCTGGCTGTGCTTCTTTGACTTCAGCACTGAGTTCAAACCCCTCGCACCTGAGAGATCTGGATCTGTCTGGAAATCATGTTGGAGACTCAGGCGTGGACGGTCTCTCTGATGTACTGCGAAACTGTGACTGTAAACTGCAGACACTGAGGTAGTTATACTAACTAGACATGGGATATTACCTGAAGAAAATGTGAGTGATGCTTGCCGATGCTAACCGCATCTCCGGGTGCGACCCCTAAGAGCCTGGTCCGTTTAATAATTAGCGTTGACTTCGAAATGCTAGCTCGTTTGGAAAGAGAAGTGTTTAGACACTAATTACACCCGTTTTTTGGGCATTGTTTTTGGGAGGGGTGGAGCCAGTGATGTACATCAAAATATCCAGCATCCGAGTCCCATCGATGTGCCGAGCGTTTAGACATTACATGACCTGAGCTTCGCCGTTCGCAAATTTTTCCGACTCCATCTACTCCACCTATGAACGGACAGTGTGAATGTGCATGTCGGGCGAACACGTGTCAAATGACGAAGGTATATGATGTGATCCACTCCGGACCCCCTACGAGTGGATTTGCCATATGTGCATGTCGGATGTTCACAGGCCGAACTGTGAGGCACAAAAGATGGGCCCCATTCATTTTCTATGGGATTAAATTCCCTGGGTTCGGAATTCTGCGGGGCGATTCCTTATAAAAGTAATAGCACACCCCACACCATCACACCATCGGGCCACACGATATGAGGTATGATTCGTGACGATCGGACAAAAACTGCGGTAGTGCAAGCGTCACTACTAATAATAATAATAATATAGCTGCAAGTAGCAATTAGAGAAGTTCAAGTTTTGACGTTCAAGCTTGTGTGTCGATGGGACAAATGGTTGCATAGACATTTTTTCTTGCCTACTTCAAAGGTTTTCAACGAATGTTTGTATAGATAATTATTAATAAGCGCTGTCTACTGAACAGTAATACAGTTGTCGTGTCTCGAATGGGTTTATTTTATTGGCGCTAAAAACTGAGGACTAGTTCGCAAAAATATGATTTTAACATAATTAAGGTAGGAAAAAGCAAACTTTGAACAGTGGAGAGCATTTTGTTGTTTTGGATTCCAAACTTTTCATTTTCGATAAACCTTGTGAGAGTTATAACAATAAAATGTTTAAAATGTATACACTTTTGGTCTGTCTTGACACGATACTAGCAGCTGAATTTTGAACAAACTGCAGTTTGTTTACAGTAGATTTTGAATCAAGCAAGCAATACGGTAGTCAAACGTTGTAAAAAATAAAAAAGCATATATATATATATATATATATTAATATATATATATATATATATATATATATATATTATATATATATATAAGGGCACGGTGGCTTAGTGGTTTGCAAACTTTCACCCACCGCAGGGTCCGGGTTCGATTCCCGTCAATGATGTTCGCTGGGCCATGTGTGTGTAGAGTTTGTGCATCCTGTGCAGAATTTGGCTCTCTTTCTCATGCAGATCTCTCGTACCCGTGCCTCAGGGGGTTTTTCCTCCGGGTTCTCATCCAGTCGGTTTCCTCCCCGGTCCAAAAAACATTGCACGTTCTGGGCAGGGGATTTATTGGCCACCTTGGAAAATCGGTCCTTAGTGTGTGAATGTGTTGGTGTGTGTGTGCCCTGCGATGGGTTGGCATTCCATCCAGGGGTGTATCCTGCCTTAATGCCCATAGACGCCTGAGATAGACACAGACTCCCCGTTGACCCGAGGGTTGAAAGATCGGGGATAGTTTTTAAAAAAGCGCTAGAAGATGAATGAATGAATGAATATATATACAGTGGCTTAGTGGTTAGCACGTTCGATTCCTCGTTCGATTCCTCCATGTGTGTGTGGTGTTCGCATGTTCTCCCCATGCCTCAGGGGGAATGTGTTGTGTGAATGTGGTTGTGTTTTGAGTGTGTGTGGTTGTGTGCGCTGCGATGGGTTGGCATTCCATCCAGAGTGTGTCCTGCCTTGATGCCCATAAGATCCCTGAGATATATATTGGATATAGTGGTAGAAGATGAATGATGATATATATATATTTTTTCATGATTATTGTACAAATGTACAGTATTATACATATGTGTATGTATATGTATGTATATGTGTGTGTGTGTGTGTGTGTGTGTGTGTGTTGGTGTGTGTGTGTGTGTGTGTGTGTGTGTGGTATTATTATTTTTTTTTAGCTTCTCCCACAGATTTTGTTGGGGTTCTTTCTGTATTTTTCTTAAGAAAATACAGAAAGAATCTGTTTAATAAACATCTTATTTCCCATCATAATGAACATTTGGATTAAGTGTTCTTCATTCTGCCTCTTTACAGGTTGAGTAATTGTTGGGTTTCAGATAAAGGATGTGCTGCTCTGACGTCAGCTCTGATTTCGAACCCCTCCCACCTGAGAAATTTGTATCTCTCCTGTAATAAAGTAGGAGACTCAGGAGTAATCATTCTCTCTGATCTACTGGAGGATCCGGACTGTAAACTGGAGACACTGTGGTAAGATCTCTTAGAAAAGCTCATGGTTTGCTCCTCAGTGAGACGTTGCATTGACTCTGCATAAAATGTGATCTGATCTTCATCTATATCACAATTAAATTACTAGTAAAAACGAATGACATGCACATTATTGATTATAATGAGGAATCAAAAATCTTCTAAGATTATAAACAATCTAAAGTGTGGAGAAGAGAATGGAATGGTCTGCGTCGGAAAGGTGCAGTTTATTAAATTTTTTAGATAAAACACAAAAAGTTTGGTTGGTCTGAAACTTGGGAATAAACGTTTGATTATGTATTAACCCTATAACTTTCACAGTACAATACACGATGCATTACTGACATGTGCACACCTGGGAAAAGCTTTATAAGACACAATTCACGTCACATTTGGATTTAGAGTTTGAGTCTCTCTCCACGTTGAGCGAGTGTGGTGTCTCCGATGAAGGCAATAAATTAAAGAGTGTCATTGTGTCTCTACAGGTTGAGTGAGTGTGGTATCTCAGATGTAGGCTGTGCTGCTCTGGATTCGGCTCGGAGATCAAACCCCTCACACCTGAGAAAAGTGGATCTGTCTCAGAATAAAATTAGCTGGGAGCCCAATTGACTCTCTCTTGTGAAATGAGACTCTTCTCTTAAGGACACAGGTGGGGAAAAAGTACTGCACACACAGGAGTTTAGATGCTCATGTTTAATACTCAGGTATAAATGTATGTGTTGCCTGCAAATTTTTACACAAGTTAAGGTAAAGACATATGGGCTCTGACATGTACTTAAGTAAAAAGTAGCAGCTTATTTTAACGCTAATAACGAGGCACAGCTGGAGGCACAGCTGGAAGCACAGCTGGAGGCACAGCTGGAGGCACAGCCGTTACACTCCCAGGAGCACCACACCATCTCCAAAAAAGGTGATAGATCAGTGGCTAAGGCGTTGCCCTCTGGACCAGAAGATCACAGGTTCAAATCATCAAGCTACCACTAGTGGGCCCTTGAGCAAGGCCCTTAACCCTCAGATGTAAGTCGCTCTGGATAAGGGCGTCTGCCGAAAAATGTCAATGTAAAGAAGCCAGAGGCACATAAAAGGAGGCAATTGGAGGAACAAGGGTCTCTTTTCTGTGGTATCCCGCCTCTTGTGTAAGAGTCTGCAGAGACTCGTTTTTGATTTTTTTAAATGCAGAAAACTTCCACAGAAATTTGTTCAAGGCTTTTTGACAAAATTTAGAAAATTTTACTAAATAATAAAATCCTTTGGTTGAAATGTATAGCGTTCGTGGTGCTAAGGTCATTTTTGACCCAGTTTAAGGAGTTTCTGTCTTTCCCTGTTTGTCATGTAGTCCTCAATATGGACTGCGAGGTGAAATCATATGTGCATTATTTATTTTATAGCTATGACCTTGGGAAAGAATTTATGAAAAGGAAATTTACACAATAAAATAAATAACAGGGCACCACTTTCTTCAAAATTTGCTTCTAAGACACCACCACAGTTGTATTATATTGTCCAAAAGAAAACATAGTGTGGCACTTATGTCTGCTTTGCACTAAGATGCAGCTGTATCATCCAGTAGGTGACAAAAAGCCCAAATTTATCCTGGATTATAATGAAAACAGAGGACTGGACAACCTGCACAAGCTGCCTGCCAGAGATGGTCTATGATTGTTTTTACAGCATCCTAGATGTGTCTGCATACAATGTATGTGTTGTAGATCCACATCCACCGAGGATGGAACCAAAAGCACATGTCTTTTTGGGGGTTAGCTGGAAGTTTCACTGTTAAGGAGCACATTGAGCGAAGGGAATGGCGCCCCCGAGACCCAGCCGTCATAACCTTGATCTGACAGCTAAAGAGTTCACCTAGCACTCAATCTACCATCACCATCACAGAGAGCATCAGCACCAGTATCTTTCTCATCCATCCCCGAATCAACATCAGCCAATCACAGCCACAGACACAACCACACTGAGGCAAGAAAGACAGAAAGACAAACATATTGTCCTTCTACTGCAAGAAGTATCTCTTGGCAAAGCACACATTAAAAGTGTCAATTTTTGCCACACATGCATCTAAACACATACACATGCATGTTCTTGCACACAAATACTTTTTTGGGATCAAGTACTTGATATCTATTGGTTTGTTGTCTACTTAGTTGTTCTTTGTTTGACCTTCAAAATCTACATTTTGTATTATTACTTGTTCTGATGTTCATTTTGCATTTGTGTTAAACACCAGAAAACGAGCTGAGATATGCAAAGAAAGCATTTCACTGTTCTTTAATGTATATGTGACACATAAAGGCTATTCTATTTATCATTGCATGACGCAAAAAAAGATTTATTATATATATATATATATATATATATATATGACTGAATGTAAAAAATTTAAATTAGGTATACCGTCAAGAGGTAGTAAATATTGCATTTATCTAATACAATTAAATCAATTTTTTTTAATTTTGGCATAAAAATGTGACTACTATTATGTGACTAATCGATGGCGTATTAGGGGACTCTGTGAGGATAAAGAATTGGAAGGGGAAGAGGAAAGGGGAATTTCACAGTTGAAAAGTTGTAAGTCAAAAAATGTACACGAAATAAAGTTTTGCGTTGAAAGTTTTACAACACATTTTACGTTTTTTTTTTCTATAATGGTAGAGAGGGCTTATATAAACTTTTCAATCTTGGGCAAACCATCACTTGTTTTGTATAGTGCCCGGCATGAAGGAAATAAAAACCCAGAAAAAACATCAGCTCTTCCGGATTTTGAAGAGATATTGCTGTAAGCCAAACCTGTTATTATTATTATTATTATTATTATATTATTATTATTATTTATTATTATTATTATTATTATCAGTAGTAGTAGTAGTAGTAGTAGTAGTATTTCATTGGAGTTAAAGTTATAGATAAATTTGTTTGTAGACAAAAATGATTTTGTTATGCAATTTCAAAAGTTTAAAAAAATGTAAAAAATCCTTACTATAGGATATATATATATATATATATATATATATATTATATATATATATATATATATATATATATATATATATATATTAGTCAGCTTATATACATTAATTAAACAAACAGTGGATATTTCATGCACTTTAAAGAAATCAATTCGACTACGACGACATTGACAATCACGTACCAAATGTTTTGTGGGTTCTAAAGTGAAAAAAAAAAAACGTATTTCAGGCTCGACTTCATTTGTCTGAACTACCTCCGCAACCCACTGACATGAGTGTCTACAAGAACCAACTTATGGTTGAATGTAAGTAATTTATTTAATTTAAAAAAACGGCTATATATATATATATAATTATATATATATATATATATATATATATATATATATATATATATATACGAAACGATTTATGTTGTACATCAAACTTGTGTAAATGTGAAGGGAGTGGGCGGTGTGTGTGTGTGAGGTGTAGGTGTAATATTTCCTGTAAAGTTTGCTGAAAAGACTTTCAGTTTCTGATTTGGGTTTTATTTGTGTAAATCATGTACCTTTTATTTAACTCTTTCAGTGTGTAGAAGAGAAAAAATAAATGTTTTAAAATTTGAATGTTTATTCGCAGTCATAATTTTTCATCTTTAATCGATAAAAAGAGTTATTTTTTCGACATCACAAGTTACTCTTAAAAACTCGAACAGCAAGGCTATTGCATTATTTGAGTACCGTGGCATACATATACATATACATACCGTACATAATACACTTTATTTCAGGATACTAACATGTACATTCTCTATCTCGCCTGTAGGTGGCGCATCAAATGATATTAATACACATAAGACTGTAAATACTCGATATTCACCCTGATTCTTTTAGATGTGAAATATCATATGTAACACAATGTTTTACTTCTAATAAAGTTTAATTTGATTCCAGATTTGCCTGCTGACACACAACCGTTTTATCATGAAAAATGTATTTTTTTATACTGACAAAACAATAATATTCTTAGTAACTTGTTAATGTAGTCTGATGAGATATTTGTGTTGTTTTAAAACAAATATGTGAAAAGGATTGTGATGATTCATTAAACATTTGCAGGTTTTTTTTTCTTTCTATGAGGTCCTAGGCCTCTTCTGGATTCTTCTTGTGCATTCTTTACAACATACCGAGATGATAATAAGATATTGATCCTACTGATCCTCATCTGTAAACATGGAGACTCCTGAACTGCACACAGATAAAGTGTCTTCACTCTCACGAAACTGGTGACCCACTAATGTCTTTGTATTTTATTAATAACTTCATGTTTAAATAAAATTTTAAATGTAGAACTTAACCTACGGATGGGTTATTAATAATAGCTAACGGTAATGTGTGCATATTATTATAGATTTAAATAACTTTAATGTTTTAAAGGGAACTCCAGGGTGAGAGATCAGAATCAGCAGTGCCCAGCTTTATCTCCATGAAGAGAGATCAGTCTATGATAGAGCCAGAGTGGTTTAAAGACTCTTCACTTCCACACAGGTAACATCTGATCACTGTCACTATATAAACCACAGTTTAAACTATCACAGTTAAATTGTAATGTAAAACTAAACTTTGACATTTTATTTGTTATAGGATTGCTTTGTGCTGTGTGTTTTTAAATAATTCAAGATTTTATGTTACTTCTCTGTTTTTACTCGAATACTATAACGTACTGAAAGTATTACCTCAAGATGTAAATAAACCATAGGAATTCTTTAATACAAGTGATGAATGCAGTAAGAGATATCACTGTGAGGACTCTTTCTTATCTACCAAGTGTTACTGTAATCCACTATTTTAATATACTGTAATCCAGTATTAAGACTATTTAGTAAGTATATATAAAATGTAAACAAGGGATGTTTCTAACATTAAAAAGCTGTATAACATCTGTATAATATAAAAGATTTGATATAAAAAATTAAAGTGTGGTCTGTAATGTTGTACAGGAAAATCCAGGGTGAGAGATTAGAATCACCAGCACCCAGCTGTATCTCCATGAAGAGAGACCAGTCTATGATAGAGCCAGAGAGGTTTAAAGACTCCTCACTTCCACACAGGTAACGTCTGCTCGTTCTTATTGTCCATTGATATATCTATTGATCATATATCTAATATATTTAGAAAGCTTTCTGCTATTCCTACCCACACAGTACTTTTATAAAGCATAGAGCAAACACACAGAGAAAGAGAGAGAGAGAGAGAAAGAAGAAATTAACTATTATAAACTATAAAATTAACTATTATAACTATAAGTAGTGTGCTTTTATTTTTGGTAAATGTATCCGATCTTTCACCACATGTTCCTACTTCACCGTCTGACAGGCACAATCCGGACCCTGCCACTGTAAATGAATTCCAGAAGTTCAAATTAAATCTAATAAAAAAGTTTGAGTGCTTGAATGAAGTGATAATAAAGCATGGGAAACCAAACACCTCCTCAAATGAGATCTACACAGAGCTCTACATCACAGAGGGAGACAGTGGAGACGTCAATAAAGAACATGAGGTGAGACAGATTGAAGCAGCAGCCAGGAGAACATCATCTGAAGAAACACCAATCAAATGCAATGACATCTTTAAGCCCTTATCGGAACAAGATGAACCCATCAGAAGTGTGCTAACGAAGGGAGTCGCTGGAATCGGAAAAACAGTCTCTGTACAGAAGTTCATTCTGGACTGGGCTGAAGGGAAAGAAAATCAGGACATCCAACTCATATTTCCACTTCCTTTCAGAGAGCTGAATCTGATCAAGGACCAAAATCTGAGTCTGATGGAACTCCTTCATTTCTTTTATAAGGAAACAAAAGAACTAAAAATGTCCAGTTTGGAAAAAGTTCTGTTCATTTTTGATGGATTGGACGAGTGTCGTTTTCCTCTAGACTTCCAGAAGACAGTGAGAGTGTGTGATGTAACTGAATCAGCATCAGTGCCTGTGCTGCTGATAAACCTGATCAAAGGGAATCTGCTTCCCTCTGCTCACATCTGGATCACCTCCCGACCAGCAGCAGCTGATCAAATCCCCTCTGAGTGTGTCCATCGAGTCACAGAGATACGAGGGTTCAATGATCCACAGAAGGAGGAGTACTTTAGGAAGAGGATCAGTGATCAGATCCTGGCCAATCATATCATCACACACCTGAAGTCATTAAGAAGCCTCTACATCATGTGTCACATCCCAGTCTTCTGCTGGATCTTCATCCACTGTTCTAGAGAGAATGTTGGGTGAAGCAGAGAGTGGAGAGATCCCCAAGACTCTGACTCAAATGTACACACACTTCCTCATCATTCAGATAAACATCATAAGAGAAAAATACCCACAGAAGCAGAAGCGTGATGAAATGCTTCTTAAACTGGGAAAACTGGCTTTTCAGCAGCTGATGAAAGGAAATCTGATCTTCTATGAGGAAGACCTGAGAGAGTGTGGCATTGAGGTGACAGAAGCAGCAGTGTACTCAGGTGTGTGTACACAGATCTTCAGAGAGGAGTTTGGGCTTCACCAGAGTAAAGTGTACTGCTTCGTTCATCTGAGCGTTCAGGAACATCTCGCAGCTCTGTATGTCCATCTAACGTTCACAGTGAAAAAGAGAAATGTGTTTAAAAAGAAAAATCGTTTATTACACTGGATAAAACAAACTACAATCTCAGACATGCACAAAAATGCTGTAGATCAGGCTTTAAAAAGTCAGACTGGACATCTGGATCTTTTCCTTCGCTTTCTTCTCGGCCTGTCGATTGAAATCGAATGAAAATCTTCTGCATGTTTTAGTAACACGGACAGGAAGTAGTTCTCAGAGCGTAGTGAAAACAGTCCGGTACATAAAAATGAAGATGAGTGAAGATCTTCCTATAGAGAAATCCATCAATCTGTTACACTGTCTGAATGAACTGGGCGATGATTCTCTAGTGGAGGAAATCCAACACTACCTGAAATCTGAAAAACAAAGTGAACTCTCTTCTACACAGTGGTCTGCTCTGGTGTTTGTGTTACTGACATCAGCACAGGAGCTGGATGAATTTGACCTGAGTAAATATGTTAGTAGAGATAAGATAACAGAATCTATTCTTCTGAAGGTGATGCCTGTGATTGCAGCGTCCAGAAAAGCAATGTAAGTAAACCTCAATATAACTGTTCTACTGTTAGAAAGGCAGAAACTAACATTTTGATGCATATTGTAATTTAATTCAAATAGATTATATATAAACACATATATTACTTGCATGTAATTCTAATGATCCATTACAACCAAACCTTAAAGAAAATAGAGAGATCATTGTTGAAAATCCTGTACAGTTTGATTTGAAACCCCAAAGAAAAGTCTCGCCTCAGATTTAATTTAGTAATTAATAATTTTTTTGCTGTTGTTGTCTTTGTGAATGAAGAAAGGCCATTTTCAACCTGTATAAAGCATCAGATTAAAAAGCAAACTTCCAATCCTAATGAATCCTTTACCCGTAGTGACCTGGAATTTAAAGCTTTCATGAACATATAAACACTTAAAGTGGACAGATAAGGACATGAAAAAGATCTTTTTTTTCTTTTCTCACCTTCAACTAACCAGTTGTACCCAAGATTGCCTAAGATTTCTTTCTTTACATACAAGAATGAAACCCAATGTGAGGTTCTGCAGTTGTAGCCATCCATCTCATCACTTGATGTTTGGGTCATGTAACAACTTGTCTCCAAGTGGCACTAGTTTCACTTGCCCTACAGGTTATATAAAGAGCCGACATAACAAGCACAGACCTCCGGAGTAACTTACACCCAATTCATGATGTATTATACATAAAACAACTACAATGACCAAATATGTGCATGCTATCCAACTCAGAGTCTCTCATGTCAGATAGTCTTTTTTAATGATTTATTTATTAATGCACAGTTCTTTGGGTGCCTCAGTGAACCTCTGTTTGAGATCAGAGAAGATCGTCTCACCTTCGGAATCCCAATGAAAAGGAGGGAGGCAAGACTTGATTTTGTTAAAGGTCCAGGATTGAGCAGATGTGCAGCACATGTTGGTCCCTCAAGAGGGAGAAGATCAGGATGTCACCTAGGTAGACTAAGACAAATATTTATCATATGCCGGAGCACCTTATTTTCCAGGGCGTTAGTGGGGCAAAACGACATGACAAGGTATTCATAGTGGCAGACGGGGTATTGAAGGCTGTCTTCCACTCAACTCCTTTTGTGATATGCACCAGGTCTAGCTTGGAGAACATTGTGGCACTGTTCAGGAGCACGAAGGTGGAAGCCATTAGTGGAAGTGGGTAGCAATTGCGAATGGTGATGGCGCCGGTGGTCAATGCAGGAACAAGGGGTTTTGTCTTTCTTTGTTGACCTCTGGCTAATTTCTCATTATTAATGCCTTAATGGACAGCTGGACAAATGAGGTCTTAAAGCAATTCATTTTCTACTGAGCCTCTCTGAAGCTTCTTTTCGGAGTTAGAAGCTGGTATTGGAGCTGGTATAATTTTTTTTAGCCTGATTAATAACTGTGTCTTCATATATAGTAGAGCCTAAATAGAGACATTTTCCACTTGAGGTTTCTATATCAGCTTGTTATCAGTGTGAATACCCATATATATATATGTAGGTGTCTACCTTGGCTATAGTCTGACCCATGATGACCACTGGTAATCTCCAATAGATTTAGTGTCAAACAATCATCTGCACTGTTTTCTTTGTGTTAATGCAGAAGAAGTGTTTATCACACCACTGGACAAAATGCTGGACCTCATGTTCATAAATAGATAGATCTGATGTTCCAGATATGAGACCTAAAATAGCTGTATCAAAAGAGAACTTGATAATGTGATTGTTAACAGTACTGCATGTATACTGGTTGGTGTATAGTGTGAACAGGACTAGAAAACTGACACACCCCTGTGGGGTACCAGTGCTGCTTGTCATAGATTCAGATACCATCTTATTCACCATGACCTGCTGACTGCGATTGGACAGAGATTGATGGATCCATGTGATAATAAAGGGATTGACTTGCCTCATCCACTGCATTGTTTTCCCAACCATAAACTTCTCTGCCTTTAAACACTGTTCTCTGTCACTATACACTGTTTTTTTTCTCCTGCATATTTGCTGTTTTCCAGCATATTTTCTCAATCTTGGTCAGATTCCTCATGTCTACTTCCCATTCTCACTGACACTAACAATTTCATTATTTTATAAGTCTTTTATAATCATTTCATTAAAGTGCTTTAGAAAACATCAATAGGTTATGTATGTAACCCAGGTTCCCTGAGAGAATGAGATGCTTTGGGAACACTTCCTTTATGTGTTTCCTCTTTGAATCACTTGTCTAATCACGGGAGTGGCAGCACCTGTGCTGGTACCACACCCTAAACAAACATGGCTATAAAAGCACATGGAAAGAGGATGCCAACAGCTTCAAGGTGCAGCAAATGCGACAGGGGATCCTGTAGCATGACCTCGGGACACAGCTAGTTCCGTCAGGGTACCTGGGTTACATACCTAGCCTATTGACTTTCAGGAACTCAACAGCAATACACCGGAGGCCTCAGTCACCTTGTGCCGCGGCAGAACCTTGACAATAAGGCATCTTTACCCAGGGAAAGTCCCCCAATAGGAGTCTGGTAGGCCAAAATGGCCGAGACATAGACTTTCATGGTGGAGGGAGTGTTCTTGTAAACTCCAGTACTGAACCTATAGGATCAAACTGGATCCAAATTGTGCGCAGTGCACCAGTCAGTCAACAGATGCCATTTCGCAGCATACAGCCTCATCGTGGAGGGAGCTCTAGAGTTAAGCATGGTGTCAACGACCTCAGTCGAGAGACCAGATTCTAAAAGTTGCGCCCCCTCAGGGCTTGTGAGAGCAGGTACCTCTTCAGAGGGATCTCCCAGGGCGGCTGCTCCATTTCCAGGGTTTATTCGGCCACCAAGGGTCTACCAGGAGGAGAGACACTCCATCCTGACAATCTTTCTCCAGAACTCCAGGGAGCAGAGCGACCGGGGAAAGGCATACAGCCGTAGCCTTGGCCACTGCCATAATGAAATTGTTAGTGTCAGTGATAATGGGAAGTAGACATGAGGAATCTGCTTTAGGGTTAAGGGTCTGCGTCTGCTCTGAGGTTATCCCGGCCAGGTATGTATACTGCCCGAATCGAGCTGATCTTTCCCTGGGACCACAGGAAGATTTGGCGCCCTAATTTGTAAAGGCAAAATGAATGCAGACCTCCCAGGTGGTTGATATAAGAGACCACTGTCATGTTGAGCATATGAGCATGTGACGGCCCAACAGGGTCGGAAGAAAATTCTTGAATGCATGAACAACGGCCAGCATCTCCTGGCAATTGATGTGCCATGGGATATGGGTGATTCCACAGACCCTGAGCGGTACTGTCACCTAGGACCGCTCCCCAGCCCGCATCTGTCATGACTGTTATGAGACGAACAGGAACTCCCAGCACAGGGCCTTGGGAAAGGAACAAAGGGTCCTTCCAAATAGCTAGAGCATGATAAACTTGCTCTGATAGAGCGAAAGGGATTGTTTTCTCTGAGAGAAAACCCTCTTTTTCTGAGCCACGCCTGAAATGGTCTCATATTGAGAAGGTCGAGGGTCAAAATCATGGCTGCTGCGGCCATCAACCCTAGCAGTATCTGGCCTAACCTCACTCTCCTCCCTCTTGTGCGGATTGAATTGGCCTGAGCTGGAGTCAGTGAGGCCCGACAGGCCTTTTTGGAATCCCAAACCGCCCCTAGATAAGTGGTTCTCTGACTTTGAGGGGTTTAGGAACATGACCTAAGGATAATATTAAAGTTAATAATATTGAGAAGAGACTGTCCAGCTGTATGTAACACATCTTTCAGTAATTTAGTTGGAATGGGATTGGCTGGAGATGCTTTCTGTCATTCGTGTCCTGAAGCACTTTCTCCCAAACCTGAAGACCACCACATGATTTTTCACATTGATAATATGTCATTGGTCACTTATATCATTCACCAGGGGTGTCTATGTTCCCGCCAACTCTACAGATTGGCATGGCAGATCCTTTTCAAGGGAACCTTCTCTCTGAGAGCAGTGTATATCCTAGGGCTCGCCGACACCCTGTCCAGGCTGCAAGTGCATGTAGAGTCTAGACTCCATGTGGACATGCTGGAGCAGATTGGGGTTATTCTACAGAACCCGGGTGGAACTGTTTGCAACTCAGGAGATTTTGCTCTGTTCCCTACTTCTCCAGCTCCTTTGGGGCTGGATGCCATGGTGGTGGCCATGTTGTCCGTGGTTTGCAGCCAAAACAGCCCACGGGAGATTCCCCTCAGGTGGGATCTTCTCTCTCAAGTGAAAGGGCTCTCTACTCCACCCTTTACTTTATATATGTGGAAGCTGAGGGGGCCCCACCTCCTAGCAACTGGTATATCAAACGAAGTTGTTCAGACCATCCTCCATTCCAGAGCTCCAGAGGAAGTCATATGCTGCGAAATGGCATCTCTTCTCTGAACGGTGCGAGATGCACCTGTTGAACCATGTTAACTGCCTGGTCAGTTCAGTGCTGGAGTTCCTGCAGAAACTGTGCCCTGCTACTCTGGGAGTCTACGTGTCCACGGTTGCTTATCATTCGACCATTCGACCATTTCCATCTTCCCCTGTGGCACCTGGAGTCTGAGGCCTCCAATGTGACCTTGATTGCTTTTGTGGGACTTGGGTGTAGTGTTAGAGGTCCTAACTAAGTGTCCCTTTTAGCCATTACATGAAGTAACCTTGAGGTGCCTAAGACTGTCTTCTGTCGGGCCATTTCATTCCTCATAAGGGTTGAGGACCATAAAACTATCTCTGTGGCTCCCTCATGCCTGAAGCACACCCTTGCCATGGCCAGTGCCTTTCACCCCATACTGGGTTACATGTCCCTCCATGCCCTACCATGATACAGGCACTCTATCCTCCGCCTTTCCGGAGTATAGCCGGACCAGCTCTTTGTATGATGAGGCTTGTACAGGAGTTAATTAGTTTCCAACAATTAACAATCCAATAGTTACTTTCCTGCTAACAAACAAACCCCCTTTTAGGTGGATTGTGGATGCAGTTTCCCTTCATATAAGTCCTCTGGTCTCTACCACACATTTTGGGGTCAGAGCTCACTCAACCTGGAGTGCCTTCTCCTCTGGAGTGACCCTTCAGGACATATGCTATACTGTCACTCTCTATAGCCTTGACAGTGCCACTCGTAACTTGTTTGTCCTTTGACGTAGCTGTGCAAATTCACTATAGGGACAATAGTCCCTGCGGTGTGGTAGCATTGGACACTCATCTACAAAACGTGATTAACTCGAGTTATGCCACACCAACCGCATCCCTGTGGTGCTTACTTCACTTCAGAAGCTGATGCCTGTTCCAGCGAATGTACTTTTATGGTTATTTGTCATGATATCATCCATGGGTCACTGAAATCATGTCACGCAGAGTCGTTCCCATAGAATTACTGATGCAGCATCTCGTTCCCTTAGGGAAACGTTCTATAACTTCTGGAGGAAATTTATAACCATTTTATTCTCTCCCTAGAAGTAGTTTTCCAGAAAGGTGAAGGTTCAGTGGAATCTTTTAAGAACTTGTTTGATCATCTACATAGGTGTACATTTAAATGTAATTTTGCAAAATTATGCATTTTTTTTTATTTTCTTCAGTATTGCTTGTGATACAGTCAGCATTAGAAGTTGGTCACCTCTGGTCTCAGTGCTCAACTCCAAACTGCATTTGAGTGTGAAGGCACTGGATCTGTCTGGGAATGAACTAGGTGATTCAGGAGTGACGAGTCTCACTGCTCTACTGGAGAATCCTTGCTGTAAGGTTGAATGTTTATGGTAAGACCATCCCACACAATATTTACATCAATTCCTGACAGACCCAGTTTTCCAGTGATGTTTTTTAACAGATAATGTTCAGTAATGCAGTGCAAATATATCACTCATTATTCATTCATGTGCTAATGACTTACCACTGTCATTAATGAATTAAATCGATCTACGTCTAAATACATGTAAATAAAAATCTGAGATAAACAGAAAAACTATGACCCATTTAAAGTCAGTGTCATGTAATGACATTGTAATGACACTGACATTTTTCTACACAGTAGAAAAATCCAAAACTGCGGGAAGAGTAAAATAGTAGAGCAGGCAATTGGACAGGTGATCAACAAATACAGCTTCAATGTAAACAAATAACAATTAATAAAATGGCTTGATGTCCATTAAAATGAATTCATTACTTTACCAAATTAAACACAGGACACCAACAAAACACACCAGAAGAACACAACACAACACAACAAGACAAGGTTTTAAACACAAATTCAAACTTCTTTGAATGAAAAGACACTGAACACAGTTGCCAATAAGGAGGCTGAGTCAAGTCAAGTAGGCTTTTATTGTCATTTCAACAATATACAGTACAGCAGTATACAGTGAAATGAAACAACGTTTCCCCAGGACCAAGGTGCTACAACATCCAACATAAATTAACTACACACTGGACTGTACATAACTCTGAACACAAAGGAAAAGTGGAAAAAACAAATTTTTACTGAAAGCAAAGTGCACATGTGCCCATTTTATGAAAATAAAAAACAAAAGACAATAAATACTACACAGTAGGGCCGACCAATTGTGCAAACAAAAACGGTAAAAGATATGATAACTATTGATGTGCTGTAAACATTATTACATGCAACAATCATCAGTTCTGATGATTCAAAATGGTCCAATATAACTGACATCATTTAACAATTAAGGAAAATTTAAATATATTGATATTGACTGTGTCTCTATACAGGTTAAGTTGTTAAAAGTAGCCAAATCTCTCATTAAAACCAAAGACATGTTTTCCCAGGGCACATGGTGCAAATTTAATCCTGGTTAAAGAAACAGAAGAAAATGATGTGTAATGCTGATAAATAATCCAATCTTTATTAAATTGAGCAGGTTATGAAACAGTCTCTCTCTTTCTGTCTTTGATGGTGAGTCTGCTCTTGTCTGTTTAGCTTCAGTGTAATATCACAATAATAGTTTAATATCACACAACAGATGAAAGAAACTAAATATTACACTCAGAATGATCATTTTAATTATTCTCTTAATAACAGTAGACACAGGGGGGGCACGGTGGCTTAGTGATTAGCACGCACGTTCGCCTCACACCGCCAGGGTCCGGGTTTGATTCCTGTCTCGGTCATGTGTGTGTGGAGTTTGCATGTTCTCCCCGTGCCTCAGGGGTTTTTTTCTCTGGGTTCTCCGGTTTCCTCCCCCGGTCTAAAAACATGCACGGTAGGTTGATTGGCACCTTGGAAAATTGTCCCTAGTGTATGAATGTGTGTGTGTGAATGTGTGTGTGTGTGTGTGTGTGTGTGTGTGTGTCCTGTGATGGGTTGGCATTCCATCCAGGGTGTATCCTGCCTTAATGCCCATAGACGCCTGAGATAGACACAGACTCCCCGTGACCCGAGGGAAGATCGGATATAGCGGTAGTTTTAGAAGAAGAATGAATGAATGAATGAACAATAGACACATGTTCTTTCAATTCAAATAGTGGAATTATTTGACAAACACTTTAAAGTAAATCTTAAACCAAAGTTAATTAAATTGTTGAAAATTGTGTCTTTGTACAGGTTGAGTAAGTGCGGTATCTCAGATGAAGGCTGTGTTGCTCTGACTTCAGCACTGATATCAAACCCCTCACATCTTAAAGAACTGGATCTGTCTCAGAATAAAGTAGGAGACACAGGTGTGAAGTCTCTCTCTGCTGTAATGGAGAATCCTCAATGTAAACTGGAGACACTTTGGTAAGAGCATCTTTCTGAGAGTCATGTAATGGCCTGAATTTAAAAAAAAAAGAAGAGAAATAAATATTAAATATACATAAATATTGAGAAAATCGGAAAAGTGGCCCTGATTATTGTTCAAAGGGGCTTCAGTCACATGACCTGCTCCTAAGTAACAATGCCTAATAGCAAGCCCGAAATTGTTGTAGGTTCAGCATTAATGTCCTACAAACAGTGAAATGGAAAGATCTCAAATAATAAAAAATATTGCAGATTCACTGAAATTATTAAAATAATGTAAACTTGCACAGTCAATGGCATATAGTATATCAATGATAAATAAGAGTTAAACGTTAAAACAATATATATATTTCAGCACATAATCTCAAAAATTTCATTTGATTCTCTACAAAACTTGAAATCTTTATAGTCGATTTTTATCTTTTCATTCATGATAGTGTTTTTCATCTCCATTCAAACTTTTACTTTCTCATATGTGTAGTAATTTAAATCTATTTTATTATATAAAATAGTGACGGTAAAGGATATTTATGAAACTAGTGTAGTCCCCCATTGTATGCCACTGTAAGTCTAGTACAGCGTTAGCAGATTCAGTGTCTCACAGTGAACACCCTTTATGATGTTTGATGTGAATAATACTTGATGTGGCTAACCCACGTCTGTATTATCTCATGCATCACTCTCCTTCCACATAGTGTCTGTCTTTCTTTGTCTCTCTCTCTCTCTGATTAAATTTCTTTAGTAAAACTAAATATAAAATGCAGTATGATCACCTTTATTTATATTAATTACAATAAACAGAGAGTAAATCATCATTGCATTCTGACTAATAAAATAACTTTGCAAACACATTTTCTTTCAAATCTGTATTAAAAAGCAAAGTTACACATTGTTGATGTTGTTATTGTATCTGTACAGGTTATATATTTGCAGTATCTCAGATGAAGGCTGTGCTGCTCTGAGTTCAGCTCTGAGATCAAATCCCTCACACCTGAGAGACCTGGATCTGTTCTCTAATAATATCGGAGACTCAGGAGTAACAAGTCTCTCTGATGTACTGGGGAATCCTCAATGTAAACTGGAGACACTGAGGTAAGATCATCTCTCTGATAGTCACATGACCTGTCTTAAGTTATACACTTCATGAGTAATAAAATGTTTGTGGTTTAAAAAATAAAATAAAATATGGTTTTATACTTAGCATTTAACATGGCCTTACATTAATTCTGATTCTGTTATACAAGAAGTTTTTCCAACTTTATGTCTAGTAGAGACTCATTCTCTCTCTCTCTCTCTCTCTCTATCTCTCTCATCGCTCTCTCTCTCTCTCTCTCTCTCTCTCTCTCTCTCTCTCTCTCTCTCCTCGATCTCTCTCTCTCTCTCTCTCTCTCTCTCTCTCTGAAATGCATGTATGCATGGTCTGTCTGCTGTCCTATGACCCGTTTCAACTGCTGATGTTTTAATGTCCCTTTTGTATAATGCACCTAGTGCATGCTAGTGGAAGCAGATTTAACATTACACACTCAAAGACACATTATTACATATTGATGTAAGACAGAAATGTTACATGTTCTATATAGGTCATATTTATTGGAGTTGTCACCTTTAGTGAGTAACAGAGAAAAGACAAGGCCGGAAGTAAAGTGTGTTCTTTGCGTGCACTGCCTCGTTCTTATTATTTATATAACATTACACTCAGTCTTATCATATTAATTCTCATCTAATTACAATAAACAAGTGATATCAATGGGGCACGGTGGCTTAGTGGTTAGCACGTTCGCCTCACACCGCCAGGATCCGGGTTCGATTCCCGTCTCGGGAATGTGTGTGTGGAGTTTGCATGTTCTCCCCGTGCCTCAAGGGGTTTTTCCCCGGGTTCTCCGGTTTCCCCCGGTCCAAAAACATGCATGATAGGTTGATTGGCACCTTGGAAAATTGTCCCTAGTGTATGAATGTGTGCGTGAATGTGAGTGTGTGTGCCCTGCGATGGGTTGGCATTCCATCCAGGGTGTATCCTGCCTTAATGCCCATAGACGCCTGAGATAGGCACAGGCTCCCCGTGACCCGAGGAAGATCGGATAAAGCGGTAGAAGATGAAGATGAAGTGATATCAATTTCTCAACTTTTTCTGAAGACAGCATCAACTTTTATATAATTAGTAAATACAGATAAAAATAATTCTAATGAAGAATGTATCATTGTGTCTCTGTGCAGGTTGAGTAAATGTGGTGTCTCAGATGAAGGCTGTGCTGCTCTGGCTTCAGCTCTGACATCAAACCCCTCACACCTGAAATATTTGCATCTGTCTGATAATGTAATAGGGGACTCAGGAGTGAAGTGTCTCTCTGATGTTCTGTCTAATTCTTGCTGTAACCTGAAGAAACTGAGGTAAGATCAGTATTCTGACGTGTCCTGCTCCTCAGTAACTCATTCTCTAAGAGTGAGGAGAACCAGATGTGTTAGATTGATCAGTGTCTTGAAGAGTACATTCTTTATTTTTTTTTACCATTTAACTCACTGATGACTTTTTATTGTATGTAAATGAGAACAAGAACTATACCTGGGTCAGAAACCAAATCTCCGGCATAACTGATATATGCAGACAGAAAGAAACACATGTTGAAGACGTGTTGTGATAATACAACTATATAAGAAAAAATGCATCAGTCTTGGACAGTGTGTGTATTTCTGCCCATGGAAAAGAAATAAATGGCACGTAGAACTGGGATCTTAAAGACAGATTACAATCCTTATCATAGAATATAGTGCTTTATAGCTAATCTTGCTGGTCTTACAATTTACATAGGATCTCTTGTCCAGTGGATGATTTTAAGGGCTTCTTTATTCAATGGGAAAGAAACAAGCAACACCTACAGATTTAGTATATTTGGGGAAAACCTATGATTACTTTTTTAGAAATTATTATTATTATTATTATGATTATGCTTTAACAAATTAACTATACAATTACATGCTACATTTTAAAAAATGTCTCAATGTAGAATATTTATTAATCTGTAGCATGTAATTGTATAGTTAATTTGTTAAAGCATAATCATAATAATATATAACATTTACATGCTAAACTTATAGAATAGAACCTGTCAAAGACACATTTGTGCAGATTTATATACACAAAAGTCTTAGGAAGTAAAGCTTCATATTAGTTTTGTGTCATGTGTTTGAATATGACTTTTCTTTGTTGATTCTACAATAAAATAAATGTATGTTTTTCTGATGGATTAATCGATTAACCTGGTTTCCGATTAATTGAATTAAATAAACTCATTAAATAAACACAACACACTATACTATGATATACATGCACATGAAAATGTAAAGAGATAGTAAAACAGTGAAGAGAGATAGAGAAGATGGGAAAAGCATCTCTAACACTAGAAATTAAAGGAGAAGAGGGATAAAAAAGAACAAGCAGTAAATAACAGATGAAAGTTTCAGATCGAGATTGTTTGCACTGTGTGAGAATCGTCACAGAATTTAGGATTCACCATAATAAAGAGGTTTCAGCTTAAAATTCTTTCTTCAAATATTGGTAAAGTTTTGCTTATTGTAACAAAATAAAATCCCAATCCAGGGAATTTATGTATAAAAGTGTACTTTAAAATAAGCAGAAACGGTTTAACTATCATGTATATTGACATTTAATGCGTATAGGATTTCTCACTCATGATGGGTTGTTGCTTTCTGTAAAAGGCAAACAAAGAAACACCATGTGACAGAACAGAGCTAGAGTGACTGTCCTAAAGATAACAACCAGTTTACAGAATGCTTTACTTTATAGCTATACTATTTTCACATGATGAGGATCTACAGTTTTTACTTACCATGCTAATGCTTTGTGTTGATGTTTCATCTGTGATACCATTGTATTCTCTTTTAATGTGCTCATGCAGCAATGTTGTACCTCCATACCACACAAGCTCATCTTGGCATGACTCGCAGATTACAGGCATACAAACATGTTGTGATCAAACATGTTGAAGAGTGTGTCATTGTGTTTCTTTGCAGGCTGCATACATGTGGTATCTCAGCTGAAGGCTGTGCCACTCTGACTTCGGCTCTGATATCAAACCCCTCCCATTTGAGAGAACTGGATCTGTCTCAGAATAAAGTAGGAAACTCAGGAGTGAAGTATCTCTCTGATGTTCTGATGAAACCTCACTATAAACTGGAGACATTGAGGTAAGATCATCTCTCTGAGAGAGACGTGACCTGTAGCACATTCTCCAATAGTGAAAAGTATGTGGTCATTGTGGGTTTTTCAGCAGTGTCCCGAGGAGGAAGAATGTTTTTCACTCTACTCTGATGATTTGCATTTAGGTCAGATGTAGGTATTTGATGAACTGCTACACAACAGCAACAAAGCAACAGTGAAATGGAAAAAACAATAAACGAAAAGAAATTTTGATGAGCTTGACGCTGAAGTATCAATATATTTATTAGTGTTCTGGGATGGAGTTCCAAACAGACAATATAATTATTTATTAATTCTGGTAAAGGTTATCTGCGTGGCCATTGGAGAGAACCTTTATAAAATTATTTGAGCATGTAATAAGATCAACAATCAGTGACTTAGCAAAACAAAGACAATTACTTGTGAATAAGTAATTTAATAACTGTAAACATAACACTATACTATGACATGCATACACATGGAAACATAAAACACGCTAGCCAGATAGTAAAAGATAGTAAAGAGAGATAGAGAAGATGGGAAAAGCACAGTGGAAATTAGAAATTAAAGCAGATGAGGGATAAAAGTTTGGTTATACCGTGTGAGAATCGTCACAGAATTTAGGATTCACCTTAATAAAGGGGTTTCAGCTTAAAATTCTTCAATTATTGGTAAAGTTTAATTGCATTGGTTTGAAGACCGAACTCCTGAAGTAGCAGATCAAGGTGTTTCGGTGATTTGAAGCCATTGGAGCACGAGTGCTTCTGCTGAAGATCAAAGTTTTGCAAGCAAAGTTCTTGATTAAAATTGCCATTAGAGTCGCAGAAGAAAGAGACCGTCCCGTTCAGGAGAAAAATCTGAGCATCGATAGATGGGTAGGTGGGCTTTTTATTGAACTGTTGAGTCACACTGTAACAAAGCAGATGGACAAGGAAGATTCTGGAATGAAGGTAATATTTATTTAGAAATACAGAGAAACAGAACTCTAGTAACCTCAAAGAGCAGAGTTCACAATGTCTGTCTGGTCGCGACGAGCCTGGACATGGAGTGGAGCGCACCCAATTTTGGCAGGATGGCCAATAGTCGCATCGGTTTTTTGTTAGGGAGAAAATCTCTTTGTCTGAGCTCATTTGCATGCCTGAGTGCTGGTACGGGGAATTAATACATTTTTGAATTAAGAATATAGTAGGACAATATGATGTCTGCAAATGGTCACATGTCATACATCATTGGGTAGGAAATAATTATCCGATCATTTTGATACTACATTTAGCAGAAAACCAGACAGAAAGGGCGCGTGGGAGCAAAGAAAGCTAGATTTAGGCAATTAAGCATACTCACTACTTTATAACATCTTGGTTTTATGAATTAAAGATTTGGATCCTAGTTAGTGTGGATTTGGTCAGGAAGAATGTGTCCGTATTCTTTGGTGGATTGGGGTGTTTGTATATTAGGGCCTTTCTTTGTTCTTTGTCTTTGGTTCCTGTGTGTACTTTTGGGGTAGGAAGCCGATCTTCAGACCTTGACGATCTGCAGATCCCCAGATCAGCTACTCTTGTGACTCCCCCATTGTGAACCAGTTTTATTGGTGTCACAGGGTTTTTCTCCAGACAATTGGGCACCAGGTCCATCTGGGTTTCTTTGGCACTCCCTTAGATGAAATGAGGATGAAACCTTGAGAGAAACTGGACTCAAAAGTGGATCATTTGGGTGATATCAAAAGTGTGATTATCAATAATATAAAATACCAGAGAGTAAGAAATAGTGTGGTTATGTCCTTTCAGCAGTTTTATGCAGTCAGTTGATGTTGTGGAACCCAAAGAAATCCAAAGTCAAATCTCTGAATGAAGTGGAATCCAAGGGTGGTACATCACTAGATGGTTTGGGATGAGTCTTGTTGTTTCATCGTCTGACACTGATGTACTGTGCCACCATCAACCTGACTCTCAACACCACAAAGACTAAAAAGCTCATCAATGGAACTGAGGTAGTGAGGGTCTCCAGATTTAATGTCCTGGGAGTTCACATCTCTGCGGATCTGTCCTGGCACCTGAACATGATGGTTAAGAAGATACACCAGTGCCTGTTCTTCTTGTGGAAAAAGAGCATCTGTCCCAGGGGATTCTAACAGGTTTCTACTATCACCAAGAGCATCCTGACCAACTCTGTTACTGTTTAGTACAGAGGCTCCACTGTTTGTGAATGGAAAAGAGTTGTGAAAACAACCCAAACAAATACCTGCCAATACCAACTACATCTGGATATACCGGAACATTTGCAGCAGGACCAGCAGGTTCAGGGCCAGCTTTTTGTCCATCCACTCTCACCGTACTAAACTCTACACTACACCATTACAACATTGTATGCAGCTAATAGCCTTATTACTCTTTGATAGATTTGATAGATATATTGGAGCTAAACCATTGAGGGCTTTTGAAGTCAGTAACAGTAGTTTGTAATCAATTCTTAATAATATCTCTGTCTTATCAGGATTTAGTAGTAGGAAGTTGTGGGTCATCCAATTTTTTTACATCTGTGATAGATCAATTAGTTAATCTAGCTAATTGAAATGTTTCTGGTTTTGTGGAGATATATATAGCTGGGTATCATCATCATAACAGTGGAAGCTAATCCCATACCTTCTAATGATATCTCCTAGGGGAAGCATGCATATTGTGAAGAGAAGTGGTCCTAAAACTGAACCTTGTGGCACCCCATATTTTACTTGGGTTAACCGAGATAATTCTCCATTTAAATCCACAAAGTAGTACCGATCGGACAGGTAGTATTTATACTATTTTAATGCCTGTCCCTGAATGTCCTATGTAATTCTGTAGGCGGTCTAGTAGAATGTAATGGTCTATAATGTTGAATACAGCACTAAGATCTAATTATACTAACAAAGATACACAGCCTTGGTCTGAAGCTAGTAAAAGGTCATTTATGATTTTAACTAGTGCATGTTTTGTGCTATAATGGGGTCTGGAAACCTGACTGAAATTCTTTAAACATATTGTTTTCTTGCAAGTAGGAGCCTAAACGGACATAAAGCTGAAATAGTTTTATTCAGTCAGTGTTCAGTAAAATCTGTGTAAGTGTGTGTGTCATTATGCATTACAGGTTGCATAAGTGTGGTATCTCTAAGGTAGGCTGTGCTGCTCTGGCTTCAGCTCTGATATCAAACCCCTCACACCTGAAAGAACTGGATCTGTCCTCTAATAATGTAGGAGACTCAGGCGTGAAGTGTCTCTCTTTTGTACTGGAGAATTTTCACTGTAAACTGGAGATACTGAGGTAAGATCATCTCTTCACATGACCTTCAATTCAGTAAATAAAAAAAAATAAAAACACAATAATTCAATGCAATTCAATTTTATTTATAGAGCTCTTTTTACAATTTATCATCGTCTTAAAGCAGCTTTACATAATACTTATGTATGAAAAATTCATTCATTCATTCATTCATTCATCTTCTACCTGCAATCTTCTTTATACGATCTTCCCTCGGGCATCACGGGGAGCCTGTGCCTATCTCAGGCGTCTATGGGCATTAAGACAGGATACACGCAGGGTGTGTGCCCCATTAAGACAGCCCCATTAAGACAGTGCCCGCATTAAGACAGGATACACGCAGTGTGTGTGCCCCATCGCAGGGCACACACACACACACATATACACACACACACACACACACATATACACACACACACACACACACACACACACACATATTCATACACCAGGGACAATTTTCCAAGGTGCCAATCAACCTACCGTGCATGTTTTTGGACCGGGAGGAAACAGGAGAACCCGGAGAAAAATCCCCTGAAGCACGGGAAGAACATGCTGGGGTACATTTTTTAAATAACACAACCAGTCCAAAAAGAACAGCTCCAAATGGATAGAGCAATACAAAGTCCAGACAACAATCCAAAATTGTCTGGCAACCAACTAGAGCAATGCAAGAAGAACCAAAATCCAGAGACATATCCAGAGGCATATCAAAAAGGCAAACCAAAAGTCAGTCCAAAGTTCAAATGTTATTTAGGCAGGCAGGACAAATAAGGGGACCCTTTCTAATATAGACGTTAGCACACAATGAGCTGGTCCAGGTTTCTCCACAGGGCTGTCCTATGTACTTAAGCATCCATCACTCATACTGGATATATCTGATTGAGAGTTCCTGGAAAGGGGTTTGAAAAGGAGCCAGTGAGGCTCAGCCAGCAAGATGCAGCCAAGAGGAGCCAGACTCCTTCTCTGAAAACTCTTCCCAGAACTTCCAGGAGTAGCAACACAGGGTGGGGGCATACAGGGGTAACCGTGGCCATGCCTGTTACATGGCATCCAGTCCTAGAGGAGCTGGATGAGTAAGAGTGAACCAGAGAGGACAATGCAAAGTCCCCCTATTCACAAAGGTCACCTGGGTTTGTTCCACCACCTTTGGGTGGAATCTCCATTCTCAGGCCCACAGGAGAGGAGATTCCTGTGGTCCAACAGGAGGGTCTGAAGTGCCAATTTTAATGCGAAAAAGACTCTTTTGCGAAAATCTCCGATACCTGGTTGAGCTTCCGGAAGTCGTTGCAAAGCCGGAGGGTGCCATCTGGCTTTGGAACAACCACTATTGGGCCGGACCACAGGCTGGCCAAGTATTAGATTACGCCATCCGCTAGCATTTTGTTTACCTCCTCCTTGATGACACGCCGACTTCAGGGACTCTATATGGCCGTTGTCGCACCACCACTCCTGGAGCTGTCTTTTTATCATGTTGCACGATGTGAGTACGCCCAGGCATGGCCAAGAACACATCCGCGAACTGGCTCAGGAGCTTGGAGTCTTATCATACCTCGTGAATGAAATCTTGAAATCATGTTGGCGCTGGCCAACATGAACAGTGACCAGTGGGAGTGATGAAGTCAGTTTTCCACTCATCCCTTGCTCAGATTCGGACTAGGTTGTAGGTACTTCGCAGATCCAACTGAAAATGGAGGCTCCTCAAAGGAGTTCCAGCGTGGCCGGGACGAGTGGAAGCAATTACTTGAATATGACCATGATCCTGTTCTGAGCCCTGTAATTGATGCATGGCCTCAAGCCCCCATCGTTCTTGGAGTTGAAGAAGAATCTTGAGGCAGGAGATGTTGAGGGATGGCTGTAATCCTGTTCGTGAGCTTCACTGGAGGCTGGAGGATCAGGATCAGGATCAGGCTCCTCCGTGGAAACCTAATAAAGTGCATGTGTATCCTGGCTGGGGGAGGTTTTCTGATACATGGAAATCTTACTCTAATTAACACACATTGAGTGCTTACTGAACACAGATGTTAGCGTTAAATCTGTCACGTGTCTTTATACTTTCTGGTCGTGACATCACCTGCTGACCAGTCTTATTGTCACGATACACCAAGAGATGGGAGCCAGAGGTAAAACATGTAGGTGTAGGTTTATTGAACTCTTTACAGAAAAACCAAAAGAATAGGAGAAAGGAGTGTATTGGAAAAGACAACTTAACTAAAATAGGAATTGGGAGACAGACAGGAGGACTCGGAGCATGGAAGTGTTCATAGGAGTCCAGGAGCCTTCGGGTGAGTGATTGGTAGACCGGATGTGGGAAAATGGGACAGATGGGTTTTTAAGGAGAGTGGTAAATGAGGAACAGGGGTGAGTGATTAATAGGTAAAAGAGCTTATGTAACAAAGGGGTTAAAAGGCTTACAGACAATTTCTTAAAATGATGTGAGAGGCAGTACAAAGGTGACAATGCAACTAATCAAATAATTCATCCAATCAACTACACCTGCAACACAAATTAACTGCAGTGTGTGTGTGTGTGTGTGTGTGTGTGTGTGTGTGTTTACAAGCAGCAATGAATTGATAAAGATTGTCAAACTGAAACTGAAAAGTAAAAATGCGAATTAAAACAGAGCTTAAGAGAAGTATTGTTTATTTTCGGTAAGTGTTCAAGTGTACAAGGTGTACAGACTCTGAATTCTGATTATATGAACTTTCCAAGAATGTTCTATTTACATGAATGTTGTGTAAAACAGAGATGTGAGAAAATAACAAACACCACTCTATGCATAAAACTTAAAACACACAACACGCATGTGCTGAGAGTCTGCGTGTGTCATTCTGTCTGTTCAGGTTGAGTAAGTGTGGAGTCTCAGATGAAGGCTGTGCTGCTCTGAGATCAGCTCAGAGATCAAACCCCTCACACCTGAGAGAACTGGATCTGTCCTCTAATAATAAGATAGGAGACTCCGGAATGAAGAGCATTAGAGACTCCAGACACTGAGGTGAGAAATGGAATTCCTGAATTTTATTCCTGAACTGGTAATCTGATACAAATAAAGAGAAAATGTACAAACAATCATTTATCTAAGCACTACTTTATTCAGTAGTCTAATTATGATTGTTATCGTTGTGTATATGATTAATCTTCTAATCTTCTAACTTGCTTTGATCATTTTGCTCACTATAACATATGATTTTGCATGCTGCTGATCACGTAGTAAAACAGTTAAGTTAGTGGTTATTAATGCAGAGCTTGTTCTTTCCTTTTCAAATTTAGCTGAACAACTTTGTGTAATGAAGACACCAGTTGTGGGAATTTCTAAAGAGTATTGATCTCCTTATATGCATTTTTTTATACGCGGCACAGAAGTGTACAAACTGTTCTGTCCTTGCAGCATTACTTCTTGTAGTCCATGCAGTTTTGATATTACACTCAATGTGTGGCTGGGGACTGATATTCCAATTAAGATACACACACACACACACACACACACACACACACACACACACACACAGTGTGTTTCTAGACAAGGACTGCTTATCTGTTGATATGCACCTGATGTTTCGCTTGTTTTTTTATATTCCTTACATGACATTAATTTAATGTTGTGAAGAACTAATCCTGGTTTCATGACGTGGTCTTTGCAACTGCAGAATTTGCTTACTTGGGTCTGATTGGTCTATATCCTCTTCTTTGTTTACTGTTTACTGTTATATTGAGGAATAGAAAACACATTTATAGATCTGTCAATTGTGTCGTTATAACACATTAATCAGACTTAGACTGTGTGTGTTTATCTGGTATGTATAGTGGTTCATAGTGCACAAAATTATCTAAAAGATTAAAATAAAAACCCATGTACTGGAACTGGATCAAAGACACAAAAGCTATAATAGACTGAAAGTTTTTCTGTGCACTTTGTAAGTATGTGACTAATATTTGTAATGTGTTTTAAATATCTTAAAGTTGTATTTTAAAAGAGGGTTTTTAGGTATAAAAGTGTTCTTTAAAAATACAAAAGCCATATATTGCTTTTAAGTAACATTTATTTTGACATTTAAAGTGTAATTATGCATTAATGTAGAAATTGGCTAAAAATAGTAATTTAAATATAATTGTTACTGCTTTTGTTATTTGTTGTTAATTAGAGTTTAAGTTGAATTCAATCCATCATTGTGTTGGGAGCTAGGTGATTGTTCAACCTGATGCTCGGGAGTCAGAACAGATCTAGTGGACTGTTCCAAAGTTAAACAATATAGACAATAGCACATTTTCACATGATGAGGAAATACACTTTTTGTTTACTGTGCTCAAGATTTACCTTCATCCGTGACACCAGCATGTTTTCTTTTCATGTTTGCTCACACTTTTTGTGTTGCCGGTTAAATTTTGCTCTCTGAAATGTCGCTAGTGTCTGTGTTATCTTGCAGTACCGCTAACACTGAACAATATTTTCCTCATCGCTGCTTCTCCAATAAAAACTTTTTTTGATTGTCCACTTTTTTTTGGATGCTTTCTTTTTTCTTTTTCTTTTTTGCAAACAAAGCCCACTTAATTCTAGAATAAAAAAAACACTGTTTTTGCAGAAAAGAGATATGTAATTCACTTCCTGGCATGTGCGTCACAGAACCATTTGACTCTTTGTCCACTAAGGGCCTCTACATCAGGAAGCAGACACGGAAATAGGAATGAACTCAAAGGGTATTTATTTAGAAAAGGAGAACTAAGAAGAAGCCTCTCAAAGGATCGACCCGAAAGGAAGCACAGCCCTGCATGGCTCGAGCCGAGGAATGGAAATAACGTAGGAGGTCCTCGGCCGGGGAGAGTGGGAGAGCTGGGAGCGGAGCCTGGGACGGGAACTGAAAACACAGAGAGAGGATAGTCACAGAGATTATGACAAACGTGTGTCCGCTTTGCGATCTATGAGACCGGACGTGGAAGGGCGAGGGAGAGATCCTTAAATAGGGCGGCGTGACGCTGGTTCAAACAGGCTCCAGGTGCAACTCATCAATACTATGGAGACTGAGAGTGTGGGAGATATGTGTCAGGAGGAGGCAGCGCCGTGATACGGGGTGGGCAATAATTTTTTCACAGGGCCACATGAGAAACCTAAGGTGTGTTTGAGGGCCGAACCAACAATAATAATCTGAATGTAACTATGTTCAATATGAATTTTCTCCACCTGTAAAAAACAGTAAATTATGTCATTTTCCTTCTGCTTCTGGTGATCAAAATAATAAGGATATTCATTCATTCATTCATCTTCTAGCGCTTTATCCGATCTTCCTCGGGTCACGGGGAGCCTGTGCCTATCTCAGGCGTCTATGGGCATTAAGGCAGGATACACCCTGGATGGAATGCCAACCCATCGCAGGGCACACACACACACATTCACGCACACATTCATACACTAGGGACAATTTTCCAAGGTGCCAATCAACCTACCGTGCATGTTTTTGGACCGGGGGAGGAAACCGGAGAACCCGGGGAAAAACCCCCTGAGGCACGGGGAGAACATGCACAAACTCCACACACACATTCCCGAGACGGGAATCGAACCCGGATCCTGGCGGTGTGAGGCGAACGTGTTAACCACTAAGCCACCGTGCCTCTATAATAAGGATATTCTATTACAAAAAAAAAATTTAAAATCGAGATCTCAAAAAATTACGGCGAAAATTAATTCATAAACAAGAAAATAATAATTACATCAGGGATGTCATTTTATTTTTAACACCGACTCAGAAAGACTTATTTGTTTTGCAGATATAAGCAATCAATTAACTAAATACAAAAAGAATAAATGCCTTTTTGTTCACTTTTCTAATTCAGTGAGAGAAATCAAGTCAAATCTTTTATTGTCATTCCAAATATAGCTGGCGCAGTACACTGTGAAATAACTCAATGTTTCTCCAGAACCTTGGCGCTACATAAATCCACATAGTTACAACACTGGAAAATAGAGCTATAGAGCTACAGAATATAGAACTACAGGACACAAAGCTGAGGACTAGACTAAGTTGTCCTAGCTACATAACGTGCATCGTGTGCAACCTGGTGCAAACAGTACAAAAGCAAAACAGTGTAAAACAGACAACATGAGACAGTGCAGGACAAATACAAAACACAAAATAGCAACAAAAAATAAACCTACTGTATATGTATACAGTGTGCTGTGCAAATAGTAAAATGCACAAGTATTAAAATGTAAACAGTAATGACAAACAAAATGAATGACCTCTTGCTGGAAAGGATCTCCGCGGTGTAATCAAGAACCTGTTTGGGGGAAAACGGTGACATGCTACAGGAATTGTTTGATCACTGTATACACACCGTGCTCCGGGAAATGGATAGAGCAACAGGTAAATAAACATGAACATTACTGTCAATTCACATTAAGATGAGTGTGACGACTTTTTCGTGTAGAATCTCCCTTGTATATTTTAACCTTCAGTTAAGAGTATGGAATCTATGTGTTTATTTGTTTATTTATTTTAATTTATATAAAATTATTCAACATTATATTCTCACATTGATCTCTGTTTTTCCTAATGAATATTGACATATGGATATGGATAATCTCATCAGGACTGATCAAAAAGGGCCACACAGGTTCATGAATGTTTTACAGGATCAGGATGATAACCAAAGGATCAACTGAGACAATAAGGAACGTCCAGGACCCAAACCAATCCCACAGAAAGCCCCAAGTCTCTCTGCATCGTTTATCTCCCTTTAACTGGTCAGAGACCTGTTTCATCTTATGTAAGGCTATACTAAAAGTTCCACCAGTGGCATCTTTTGGAGGAATAAAAGTACAACAGTGTTCACCTACTAGTTGACAAACTCCGCCTTCCTTGGCTAATATTATGTCTAAGGCCAATCTGTTTTGCAGAGCGATCAGTCTGACCGCATTGAGTTCTTCCTTAATGCTGGTTATATGCTGAATAGTGGCATTCGCAAATTCACTTAGACGGTAATGGGTGACCTCGATATATCGCCATTGACCTGCAACAACAAAATGGGGAAACAGCGAGGTCCAAAAACGATGAACAGAGGAAGTCATCTGGTATTCTACAAGTACATCCACAACTACAGCGGTTGGGAAAGAGTGAATAGGTGTACTGATAGATCTATGGGACCGTTTAAGAGACACTTCATCACCATTTTGTTTAGGGGCAGACTGTTTAGGAATGTGGCCCTGTTCTGATACGGATAGAATATCTTCACTGGTGGCTATGTACACGCCATCAATGAGTCGCCCAAAGGCACAGTGGCCATGCTAATCTCGTGGTAGATGGTCATAGGCCCTGTGACCACAAACCCAATACCAGTCACATATGTGCAGTCCACATACCAAATGCGGGGAAAGAGGGCGAAAATAAATAATCATTCTTTGGACAGGACTAACTATTCTAACTATTCTACAGGGCTATTATTAATAGATCTTGTTACAGCTCGTGGACGGTATCTCCCCCATTGTGGTACCAAGTAAATAAGTATTGTTAATTTTAATGATCTGTACATGGACCTTAGTGCGATAGAAACAAACAGTAAGTTTATGAGATACAGATTGAAACAGATTCACCGGTTTGGTGAGATAAATTGGAACCCGGGCATCACATGACTTCTTGGGGTCAATGCAATTGGTTTGATTACAATAAGGGAACAATTTTCCATGTGGCCAGAAAGGGTACCTATAGGACCCTAGATAAACACCAGGAGTGATAGAAACATTATACAGATTAAGCCAACCTTCCCCACCCTCAGGTATTACTCGTTGTTCCGGGTCTTCCCAATCTATAATGTTAGTTCATATCACAGCAGCTACGGCACACCAAATTCGCCCAGTGTGTACATTTACGGGAATAAGGGAAAAAGGATTGCTAGTGCTATGTGGCATCAGAGTACAGACAAAATATTGGCCTTTTATGCCCATTCGTCGCTTTGGGAAGCGCCCATATCACCAAAAATACTTTTTAAAAACATATTCTACATTTGTATTTCCATCTGGTTTATGCAAATCGACCCCTGAGTGAAAGGAATCACGGTCATAGAGAAAACGCCAGAAAAATGATCAGTAAAAGCCTCATGATTCTTGGTGTCCTGATATTTGAGATCAAATGGCCAATATTAAATTGATGTATGTATGGAATTATCGCTTATGTGTGTGTGTGTGTGTGTGTGTGTGTGTGAGTGTGTGTTTGAGTATGTGTGTGTGTATATGTGTGTGTGTGTGTTTGTGAGTGTATTCGTATATGTGCTTGTGTGTGTGTGTGTGTGTGTGTGTTGTGTGTGTATGTTTGTATGTGTGTATGTGTGTATGTGTGTGTGTGTCTGTGTGTATTGTGTGTGTGTGTGTGTGTAAAGTGATGGGGTTAAGCAGCAGTCGATTGTCATGAGATTCCAACACCAGTTACACTGATGACCATCAGGGATCCTCTGAGGTTCACAATGTCTCAGAGATGAAGCACAGACGTCAACAGATGCCTTCACTTCCGCACAGCTGAAGAATGACTTTCCTTCTTCCAGTGATAAGGTCGTCTCAGAATGGAATGCTCTTGACACAGAGCAGCAGCACCAAACCAGCAACAACTAGAACAGAAGACAAAACACAGTTAGTGATCATTTCACCCTTTACAAAGGAGATCGCCGTAGCCGTGAAGCGTGTATCCAGTTCGGGGAAGCAACAGTTAGAACAGCGGTTCTTGGAATAACCAGAACTTCAGCTGGGTCTCCGTATAGTGCATCTCCCACCTTCCTAGGATTAAAAGACTTTATTAGTACCATGTCACCAACAACAATAGGATGTGTTGCTTTTTCACCAGGTTGGGGCATCCCTGCATGAACTTGTTCCTGTACTCAAACGCAAAGCATACTCAGACATCAAGATCACTAAGGGTTACTGTTTGCAGGTAGTAGGCGGATGTAAAAACCAATCTCTTGTGTTAGCTTCCTGCATCGGTTAGGTTTGTTCCCCTGTTGTTGTTTATTCCCCACATCACACCAGATGATTGTGGGTGGTATGGAATGTGGAAATGCCACTGTATGCCTAACACTGCATAGCTTCCTTGTGATTGTTGATGTAAAGGGCGTACCTCCATCTGAATCAATACCAAACGGTACACCATAACGTGGTATTATGTCTTTGCACAAAGCTTGTACTACTGTTTTCTCGAGCACACGGGAATACTTCTACCGGAAGTCTTCCTGACATTGAAGAGACATGCTGTAATCCAAGCCTATTATTATTCTTCTCCTTATTATTATTATTATTATTAGTAGTAGTAGTATTAGTATTATTTCATGGAGTTAAAGTTATAGATGAATTTGTTTGTAGACAAAAATGATTTTGTGCAATTTCAAAAGTTTAAAATGTAAAAAATCTAAAAAATCTGTATATATATATATATATATATATATATATATATATATATATATATATATATATATATATATATATATATATATATATATATATATATATATTATATACATTAAATTAAACAAACAGTGGATATTTCATGCACTTTAAAAATAAAAGTCAATTCGACTCAGACGACATTGACAATCACGTACCAATGTTTTGTGGGTTCTAAAGTGTGAAAGTATTTCAGGCTCGACTTCATTTGTCTGAACTACCTCCGCAACCACTGATATGAGTGTCTACAAGAACTTATGGTTGAATGTAAGTCATTTATTTATTTAATTTAAACGGCTATATATATATAATATATAGGCTATATATATATATATATATATATATATATATATATATATATATATATATATATATATATATATATATATATATATATATATAATACCGCAAATCCTAAAGAGTTCCATCTTTCTGTGAACACACTGGATCTGTCTAAGAATAAACTAGGAGACACCGAGGTTAAGGCGGTATCGGCTACACTGGAAAAATATCCATCCATCCATCCATCTTCCTCCGCTTATCCGGGACCGGGTCGCGGGGGCAGCAGTCTAAGCAGAGATGCCCAGACTTCCCTCTCTCCAGCCACTTCCTCTAGCTCCCCCGGGGGGACACCGAGGCGTTCCCAGGACAGTCGAGAGACATAGTCCCTCCAACGTGTTCTGGGTCTTCCCCGAGGCCTTTTCCCGGAGGGACATGCCCGAAACACCTCCCCTGGAAGGCGCCCAGGAGGCATCCGAAATAGATGCCCGAGCCACGCCAGCTGGCCCCTCTCGATGTGGAGGAGCAGCGGATCTACTCTGAGCTCCTCCCGAGTGACTGAACTTCTCACCCTATCTCTAAGGGAGCGCCCAGCCACCCTGCGAAGGAAGCTCATTTCGGCCGCCTGTATCCGGGATCTTGTCCTTTCGGTCATGACCCAAAGCTCATGGCCATAGGTGAGAGTAGGAACGTAGATCGACCAGTAAATTGAGAGCTTTGCCTTTTGGCTCAGCTCCCTCTTCACTATGACGGACCGGTACATCGACCGCATTACTGCAGAGGCTGCACCGATCCGCCTGTCGATCTCCCGTTCCATCCTCCCCTCACTCGTGAACGAGACCCCAAGATACTTGAACTCCTCCACTTGGGGAAGGAGCTCTCCACCAACCTGAAGTGGGCTAACCACCTTTTTGCGGCTAAGGACCATGGCCTCGGACTTGGAGGTGCTGATCTTCATCCCAGCTGCTTCTTCACACTCGGCTGCAAACCTTCCCAGTGCATGCTGAAGGTCTTGGCCTGATGGAGCCAACAGGACAACATCATCGGCAAAAAGCAGAGACGAGATCCTGTGGTCCCCAAACCAGACTCCCTCCAGCCCCTGGCTGCTCCTAGAAATTCTGTCCATAAAAATAATGAACAGAACCGGTGACAAAGGGCAGCCTTGCCGGAGTCCAACATGCACCGGAAACAGGTCTGACTTACTGCCGGCAATGCGAACCAAACTCCTGCTCCGTGCATACAGAGATCGAGCCGCCCTCAACAGAGGGCCTCGGACCCCATACTCCCGGAGCACCCCCCACAGAGTGCAGCGAGGGACACGGTCGAATGCCTTCTCCAAATCCACAAAGCACATGTGGACCGGTTGGGCAAACTCCCATGATCCCTCCATCACCCTGTAGAGGGTATAGAGATGGTCCAGTGTTCCACGGCCAGGTCGAAAACCGCATTGTTCCTCCTGAATCCGGGGTTCGACTAAAGGCCGAATTCTCCTCTCCAGTACCCTGGCATAGACTTTCCCAGGAAGGCTGAGGAGTGTGATCCCCCTATAGTTGGAGCACACCCTCCGGTCCCCTTTCTTAAAAAGAGGAACCACCACCCCGGTCTGCCAATCCAGAGGCACCGTCCCCAGCTGCCACGCGATGTTGCAGAGGCGTGTCAGCCAAGACAGCCCCACAACATCCAGAGACTTCAGGTACTCATGGGCGGATCTCATCCACCCCCGCTGCTCTGCCACCGAGAAGCTTCTCAACTACCTCGGTGACCTTCAGCTTGGGTGATAGATGACGCCACCTCTGAGCCCATGGCCTCTGCTTCCTCATCGGAAGGCATGACTCCGGGGTTGAGGAGATCCTCAAAGTATTCCTTCCACCGTCCGATGATGTCCCCAGTTGAAGTCAACAGATCCCCACCTCCACTGTAGACAGTTTTGGCAGGGCACTGCTTCCCCCTTCTGATATGTCGGACGGTTTGCCAGAACTTCTTTGAGGCCGACCGATAGTCCCTCTCCATGGCCTCTCCGAACTCCTCCCATACCCGAGATTTTGCCTCAACAACCACCCGGGCCGCAGCCCGCTTGGCCTGACGGTACCCATCAGCTGCCTCAGGGGTCCCGAAGAGCCAACCAGGCTCGGAAGGACTCCTTCTTCAGCTTGACGGCATCCCTTACTTCCGGAGACCACCACCGGGTTCTGGGATTACCGCCGCGACAGGCACCTGAGACCTTGCGGCCGCAGCTCAGAATGGCTGCATCGACAATGGAGGTGGAGAACATGGTCCACTCAGACTCAATGTCTCCAACCTCCCTCGGGATCTGGTTGAAGCTCTGCCGGAGGTGGGAGTTAAAGATGTCTCTGACAGGGGGTTCTGCTAGGCGTTCCCAGCACACCCTCACAATACGTTTGGGTCTGCCGAGTCTGTCCAGCTTCCTTCCCCGCCATCGAATCCAGCTCACCACCAGGTGGTGATCAGTTGACAGCTCCGCCCCTCTCTTCACCCGAGTGTCCAAAACACACGGACGGAGGTCAGATGAGACAACCACAAGGTCTATCATCGATCTCCGTCCTAGGGTGTCCTGGTACCATGTGTACTGATGGACACCCTTGTGCTTGAACATGGTGTTCGTTATGGACAAACTATGGCTAGCACAGAAGTCCAATAACTGAGCACCACTCGGGTTCAGATCAGGAGGGCCGTTCCTCCCAATCACGCCCCTCCAGGTATCACTGTCGTTGCCCACGTGGGCATTGAAGTCCCCCAGTAGAACAACGGAATCTCCAGTCGGGGCGTTTATCAGCGCCCCTCCCAGAGACGCCAAGAAGGCCGGGTACTCTACACTGCCATTCGGCCCATAGGCACAAACAACAGTGAGAGACTTTTCCCAAACCCGAAGGCGCAGGGAAACGACCCTCTCGTTCACCGGGGTAAACTCCAACACATGACGGCTAAGATGGGGGGCTATGAGCAGGCCCACATCAGTCTCTCACCGCCGGCAACTCCAGAATAATGGGGAGAGTCCAGCCTCTCTCGAGGAGTCCAGAATAATGGTTCCAGAGCCCTCCAGACTCTGGGTGGAGGTGAGCCCGACTATCTCTAGGCCGCATCTCTAGCAACCTCCCAACCTACCGCACAAGCTCGGGCTCTTTCCCAACAAGCGAGGTGACATTCGAGGTGACATTCCATCCCTAGTGTCTAGTCTCTGTGTCCAGAGTCGGGTCGTCGAGGCCTCCGCCTTCGACCACTGCCCGAACCAAAATTGCACCGGTCCCTTTTGAGCCTTCCTGCAGGTGGTGGGCCCACGGGGAGGTGTCCCCACGTCACTCATTCGGGCTGAGCCCGGCCGGGCCCCATGGGTGGAGGCCCGACCACCAGGCGCTCGCTTTCGAGCCCCAGCCCCGGGCCTGGCTCCAGGGAGGCCATGCGCCATACCCCGGCTGCGCCATACCGGGCGACGTCCTTGGTCCTTGATTAATTTTTTCATAAGGGGAATATGAACCGCTCTTCGTCTGAGCCGTCCCCTAGGACATGTTTGCCTTTTTGCCTTGGGAGACCCTACCAGGGGCATCTAGCCCCCGACAACATAGCTCCTAGGTTCATCCGGTTACTCAAACCCCTCCACCACAATTAAGGTGGCGGTTCAAGGTGGCGGTTCAGGAGGGGTTCACTGGAAAATACTCACTGTGAAATCGAGATATTGAGGTAAATTTATTTCTCTGAGAAAAACAGTAGATGTTTAAAATAGTAGCTTCATTCTAGGGGACGATGCAGGAAAAATTCAATGTCATGGATTGTTTAGATAGAAACGACGGTGAATATAAATATGTCAGGAGGTTGATGCTTTCGTTATTGCTTTTAGTGTTCGTAAACATACAAGACGGATTACTTACAATAAGGAAGATGCAAGATAAGGCACTGAATAGGAGACTGGAGAATTTGTCTGATAGAGGCAGAAGAACCTGGACAGCACCAAAGACATGAACATTGACTATTGACTTATAGACATGACATGACTATTATGTATTTTAATGCACAAAAACTAGAGAAGGGGCACGGTGGCTTAGTGGTTAGCACATTCGCCTCACACCGCCACCGGGTCCAGGTTCGATTCCCGTCTCTGCCATGTGTGTGTGTGGAGGTTAATTGGAACCTTTGGAAAATTGTCCCTAGTGTATGAATGTATGTGTGTGTGTGTGTGTGTGTCCTGCAATGGGTTGGCATTCCATCCAGGGTGTATCCTGCCTTAATGCCCATAGACGACAAATGTCCTGAGATAGACACAGACTCCCCGTGACCCGAGGGAAGATCGGATAAAAAGCGGTGGTAGAAGATGAATGAATGAATGAAAAAACTAGAGGACAATTCTTCCCATCTCATTGGACAATACAAGGTTCAGCAGCTGCCCTTTAATGTTATGTGTATACAATTGACAACACCTATTTGATGAAATCCGGTTCTTATCTCTTGATTGGCCAATTTTTGGTCACTATTTAATTATGATGGAGGTTTGTACCTGTAGCAGGACAGCATACAGGAACACCACAAAGTAGAAATTAGAAGAGACACACAAAAACAACATTCTGACAAATGTAGATCTATTAGAATACTGAATCGCTTATGCATTAAAAAAGTAACTATTGAGAACGATTATAGCTACAGCTACATGCACCTCTACTGACTTTACTATCAATGATAAAAGTCATTTGTCACAACAATGCAAACAGACCAAAATAACCATTATCTACCAAGAAAACAAGATTGAAGAGTGCTATTGTGTCTATACAGGTTGTGGGGTTGTGGTGTCTCAGATGAAGGCTGTTCTGCTCTGACCTCGGCTCTGAGATCGAACCCGTCACACCTGAGAGACCTGAATCTGTCTCAGAATAATGTAGGAGACTCAGGAGTGAAGTGTCTCTGTGCAGTACTGGAGAATCCTAACTGTAAACTGGAGAAACTGAGGTAAGATCATATCTCCTGTCGTGTGAGAGTCATGAGTCACATGACCTGATTCTTAGAAACACAAGTTCTGTTTAGAAGATTGATGGAGCAAATTTTGTGGAAATTTAGTGGTTTAGTGGTTAGCACGTTCACCTCAAAGCTCCAGGGTCCGGGTTTGATTGCCGTCTCGGCCATGTGTGTGTGGAGTTTGTGCATGTTGTCCCCGTGTCTCAGGGGGTTTTTCTCCGGGTTCTCCGGTTTCCTCCCCCCAGTCCAAAAAACATGCACGGTAGTTTGATTGGCACCTTGGAAAATTTTCCCTAGTGTATGAATGTGTGTGTGTGTGTGTGTGTGTGTGTGTGTGTGTCCTGCGATGGGTTGTCATTCCATCCAGGGTGTATCCTGCCTTAATGCCCATAGACGCCTGAGATAGGCACAGACTCCCGAGGGAAGATCAGATAAAGCGGTAGAAGATGAATGAATGAATGAATGAATGAACTTTCAGTTAAAGAAAAGTCAGAAATGGTAACCTTATGAATTTTCAGCAACTGATTCGTCTTTGTTTGCCCTGTGAATAATAATAAAACACTTTTTGAAATAGTAAATGTTATGTTATGTATACAGATGAATTTTAATGCACTTACACAAACTATAAACATTTTGGAATGTCTCTTGACCAGTCAATTAAGAGATGTGGAATTAACCGCTGTATAACACTCACTATGGCTATATTCTTAATGCATGTTTTAACATGTATTAAATATGTTAATATATATTACAAATATTTGAATGCATTTTTATATGGCTCCAGTGGCTGTTACTGAACTGAACAAATAACCATCCAACATTATTAACAAACACACTACTGCATTATCACTTTCTGCATTTGCACTGCTTTATCATTATACATTTTTGTATCATCCACAAATGTCTATCATTGCTCATTGGACTTCTGTATTCTTTCGTTCATCTTCTACCGCTTTATCCAATCTTCCCTCGGGTCACCGAGGTAGTTGAGAAGCTTCTCGGTGGCAGAGCAGTGAGGGTGGATGAGATCCGCCCTGAGTACCTGAAGTCTTTGGATGTTGTGGGGCTGTCTTGGCTGACACGCCTCTGCAACATCGCGTGGCAGCTGGGGACGGTGCCTCTGGATTGGCAGACCGGGGTGGTGGTTCCTCTTTTTAAGAAAGGGGACTGGAGGGTGTGCTCCAACTGTAGGGGATCCCACTCCTCAGCCTTCCTGGGAAAGTCTATGCCAGGGTACTGGAGAGGAGAATTCTGCCTTTAGGATTCAGGAGGAACAATGCGGTTTTCGACCTGGCTGTGGAACACTGGACCATCTCTATACCCTCTACAGGGTGATGGAGGGATCGTGGGAGTTTGCCCAAACGGTCCACATGTGCTTTGTGGATTTGGAGAAGGCATTCGAGTGTCCCTCGCTGCACTTTGTGGGGGGTGCTCCGAAAGTATGGGGTCCGTGGCTCTCTGTTTCCCACTTGGAGAGCTCCTCCCCCAAGTGGAGGAATTCAAGTATCTTGAGGTCTTGTTCACGAGTGAGGGGAGGATGGAACGGGAGATTGACAGGCGGATCGGTGCAGCCTCTGCAGTAATGCGGTCGATCTATGTTCCTACTCTCACCTATGGCCATGAGCTTTGTGTCATGACCGAAAGGGCAAGATCCCGGATACCGGCGGCTGAAATAAGCTTCCTTTGCAGGGTGGCTGGGCGCTCCCTTAGAGATAGGGTGAGAAGTTCAGTCACTAGGGAGGAGCTCAGAGTAGATCCGCTGCTCCTCCACATCGAGAGTGTCTTGGCCAGCTGGCGTGGGTTGGCATCTATTTCAGATGCCTCCTGGGCGCCTTCCAGGGGAGGTGTTTCGGGCATGTCCCACCGGGAAGAAGCCTCGGGGAAGACCCAGAACACGTTGGAGGGACTATGTCGCTCGACTGTCCTGGGAACGCCTCGGTGTCCCCCCAGGGGAGGAGCTCGAGGAAGTGGCTGGAGAGAGGGAAGTCTGGGCATGTCTGCTTAGACTGTTGTCCCCCCAACCTGTTGGTCCCGGATAAGCGGAAGAAGATGAATGGATGGATTGATATTTTTCCCTACGCAGAGATAGAAGTCTGTGTTCATCGTGCACAATGAATCAGATTCCACATAATAAGTTCGGCTCTGATCCCTGAATAAAATGTTCTGGACCCTAAAAGCAAATAAACCGAAAGATTGCATTTAAAACGTCCTGGAGCTGGACTCAAGCAGCAAGAGCTAAAATTGGCTGGAAGAGTTTCACGATGATTGTACGAGGTACCTGTTATGTGTTTTGTAATTTGTTTGTAAGTTGCATTTGTTTTTCAATTTGTACAAATGCAAATAAATATGATAATGGGGAAAATTAACAATAAAACATGTCCAACATAACAAAATTTATAGCATTTATTATTAATATTGATTTAAAATAATATTGTATTTCTCCACAACTTCAAACTTTTTCACACATCCTAGCGGTGTCGCCTTTTCAACATAAATACAATTGTCGCCCTCCAGCGGTGAGAAGAGAACATGACATACAACCAGTAAACAATCGAATATGCGCTCTCTAGCGGTGAGAAGAGAAAATGACATACAAGTGAAAAAAGACTCCTAAAATGCACACAATTTTAATCCATTCATAAATGGAAAATATATGAAAGAATTGTTCATTAAAATTTTCATTAAAATTATCCATTAAAACACTCCCAATTCTTGACAGAGAAAAGAGGCACGAATTGCTAACATTAAAATACATTAGATATCACACTATTGCCACCAATGGTGTAACTCGTTTTTTTTTATTTTATAAAATTTAGAAATATGCACAACAATGCCTGGAGTATTAAAATGAATAAACAAATATATTTCACTGATGACCTTGAAAGGCCATACGCTTCTGCAGCTCCCCCTAGTGGCAGCAATTGGAATCCGACAAGTCCAATGTTTGTATTGTACACATAATATAGGTAACAAAAATATTATATTTCTACATTTCTGTGATATATAATTGTTTTCATTTCATTTATATTTACATAGAAAGTTTTATATTATTATCCTGTTTATGTGCAGATATGTGTATATTTTAGTAATTTGTGTATTTCTTAAGCAGATAAAAATAACTGTAATATTCATAGTTTTAAAATAATAAATGGTTGCAGATATTTCATAAACAATAAAGCCACTAAATCACAATCTATCGCGGGTTTAGCTGCTTCAACGCATCCCCTCAGTGTCGCAGTCTGAACTTAAATACATTATGCGCCCTCTTGCGGTGTGAAGACAAAATTACATACAGCCAAAAAAATTTCATAAAATCCTCAGACTTGGTCAGGAAAAATCTGATATTTCACATTTGGCTTCATACTTTTATTCCAAGCTGCTTCATTCATACTACACACGTGGGAAAGGTTTTATCCATCCTCATATATCCAAAATATAATATATTCAGTGCTTTTCATTTCAATTAGTTTTCTTAATGAGTGTTGAATGATCCTTTTAATTATGGATATCGAAATCGCTCACTGTAGTTTATGTTAATCATGTGGTAAGAATTACTGACTTTGAGATGAGATGCCTTTGAGGTCATGTCCACAAACATCTCCACATTAACTATGCACCTTTTTACGATCAAATAAACCCATTAAAAAAGGTTTATTGTAAGGGAAATATTTTGTAAATATCAAGATTAAATACAATTCTAAAAAGTATATGTGGCGCTGGAAAGAGTTTGGATCAGGCTTCATTCAATAAGATGGGAATGGACAGAGTTAAAGGTAGTTCTGCATCTGTCCACTGGAGGGCATCGGAGATATTTTACTTTCGTGTCCCTGTTACGCGGTCACTAATATTTTCATTTCATTTCCTTAATTTTAATGATAAAAAATTTAATGCTGTTTTAATAGTCACTTAGTCAGTTTCATGTAATGCCTGTAAATGATACAGAACTACATTACCCATCAGCCCTTGTATGTCACCGATACTTACTGTAATATTAATGATTCGGTGACAAGTTTTATCCCTTGGTTATCCCTAATTTATCATATTTTTTAAATTTGAATATAATTGTATTATTCATTTTAAATAATCAGAACCGATGTATATTATCTATCACTTCAGGGCTGATTTAATAATTTATTTAAAAAAACATTACAAGGACAAGGACCCCCTCCCCCCCCTCCCCTCCCCCCTCCCCCCTCCTCCCATATATTTGTTTTTATAAAGTTTGTTTGTATCGGATTGATTTTAACCTGTTTGGTATGGCACATATTTTTATGTACGCACAGCTATGCGCTGATTGTCCAGCAGGTGACAGTAGCGAGTCAAAGAATAGACCTTAGTACAGGGGTGTCAAACTCCATTCCTGGAGGGCAGCAGCCCTGCAGTGTTTTGTTCCAACCCTGCTGCTCCAATATAAATACCATGTAGTTTTCAAATAAGCCTTAATGACTTGATTATTTGGATCAGGTGTTTTTAATTATGCTTGAGTTTAGTTAATTTAGTTTGACACCGCTGGTTTGGAGCCAAATAGAACAACAACAAAAAGCCCAGTAAAAATATTTTCCCACAAAATCGTATTTATTAGCAGAAGATGAAGGAAGGTAGGAGAAATTCTTGGCACACTTTGAGGAAGCTCTCAAATATTAAGTTCTAGAAGGGCAGAGTTTTAGCTTCAACCATAATTAAAACACACCTGATCCACTAATCAAGTCATTAAGGCTTATTTGAAAACTACATGGTATGTATATTGGAGCAGGGTTGGAACAAAACACTGCAGGGCTGCGGCCCTCCAGGAACCGAGTTTGACACATGTGCCTTAGTAGATTTAAGATGGCAAAAACGGATGTTTTCGCGCGATGTTTTTCGAGACTTGGGAATGTAGTGAGTATACTGTTTTCCGGCGAGGATAAATGTGCTACGGGCTAAATAAAAGAACCCCAAAACAACTACACGCATTTTGCCCTCTCCTTCAAGTGTATTACATGGAAAAAAACCCCTAAACTATCGATAATAATATATCGATAATAAACTTTTTCCATTTTTTTCATAAAATGTGAATATTATATTGGTAATATTTCATTATGTTATGAATGTTAAATGTTGCTGTAAAGTTTAATAAATAGAAGTGGTTGATTCCTTGCCTAGTTTTTGTGCAGTGCTGCTCAGGTTATAGTTATTGATGTATTATTTATTTATTTATTTGTTTCACATGTTTATGTAATAAAACCTGTATCACCTCAGTTTCCCTATTCATCACTTTCCTACCATACTACCATACACAGAGGATAGATTCCTGCTTATATGTTTCTTTGCGTGTCATGTATTTGTGAAACATAAAAATACTGACAAATTTGTAATACATGGAAAAAGTTTCGACTGACTGTTCTCCTATAAGTCACCAAAAGAACCGAGTCACAGAGTCGACTCATTTCCACATCACCAGTAATTCATCTTCATTATTAAAGTGAAAGTATTTCAGCCTCGACTCCATTCCGAGGAGCTTTTGGAAAGTCCATGGCAATATTTCAAGCATAGACGGTGATATTAATGTCCTACAACAAGGATTGATGGCTGAAGGTGAGTAATATTTTATTATAAACAGAATATGTAAGAATGAGGTGGATTTATCATATATAAATCTGGTGTCACAGTAGCAATAAGAAATGGCTGTCGTATGAGATACAGGTGTAACCTTACCTGTAAAACTGGTTCATAGTGTTTATGTACTGTGAAGACTTTCCATTTCTACTCTTTATTTTCTTATCATAATGTTTTGAGAAACATCTTTTTTTATCAGTGTGAGTCTATGTACCTGTTCTCAAATATGTGTTTGTGCCAGTACCAATAAAATATATAGATTATTTAGGCAAATCATGGAAATCTAGGGCCTGCTTTTTTTCTCCTTTTTTTATTACTATGATCAAAATTATTGATCAGAATGATTTCCTTGGCATCACAACTATTATTTTACACAGTGATCTCTGATCGTATTAAAAGTGGACTAAGGCGCTGGGCTGCTGATTGGAAGATCCGGGTTCGAGCCCCGGTATGGCCAAGCTGCCGCCCTTGGGTCCTTGAGCAAGACCATTAACCCTCTGTGCTCCAGGGGGCGCCGTATCATGGCTGACCCTGCACTCTGACCCCAGCTACCAACATCAAGATGGGATATGCGAAGAAAAGAATTTCACTGTGCTGTAATGTATATGTGACAAATAAAGGATATTATTATTATTATTAAAACATCAAGATCAGTTGATTTGTTTTTACTGAAGGTTTCTGTAGATGTATCTGATTCCACCAAAGCAGCTAGAAGAAACATTCATTAAATTATTCAAGTAAATATGAGAAACTGTTCTCCTTCACAATTATTCAGGAGTCTGAAATTCACTTTCTGATAATCAGTTAATTATTGAGATTTCGAATTATTGAAATTCAGAAGTTTTGCTTGCTTTCACCTGTAGATGGCACCATTGAGCACACAGATAAATAGAGACATTTTCTAACATAGACTTGTCTTTTCCATGAACCCCTCAAAAAGTTATAGAACGTAACACAATATTATACCTTTATTAAAAGTTAGTGAGATTTCAGATCAGGAACACCTTTATTATCAAAAGCACTCAAAAATATGAATTGGCAAGTAACATAGCCCTATTATATTGTGAAAAAAATAATGTTGTGATTGTAAAATGAAATTGGTAGTAACTGACAAAAAAAAAAATCGGAGATATTTGTTTGGCTTTTTAGCAATATGTGAAAAGGATTATGATAATTCACTGAACATTAATGTTTTCTAAAGTCTCTAGGTCTTTTCTGGACTATATTTATCTATTCTTTGACCTTATGAGAAGATTTGCTAAAGATGGAGACTCCTGATCTGCACACAAATAATGTGTCCTCACCCTCACAAAACTGGTGACTTACCTAGTCCTTGTACTTTACTTATTATCTTTTATTTCAAAGGTATTATTAAGTACATATAAAGAAATCAACAAAGGTGTGGTTAATAATAAATATATAAGGTTGTCTGATAATCACTAAATGACTGTTTGTAATGTTGTACAGTAAACTCCAGAGAGAGAGATCAGAATCACGAGCACCCAGCTGTATCTCCATGAAGAGTGATCAGTCTATAGAAGAGCCTCTAAAGTTTAAAGATGAAGACTCCTCATTTCAACAAAAGTAACATGTTTTCAATTTTTATTTTAGCAGTAAAGAGTTAAAAGTTAAATTAAGGTAGATATTAGTTATAGTATATCATTTTCGGCTATACACAAGCAATTGTTTAGTCACAATTAGGGAAGTACATTGTCTGTTACTAGGATTTTTAGTGGTGCTTTGAACAAGCATCACTATTACTATGCCGGTTATTATTTTTATCTTATCATTTAAAAAAAAAACCAACTGTGTGGTGTCACGGGTCCTCGTTCCTCCCTGCCCTGTTTCCCTTTCTCTCTCTCCATAATTAGCTCCCTGTGTGCTCCAGCCGCACCTAATTCCACTCCGTCTGTCTCACTCCCTATTAAATCCCTGTTCTCCCTCAACTCCAGGTCCATTTTCGTTAGCGTACGACGGGGACGCACCATGGAAATTTTTTTGGTAGCGGGGGGCGACCCATCTTTTCCCAGTTTGGCGGCCATCTTGAAGGTTTGTAGAGGAGTGGCCGCCAAACTGGGAAAAGATGGGTCGCCCCCCCCCACCAAAAAAATTTAGTCTGCGAGCCTGAGCCAGTGAACCCGTCCGAGGTGGCCGCCGAGCCCAAAGAGGCATCAGAGGGGGCATCTGAGCTCGCTCAAGACCAAGAGTCTGCTCCTTTCCCATCGGCCCTGGTCCCCGTCCTGTCCGCTCCTGTCCCGACTGCTTCACCCTGGTCCCAGTTCCCGTCCACTACTGTCCCACCTGCTCCTCCCTCGTTCCCATTCCCATTTGCTCCTGTCCCGCCAGCCCCAGTCCCGCCTGCTCCGCACTGGTCCCAGTTCTCATATGGTAGAATAAGATAAACACATTTATAAATAATAAAACACTGTCATTGGAAATTGGTCTCCACTCTCCCAACAAAAAACAAGAACAAAAGATAATGACCTGCCATACCACTGTATTTTTGTCATTAACTGTTGTAAATTGTTGTCTGAAATGTTGTACTGTGAACTTCAGAGAGAGAGCACTGAGTTATCAGCACCGAGCTGTATCTCCATGAAGAGTGATCAGTCTATGGAAGAGCCTCTGAAGTTTAAAGATGAAGTCTCATCACTTCTACACAGGTATGATGTCCTCACATACAATAAAATGATGTAAACTATCACATATGAACATAATAAAGCATTATGAATGCTAAATGGTGGAGACATTGCTCTGCAGATACGTATGTGTCTACAACCTCACATCACACCCGACTAAAAAATATTGTGACCTACCATGCTGCTGTACTTTATTAACTGACTGTTCATAAGTAAAATATATAGTAAGTATATACAGTATGAAATGTATAAATCAACCAAAAATATAATGGACAAAGAAAGTTAAAAAGCATGAACAAAAATTCTATATAAATTAATATCTGAAATGTTGGACAGTGAACTCGAGAGAGAGCGATCAGAATCACCATCACACAGCTGTATCTCCATAAAGAGTGGCATGTCTATGAAAGATGTTTAAAGATGGAGTCTCCTCACTTCTTTACGCAGGCAACATCTGCTCACTGTTAATTCCCCTACCAAAATCAGAGTAAAAGCCAAATTCTTATGTAAACTTGTGTTTTTTTCTACCCAAGCACTACAATATGTGTACTTAAGGTATGATATAAATAAACCATGTGGAATCTCTATTGTGACTGATTAAAAACAGCCTCTCAGTAAGACACAATAAACTGATGTCTCCTTCTTGAATACACGGTAGTTTTTCTCAATAAAGGTAGTCACAATTTCTTTATCTTCAGTTTCTTTTTAGGGCCCAAGAACTGTAGTGCCAGGACCCTCTTGTTTTTTTTTAGATTATTTATTTATTTATTTATTTTTTCCAAACCTTCGGAAACCTTTGGGCACTGGGGGGCAAGTCCCCAAACCTTGGGCACTTTTGGGGGTCTTCACATACTCAAACTCTCATGGAATTGGAATCTGTGGCCATTAGGACGTCAGTGAGGCTCAGCCCTTGGACTGGCACACCCCGCATACAATGCCCCTGGAAACACCTGAAAAGTCTACCTGTACTTGAATATATAATTATAAAATTGGGTAGACATTTAGAGCTCATTAAACTGAACCACTTGCTTACTTGATTTGAGTTATTTAGAGTTGTGCACCCAATAGAATGTGCAATAATGCTCCTAGAAAATTGACATAGCGGCCTGATGATGCCACACTCTGATGATGCAAAATTGTGGAGGGAATTTTAATATCTTAAATATTTATATATAAATATCTTGGATATATTGGCTGCATATGCTCTCAATACCCTCTCACGGTAACCTGGAATAGTTATACAGAGTATATCCAGAAAAATGGTCTTATATCTGATAAATGGACCCGATTTTTCACCACATGTTCCTTCTTCACTGTCTTACAGACACAACACCAAACCTGCCACTGTAAATGAATTCCAGAAGAAGTTCAAATTAAATCTAATAAAAAAGTTTTCGTGTTTGAATGAAGTGATAATAAACCATGGAAACCAAACACTATTAAATGAGATCTACACAGAGCTCTACATCACAGAGGGAGACAGTGGAGACGTCAATAAAGAACATGAGGTGAGACAGATTGAAGCAGCAGCCAGGAGAACGTCATCTGAAGAAACACCAATCAAATGCAATGACATCTTTAAGCCCTTATCGGAACAAGATGAACCCATCAGAAGTGTGCTAACGAAGGGAGTCGCTGGAATCGGAAAAACAGTCTCTGTACAGAAGTTCATTCTGGACTGGGCTGAAGGGAAAGAAAATCAGGACATCCAACTAATATTTCCACTTCCTTTCAGAGAGCTGAATCTGATCAAGGACCAAAATCTGAGTCTGATGGAACTCCTTCATTTCTTTTATAAGGAAACAATAGAACTAAAAATGTCCAGTTTGGAAAAAGTTCTGTTCATTTTTGATGGATTGGATGAGTGTCGTTTTCCTCTAGACTTTCAGAAGACAGTGAGAGTGTGTGATGTAACTGAATCATCATCAGTGCCTGTGCTGCTGATAAACCTGATCAAAGGGAATCTGCTTCCCTCTGCTCACATCTGGATCACCTCCCGACCAGCAGCAGCTGATCAAATCCCCTCTGAGTGTGTCCATCGAGTCACAGAGATACGAGGGTTCAATGATCCACAGAAGGAGGAGTACTTTAGGAAGAGGATCAGTGATCAGATCCTGGCCAATCACATCATCACACACCTGAAGTCATTAAGAAGCCTCTACATCATGTGTCACATCCCAGTCTTCTGCTGGATTTCATCCACTGTTCTAGAGAGAATGTTGGGTGAAGCAGAGAGTGGAGAGATCCCCAAGACTCTGACTCAAATGTACACACACTTCCTCATCATTCAGATAAACATCATAAGAGAAAAATACCCACAGAAGCAGAAGCGTGATGAAATGCTTCTTAAACTGGGAGAACTGGCTTTTCAGCAGCTGGAGAAAGGAAATCTGATCTTCTATGAGGAAGACCTGAGAGAGTGTGGCATTGAGGTGACAGAAGCAGCAGTGTACTCAGGTGTGTGTACACAGATCTTCAGAGAGGAGTTTGGGCTTCACCAGAGTAAAGTGTACTGCTTCGTTCATCTGAGCGTTCAGGAACATCTCGCAGCTCTGTATGTTCATCTGACGTTCATGATGAAAAAGAGAAATGTGTTTAAAAAGAAAAATAGTTTATTACACTGGATAAAACAAACTACAATCTCAGACATGCACAAAAATGCTGTAGATCAGGCTTTAAAAAGTCAGACTGGACATCTGGATCTTTTCCTTCGCTTTCTTCTCGGCCTGTCGTTGAAATCGAATGAAAATCTTCTGCATGTTTTAGTAACACGGACAGGAAGGAGTTCTCAGAGCGTAGTGAAAACAGTCCGGTACATAAAAATGAAGATGAGTGAAGATCTTCCTATAGAGAAATCCATCAATCTGTTACACTGTCTGAATGAACTGGGCGATGATTCTCTAGTGGAGGAAATCCAACACTACCTGAAATCTGGAAAACAAAGTGAACTCTCTTCTACACAGTGGTCTGCTCTGGTGTTTGTGTTACTGACATCAGCACAGGACCTGGACGAATTTGATATCAGCAAATATTTCAGAAAAGAGAAAATTGAACAAGCACTCCTTCTGAAGGTGATACCCGTTATCGCAAGATCCAGAATAGTCACGTAAGTAAAGCTGAATTTAATTGTTCTATTGTCACTATTGTTGTATTGTTGTTCTTTCAGTTGTTCTGTTGAAAGAAAGTAAACATTAGCTGAAAGAGACGCTCATAAATTTCATGTTGTTTGCTTATTTTTGTGTTGCTCTCTCAGAACAACGAACGGCAGCTTATCCATTCATTAAAGTGTTAATTCCTATGTTAAAAATGCACATTTGTAGGCTGTTACTTTTGTAACCTTCCTCTTTGTCTGTATGCCCACAATACCCCTAGAACACCACATTAGTATTATGGTTGCCCTCAAAAGGACAGGTGTAACTATAAGACAGTATATAGTGTTTGATGAGCGACGTCGCCTCATAACACAAAACACATAGTGCATTTTCTCTTGAAGCACAAAGATGTATTCGCTTTCACATCTTTATTGGAAGTGTCTTCCATCTGCATCCATTTTTCTCTTCCTGGACATTTTGGGATAATTTGTAGAAATTTCCTCAATTTCGCTTGTTGGAAAAATCGCCCTCTGGTAAACGCTGATGTAGCATACAGTGCACTCTAGTGGGGGATGCCGTCACTTCACGGAGTAACTCATATAGTCGCATACATTGGGGAGATGTACAGTCATGTGAAATTAAATTAGCTCTCGACACCCTTTGAAAGACATGTGAGTTTTTTGCCAGCCACATTGAGTTTAATAAATGGTTATTTCATCTCCGTTTCAACAATACAGAGAGAATTAAAATATTTATGCAACTAAACAAAGAAAACTGAAGAAACGTTTTTCAAGATCTTCTGTAAATGTCATTTCTACAAAAATGCCTAACTGAGGAAAAAGATAGGACACCCTTTGCCACCTAATAGCGAGTGTTACCTCATTTGGCTGAAATAACTGCAGTGAGACGGTTCTTGTAGCCATCTACCAGTTCCGACATCGGTCTGAGGAAATTTTACCCCACTCCTCAATGCAGAACTTTTTCAGGCTGTGAGATGTTTGAGGGGTTTCTTGCACGTACAGTCCCTTTTCAACAGTCACCCCACAGCATCTCAATGGGATTCAAATTCTTGGAATTTGACTTGGCCATTCCAGGAATCTCCATTTCTTCTTTTTCAGCCAATTTTTGGTTGATTTACTAGTATGTTTTGGGTGATTGTCATGTTGCATGGTCCAGTTCCACTTCAGTTTTAAATTTTCTAACTGATGGTCTCACATGTTCTTCAAACCTTCTGATACACAGTAGAATTCATTGGTGGATTCTATGATGGTGACTGACCAGGTCCTGCTGCAGCAAAGCAGCCCCAAACCATGACACTTCCACCTCCATGCTTCACAGTTGGTATGAGGTTCTTTTTTGGAATGCTGTGTTTGGTTTATGCCAAAAATGTCCTCTGCTGTTGTGTCCAAATAATCAATTTTGGACTCATCTGTCCAAAGAACATTATTCCAGAAGTCCTGGTCTTTGTCAACTTTATCTCTGGTGTCAGTCTGGCCTTGATGTTTCTCTTGGAAAGCAAAGGTTTCCTCCTTGCAACCTCCCATGCAAGTTAAAGTTGTACAGTCTCTTTCTGATTGTAGAGGCATGTACTTCTAATCAACAGTAACCAGAGCCTGCTGTAGTTCTTGAGATGACACTTTAGGGTTTTTGGAGACCTCTTTTAGCATCTTGCAGGTCTGCTCTTGGGGTGAACTTGCTGGGGCGACCAGTCCTGGGCATGTTGGCAGTTGTTTTGAAAGCCCTCCACTTGTAGACTATCTTCCGGACAGTGGAATGGCTGATCTTCAAAATCTTTTGAGATCTTTTTAAACTCCCTTCCCAGACTCATAGGCTGCTACAATCTTTTTTCTGAAGTCCTCTGACAGCTCTTTTGCTCTCACCATGGTGCTCACTCTCACTTCAACAGTCAGGAGACACCAAACTAAATGTCTGAGGTTTAAATAGGGCAAGCCTCATTCAACATGCAGAGTAACGATCTACTAGTTATGTGTACCTGTGTGATATACCTGTGTGAGATCTGAGCAATTTAAGAGGGAATACATGTGAGGGTGTCCTATCTTTTTACCTCAGTTCGAATAGGCATTTTTGTAGAATGACATTTACAGAAGATCTTGAAAAGACTTTTCATCAGTTTTCAATTTGTAAAACGGAGATGAAATAACCGTTTATTAAAAATGTTACAAAAAACCACGTGCTTTCAAAGGCCTAATTTTTTCACATGACTGTATTTATTGAACGAAATTATACACTTTTAGCTCTCGCAGGCCACATGAAATGACGTGGCGAGCTACATTATGCCAGCTGGCCTTGAGTTTGACACATGTAAGCAGTTTGTTACAGTCTCATGTACTCATTGAATAAATATTGAAATGTACATCAATATTTATGATTAATACATGAGTAATTCAGTGTACATTGAAATAGGTAAATGAGAACTTTCAACACAATTACAAGAGTAATAAAATTTTTTACTCAAATAAAAGTTCTGTTACTTTCGTGAAATATTGAATTGATACGAATTGACGATCACACTGAATGATACACTTCAATATGTGTGACCACTGACCATGCTCATCTAATGCAACATAAGCAGATCTTCTCTAAAATATAATACTTTTCATTCATTTCATATGACACTTAAATTGTGACACTGGAAATAGATCCAGCTCAATTGGTCATTGTTCCCGTTAAATAGTGCTCGCTTAAATATGGCCAGGGTTTTTTTTTGCTTCATAAGAATATGACGGCATTTTGCCTTTCAACTGTTCCTGCATCTATTTTGTCCGTCTCCATCGTTCCTGTGAGTTTAGCACATTTTATTTCCCGCCCATCGATCAATCATTGCCGTGGTTTCCGTGGTGCGGAATTTTGATTGATTGATTTATTTTTGCTCAGAATCGAATATGATTTAAAATGTAATGTAAACATATTTGAGTAAAAGTAAAATGACATATTTTAAAAACGACACAAAAGCACTACTCGGTTACAGTAACGTGAGTAAATGTAACTCGTTACTTTCCACCTCTGCCTATACCTTGTGATCAGTAAATGCAGTGCAGACAGTTAAATATGACACATCATATAACAAGAACAACGACATCCAACATGAAGAAGAAAGTAAGTCGGTTGAATAGTGTGTCATTGTTTGTGTCTACAGGTTACATCATTGTGGAGTCTCAGATGAAGGTTGTGCTGCTCTGACATCAGCTCTGATATTAAACCCCTCACACCTGAGAGAGCTGTATCTGTCCTATAATAAAATAGGAGACTCGGGATTGAATCATCTTTCTACTGTATTCAGGAATCCTCAGTGTAAGCTGGAAACTCTGTGGTAAGATCATCTCTCTGAGCGTTTCATAACCTGCTCCTCAGTAATACGCATTCAGCCGTGAGACTTTGGATTCATCGTCACTCTTCGCTCTCTGCATAGTTGATTCTGATCTTTGATCTTTGACACATTTATGTATAAAGCGCACTCAGAAACAATTAGCGAGGTCCAATTTATTTCATCATTTTACACGCATCTTTAATGTAAGTATTAAATCAAGATAAAAATGTGCTTGATGAAGTGTGCCATTGTGTTTCTCTGAAGGTTATGGCAGTGTGGTATTTCAGATCCTGGCTGTGCTTCTTTGACTTCAGCACTGAGTTCAAACCCCTCGCACCTGAGAGATCTGGATCTGTCTGGAAATCATGTTGGAGACTCAGGCGTGGACGGTCTCTCTGATGTACTGCGAAACTGTGACTGTAAACTGCAGACACTGAGGTAGTTATACTAACTAGACATGGGATATTACCTGAAGAAAATGTGAGTGATGCTTGCCGATGCTAACCGCATCTCCGGGTGCGACCCCTAAGAGCCTGGTCTGTTTAATAATTAGCGTTGACTTCGAAATGCTAGCTCGTTTGGAAAGAGAAGTGTTTAGACACTAATTACACCCGTTTTGGGCGTTTTTTTTCGGGAGGGGTGGGGAGCCAGTGATGTACATCAAAATATCCAGCATCCGAGTCCCATCGATGTGCCGAGCGTTTAGACATGTCACATGACCCTGTGTCTGAGCTTCGCCGTTTCGCAAATTTTTCACGTTTGCGACTCCATCTGACTCCATCTCACCTATGAACGGACAGTGTGAATGTGCATGTCGGGCGAACACGTGTCAAATGACGAAGGTATATGATTGTGATCCACTCCGGACCCCCTACGAGTGGATTTGCCATATGTTCATGTTGGACGCTCACAGGCCGAACTGTGAGGCACAAAAGATTGGGCCCCATTCATTTTCTATGGGATTAAAATTCCCCGGGTTCGGAATTCTGCGGGGCGATTCCTTATAAAAGTAATAGTAATAGCACACCTCACACCATCGGGCCGCACGATATGAGGTATGATTCGTGACGATCGGACAAAAACTGCGGTAGTGCAAGCGTCACTACTAATAATAATAATAATATAGCTGCAAGTAGCAATTAGAGAAGTTCAAGTTTTGACGTTCAAGCTTGTGTGTCGATGGGACAAATGGTTGCATAGACATTTTTTCTTGCCTACTTCAAAGGTTTTCAACGAATGTTTGTATAGATAATTATTAATAAGCGCTGTCTACTGAACAGTAATACAGTTGTCGTGTCTCGAATGGGTTTATTTTATTGGCGCTAAAAACTGAGGACTAGTTCGCAAAAATATGATTTTAACATAATTAAGGTAGGAAAAAGCAAACTTTGAACAGTGGAGAGCATTTTGTTGTTTTGGATTCCAAACTTTTCATTTTCGATAAACCTTGTGAGAGTTATAACAATAAAATGTTTAAAATGTATACACTTTTGGTCTGTCTTGACACGATACTAGCAGCTGAATTTTGAACAAACTGCAGTTTGTTTACAGTAGATTTTGAATCAAGCAAGCAATACGGTAGTCAACGTGTAAAAAATAAAACAAGCATATATATATATATATATATATATATATATATATATATATTATATATATAGATATATATATATATATATAGGGCACGGTGGCTTAGTGGTTTGCACTTTCACACCGCCAGGGTCGGGTTCGATTCCCGTCTCGGCCATGTGGGTGTGAGTTTGTGCATGTTCTCCCCGTGCCTCAGGGGGTTTTTCTCCGGGTTCTCGGGTTTCCTCCCCGTAGTCCAAAAACATGCACGTTATATTTATTGGCACCTTGGAAAATCGTCCTTAGTGTGTGAATGTGTGTGTGTGTGCCCTGCGATGGGTTTGGCATTCATCCAGGGTGTATCCTGCCTTAATGCCCATAGACGCCTGAGATAGACACAGACTCCCCGTGACCCGAGGGAAGATCGATGATAAAGCGCTAGAAGATGAATGAATGAATGAATATATATACAGTGGCTTGTGGTTAGCACGTTCGATTCCTCGTTCGATTCCTCCATGGTGTGTGGTGTTCGCAGTTCTCCCATGCCTCAGGGGAATGTGTGTGTGAATGTGTGTGTTTGTGTGTTGTGTGTGTGCTTGCGATGGGTTGGCATTCCATCCAGAGTGTATCCTGCCTTGATGCCCATAGATCCCTGAGATATATATTGGATATAGTGGTAGAAGATGAATGATGATATATATATATTTTTTCATGATTATTGTACAAATGTACAGTATTATACATATGTGTATGTATATGTATGTATGTGTGTGTGGGCGTTGTGTGTGTGTGTGGGTGTGTGTGTGGGTTGTGTATTATTATTTTTTTTTAGCTTCTCCCACGATTTGTTGGGTTCTTTCTGTATTTTCTTAAGAAAAACAGAAAGAATCTGTTTAATAAATCTTATTCCATCATAATGAACATTGGATTAAGTGTTCTTCATTCTGC
>JACRUU010000008.1:16426022-16476022 GCA_030449085.1 Kryptopterus vitreolus | reverse complement strand
CCAGGTCCATCTGGGTTTCTTTGGCACTCCCTTAGATGAAATGAGGATGAAACCTTGAGAGAAACTGGACTCAAAAGTGGATCATTTGGGTGATATCAAAAGTGTGATTATCAATAATATAAAATACCAGAGAGTAAGAAATAGTGTGGTTATGTCCTTTCAGCAGTTTTATGCAGTCAGTTGATGTTGTGGAACCCAAAGAAATCCAAAGTCAAATCTCTGAATGAAGTGGAATCCAAGGGTGGTACATCACTAGATGGTTTGGGATGAGTCTTGTTGTTTCATCGTCTGACACTGATGTACTGTGCCACCATCAACCTGACTCTCAACACCACAAAGACTAAAAAGCTCATCAATGGAACTGAGGTAGTGAGGGTCTCCAGATTTAATGTCCTGGGAGTTCACATCTCTGCGGATCTGTCCTGGCACCTGAACATGATGGTTAAGAAGATACACCAGTGCCTGTTCTTCTTGTGGAAAAAGAGCATCTGTCCCAGGGGATTCTAACAGGTTTCTACTATCACCAAGAGCATCCTGACCAACTCTGTTACTGTTTAGTACAGAGGCTCCACTGTTTGTGAATGGAAAAGAGTTGTGAAAACAACCCAAACAAATACCTGCCAATACCAACTACATCTGGATATACCGGAACATTTGCAGCAGGACCAGCAGGTTCAGGGCCAGCTTTTTGTCCATCCACTCTCACCGTACTAAACTCTACACTACACCATTACAACATTGTATGCAGCTAATAGCCTTATTACTCTTTGATAGATTTGATAGATATATTGGAGCTAAACCATTGAGGGCTTTTGAAGTCAGTAACAGTAGTTTGTAATCAATTCTTAATAATATCTCTGTCTTATCAGGATTTAGTAGTAGGAAGTTGTGGGTCATCCAATTTTTTTACATCTGTGATAGATCAATTAGTTAATCTAGCTAATTGAAATGTTTCTGGTTTTGTGGAGATATATATAGCTGGGTATCATCATCATAACAGTGGAAGCTAATCCCATACCTTCTAATGATATCTCCTAGGGGAAGCATGCATATTGTGAAGAGAAGTGGTCCTAAAACTGAACCTTGTGGCACCCCATATTTTACTTGGGTTAACCGAGATAATTCTCCATTTAAATCCACAAAGTAGTACCGATCGGACAGGTAGTATTTATACTATTTTAATGCCTGTCCCTGAATGTCCTATGTAATTCTGTAGGCGGTCTAGTAGAATGTAATGGTCTATAATGTTGAATACAGCACTAAGATCTAATTATACTAACAAAGATACACAGCCTTGGTCTGAAGCTAGTAAAAGGTCATTTATGATTTTAACTAGTGCATGTTTTGTGCTATAATGGGGTCTGGAAACCTGACTGAAATTCTTTAAACATATTGTTTTCTTGCAAGTAGGAGCCTAAACGGACATAAAGCTGAAATAGTTTTATTCAGTCAGTGTTCAGTAAAATCTGTGTAAGTGTGTGTGTCATTATGCATTACAGGTTGCATAAGTGTGGTATCTCTAAGGTAGGCTGTGCTGCTCTGGCTTCAGCTCTGATATCAAACCCCTCACACCTGAAAGAACTGGATCTGTCCTCTAATAATGTAGGAGACTCAGGCGTGAAGTGTCTCTCTTTTGTACTGGAGAATTTTCACTGTAAACTGGAGATACTGAGGTAAGATCATCTCTTCACATGACCTTCAATTCAGTAAATAAAAAAAAATAAAAACACAATAATTCAATGCAATTCAATTTTATTTATAGAGCTCTTTTTACAATTTATCATCGTCTTAAAGCAGCTTTACATAATACTTATGTATGAAAAATTCATTCATTCATTCATTCATCTTCTACCTGCAATCTTCTTTATACGATCTTCCCTCGGATCACGGGGAGCCTGTGCCTATCTCAGGCGTCTATGGGCATTAAGACAGGATACACGCAGGGTGTGTGCCCCATTAAGACAGCCCCATTAAGACAGTGCCCGCATTAAGACAGGATACACGCAGTGTGTGTGCCCCATCACAGCAAGGGCACACACACACACACATATACACACACACACACACACACACACACACACACACATATTCATACACCAGGGACAATTTTCCAAGGTGCCAATCAACCTACCGTGCATGTTTTTGGACCGGGAGGAAACAGGAGAACCCGGAGAAAAATCCCCTGAAGCACGGGAAGAACATGCTGGGGTACATTTTTTAAATAACACAACCAGTCCAAAAAGAACAGCTCCAAATGGATAGAGCAATACAAAGTCCAGACAACAATCCAAAATTGTCTGGCAACCAACTAGAGCAATGCAAGAAGAACCAAAATCCAGAGACATATCCAGAGGCATATCAAAAAGGCAAACCAAAAGTCAGTCCAAAGTTCAAATGTTATTTAGGCAGGCAGGACAAATAAGGGGACCCTTTCTAATATAGACGTTAGCACACAATGAGCTGGTCCAGGTTTCTCCACAGGGCTGTCCTATGTACTTAAGCATCCATCACTCATACTGGATATATCTGATTGAGAGTTCCTGGAAAGGGGTTTGAAAAGGAGCCAGTGAGGCTCAGCCAGCAAGATGCAGCCAAGAGGAGCCAGACTCCTTCTCTGAAAACTCTTCCCAGAACTTCCAGGAGTAGCAACACAGGGTGGGGGCATACAGGGGTAACCGTGGCCATGCCTGTTACATGGCATCCAGTCCTAGAGGAGCTGGATGAGTAAGAGTGAACCAGAGAGGACAATGCAAAGTCCCCCTATTCACAAAGGTCACCTGGGTTTGTTCCACCACCTTTGGGTGGAATCTCCATTCTCAGGCCCACAGGAGAGGAGATTCCTGTGGTCCAACAGGAGGGTCTGAAGTGCCAATTTTAATGCGAAAAAGACTCTTTTGCGAAAATCTCCGATACCTGGTTGAGCTTCCGGAAGTCGTTGCAAAGCCGGAGGGTGCCATCTGGCTTTGGAACAACCACTATTGGGCCGGACCACAGGCTGGCCAAGTATTAGATTACGCCATCCGCTAGCATTTTGTTTACCTCCTCCTTGATGACACGCCGACTTCAGGGACTCTATATGGCCGTTGTCGCACCACCACTCCTGGAGCTGTCTTTTTATCATGTTGCACGATGTGAGTACGCCCAGGCATGGCCAAGAACACATCCGCGAACTGGCTCAGGAGCTTGGAGTCTTATCATACCTCGTGAATGAAATCTTGAAATCATGTTGGCGCTGGCCAACATGAACAGTGACCAGTGGGAGTGATGAAGTCAGTTTTCCACTCATCCCTTGCTCAGATTCGGACTAGGTTGTAGGTACTTCGCAGATCCAACTGAAAATGGAGGCTCCTCAAAGGAGTTCCAGCGTGGCCGGGACGAGTGGAAGCAATTACTTGAATATGACCATGATCCTGTTCTGAGCCCTGTAATTGATGCATGGCCTCAAGCCCCCATCGTTCTTGGAGTTGAAGAAGAATCTTGAGGCAGGAGATGTTGAGGGATGGCTGTAATCCTGTTCGTGAGCTTCACTGGAGGCTGGAGGATCAGGATCAGGATCAGGCTCCTCCGTGGAAACCTAATAAAGTGCATGTGTATCCTGGCTGGGGGAGGTTTTCTGATACATGGAAATCTTACTCTAATTAACACACATTGAGTGCTTACTGAACACAGATGTTAGCGTTAAATCTGTCACGTGTCTTTATACTTTCTGGTCGTGACATCACCTGCTGACCAGTCTTATTGTCACGATACACCAAGAGATGGGAGCCAGAGGTAAAACATGTAGGTGTAGGTTTATTGAACTCTTTACAGAAAAACCAAAAGAATAGGAGAAAGGAGTGTATTGGAAAAGACAACTTAACTAAAATAGGAATTGGGAGACAGACAGGAGGACTCGGAGCATGGAAGTGTTCATAGGAGTCCAGGAGCCTTCGGGTGAGTGATTGGTAGACCGGATGTGGGAAAATGGGACAGATGGGTTTTTAAGGAGAGTGGTAAATGAGGAACAGGGGTGAGTGATTAATAGGTAAAAGAGCTTATGTAACAAAGGGGTTAAAAGGCTTACAGACAATTTCTTAAAATGATGTGAGAGGCAGTACAAAGGTGACAATGCAACTAATCAAATAATTCATCCAATCAACTACACCTGCAACACAAATTAACTGCAGTGTGTGTGTGGTGTGTGTGTGTGTGTGTGTGTGTGTGTGTGTTTACAAGCAGCAATGAATTGATAAAGATTGTCAAACTGAAACTGAAAAGTAAAAATGCGAATTAAAACAGAGCTTAAGAGAAGTATTGTTTATTTTCGGTAAGTGTTCAAGTGTACAAGGTGTACAGACTCTGAATTCTGATTATATGAACTTTCCAAGAATGTTCTATTTACATGAATGTTGTGTAAAACAGAGATGTGAGAAAATAACAAACACCACTCTATGCATAAAACTTAAAACACAAACACGCATGTGCTGAGAGTCTGCGTGTGTCATTCTGTCTGTTCAGGTTGAGTAAGTGTGGAGTCTCAGATGAAGGCTGTGCTGCTCTGAGATCAGCTCAGAGATCAAACCCCTCACACCTGAGAGAACTGGATCTGTCCTCTAATAATAAGATAGGAGACTCCGGAATGAAGAGCATTAGAGACTCCAGACACTGAGGTGAGAAATGGAATTCCTGAATTTTATTCCTGAACTGGTAATCTGATACAAATAAAGAGAAAATGTACAAACAATCATTTATCTAAGCACTACTTTATTCAGTAGTCTAATTATGATTGTTATCGTTGTGTATATGATTAATCTTCTAATCTTCTAACTTGCTTTGATCATTTTGCTCACTATAACATATGATTTTGCATGCTGCTGATCACGTAGTAAAACAGTTAAGTTAGTGGTTATTAATGCAGAGCTTGTTCTTTCCTTTTCAAATTTAGCTGAACAACTTTGTGTAATGAAGACACCAGTTGTGGGAATTTCTAAAGAGTATTGATCTCCTTATATGCATTTTTTTATACGCGGCACAGAAGTGTACAAACTGTTCTGTCCTTGCAGCATTACTTCTTGTAGTCCATGCAGTTTTGATATTACACTCAATGTGTGGCTGGGGACTGATATTCCAATTAAGATATACACACACACACACACACACACACACACACACACACACACACAGTGTGTTCTAGACAAGGACTGCTTATCTGTTGATATGCACCTGATGTTTCGCTTGTTTTTTTATATTCCTTACATGACATTAATTTAATGTTGTGAAGAACTAATCCTGGTTTCATGACGTGGTCTTTGCAACTGCAGAATTTGCTTACTTGGGTCTGATTGGTCTATATCCTCTTCTTTGTTTACTGTTTACTGTTATATTGAGGAATAGAAAACACATTTATAGATCTGTCAATTGTGTCGTTATAACACATTAATCAGACTTAGACTGTGTGTGTTTATCTGGTATGTATAGTGGTTCATAGTGCACAAAATTATCTAAAAGATTAAAATAAAAACCCATGTACTGGAACTGGATCAAAGACACAAAAGCTATAATAGACTGAAAGTTTTTCTGTGCACTTTGTAAGTATGTGACTAATATTTGTAATGTGTTTTAAATATCTTAAAGTTGTATTTTAAAAGAGGGTTTTTAGGTATAAAAGTGTTCTTTAAAAATACAAAAGCCATATATTGCTTTTAAGTAACATTTATTTTGACATTTAAAGTGTAATTATGCATTAATGTAGAAATTGGCTAAAAATAGTAATTTAAATATAATTGTTACTGCTTTTGTTATTTGTTGTTAATTAGAGTTTAAGTTGAATTCAATCCATCATTGTGTTGGGAGCTAGGTGATTGTTCAACCTGATGCTCGGGAGTCAGAACAGATCTAGTGGACTGTTCCAAAGTTAAACAATATAGACAATAGCACATTTTCACATGATGAGGAAATACACTTTTTGTTTACTGTGCTCAAGATTTACCTTCATCCGTGACACCAGCATGTTTTCTTTTCATGTTTGCTCACACTTTTTGTGTTGCCGGTTAAATTTTGCTCTCTGAAATGTCGCTAGTGTCTGTGTTATCTTGCAGTACCGCTAACACTGAACAATATTTTCCTCATCGCTGCTTCTCCAATAAAAACTTTTTTTGATTGTCCACTTTTTTTTGGATGCTTTCTTTTTTCTTTTTCTTTTTTGCAAACAAAGCCCACTTAATTCTAGAATAAAAAAAACACTGTTTTTGCAGAAAAGAGATATGTAATTCACTTCCTGGCATGTGCGTCACAGAACCATTTGACTCTTTGTCCACTAAGGGCCTCTACATCAGGAAGCAGACACGGAAATAGGAATGAACTCAAAGGGTATTTATTTAGAAAAGGAGAACTAAGAAGAAGCCTCTCAAAGGATCGACCCGAAAGGAAGCACAGCCCTGCATGGCTCGAGCCGAGGAATGGAAATAACGTAGGAGGTCCTCGGCCGGGGAGAGTGGGAGAGCTGGGAGCGGAGCCTGGGACGGGAACTGAAAACACAGAGAGAGGATAGTCACAGAGATTATGACAAACGTGTGTCCGCTTTGCGATCTATGAGACCGGACGTGGAAGGGCGAGGGAGAGATCCTTAAATAGGGCGGCGTGACGCTGGTTCAAACAGGCTCCAGGTGCAACTCATCAATACTATGGAGACTGAGAGTGTGGGAGATATGTGTCAGGAGGAGGCAGCGCCGTGATACGGGGTGGGCAATAATTTTTTCACAGGGCCACATGAGAAACCTAAGGTGTGTTTGAGGGCCGAACCAACAATAATAATCTGAATGTAACTATGTTCAATATGAATTTTCTCCACCTGTAAAAAACAGTAAATTATGTCATTTTCCTTCTGCTTCTGGTGATCAAAATAATAAGGATATTCATTCATTCATTCATCTTCTAGCGCTTTATCCGTTATCCGATCTTCCCTCGGGTCACGGGGAGCCTGTGCCTATCTCAGGCGTCTATGGGCATTAAGGCAGGATACACCCTGGATGGAATGCCAACCCATCGCAGGGCACACACACACACACATTCACGCACACATTCATACACTAGGGACAATTTTTCCAAGGTGCCAATCAACCTACCGTGCATGTTTTTTTGGACCGGGGGAGGAAACCGGAGAACCCGGGGAAAAAACCCCCCTGAGGCACGGGGGAGAACATGCACAAACTCCACACACACACATTCCTGGCCGAGACGGGAATCGAACCCGGATCCTGGCGGTGTGAGGCGAACGTGTTAACCACTAAGCCACCGTGCCTCTATAATAAGGATATTCTATTACAAAAAAAAAATTTAAAATCGAGATCTCAAAAAATTACGGCGAAAATTAATTCATAAACAAGAAAATAATAATTACATCAGGGATGTCATTTTATTTTTAACACCGACTCAGAAAGACTTATTTGTTTTGCAGATATAAGCAATCAATTAACTAAATACAAAAAGAATAAATGCCTTTTTGTTCACTTTTCTAATTCAGTGAGAGAAATCAAGTCAAATCTTTTATTGTCATTCCAAATATATAGCTGGCGCAGTACACTGTGAAATAACTCAATGTTTCTCCAGAACCTTGGCGCTACATAAATCCACATAGTTACAACACTGGAAAATAGAGCTATAGAGCTACAGAATATAGAATATAGAACTACAGGACACAAAGCTGAGGACTAGACTAAGTTTGTCCTAGCTACATAAAGTGCATCGTGTGCAACCTGGTGCAAACAGTACAAAAGCAAAACAGTGTAGAAACAGACAACATGAGACAGTGCAGGACAAATACACAAACACAAAATAGCAACAAAAAATAAACCTACTGTATATGTATACAGTGTGCTGTGCAAATAGTAAAATGCACAAGTATTAAAATGTAAACAGTAATGACAAACAAAATGAATGACCTCTTGCTGGAAAGGATCTCCGCGGTGTAATCAAGAACCTGTTTGGGGGAAAACGGTGACATGCTACAGGAATTGTTTGATCACTGTATACACACCGTGCTCCGGGAAATGGATAGAGCAACAGGTAAATAAACATGAACATTACTGTCAATTCACATTAAGATGAGTGTGACGACTTTTTCGTGTAGAATCTCCCTTGTATATTTTAACCTTCAGTTAAGAGTATGGAATCTATGTGTTTATTTGTTTATTTATTTTAATTTATATAAAATTATTCAACATTATATTCTCACATTGATCTCTGTTTTTCCTAATGAATATTGACATATGGATATGGATAATCTCATCAGGACTGATCAAAAAGGGCCACACAGGTTCATGAATGTTTTACAGGATCAGGATGATAACCAAAGGATCAACTGAGACAATAAGGAACGTCCAGGACCCAAACCAATCCCACAGAAAGCCCCAAGTCTCTCTGCATCGTTTATCTCCCTTTAACTGGTCAGAGACCTGTTTCATCTTATGTAAGGCTATACTAAAAGTTCCACCAGTGGCATCTTTTGGAGGAATAAAAGTACAACAGTGTTCACCTACTAGTTGACAAACTCCGCCTTCCTTGGCTAATATTATGTCTAAGGCCAATCTGTTTTGCAGAGCGATCAGTCTGACCGCATTGAGTTCTTCCTTAATGCTGGTTATATGCTGAATAGTGGCATTCGCAAATTCACTTAGACGGTAATGGGTGACCTCGATATATCGCCATTGACCTGCAACAACAAAATGGGGAAACAGCGAGGTCCAAAAACGATGAACAGAGGAAGTCATCTGGTATTCTACAAGTACATCCACAACTACAGCGGTTGGGAAAGAGTGAATAGGTGTACTGATAGATCTATGGGACCGTTTAAGAGACACTTCATCACCATTTTGTTTAGGGGCAGACTGTTTAGGAATGTGGCCCTGTTCTGATACGGATAGAATATCTTCACTGGTGGCTATGTACACGCCATCAATGAGTCGCCCAAAGGCACAGTGGCCATGCTAATCTCGTGGTAGATGGTCATAGGCCCTGTGACCACAAACCCAATACCAGTCACATATGTGCAGTCCACATACCAAATGCGGGGAAAGAGGGCGAAAATAAATAATCATTCTTTGGACAGGACTAACTATTCTAACTATTCTACAGGGCTATTATTAATAGATCTTGTTACAGCTCGTGGACGGTATCTCCCCCATTGTGGTACCAAGTAAATAAGTATTGTTAATTTTAATGATCTGTACATGGACCTTAGTGCGATAGAAACAAACAGTAAGTTTATGAGATACAGATTGAAACAGATTCACCGGTTTGGTGAGATAAATTGGAACCCGGGCATCACATGACTTCTTGGGGTCAATGCAATTGGTTTGATTACAATAAGGGAACAATTTTCCATGTGGCCAGAAAGGGTACCTATAGGACCCTAGATAAACACCAGGAGTGATAGAAACATTATACAGATTAAGCCAACCTTCCCCACCCTCAGGTATTACTCGTTGTTCCGGGTCTTCCCAATCTATAATGTTAGTTCATATCACAGCAGCTACGGCACACCAAATTCGCCCAGTGTGTACATTTACGGGAATAAGGGAAAAAGGATTGCTAGTGCTATGTGGCATCAGAGTACAGACAAAATATTGGCCTTTTATGCCCATTCGTCGCTTTGGGAAGCGCCCATATCACCAAAAATACTTTTTAAAAACATATTCTACATTTGTATTTCCATCTGGTTTATGCAAATCGACCCCTGAGTGAAAGGAATCACGGTCATAGAGAAAACGCCAGAAAAATGATCAGTAAAAGCCTCATGATTCTTGGTGTCCTGATATTTGAGATCAAATGGCCAATATTAAATTGATGTATGTATGGATTATCGCTTATGTGTGTGTGTGTGTGTGTGTGTGTGTGTGAGTGTGTGTGAGTATGTGTGTGTGATGTGTGTGTGTGTGTGTGTGTTTGTGAGTGTGTATTCGTATATGTGCTTGTGTGTGTGTGTGTGTGTATGTGTGTTTGTATGTGTGTGTGTGTGTGTGCGTGTGTATGTGTGTGTGTGTCTGTGTGTATTTGTGTGTGTGTGTGTGTGTGTGTGTAAAGTGATGGGGTTAAGCAGCAGTCGTTGATTGTCATGAGATTCCAACACCAGTTACACTGATGACCATCAGGGATCCTCTGAGGTTCACAATGTCTCAGAGATGAAGCACAGACGTCAACAGATGCCTTCACTTCCGCACAGCTGAAGAATGACTTTCCTTCTTCCAGTGATAAGGTCGTCTCAGAATGGAATGCTCTTGACACAGAGCAGCAGCACCAAACCAGCAACAACTAGAACAGAAGACAAAACACAGTTAGTGATCATTTCACCCTTTACAAAGGAGATCGCCGTAGCCGTGAAGCGTGTATCCAGTTCGGGGAAGCAACAGTTAGAACAGCGGTTCTTGGAATAACCAGAACTTCAGCTGGGTCTCCGTATAGTGCATCTCCCACCTTCCTAGGATTAAAAGACTTTATTAGTACCATGTCACCAACAACAATAGGATGTGTTGCTTTTTCACCAGGTTGGGGCATCCCTGCATGAACTTGTTCCTGTACTCAAACGCAAAGCATACTCAGACATCAAGATCACTGTTTGCAGGTAGTAGGCGGATGTAAAAACCTCTTGTGTTAGCTTCCTGCATCGGTTAGGTTTGTTCCCCTGTTGTTGTTTATTCCCCACATCACACCAGATGATTGTGGGTGGTATGGAATGTGGAAATGCCACTGTATGCCTAACACTGCATAGCTTCCTTGTGATTGTTGATGTAAAGGGCGTACCTCCATCTGAATCAATACCAAACGGTACACCATAACGTGGTATTATGTCTTTGCACAAAGCTTGTACTACTGTTTTCTCGAGCACACGGGAATACTTCTACCTACTAAACCGGAAGTCTTCCTGACATTGAAGAGACATGCTGTAATCCAAGCCTATTATTATTCTTCTCCTTATTATTATTATTATTATTAGTAGTAGTAGTAGTAGTATTATTTCATGGAGTTAAAGTTATAGATGAATTTGTTTGTAGACAAAAATGATTTTGTGCAATTTCAAAAGTTTAAAATGTAAAAAATCTGTATATATATATATATATATATATATATATATATATATATATATATATATATATATATATATATATATATATATATATATATATATTATATATAATTAATTAAACAAACAGTGGATATTTTCATGCACTTTAAAAATAAAAGTCAATTCGACTCAGACGACATTGACAATCACGTACCAATGTTTTGTGGGTTCTAAAGTGAAAGTATTTCAGGCTCGACTTCATTTGTCTGAACTACCTCCGCAACCACTGATATGAGTGTCTACAAGAACTTATGGTTGAATGTAAGTCATTTATTTAATTTAAACGGCTATTTAAACGGCTATATATATATATATATATATATATATATATATATATATATATATATATATATATATATATATATATATATATATATATATATATATATATATATATACCGCAAATCCTAAAGAGTTCCATCTTTCTGTGAACACACTGGATCTGTCTAAGAATAAACTAGGAGACACCGAGGTTAAGGCGGTATCGGCTACACTGGAAAATATCCATCCATCCATCCATCTTCCTCCGCTTATCCGGGACCGGGTCGCGGGGGGGCAGCAGTCTAAGCAGAGATGCCCAGACTTCCCTCTCTCCAGCCACTTCCTCTAGCTCCCCCGGGGGGACACCCGAGGCGTTCCCAGGTGCCCACGTGGGCATTAAAGTCCCCCAGTAGAACAACGGAGTCTCCAGTCGGGGCGTTTATCAGCGCCCCTCCGAGAGACGCCAAGAAGGCCGGGTACTCTACACTGCCATTCGGCCCATAGGCACAAACAACAGTGAGAGACTTTTCCCAAACCCGAAGGCGCAGGGAAACGACCCTCTCGTTCACCGGGGTAAAGTCCAACACATGACGGCTAAGATGGGGGGCTATGAGCAGGCCCACATCCAGCCCGTCGTCTCTCACCGCCGGCAACTCCAGAATAATGGAGAGTCCAGCCTCTCTTCGAGGAGTATGGTTCCAGAGCCCAGACTGTGGCAGACTGTGGGTGGAGGTGAGCCCGACTATCTCTAGCCGGTATCTCTCAACCTCCCGCACAAGCTCGGGCTCTTTCCCAACCAGCGAGGTGACATTCCATGTCCCTAGAGCTAGTCTCTGTGTCCAGAGGTCGGGTCGTCGAGGCCTCCGCCTTCGACCACTGCCCGAACCACATTGCACCGGTCCCTTATGAGCCTTCCTGCAGGTGGTGGGCCCACGAGGAGGTGTCCCCACGTCACTCATTCGGGCTGAGCCCGGCCGGGCCCCATGGGTGGAGGCCCGACCACCAGGCGCTCGCTTTCGAGCCCCAGCCCCGGGCCTGGCTCCAGGGAGGAGCCCCGGCTGCGCCATACCGGGCGACGTTACGGTCCTTGATTTTAATTTTTTCATAAGGGAATTTGAACTGCTCTTCGTCTGAGCCGTCCCCTAGGACCTGTTTGCCTTGGGAGACCCTACCAGGGGCATCTAGCCCCCAACAACATAGCTCCTAGGATCATCCGGTTACTCAAACCCCTCCACCACGTTAAGGTGGCGGTTCAAGGAGGGGTTCACTGGAAAATACTCACTGTGAAATCGAGATATTGAGGTAAATTTATTTCTCTGAGAAAAACAGTAGATGTTTAAAATAGTAGCTTCATTCTAGGGGACGATGCAGGAAAAATTCAATGTCATGGATTGTTTAGATAGAAACGACGGTGAATATAAATATGTCAGGAGGTTGATGCTTTCGTTATTGCTTTTAGTGTTCGTAAACATACAAGACGGATTACTTACAATAAGGAAGGTGCAAGACAAGGCACTGAATAGGAGACTGGAGAATTTGTCTGATAGAGGCAGGAGAACCTGGACAGCACCAAAGACATGAACATTGACTATTGACTAACAAGAAAAACAAGATTGAAGAGTGTTATTGTGTCTATACAGGTTGTGGGCTTGTGGTGTCACACATGAAGGCTGTTCTGCTCTGACCTCGGCTCTGAGATCGAACCCGTCACACCTGAGAGACCTGAATCTGTCTCAGAATAATGTAGGAGACTCAGGAGTGAAGAGTCTCTGTGCAGTACTGGAGAATCCTCACTGTAAACTGGAGAAACTGAGGTAAGATCATATCTCATGTCGTGTGAGAGTCACGAGTCACATGACCTGATTCTTAGAAACACAAGTTCTAAGTCCTGCAGACACACACACACACACACACAGGAGAAAAATCCCCTGAGGCACGGGGAGAACATGCACAAACTCCACACACACATGGCCGAGACGGGAATCGAATCCGGACCCTGGTGGTGTGAGAGGAACGTGCTAAACACTAAGCCAGTTCGCGGTCAGTCCTGCCTTCCTGAGCTCGATCAGTACCTGTCTGACGTGATGTAGATGGTCTGACCATGTCCTCGAATGGATGATGATATCGTCTAGGTAGGCAGCGGCGAAGGTGTGATGAGGTCGTAGGACGATGTCCATTAGACGCTGGAAGGTGGCCGGTGTGCCATGTAGTCCAAATGGCAGGACGCGGTATTGCCAGTGTCCGGCGGCCATGCTGAAGGCGGTTTTCTTCCTCACCTCCGGGGAGAGCGATATCTGCTGGGGTTACTGATGACGCTGCCAGGGCCGTGTTAATCTCGACCCATTTCTTTAACAGGTTGATATGGTATACCTGGGTCGCCGCTCTCTTACCCGGTTGTCATAGCCTGTAATTTACTGGGCTTGTCTTTTCTACGACCGTGTATGGCCCCTGCCAGCGGGCGAGGAACTTGCAGGCCGAGCTTGGCACGAGGAGCAGAACTTTGTCACTTTTGGCTTGAACTCTCTCGGTCGGGCCAGACGACTATAGGTGCGGCTCTGTTCCGCCTGTGCTTGTTCCAAGTGTTCCCGCACGATCGGTGTTACTTTGTCTATGTGGCTTTGTAAGTCCTTCACATAGTCTATCACCGAGCGGAACGGAGCGGGTTGTTCCTCCCACGACTCTTTCACGACGTCGAGTAAGCCCCGGGGTCTTCCTCCCGAACAGGAGCTCGAATGGGGTGAAGCCCGTCGACGCCTGCGGGGTTTCCCTGATCACGAACAGGACGTATGGGAGTAGCAAATCCCAGTTCCTCCCATCCTCGTCTACAACACGTTTGAGCATTCTTTTTAGGGTCTGGTTGAACCAATCCACGAGGCCGTCCGTTTGTGGGTGGTATACCGACGTCCTGATGTGTTTGATCTGTAATAACCGACAGAGGTCCACCATTAGTTTTGACATGAACGGCGTACCTTGGTCGGTTAGCAGGTCTTTAGGGATCCCGACACGGCTGAAGAGGAGTACCAGTTCCCTCGCAATGTTTTTTGTGTTGGCCTTTTTCAGCGGCACGGCCTCGGGATAACGCGTGGCGTAGTCAACCATGACAAGTATATACTCGTGGCCACGGGCCGACTTCGGCAGGGGTCCCACGAGGTCCATTCCCATCCTCTCGAAGGGGACCTCGATGACCGGCAGTGGCATGAGCGGGGCGGTAGGCGGCTTTGTGGGTGCGGTGCGCTGGCACTGGCATGGGGGGCAGCTGAGGCAGAAGCGCTTCACTTCGGCTTCCATGCCTGGCAAGTGAAACCGGTCCCGGATTTTCTCCAGCGTGTTTCTAAGACCTAGGTGGCCACCCAGGGCATGTGCGTGTGCCAGCTGGATTACCGCGTTCGTTTTGTCCTTCGGTACCACCAGGAGGTCGCACGGCTGTTCTCGGCTGCTTGTGTGGTAATACAGCAGCCCGCCCACCGATTTGAAGTAAGTTTGTGGCATCGGCTGTGGCATATCCTCCTCCTGCAGTATCTGGTGCCAACAATGTTTCAGCCGTGCATCCTCTCTCTGTTCTCGGGCGAAACTGCCCTCGCGTAAGGCCTGGCGATAGAGACTCGACACCGGGTTATTGTCAGTGTTGCACTCACCATCTGCTCCCGTATCTGTAGCTCCTTCCTCGTGGCCCATAAGCGCCCGGCGGGGTTGGTCCTTTTGTTGGCTCGTCTTCCCTCGGCCTCCAGACACCTGGCAGCGGAAACCCGGCCAATCTCTGCCTATAAGAAGAGGGACAGGAAGTCCCGGGACTAGCCCTATGGTTAGTGGCCACTCACCGACGTCGTTCGCCAGCAATACTCTGGTGGTGGCGACCTCCCGGACATCCCCGTGTATGCAGGTCACCGGGATGATTTGAGTGTTCCTGGTCTCCTGGCCCACGATCGAAGGCCCTGCCAGTGTGACGCTGCTGCCCGAATCTATGAGCGCGGTCACAGTCCTGCTGTTTAACCTGACTTCCTCGAGTGGTGCACGCGGATCTGTGGGGGCGTGTATGGCGCACCCTGCCAGCCAGGGTTTCTTCCCCTGTGTTTTCCATCTCGGCTTTCGGTGTCGACCCGGTTCTATATGTCCACCGGTGGAAGTCCGTTGCTGCATTTCGAGGCGAGAGTCCGTACTGATCCAGTATTTCCCCTTTTAGCACGTCGTAATCCATCGCGGATTCCAGTGGGAGGCTGTAGTTTGCCAGCTGCGCTTTCCCCGCAAGGAGTGGGGCTATCAGCCTAGCCCACGCACGTTTGGGCCAGTCCTCTCGTACCGCGATGCACTCGAAAAGGTGCATAACAGATTCCGGATCGTCAGAAGGTGCCATTTTGGCCAGGAGTTGTGGTACGGACTGCTCCATGCTTGTAGCATTTTCCTGCTTCATCCCCAGGATTTCGTTTGTGGCTGCTTGCACGCCTCTTGCCAGCTCCTGTGTCACTGTCTGCTGTTGCAGCAGGTGCTGTAATATCTGCTCCGTGGTGCGGAAACGACGTTCTCCGATCCGTGTTCTCCGATCCGTGTTCTCAGGCCCGCTTCTCCACCAATGTAGCGACCCTCTATGCTTTCTGAGAACACAGCACCAGACAGAGACAAAGGTTTAGGTGAAAAGGAGGTATAGGGGAAGGAGGTATAGTCCTTGGGGCGCGTTGCTCCCGTATTCCAAGGCGTCTCCTGCCCGAGATTTGAGGGCGGTTTACCGGCGCCATGTCCCTCGGTTTGTCCGAGAATCTGCTCTCTTCCTGGATGAAGCGAGGCGACCGAGGTTCTGCCTGGGGAGAGCTGGCACGCGTACGTCGTCCTCGCTGCTGCCGTCTGTACCGCCTAGGGGAACAAATTTCAAACATAAGTGACTTTCCCAACCATCCATTACCTCCTTGAAAAACCTCGTCTTTCTGTGTCCCTTTTATACAGTCGACTCTCCTCATGGATGGTGGAGAGCGGCTGATGATCTGATTGCGTCCCAGCCATGCTTCATCTCCTGGGACCGCTCCCCTGGCCATGTGCTCGCTGCTTTCCCACAACAAAGGTGCTGAAGGGGCGCTGTCCTTTCAGCACCGGGGGTGTGGCGGCGTTCGGAGCGCTTGCTCGGCTTCGCCGGTGTGTTGCGTCGTCACAATATATATATTCATTCATTCATTCATCTTCTACCGCTATATCCGATCTTCCCTCGGGTCACGGGAAGCCTTTGCCTATCTCAGGCATCTATGGGCATTAAGGCAGGATACACCCTGGATGGAATGCCAACCCATCGCAGCTCACACACACACACACATTCACACACACATTCATACACTAGGGACAATTTTCCAAGGTGCCAATCAACCTACCGTGCATGTTTTTGGACGGGGAGGAAACCGGAGAACCTGGAGAAAAACCCCCTGAGGCACGGTGAGAACATGCAAACTCCACACACACATGGCCAAGACGGGAATCGAACCCGGACCCTGCCGGTGTGAGGCGAACCTGCTAACCACTAAGCCACCGTGCCCCTCAATATATATATATATATATATATATATATATATATATATATATATATATATAGTTATAACCGTACCTATTTATATAATATCTACTACCTACCGCACCTTTTGTACATTATTCAGTCAGCTTTGTAATTATGGATCCTTTACACTGTTATTTATTGTGAACAAGACACTTCTGCACTTCATTGTCTCTGTACACGTACCTTGCACAATGACACTAACGATGAATCTAGTCTAATTTAATTTGATTCTAATATTTAATCTCAATTAGAACAAACAGGCGATATTACATCATCATGCCATTCTGAATAATGTTTCATCACCTTTAGATGAATCTTAAAGCAAGATAAAAGCAGTTTGATGAAGGTGTGTGTCATTGTGTCTCTCTCTCTCTACAGGTTGTGTAATTGCAGAGTCTCAGATGAAGGCTGTGTTGCTCTGACTTCAGCTCTGAGATCAAATCCCTCACACATGAGAGTATTAGATCTGTCCTGGAATAACATCAGACGCAGGCGTGCATTGTGTCTCTGCCGTGCTGGAGAATCCTCACTGCAAACTGGAGATACTGAAGTAAGATCATCTCTATGAGAGTCACATGACCTGATTTATCCTAAAATCAGATCTTTATCCGCATCACATGAAAATCAAAGAGGACAAACGGAAGCCTTGGAGAAATCACTACGACTCACATTAAGAAAAAAAAACACCATGATTATTGCATAAGACAAACAAAAACGATTGATGTGTATAATCTGAGAAACTGTGTGATTGTGTTTCTTTGCAGATTGTATAATTGTGGTGTCTCAGATGAAGGATGTGCTGCTCTGAATTCAGCTTTGAGGTCAAACCCGTCCCACCTGAGGGAACTGAATCTGTCCTGCAATAATATAGGCTACTCGGAAAAGGAGAAGCTTAATGCCCTTACATATGATCACCATTTCCAACTACAGGAACTGATGTGAGTAAAGATATTTTTTGACGTGTTTTAGGGAAAAAATATGAATAATGTATTACTATTGTTTGATAATTGTTCGTTTGGGGGGCAAGGTGGTTTAGTGGTTAGCACGTTCGCCTCACACCGCCAGGGTCCGGGTTCGATTCCCGTCTCGGCCATGTGTGTGTGGAGTTTATGCATGTTCTCCCCGTACCTCAGGGGTTTTTCTCCGGGTTCTCCGGTTTCCTCCCCCGGTCCAAAAACATGCACGGTAGGTTGATTGGCACCTTGGACAATTGTCCCTAGTGTGTTAATGTGTTTGTGTGTGTGTGTCCTGCGATGGGTTGGCATTCCATCCAGGGTGTATCCTGCCTTAATGCCCATAGACGCCTGTGTTAGGCACAGACGTGACCCGACGGAAGATCGGATAAAGAGGTAGAAGATGAATGAATGAATGAATGAATGAATTGTTCGTTTGTACATTTCTCTTTAGTTCAGGTTTCAGCAGGTTTTGGAAATTTGTACAATATTCTGCTTTATGTGATGTTTTTGCTTTAGTGATGCTTTCAGCATGTAAACAAACATGTTGATTTTAAGTTTAATTGAAACATAAATAAATAAAGAAGAAAAGCTGAACAATTTCCAAATCCTGTGATTGTATAAGAGCTGTGGTGCCCTGTTAAAGCTTATGGAAGTTTTTTATTTCTCTTCTAGTAAAATTGTTATAAGACAGATATTTACACTGAATAAAGATAAATCTTGAACCATTAACACTAGATGATTTCCTCTGGATAGATGATTACACATTGATGCTTATGAATTACACTGAATTACTGATTACAGTTCAGTTTGTGAATATTAATTCATATATTTGTCTTTTATACTTAGGATATGATGAACATCTCCATGTGATCGAGACCCCCAGCGTCTCTGCATTTTAATGGTGGGGAATCGAGAACTTATTTATCTCAGTCACATTAAACACAATAAATATACTCAAAGATAGACTAAGTGTTTGTTTATCATACAAAGTGCATTTGGCTTTTTAAATCCATAACTCAGTAGAAGCAAGACCTAAAATGGACTGTAAAGGTATAAGTGAAGATAAAGCTAATGAAGATTACATGATATATTTATATTAAATGTATACCATGTGGAGGGGGCACGGTGGCGTAGTGGTTAGCACGTTCGCCTCACACCGCCAGGGTCCGGGTTCAATTCCATTCTAGGTCATGTGTGTGTGGAGTTTGTGCATGTTCTCCCCGTGCCTCAGGGGGTTTTTCTCCGGGTTCTCCGGTTTCCCTCCGGTCCAAAAACATGCACGGTAGGTTGATTGGCACCTTGGAAAATTGTCCCTAGTGTGTGAATGTGTGTGTGAATGTGAATGTGAGTGAATGTGAGTTAATGCCCATAGACGCCTGAGATAGGCACAGGCTCCCCGTGACCCGAGGGAAGATCGGATAAAAGCGGTAGAAAATGAATGAATGAATGAATATACCATGTGTTTTAAGTTGTTTTTTTGCACATATACATAATGGTTTATTTATTTCATACATTATTATTTTATAAATATTATACGGTTTTTTAAATAAGTGTCAAAACTATTTTGTGGTAGTAAAACTGTGAGTAACAGCGGATATGTATTCATAAAATAGAAGAAAAATAGTATTTAGTCTACACTAAAAAATCAACATACAGCATTTTTAAAGCGTATGATTGATTTAGACTGTGATTAAGTGTGTGGAACGGAAAATGTTCAAAGGAGTAATTAAAAATTGCTATTAAGAAATTTGTTTCATTTTTAATCTACAAATACTTTTTACAATGGGTGGCATTGCATGAACCATATAAAAGCAATACCCCAAAGTTTTTTGTATTGTTATTTTTGTACGTGTAATTTTGTCCCTTATGAGCAAAGCCGCTGGTGACTGTGGGAACCTTGAAAGGAACCAGACTTAAGAGGGAACCCGTCCTCATCTGGGTGACACCAAATGTCCGTTCATTACATCGAAACCATGTTGAGGTGATCAAATGTAATGTAAACTACAGCTGTGGGTCAGTGGCATAGAGTGACTCCCAATCCATCCTCAAAGCTACTGCGTGGTCGTGGATGAGGAACATCTATGCAGAGTCATCTCCAACTGACGAGAACACCATCCAGAGGAATGCTGTGCTGAATTAGGGGCAGGAAAACTTACATTTACATTTATCCAGAGCGACGTACAAATAGTGCTTTAGGTCTCCATCTAAGAATAAATTCATTCAGGTGTGATTGATACAAACTTAAGGTACAAAATAAGCATAGACACAGTTAATTCATTCATTCATTCATTCATCTTATACCGCTTTATCCGATCTTACTCGGGTGACGTGGAAACTGTGCCTATCTCAGGCGTCTATGGGCATTAAGGCAGGATCATCACAGGACACACACTCACAATCACACACAAATTCATACACTAGGGACAATTTTCCAAGGAGCCAATCAACCTACCGTGCATGTTTTTGGACCGGGGGAGGAAACCGGAGAACCCGGAGAAAAAAACCCTGAGGCACGGGGAGAACATGCACAAACTCCACACACACATGGCCGAGACGGGAATCAAACCTAGACCCTGGTGGTGTGAGGTGAACTTGATAACCAGTAAACCACCGTGCCCTCTTTATAGACATGTGTTTAGTTATTATACATTAAACACACTCGGAAATGGAAGGATGATTCAGACAATATTCAAAAGGAATCACAAACGGATTTTTTAAAACACAAACGTTGATGCCAAATTTGCATTTGGATTGTGTTTGGATTATGTCACATTTTATACGTCCACATAAAGAAAAAACAATTGCAAGTAAAATGTTCCCTTTATTTTGAATATGGTCTGGAGTATTTTTCCCTACTCAGAGATAGAAGTCTGTGCTCATCATGCACAATGAATCATTCTTTCATTCATCTTCTACCGCTATATCCGATCTTCCCTCGGGTCACGGGGAGCCTGTGCCTATCTCAGGTGTCTATGGGCATTAAGGCAGGATACACCCTGGATGGAATGCCAACCCATCGCAGGGCCACAATGAATCAGACTCCACATATTAATTTCCGCTCTGATCCCTGAATAAAATGTTCTGGACCTTAAAACCAAATAAACCGAAAGATTACATTTAAAACATCCTGGAGCTGGACTCAAGCTCAACTCTATTTTGGACATTAATTTGTTTCTTTCAAATAAATATAATAAACATTTTGTACAAATGTAAATATATACAATCATGCAGAAAATTTACAATAAAACATAAGTTGTCTAACATCACCCATCTTACAGTGTGTATGATTTATTTTGATTAAATATAATATCTAACAGGGGCACAGTGGTTTGCCTCACACCGCCAAGGTCCGGGTTCGATTCCCGTCTCGGCCATGTCTCCGTGCATCAGGGGGTTTTTCTCCTGGTTCTCCGGTTTCCCCCCGGGCCAAAAACATGCACGGTAGGTTGATTGGCACCTTGGAAAATTGTCCCTAGTGTATGAATGTGTGTGAATATATGTGTGTGTGTGTGTGTGTGTGTGTCCTGCGATGGGTTGGCATTCCATCCAGGGTGTATCCTGCCAAGGAAGATCGGATAAAGCGGTAGAAGATGAATGAATAAATGAATGAATATATATAAAATGGACTAGAGCTATTTTAATCCATTCACACCATAATTCCCACAGCTGTATAATAGTGTGTGTGTGTGTGTGTGTGTGTGTGTGTGTGTGTGTGTGTGTGTGTGTGTGTGTGTGGTGTGTGTGTATATATATATATACTATATATATATATATATATATATATATATATATATATATATATATAACACTTTGAAAGAAAAATAAGCGGTCATTTACTCCCTCTAGCGGTTTGGTGAGAACATTACATACAACCAGAAAACAATCGATTATGCGACTCCTAGCGGTGGGAAAAGAAATTACCTTCCAGCCAAAAAATAGCTCCTTCATATCGTCTCTTACTAATTACGGACTGGATTTCAGAAACAGTTCTTATTTACTCCAGGGGCTATAAATCGCAGTGATAAAAACATGCACCAAATGTATTCATCCATGATTAAAGACAGTATCTTTAATCATGCAATATCTTAATTTAATGGCCCAAAAACTCGAGCAGAACAACTACTACATACAGTGAATAAAGCCACACGTGCTAGTTTTGGAGAAAACACAGAAGAATCGTTCATTAAAATAACAAAGCATCTATTCTGCGAAGCTGCACTCCCATTTCCAAGCAACATTCCCACTTGGGACTTGGGACAAAAAGGTATCAACTGCTAACATTGACATACAATAAAAATCACACTAGTGCCACCTAGTGTCGTAACTATGCAACTTCATTAAACGGGTATATAAAGTTATATGTAGACCTATGTGTGTTAAATTTATTTGATAGGTCCAAAATGACTTTTTCATCATAAAATGATTCTTATTTCTGATTATATACAGTTCAACAAAGGTATAGTGATTCACCTTTAAAAAAACAACAACAACTTGTGGACAAACAGGGCATATAACCACAATGGGGTAGTTGCGGTGGAAGCGAATGAAGAACAAAACAACAACAAAAAAAATAATGATTATGTATGAACGATACAATGAGTAAAATGATATAAAAACTAAGCAACTATTCCAGGAATTGGCAAAAAATTTTGCCTGTGAAGCCATAAGAAGAGACACCAAATAAACAAAAAATGTATGTTATATTATTTATCTTCATCCAGAACTTACCACAATATTTTTCACATAAACAACAACAGCAGTGTAAAGATCAGATACCCCTGTTTTTACTCATTAATATTTAATTAATCATACACATTTTTATGTCTCAGTATGAAGGATTTTCTTTGCCCATTTTAACGCGACATGGCCGGTCTTTGATGAACGGTGAAGCTCAGGGCCAATTAGTGGCCCATTTATGTTCTGTGAAGTTGAATTATTTTTGTATGTTATAACGGGACCTGCAGGTGTCTGGTCTTCCATGCAAATAGCACAATTATGCAGCAGATCTTACCTAATGAGGTTCACGGTGGGTTAGTGGTTAGCACTCAAACCGCCTCAAACACTCGCCTCAAACCGCCAGGGTCCGGGTTCGAGTCCCGTCTCGGCCATGTGTGTGTGGAGTTTGTGCATGTTCCCCCCGTGCCTCAGGGGGTTTTTCTCCGGGTTCTCCGGTACAGTACACTGCCAGTGTTGGGGAGGAAGTAGTTACAAGTAACGGCATTACGTAATTTAATTACAAAATATAATTAACAGTAATAGGGGACACGTAGATTAGTGGTTAGCACGTTCGCCTCACACCGCCAGGGTCCGATTCCCGTCTCGGTCATGTGTGTGTGTGCAGTTTGCATGTTCTCCCCGTACCTCAGGGGGTTTTTCTCTGGGTTCTCCTGTTTCCTTCCGGTCTAAAAACATGCATGGTAGGTTGATTGGCACCTTGGAAAATTGTCCCTAGTGTATGAATGTGTGTGTGATTGTGAGTGTGTGTGCCCTGCGATGGGTTGGTATTCCTTCCAGGGTGTATCCTGCCTTAATTCCCATAGACGCCTGAGATAGACACAGACTCCCCGTGACCCGAGGGAAGATCGGATAAAGCGGTAGAAAATGAATGAATGAATGAATGAATGAATGAATGAATCTTACCTAATGCACCCTAATGGAATAAGAAAAGTCTTTGGGGTATCTTCATTTATTGATCCACCAGATGGAGCCACTTACGAAAATGGATATATAGCCATTAATTACAATGAAATAAATAAATGAATAAACGCATGCGTACTTTAAATGTGTTTTTAACCTTAATTTGTTGAAGCTAATTATTATTTTTAAAGTTTGTTTAATATGTGCATGTTCCTCCTCCCTGCGTTATTAAGACCTGAGGGATTGTTGTCATCTTTTGCAGTACAGTGTCTCCTTTCAGTGTGTGTGTGTGTGTGTGTGTGTGTGTGTGTGTGTGTGTGTGTGTGTGTGGATGACCTGAGCTCTGTATGAGTGTTTGATGGGATGTGTGTGTGACTCTCATGGCCGCTCCTGTGTGTCGGCGCAACAGCAGACTGGAGACGTTCCTGAAGAGGACAGCCGAGCCAGCCGTGCACGATCGCATACGTTATTACGAGGCGTGTGTGGTTATATCGGAGCGACATGACAAAGTGTTCATGCACGTCCTTCTCACCGACGATTCCGTCTATCTGACCGAGTTTCATCCCCGCACACTGCACAGAGCTCTGCACTTCAGCCACATCCTGCACATCGGACTGGTCAGTAAACTTCTCCAACTACAAGAGACATTTATATTCACCTCTTATAACATACAATGTAATATGCAAATTAACAATTAACATTTTGTACACGTAATACGCGTATAAAACAATTAACGCATAGTAAGTGTCAAAAAACAAAAAAACAAAAAATATATATAGCTCTTATATAAATACAATGCGCATATACAATAATGTAATGTAATATATATATATATATATATACAAACTGCATAAAACAAAAAAATCATATATATATATATATATATATATATATATAGCTATATATATATATATATATATATATATATATATATATATATTATATATATTGATTAGATTTTTGTTCATATTAAAGAAATGCATATAAAAAGTTCATATATATATATATATATATATATATATATATATATATATATATATATATATATATATATATATGTGAACTTTTTTTATTGTTTTACATTCCTTGTATCTATATTTAGGTTGTAATTTGTGTGTGTAAAAATGTTCGGCATCTTTTCTGTCTTTCTTTTTATGTAGCACGTTTCTCACTATTTCGTATATTCGTGTGCATGTTCAGTGGTTCATAATGAATTGTTAATTACACTAATTAGTGACACTGGTGCCCTCTGGTCAGAAACACTGGTCACACGAACATGTATGTTTTCCCCCCAGACAATCCACTGCACGAACACTGAGTGGTAATCAAACTCATGATGTGCAATATACTGTAAAATTTCAGTATCTATTTATTATTATTATTATTATTATTATTATTATTATTATTATTATTATTATTATTATTATTATTATTATTATTTACAGTATATACACTGCCACAGTTCCTGTACACTACTTCCCATGTGCATATTCAGACTGTACATTGTTTATACATACGTATATATTATTACCCTGGATCAAAACAAATTCCGTTTATGTGTGTGTGTGGTGTGTGTGTGTGTGTGTGTGTGTGTGTGTGTGTGTGTGTGTGTGTGTGTGTGTGTGTGTGTGTGTGTGTGTGTGTCAGTCAGAAATGCAGAAATAAATCCTTTTTGATTCGGGTTCTCATTGGTTGAAAATGATTTGATTGCTTTTTTTAATCACTTTTCTACAAATAATAAGGCTTATATTACAACTATATACTGTTAATAGTGTTCCACACACTCCTACCCTGTATGAGTTAATACTTATGAATGAATGAAATTAAGTATGAGAATTCACCCACAGATCAATGATCTCCCAGACTTCCTGAGTGGCAAAGTCCAAGAGCAGTCACTTCACATACGTGTTGTGCACACGCAACTCCCCGAAGAGGCTGGGAAACATGGCTCGAGAGACAGGGAGTCTCAGTCTGCTGACACACCCCGTCACCAGGACGACTATGGACACCGGCGCCCTCCGGAGGGTGAGGCAACAAGCTTTAACAGAGAGACGAATTGGTCAAAATTATTGTATTGTTAAGTCAAATGTGTGTGTATATGTATATATATATATATCTATATATACTATATATATATATATATATATATATATATATATATATATATATATATATATATATATAAAGCCAATGAGATATAATCTCATTAATAAAGTTGCTGATCATTAATATTGCTCCCAGTAGCATTACCTTAAACCCATTTAATCCTTTTATCTCCGTTGCTATCTCTTTCAGCACGGCTCTATAATTCATTCTCAGACTCTCTGCTGCCCTTTAGTCCACTTTTACATCACATTACTGTTTAAACACCTCCACGAAACCCTATAAATATCAGTAAGATTTATTTTATATCTTCCCATTTTCTCATTTTAGACGAAATCTGTATTAAAATGTTAATTCATTCATTCATTCATCTTCTACCTCTTTATCCGTTCTTCCCTCGGGTCACGGGCAGTCTGTGTCTATCTCAGGCGTCTGTGGGCATTAAGGCAGGATACACCCTGCGTGGAATGCCAACCCTTTGCAGGGCACACACACACACACATTCATACACTAAGGACAATTTTCCAAGGTGACAATCAACCTACCGTGCATGTTTTTGGACTGGGGAGGAAACCGGAGAACCCGGAGTCAAAAACCCCCTGAGGCACGGGGCTAACCTTCACCTTCGCTCCAGAACATGCACAAACTCCACACACACATGGCCGAGACGGGAATCGAACCCGGACCCTGGCGGTGTGAGGCGAACGTACTAACCACTAAACCACCGTGCCCCTAATTACGTTAATTACTTGATGAATATAAATATAGACAGTTCATAATTGACTTATTAATGTATCTATTCCACACGTGTACAGGAATCAGCAGGGTTCAGCAGGGTCCTGAGCGCAAAACGTCTTTGACCAGGTAAAGATTTCAATCTTCCTGAGATCCTACAATTTTCTATTTCCCTGCTATTGGCTGTGACGTGCTATTAAATGCTATTAAATGCTTTGCAGTGTTGAGATGATTATCAGAGAATGAGGAAATGTAGGTAACTAGTATGAAGATGGATATGTAGGACATTATATGTAGGATCCAATTTAAATGAGTAATTTATTTAAAAAATTCTAATTATTGATTTTTTTGGACATTTTTCTTTCCCCAATCTTCAAGTAATTCTTTTCATTAACTATAAAAAAGAATGATTTGTGATGTTATAACAAACACATTTGACTTTTATTTATTACATTAAGTGTATCATTTTCCTTTTAGCATGTTGATGTGCTTCAGAGTTACAGTATAATAATGTCCTTTATCAGACAGCAACATTTATAGTGTTTGCTTTTTTGTTTTGTTTTTTGTGTTTATATTTATAATTTATAGCATATATATATATATATATATATATATATATATATACACACATTTATGGCATTTGGCAGATGCCCTTATCCAGAGCGACTTACAACTTAGCAGCTAAGGGTTAAGGGCCTTGCTCAAGGGCCCACTAGAGGCAGCTTGATGGTGGTGGTGGTGGTGGGATTTGAACCTGCGATCTTCTGTTCCCAATTGCAACTGCCTTAACCACTACTCTACCACCTCCCACCTCCTATATATATCATTCATTCATTCATTCATTCATCTTCTACCACTATATCCGATCTTCCCTCGGATCACGGGGAGTCTGTGTTCTATCTCAGGCGTCTATGGGCATTAAGGCAGGATACACCCTGTGTGGAAAGCCAACCCATTGCAGGGCACACACACACACACACACTAGGGACAATTTTCCAAGGTGCCAATCAACCTACCGTTGCATATTTTTGGACCGGGGAGGAAACCGGAGAACCCGGAGAAAAAACCCCTGAGGCACGGGGAGAACATGCACAAACTCCACACACACATGGCCGAGACGGGAATCGAAACCTCATCTCATATATATATATATATATATATATATATATATATATATATATATATATATAACAACAACAGAACAATTGCACAGAAGCTTCATCACCTATAAAGATTTTTCACTATTTTACACTGGCTCTACTCTCTTTTACATCTTTCATTGTAATGCAGGAGTTCCATTTCCTGTCCCATCGCTCAGCGTGATCCACAACACTGAGTTTTACAACATTTACCCATCAATAAACCCGTCTCGTCTCCAACCACCGCAGCGAGCTTCTTTGCTTATCTCCCCTGTACATGTTTTTACTGACTGACTCGTGTATAATGGCTTGAAAGGACAAGTCCGGCGTGTCCACAGCGAGACAGGATAAAGGGTTGACAGTGATTTATATTACAGCGTCAGGACAGGATTAGCCCTTCGTGTTAATCTGACTCGGCCTGTAAGTGTAATCACTCACTACAGTGTCGTGATCAGATTTTTAATTCAATACTGTATTCGCCAAACACTATTCCTACAATATTGTGGGTTTTGTGGAAATTACACGAAAATTTGTTTATTCTGTGGTTTGAAACCAGGATCGATTCAATCAGATTTAGCGTTAATATTCATCCTGTTTCGAATGGTGGAATTTGCACTCGTCTTTTTTACCTCTCCGTTGCTATTGGGTTTAAGAATGGTTCAGCTTTATGGTTGGTTTACAAGCAAACTGTGTATTACCGCCTGGGACCCCCAGTGCACGAGGGGAAGGGGGAGCGCGTTGGCCTGGAGACGACGACGTGAAGGGCGTCGGCGCTGCTCCGAAAAAAATGTCGAAAAAAAGAACGATGGAAACACACGCGTGATCACAAAATATGATCGATTCGCCTTCATGGACACGAATTTCCTTCTTTTTTTTCGTGTCACCGAGGACGACTTTTATGTGATTGTATTTCAATAGGAAGTATTTTTTGTCCCTCCGCCAACACTTTTTCTTTATGCCACTGCCTACCACAGACACTGTATTTATTTATTTATTTATTTTAATCAGCAAGTATTCGTATTCAACATTTAACGGGAGATTTTTTGCTTGTTCGTGTTGCTTGCAAAATCATCACTATTATAATCTCTCTCCCTACCGTCAAATTTTCGGCACGTAACTCGTCCCGCAATCATACCTCGTATCGTTCGGCCCGATGTTGTGAGGTGCGCTGTTACTTTTATAAGGAATCGCCCTGCGGAATTCCGAACCCGGGGCCAAAAAGCGGGAATTTCTTCCCATAGAAAATGAATGCGGTTGAAATTGTCCTGCCTCACAGTTCGGCCTGTGAGCGTCCGACATGCACCTATGGCAAATCCACTCGTAGGGGGTCCGGAGTGGATCACGATCATATACCTCTCGAACCCCACACACATTCACAATTTCGGCCACATTCCAGCCCCATTGAGAATGGGGGAAATGGGGAAATATGACTCGCCGCTGTTCGGCTGGGAGGCGACATGCACATTTGACACATCCACTCACAGACCGGGAAAGATGAAGGAGACTAGGGGCCCGACATGACATTTGACACCCACTCGTAGGTGAGGTGGAGTAGGTCACGAACATATAACTGCTGCATGGTGTTACATGCCCGCAAACGTGAAAAAGCTACAAAACGGCGAAACTCGGACACAGGGTCCAAGTGTGACATGTCTAAACACTCAGCATAATTTGATGATGTCACGTGCGTCACTGGCCCCGCCCCTCGCTTGAGTGTTTAGTGTCTAAACACTCGTCTCACCAAACGAGATAGCATTTCAAAGACAACGGTAAATATTAAACGGACCAGGCTGTAAGGGAGTCGCACCCGGAGCTGCAGTTTGCATCGGAAAGCATCGCTCACATTTTCTTCAGGAAATATCCCATGTCTAGTTTTTATTGCTTTCCATTCTCTAACATACTTGCTAATATGAATCATCGTCAGTGGTTCATTCATTCATTCATCTTCTACCGCTATATCCGATCTTCCCTCGGGTCACGGGGAGTCTGTGCCTATCTCAGGCGTCTATGGGCATTAAGGCAGGATACACCCTGGATGGAATGCCAACCCATCGCAGGGCACACACACTCACATTCACACACACATTCATACACTAGGGACAATTTTCCAAGGTGCCAATCAACCTACCATGCATGTTTTTGGACCGGGAGGAACCCGGAGAACCCGGAGAAAAACCCCCTGAGGCACGGGGAGAACATGCAAACTCCACACACACATGGCCGAGACGGGAATCGAACCCGGACCCTGGTGGTGTGAGGCGAACGTGCTAACCACTAAGCCACCGTGCCCCTCGTCAGTGGTTCCTTCCAATCAAATTTATATTTATATACACACACATTTATCACAGTGTAACCCCAACCCTATACTTTCTGATTTCTTTCAGCATTACCCATGATCCTCAGCCTCCTTTACTATGGAATCAATACGTTTTTGACTATATCAGGAAATGATATGAGATTACTGTGTTGTGTATACATACACAGTGTATTTTTTTGTTTGTATAGTATGTATTTTGAAAGTATTTAGAAATATTTTGAAAATCACAATTCAAGTGTCATTTTTTTCATTACTCCACACCCGTAACGACAAAACAGAATTAATAGGAATGCGCATAAATGATTCATAGCAATGAAGGATTTGAATGGATATTTGTAGTATTTCATTCGACTTTAAATTGAATTACTGGCACACGGTCTCATTTCATGTTGGTAACGAATGCTGTTTGAAACGTGAGACTGTACCGAGAATAAAAAGAGAGCAGAATGGATATAGAGAGAGAGAGAGAGAGAAGTGTAGCTTGGTCAAGTTACCTATAACTTTTTAATGAGTTCCGAGCGTCCGGATTTACACGCCGACAACCCGTTTCTATTGCGGTCAGGTTTCACGTTTGAAACTAATGACCATGGGTGGCTTTTCAGGATTTTATGTGCATATTCCAGGTTGTTAGGACACTAGGGTCAAAGCAGAGGGTCAGCGATGATATGGCAACCCGGGGGCGGAGGGTGTTAAGCAGCGGTTTTGAATGGCGATGCTGGGGGTTGGTTGAGCCATTACAGCCCACCTCATGTCAGATCTGTAAAGTGAAATAGAAGCGATAGAAGTGAAAAAGAAAAAACAGCGGCCTTTGTAGGGAAAATATCAACCAATCACATTTATCAAATTATATGGGGAGGTGAGAGCTCAGTGGTTAAGGCTCTGGACTGAAACAGTGCAGGTTCGAGTCCCAGCTGAGCTGCCACTAGTGGGCCCTTGAGCAAGGCCCTTAACTCCTAATTGCTCAAGCCTGATGTATACTTCTGCGTCAAGTGAATATGCGCGCAGCTGACGCCGTCGTAAGCGTTTAGACTTCTGCGCTGCTCTGCAGTAACTCTTCTGAAACACTAGTTGGCGCTGGTGCGGAGTCGGTGTTTTGAGTGTATTTTCACACTTATTCTTTGATCCTTTCAGTTGCTTGGTCCACATGCATGCTTTGTTTCTTCAGTGCGATGTTTTCTTTCTTCAGAGTGGACTTTAAAAATGGCAGTATACGTACGATGTAATGGCGGAATATGTACGATGCAACATTGGAAATACATGCGATGCTGCCAAACCGGCCAATCACAGACAGGATGCGTAGTTACGTTTTTGGAGAGGTACGTGTCAGGCTACGGTGTATGTTAGGCATCGATGTGTAGGCTAATCCATAGCCTCGACGCAGAAGTATAAATCAGGGTTAAGTCTGCCCCTGTCATTAAGGTTGTACAAGCCAGGGCATTCCTGGTGCCGCCCCCCTGCCCACATAGATGGGGAGGGTTGCGTTCAGAAGGGCATCCAGTCTAAAAACCATGTGTCAAATCTAATATTTGGACCATCCGGAAAAGACAAACGGAAAAAAATGATGTAATTGTTATTAATAATGTGATTTTGATGACACACCATGAATGTATGACTGGATTGGATTTCCATATCATGGTGTTGGTGTCCTCCAAAAACAGCTGACAAAGCGTATCCAGTTTCAGGGATGGAGTTTCTAAAACAGTACCATGGAACACCATAATTGCCAAACAAGTGGACGAAACAATGCCTAAAAGGTTCCTGAGAGACCTCTAGCTGCGTTATAGGTGCCGGAGGAACATCTGACATGTACTGCTTACTCTCTACATGAGGCAGTAATATTCTTCTGTATGTCTAGGCTTTGTAGAATTGTACCAGACCCTGTAAAATCACACCTAATTTATGTGAAAATATATTCTGGCCTGAAGAGACATAAAAAAATATGTTCGGTGCAAAAACAAGGCACTTATATACCATACCCGTGGTGAAGCATGGTGGTGGTGGTGGTATCATGGTTCTGGATCTCTTCAGCCTGGCTTGGAGGTCTGGCCAAGATAGAAGTAATTATGAATAGTTTTACATTTTACATTTTACAGCATGTGGCAGGCGCCCTTATCCAGAGCGACTTACAAGTGAGCAATTGAGGGTTAAGGGCCTTGCTCAAGGGCCCACTAGTGGCAGCTTGGTGGTGTGGTAGGGTTTGAACCCATGATCTTCTGGTCCAGAGTCCAACACCTTAACCACTGGGCTACACACCTCCCTTGTTTTCTGGATACTGCTAGTATTTTGGCAAGAAGATGAAGAAAAGGATCTCCTTCAGTAAACTACAATACAATTGAGGATCTCCAGAAGACGTCGGTGGATGTTTAGGAATGATTCTGAGGAAGATATATATCCTGGCTGATAGAATTGCATCCGTTGCTCTTTCGCTTTGAAGGTCGAAATATACCAGTCAACAGGAGATCATCCTCAGCAATAACTGTCCAATTAAAAAGCCGTGACTGTGTTTCTCGACTCACCTCGGTTCCTCGGGGCCTATTTGTGTTCATAGATCAGGCGACTTGTGGAGTGCATGGGCATGTTTAGCACCCCGGGGAGGTCATTACGTCCAGATTAACAGATTTTTATAGAGCTCGGGATCGTCATCGGGAATAGAACGTGCCCCTTAAGGATGGAGAGGAGGCTAGGGGGCATATTAGAAGTGTTGAATCGGTGTATGTGCAACGTGGTGTCGGGGAGATAATTAGCTTCGAACCTAGCTCAGATATGAGAATCATGTGATACTGTAAGACATGTTGTATTATGTATCTAAGACAGTTGTATTATGGGTGTGATTATTGTCACGTTTGAGACAATTGAGAAAATGAATACTGTCTTAAAATGGCTTCAAATTGTCTCAAATTGTCTCAAAGCAGATTCACAGATATAAAGCGGTGGTATTAAAACCATGTTGTGTAAAATAGTGTCTATGTTCAGTCCTAATTTCCCTGACGCAAAAACCTTGAGAAGAAACCTGTCCTCATCCTCAACACCGACTGTCCATTCATTACAGTTCCTTCATTAGGCGTGTTTCTATTAAAAAGGTTTACGATGTTTTCTAAATGGTGCCATATCATGAATCATGAATATCATGAATAAAACTCGCGATAAGTCCATCCATCCATCCATCCATCCATCCATCTTCTTCCGCTTATCCGGGACCGGGTCGCGGCGGCAGCAGTCTAAGCAGAGATGCCCAGACTTCCTTCTCTCCAGCCACTTCCTCTAGCTCCTCCGGGGGGACCCTGAGGGACATAGTCCCTCCAACGTGTTCTGGGTCTTCCTCGAGGCCTTTTCCCGGTGGGACATGCCCGAAACACCTCCCCTGGAAGGCGTCCAGGAGGCATCTGAAATAGATGCCCAAGCCACGCCAGCTGTTCCCTCTCGATGTGGAGGAGCAGCGAATCTACTCTGAGCTCCTACCCGAGTGACTGAACTTCTCACCCTATCTCTAAGGGAGCGCCCAGCCACCCTGCGAAGGAAGCTCATTTCGGCCGCCTGTATCCGGGATCTTTATTTTTATTTAATGACTTAATCGTGATAAGTCATTAAATAAAAATTAAGACAGATATCGGCAAGTTTACTTATATCGCAGCCAACGCATTATGTGTTGTTATTTTTAATCGTAGACGTAGGCGCGTTATACATGCATTAACGGTGAGGCGATCCTATTGTACTTGGGAACGGCCACGTATGCGATTGCTACATTTAATGCATTTGGCAGACACCCTTATCCAGAGCGACTTACAACTGCACAATTGAGGATTAAGGGCCTTTCTCAGGGGCCCACTAGTGGCAGCTTGGTGGTGGTGGGGGTTTGATCTTCCAGTCCAACACCTTAACCACTGGGCTACCACGTCCCTATAAGGGTCTTACAGGACGAGTCCACACTATACAGTGCCATCTTTAAAGAATGATCATATGACTGTTCACGTACATCATGTGACCTGGAGATGCAAAGAAAACGTTTCCATCATAGTTTAGCGAATTATTCCTTTTTCAATTCGCTAGTTATTAATTTATTTATTAATTTGTTCATTTTGAAGGGTGTTGGAAACGTGCCTGTTGTTAAGGGGTTCACTGATGGACGCTTAAATGCAAAAGTGTTCATGCAGACTGAGCCACTGCAGATCGTAGATATTAATTCCAGTCCAAATGCAAATTTGAGTTCTTTAGTTGCTCAGAAACACTACCTCAAGAGATGAAATGTGTTATATATATATATATATATATATATATATATATATATATATATATATATATATATAGATAACATATAGGTTCTTGTTCATGGATAATGCAAAGAATCCATGAAGAGTCGTCAAAATCCCTAATCATGATTAATGTGATGAACGGAAGAGTTTTGGTCACACGACAATTGGAACCGTTTTCATTATTTAATTCAATTCAATTCAAGTTTATTTCTATAGCGCGTTTCATATTTGACAATGTTTCAAAACAGCTATAAAAAAAAGTTTAAAAAATGATTCAACAATAAATATGAATATAGATGATTTATGTGAGGGGCCACGGTGATTTAGTGGTTAGCACGTTCGCCTCACACCGCCAGGGTCCAGGTTCGATTCCCGTCTCGGCCATGTGTGTGTGGAGTTTGTGCATGTTCTCCCCGTGCCTCACGGGGTTTTTCTCCGGGTTCTCCGGTTTCCTCCCCCTGGTCAAAAACATGCACGGTAGGTTGATTGGCACCTTGGAAAATTGTCCCTAGTGTATGAATGTGTGTGTGTGTGTGCCCTGCGATGTGTTGGCATTCCATCCAGGGTGTATCCTGAAATTAATGCCCATAGACGCCTGAGATAGGCACAGACTCCCCGTGACCCGAGGGAAGATCGGATAAAGTGGTAGAAGATGAATGAATGAATGATTTGTGTGTGTATCCCTGATGAGCAAAGCCTGGGGCGACTGTAGCAAGGAAAAACTCCTTTAGATGGAAAGAGGAAGAAATCTTGAGATGAACTGGACTCAAAAGGGGAATCCATCCTCATTTGTGTGATTGTGTTGTGATTATTAGGCAAAGAAAAAAAGAGTTTCTTTGTTGTTGTTCTCTATAAGGGAAATGTATGATTTATTCCTCTGCTTCTCTTTACTGGTTCCACTGAATTTCCAACACTGAGTTACCATTTAAATCCATATTATTGCGTCCAGACATGACGACGGTGGATCCCAGGACCACAGAGCGAGTAAGAGCTCCGTCCTGGCCAGGTTGAAAAAACGAGCGGCCAGGGAAAGAGAGAAGACAACCGAGATAGGAGAGAAAAACCAGGCTGAGCTTCACCTGTATGCCGTGATGCTCACGTCACAAATATACGTTCACCTGCAACGATCCTGGAACGGTTACATCATGGTAAGCAATACCAGAATCCATGTTATCCAGAGTTACCTCCGTATCTACACAATCTTGCTAATCATGCTCATTTACATGCATTTAACAGACATAATTATTCATTCATTCATCTTCTACCGATTTATACGATGTTCCCTCGGGTCACGGGGAGTCTGTGTCTATCTCAGGCATCTATGGGCATTAAGGCAGGATACACCCTGGATGGAATGCCAACCCATCACAGGACACACACACACACACACACACACACACAGACACATTCATACACTAGGGACAATTTTCCAAGGTGCCAATCAACCTACCGTGCATGTTTTTGGACCGGGGGAGGAAACCGGAGAACCCGGGGAAAAACCCCCTGAGGCACGGGGAGAACATGCAAACTCCACACACACACACACATATGGCCGAGACTCGCCAGGGTCCGGGAATCGAACCCGGACCCTTCCGGTGTGAGGCGAACGTGCTAACCACTAAGCCACCGTGCCCCCTCAGACATAATTAATGAATTCATATTTATGATCATATTTCAGGTATTAGATATGAGTCAGGTTCGGGGCTTGACTCGGAGTGGAATACATGAATGGCAGGAGCTTTACCAGTCTCACTTCGAACTGATAAAAGTGTCTTAAACTCTCTTTGAGGAATATCAGAAAAGCATAAAACAAACTCAAAAACATAGGCTTATGTTGGGCAAACGGATTAAATTAAGTGAGCGACTTTAATATGTGGATAAGCAAGTTTTAGGAAATGATATAAAAAATATATTCATTTTTAAACATATGGATTTGTGTAAATGTGGCTTTAAATGCACAAGCTAACACTGGGGGGGGGGCAGTATTATGGTTTTGCTCGAAGGGCCAGTTATAACTATAAGACAGTATATAGTGTTTGATGAGCGACGTCACCTCATAACACAAAACACACAGCGCTTTTTCTTTTACAAGCACAAACATGTATTCGCTTTCACATCTTTCTTAGAAATGCCTTCCATCTGCACCGATTTTTCACTTCCTGGACATTTTGGGATAGAAATTTCTCAATTGGACTTGTTGGAAAAATCGCAGATGTAGGATACACCGCACTCTAGTGGCGGGATGCCGTCATTTCGCGGGTAGCATAGTCGCATGTATTGTGGGAGATGTATTTTAAGACAATCGTACCCCTTTTAAGCTCTTGCGGGCCACATAAAATGACGTGGCGGACCACATTCAGCCTGGAGTTAAAAGGACTCTAATTAAACAAGTAGGAACTGTATTGTAGGAAAAATATACATGAAATATAAGGAAAAGAAAACAAAAGGCGAGATATTGAGCAGTATTTTATTATGCACGTACTTCTTTTCGGAAAAAAATAGACAGAAAGCGTTTATTTGGGGAATTGTTTATAACAAATAAACCACTGTGCACATGACGTATTATAGAGATCAACACTGAGATGCACCATGTCGTCCTCGCCTGCGTCCAAGAAGCACAAACACAAAATCAGGTATGTTCCCTCGTTCAGTACCACAATCAGTCTTATATCCACATGTGTATTTTCCTTGATATTTATTTCTGTGTAGCTGGGAGCGGACGTGTCGGTTGTTCACCCAGCTGAGCGGGGAGCTCTTACAGGACGAGCTCAGCTTGGAGAGTTTGTACCTGCGGCTTCAGGAGCTCCGGACGGCCGCACAGCACATCCCGGCCGTCAGGACGCTCTTCTGGAGGGTATGGGATCAACCACGATCTCGAATAAAAGTCAACGCTGGAATTTTAATTGTATGGTGTATGTTTGATCCACGTGTGTCTCCTATAGTCACCTGAGCTCTACGCGTTCCTGGTGAAGACGCTGTCGGAAAGTTCGCACTCTCAGGACCGATTACACACCGCTGATAGGCTGCTGTGAGTACGACCTCATTCACCACTATTAAAACCGTGACAATCTTCCAGCAGGTCAGAATTGAAGTGAAATTCTTTTCTTTGCATATCCAGAGCTTGTTGTTTGGTATCTGGGGTCAGAGCGCAGGGTCAGCCATGATACAGCGCCCCTGGAGCACTTGGAGGCTTAAGGGTCTTGCTCAAGGACCAAAGGGCGGCAGCTTGGCGATACCGAGGATCGAACCCCCGATCAGCGCCTTAGACCACTGAGCTACCCCCCCCCACCTAGTCCTTACGTTTTTCTAGTCCTTACATTTTCATGCAATTATCTGTACTTTTTTCATTTTAAAAATGCAAAAAGTAATTAAAATAATAATAACGGATTAGCCCTTATATCAACCGTATATATCAGGCAATGATGGACTACAATAGACCATCTCTTGGTGATGTCACTAGTGATGAGCTGGCAGTTTAGGATCAACTCCAGGTTCCTGGTTGCGATTGCGATTTTGGTTTTAGAATTTTCCCAAAGATTCGTAATCTTTTGGGAAAATCTCCCAAATGTTTACTGGTAGTTTCAGAAAGAATGGGATTGAAAAATGATCAGCGTGAGTGACTTCAGGTCAGGAGTTAGGTAGGTGGTTGATCAGTGGTTAAGGCATTGGCCTCTGGACCTGAAGATCACAGGATCAAATCCTGACAATAGCAGGCCCTTGAGCAAGGCCCTTAACCCTCAATAGCTCAGATGTAAGTCGCTCTGGATAACGGCGTCTGCCAAAATGCTGTAAATGTTAGAAAACTCGTGTTTCATTCTTTGTTGCATTGAATTTTTCGTTGTAGTTCTGATTGTGTAATACTGATGTGTGCTGTCGTATATCGTCCTGCAGGCTCTCCATGCTGGTGGCTCAGACCATAAGCCTGATGTTGGGTGAGATGGAGAACGGGCCTGCTCGCGTTAATGTGCTGACAGCCAAGCAGTGAGTAACATGGGCCGTGTGATTACAGAGCAGTGAGTGTATTTAAATGTGCTGTATACTGAGGAGGCTTTAATGTGTTCCAGGGGAAGCGTGACTGCAGCCTTGCTCATGGCTTTGGTGTGCGATCCAGAGCTGAAGCTTCATGAATGCAATTCTGAGGTGAAACAGGACTTTATCTATCTATCTATCTATCTATCTATCTATCTATCTATCTATCGATCTATCTATCTATCTATTTATTTATTTAATTAGTATACAGACGAATCCGAGTCGCATTGATTTGCTACTAAAAATGGGTGTAAACAAGAAAATGGACTGTTGTACCTCATTCACATATCCATTACAGGGAACTTCTTTGCTTGCGAATCCCAGTTCGTTAGGATACCGGGGTCCGACTTGATACAGAGCCCTAAAGCAGAAATGGTTAAGGGCCTTGCTCAAGGGCCATGTAGCAGATTGGCAGAATGTGAATGAATTCCCAACCTTCATATCAGTAACTCAGAGCCTTAACCACTGCACTAACTTCATTCCAGACATTTTACAATCAACGTTTGGATGAACAGAGGTGTCAAGTAAAGAAGTACAAATACCTTATTTATGTAGAAATTTTGGGTATCTATACTTTACAGGAGTAATTATTTTCAGCCCACTTTTTTTTTTCTTCTACTCCTTACATTTTAATAATAGCCTCGTTACTCCAATTTAAAAAATCCTTATCCAGATAAACGTCTCCATGCGGATAGAGTGAAAGTGATTGTGGTTGGATGAGATAGAAACATATAGCATTCCGACAAATCACGTCACACCCCAGCGAGGACATCCAGTGTTGGGGTCGTTACTCAAAAAAAGTCATAAAAGTGATTATTTCTCTACTCGTCTTTTCTCTTCGTCCTCCACATATGAAGATACAGTAGGGAGTTCTGTAGAGAGACGTTTCAATAAATTAGTTTTTGTCTTTTTAACGGCATTTTTTGCGTACATTAGATTTATACTTTACGTCATTTTGAAACAAGAACTTTTACTTGAGTAAAAGCTTGAGTTGATACTTCAACAGAAATCTTTTTAAACACTAGTACCTATATTTATACCTGAGGAATGAATGTAAATACTTTTGTGTGGATGAACATGAAATGAAAAGCACAACAAAGAAGACACACAACTGTTGAACAGTTTGAATCATGTTGAACAGTTCTGGGTCTTCTTCGTTGTGTTTTTCATTTCATTTCATTTCACAATCGGGACAATATTCGTCTCATAAAGCATCAGAAACTATCCTCAGTTTGCAAATGGATTTAAAAAGAAACGAAGACATGTTTTAGCCATCAAATTACATATAATTTAATATAATTACGTTTGGAGAGTTTTAACATTTTACAGTATATTTTTTCTATGTTTTATTGTAATGCGTATTATGTTATTGTAATGCGTTTTATAGTAGTGTGTGTGTGTGTGTGTGTCACAGCTACAGGTTTTACAAGCAGAATACCTGGAGGCAGCGTCTGTCCTGCTTTTTGAGGTGGTGATGTTTTGCCAGGAAGTATGTCCCACAGTCTTACATTCATACACTTGCTCAGACAGACACGACCAGCACATAACCCCCTCACCCACATCACCTCTTTCTGATTTTTGCAAGACGAGTCGCATTGTGAACGTGGGAAGCTTTCTGACTGTGGCTTGGGTTTTTCAAACTCTTCGAGCCCACCCTTATTTTGTAAGCGTCTTTGACGTTATTATTTTCCAAGATGTAAAAAATGTTACATCATTAAATACATTGACATTTGATTTGTCTTCGTCCAGCTCCTGTTCATGGCTTATCAGGCTCAGTGTGTGGTTCTGGCTCTGTCATATTCGGTAAGTGATGTTAAATATACTTGTCTGCTGTGAAAAGGTGTTTAAATAGAAATGAATGATGAAATTTGTTTCTATGTTGAACAGTCCGAGTCTCCCTTGAGCCCGTCTCAGGCTGTTCTCCTGTACCAGCGGTGCCATTTGCTCCTGACCTGCATGCAGCATAACACCCCTGTGAGCTCCTACGTCAGTACACAACTCAGGGAAGAGTTCAGGTAGGAGCGACGGCTTGAGAGATACACTCGTATACTGTATATGATGTATGACTGAAAAGGGTAAATTATATATATATATATATATATATATATATATATATATATATATATATATATATATATATATATATATATATATATATCGATATATATATATGATTATCGGTTATCAATTATATATATATGTGATCGGTTAAAGGAAAAATATTTTGTCAAAAAAGAGTTTAGGTTGGGTTAAGTCAGCTTGGGTTAACTTTGGTTAGGTTTGTTTAGGTTTGGTTTGTTTAGGTTTGGTTTGGTTTGTTTAGGTTTGGTTTGGTTTAGGTTAGGTTTGGTTTGGTTTGTTTAGGTTAGGTTAGGTTTGTTTAGGTTTGTTTAGGTTTGGTTTGTTTAGGTTAGGTTAGGTTTGGTTTGGTTTGTTTAGGTTTGGTTTGGTTTGTTTAGGTTTGGTTTGTTTAGGTTAGGTTAGGTTTGGTTTGTTTAGGTTAGGTTTGGTTTGTTTAGGTTTTTTTAGGTTTGTTTAGGTTAGGTTTGTTTAGGTTTGGTTTAGGTTTGGTTTGTTTAGGTTAGGTTTGTTTGTTTAGGTTTGGTTTGTTTAGGTTTGTTTCGTTTGGTTTAGGTTTGTTTAGGTTAGGTGTTTAGGTTTGGTTTGTTTAGGTTTGGTTTGTTTGGTTTGTTTTAGGTTAGGTTTGTTTGCTTAGGTTAGGTTTGGTTTGTTTAGGTTTGCTTAGGTTTGGTGTGTTTAAGTTAGGTTTGGGTTAGGTTGGGTTAGGTTGGGTTAGGTTTGTTAGGTTGGGTTACATTAGGTTTGTTTAGGATTGGTTAGGTTAGGTTTGTTTAATTTTTGTTGGGTTAGGTTTTTGTAGATTGGGTTAGGTTATGTTTGTTTAGGTTGTTTAGGTTTGTTTGTTTATGTTAGGTTTGGTTTGTTTAGGTTTGGTTTGTTTGTTTGTTTATGTTAGGTTTGGTTTGTTTAGGGTAAGTTAGGTTTGCTTGGGTTAGGTTAGGTTTGTATAGGTTAGGTTAGGTTTGTTTAGGTTAGGATTGTTTAAGTTAGGTTTGCTTAGGTTAAGTTTGGTTTGTTTAGGTTGGGTGGGTTTGTTTAGGTTTGGGTTTGTTTAGGTTTGTTTAGGTTTGGTTTGTTTAGGTTAGGTTAGGTTAGGTTTGGTTTGTTTAGGTTAGGTTAGGTTTGGTTTGTTTAGGTTTGGTTTGGTTTGGTTAGGTTTGTTTAGGTTTGGGTTTAGGTTTAGGTTTGGTTTGTTTAGGTTAGGTTAGGTTTGGTTTGGTTTAGGTTTAGGTTAGGTTTGGTTTGTTTAGGTTTGGTTTGGTTTGTTTAGGTTTGGTTTGGTTTGTTTAGGTTTGGTTTGGTTTGGGTTTAGGTTTGGTTTAGGTTTGGTTTGTTTAGGTTAGGTTAGGTTTGGTTTGTTTAGGTTAGGTTAGGTTTGGTTTGTTTAGGTTAGGTTAGGTTTGGTTTGTTTAGGTTTGGTTTGGTTTGGTTTGTTTAGGTTTGGTTTGTTTAGGTTAGGTTTGGTTTGTTTAGGTTGGGTTGGGTTTGTTTAGGTTTGGTTTGTTTAGGTTAAGTTTGGTTTGTTTAGGTTACGTTTGGTTTGTTTTGGTTAAGTTTTTTAGGTTGGTTTGGTTTGTTTAGGTTGGGCTAGGTAAGTTTAGGTTAGGTTTTTGTGTTTGCGCCCGCCCTCCCCAGGAAGGCGTTTTTCCTGTCTAGGGTAAAATTAGGGTAGATTAGGGTAAAATAGATAATCTACAATAGATTAGATTAGTGCATATTAAATTAGATTATGTTGGGTTATTTACATTTAGGTAAAGTAGATTCTGTGAGGTAGGGTAGATGTAATTAGACTGGGTTCTGTTATTTTAGACTGATTAATGTTATATTAAGTTAAGGTTTGTCAAGGTTATATTTATCTTATGTTAGTTTAGAAAAACTAATAATAACTTGTTCCTTACTTCATTACTTGTTTGTTTTATAACCTTTCACATTGTGATTTTTGTAGGTATTATGTGAGGCAGTCAGGACTTGAGGACAAGCTTCCCCCTCACTATCCTGTTAGTAGGCCAGCACAGCATCTCCTCTCACAGCTGCTCAACCTGGTGCTCGACAAGACCTGAACTCGGAACATGAAGATTGTTTAAAACCAACTATGTTTCACTCTCTCTCACACACACACACCACAAAATGTGTACAGACTTCTGTAAACCCTGGATGCATTGTTGGTTTTAGTTTATCTTATTTCTGATGATAATAGATTCTTAAATTGTGTATTATCTACTTGTGTGTGTGTGTGTGTGTGTGTGTGTATGTGTGTGTGTGTGTGTGTGTGTGGGTGTGTGTGGATGTTTGTAAAGATGCTGTATTTTTAATTTCTCGTGATTGAGAATGTAATTTTATAACATGCTAAAACTGACCTTTGAACTGTGCAATAAATATCTAAATAGCAACACCAATAGATTCACCATAAGGCCACTGATTAACAATAATACACTGTATACTGTATATATATATATATATAGCACATTGAGCAACATGCATTTCCACAGAAAGGTGTACCAGAAATCCAGATGTGGTCAATGTACAGCCAGTGGTGGAGGAAAAAACAGTGAGAAGATAAAAAGAGGATAAAATCAGACAGTATTTATTGTGTTCGATCGATTATCAATATTTTGTAAGTCCTGGGAAGTCATAGTAACACTTAATAACTGGTATATGACTGCAGGTGATCCACTGATCACTATAAACTCAATCTGGGAAGTTTACGTTCATGCTGGTTTCCTTCATTTAAGCAGCGAAGCACAATAAAGCTGCGTGAGTAAAGGATCAACCTCAATTTTCAAACAGCTATTTTTATTTTACCGTTAAAGGTTATTATAGACAAAGAAAGGAATGAAAGCTGGGATATCAGTCACTCGGATTTGTTGCTGAGATTAACCATAAGGCCAAAAGTATATGAACAAGTTTGGTCTCATAAATTCCTGCTCATCTGCGAAAACACCCTGACGGACTTTGCTTCATGGTACATCGTCATTCCTGACATTAAGAGTTTGCTAGAAAACGAAATGCTATATATATATATATATATATATATATATATATATATATATATATATATATATATATATATATATATATATATATATATATGTATGTATATGTATATGTATATATATACACAATGGTGAGCAGAGGTGGAAAAAGTAATGTTGTTTAAAGTTACATTTACTCACATTACTGTAATCAAGTAGTTTTTGTGTACTTAAAATATGTAATTTTACTTATATATAAGTATATATAAGCAAAATTTATTATTTTTTTTATAAAATATTTTTATTAATTTTTTATACTATACAACACAAACACACTCGAACAACAAACACAACAGGGCGGGAAGAAAGAAAGAGAAAGAAAATTGTATTAAATTAAAAATTAAATTAAATTAAAAAATTTAATAATAATAATAAAAATAGGGGGCGCTCACCATTCCACCCCCAAAAAATATAGCATCATCATTCTGGTCCTGGTCCATCATTGATATAGCATCATTAAAAAAAGCCTCTTCTTGAAATAGAGCCCATATACAGCAAGAATGGGTTCCACCTTCTATAAAATATGACATCTTTGTTGTAAGAAACAACAAAGATTAAAAATTAAATAATCCAACAAAAATTAAATAATCCAATGGTACATACTCCAGTATAAATCTGTGCCATAATTCCTTAGAAGGGGCTTTATCCATTAACCTAACCATGTTAGGAATCTACAAAGTGACAATGGACTTTGCTACATTTTAAATCAAATTCGTTACTGAGCAAAAATAAATAAGTAATTAAATAAAAATCACGCCCCAGATACCACGGCGATGATTGATCGATGGGCGGGAAATAAACGCGCTAAACTCAGGAACGATGGAGACGTAGGTGATGCAAAGAGTATAACCAAGAGAATGTAGAGAAAGGGTAAGTAACTACCTGGGAAAACTCAGTGAAAGTATTATATTTTAGAGTAGATCTGCTGATGTTGCATTAGATCCGCAGTGGTCAATCCGCGGCTCTTTTCCCGGTTTCGTGCGGCCTCGAGCGTTCATATCGAAGTTGTGTTTGTTGTTTTTTTGAACGTGCGTCGCTCCAATACATGTGCGTGAGATGAAAATACTGCAACGTTTCCCAGTAGGGGCCGGATCATTTAAGTCAACGTTTCTCTAATATCAGGGCGTAAAAATATAACCAAGAGAATGTAGAGCTTGAACTCAGGACTTCCTACACGACACACAGTAAACAATGTGTCTCTTGGTCTGTGACTGGTTTCCACCCCGGCATTACATTACAGCATTACTATATGACATTAGTCAGTGTGTTAGCGATGGAAGGCAGTGCTCACTGACTGCTCAGCTCTCACACTAGACCAGGGGTGGCCAACTAGAAGGGGACTAAGAGCCACTTTTTTTTCTGTCTTACTGCAAAGAGCCACATCATACACATGGGTACACATGAACATCGTCCCATTCCCATTGACGCATGTTATGTGAAAGCTCCTAAAGAGCCGCATGAAACTAGTGAAAGAGCCGCATGAGGCTCGGGAGCCACGGGTCGGCCAGGCCAGCACTAGACAGAGGGTTACGGTGCAAAACACAGGGACGGCAACAAAACATTTACGGCAGACGCCCTTATCCAGAGCGACGTACAACTGAGCAATTGAGGGCCTTGCTCAAGGGCCCACTAGTGGTAGAGGGGTTTGAACCTGTGATCTTCGGGTCCAGAGGCCAAGGCTTTACCAATGCTTAAGCCACCACCTCCCAACAATACTTTCATTTGTAAATGTCTTACTGCATTTAAAAACAACTAGTTTGACAGTTATATGCACTTTTTTTTAACTACACTAGAATCCCCAACTTAAATAAATAAATAAATAAATAAATAAACAAACAAATAAATAAATAAGGAGCTGTTTTTAAACTTTTAATTCTACATGAGCACATTTTTACACTGGTAACTTTTACTTGTAATTGAGTAAAATGTCATGGAAATAACAGTATTTTTACTTTTATTTTACGTCTAAATGGTTTGTGCACGATTTAATAAATAAATAAACAAACAAACAAACAAACAAACAAACAAACAAACCAACCGCGGAACAGTTTGTCGCGCGCACGTGAACACGGGACCCTTTCGCGCGAGGACCGGAAGCAGCGTGCGTCCTCAGAAACGGCGAGATCGTGTAAGTTCAATTCAACTCAAGTTCACTTTTAAAATAAATAAAAATGTTGTTTTTTTCCACGTTTTTACGGTGATTTGGGTTTTTTTTTTTGTTTGATGTTAAATGAACGAGAGAGAAAAAAAAACAGGTGTGAGATGAGAAGACGCGGGAGGGAGGAATGTCTTTAAACTTCAAATATTATATATATATATATATATATATATATATATATATATATATTATTATTATTATTATTACAGAAGCGGAGAATAGAGATGTGTGTAAATAAATAATGACTGATGATGATGATGATGATGATGGTCTGCTAGACTCCCTGTTTTGTAAATAAATGACACACTATTTGATACATAAACATTCTGAAAAATAAAAACATTATATGCAGGACATGATGTTCTGATTCACTTTACGGTTTAAATGCACGGCGAACAACAACAACATCTCCAACAGGATGACAAACTTTTTTTTGGGATAATGCACATCATCATCATCATCATCATCATCATCATCATCATCATGTCACAGATTCCGGGGTGCATTTATTTATTAACAGTGAGGAGGAAAGGAAGGATGCATGTGGGAGGAAAAGGGCTGCTTTAATAGATGAATGAAATTCAGCAATGCAGGGATAATTTACATAGGCGCATATATATATATATATATATATATATATATATATATATATATATATATATATATATATATATATATATATGATATATATAGATATATATATATATATATATATATCTATATATATATATATAATATAACTATATGGAGTTATGCATGTTCTCCCCGTGCCCACAGGGGTTTTTTCTCCAGGTTGTTAATCCTCCCTGGTCCAATATATATATATTATATATATATATATTATATATATATATATATATATATATATATATATATATATATATATATATATATTGGACCAGGGAGGAACCTGGAGAAAAAACCCCTGTGGCACGGGGAGAAACATGCAAACTCCACACACACACGGCCGAGACTGGAATCGAACCCGGACCCTGGACGTGTGAGGCGAACGTGTGTGTATGTATATGTATGTATAATATATATATATATATATATATATATATACCACAAAATATGTGCAGAGATATTTTGCATTTTAATAGTGTGCGGGTTAAGAGCAGTACATAATGCAGGAGTGTAAAAAGAGAGAAATGGTAAACATTAAACATGTATTATTTGTATAGTGTGAATGTGACGGATGTCATGGATGTGATGTGCACAGGGACATGGGTGTATTTAGTGTAACAGATATGTTATTGTATTAATGCAGTATGTGTGTATAGAGTCCAGTGTTAAAGTGCAGAAAACAAATTAATAAATAGAAATAAGGTGTCTGGGATTTTTGTAAATATGACAAGTTGGAAACTTACCAGGGTTTTGAAATGTATTTAAACTATCACACACGTGTGTCTGTGTGTGTGTGTATATCATTTTTGGTCATAAATGCATGCAAACCAATACTTTTTTTAATGACATTTTTTTGACTGTTGTTGCAAAGGGGGCACGGTGGTTAGCACGTTCGCCTCACACCGCCAGGGTCCGGGTTCGATTTCCCGTCTCGGCCATGTGTGTGTGGAGTTTGTGCATGTTCTCCCCGTGCCTCAGGGTTTTTTTCTCTGGGTTCTCCGGTTTCCTCCCCCGGTCCAAAAACATGCACGGTAGGTTGATTGACACCTTAGAAAATTGTTCCTAGTGTTTGAATGTGTGTGTGTGTGTGTGTGTGCCCTGTGATTGGTTGGCATTCCTTCCAGGGTGTATCCTGTCGTAGCCTGATAGGCACAGGCTCCCCGTGACCCGAGGGAAGATCGGATAATATGGAAGATTGTTGTTGCACCGCTTGCATGCATCACAGGGAGGTTTTAAATATTAATGTATAGAATATTTATGAAATTTACATTAAAAACTCACCAAGATGGACAGGTTTTTTTTTTTTGACATTCCGGATTCAAGAAATGGTTCCTGTTTATTGTCCTAATCAGCAATTTTGTAAATTTCCATTTCATTACAAATTAATTCCTGTTAATTCCCATGTTAGTTTTCCAGCCTTGAAAATTCCTGGAACTGAAGAAATTTCTAAATCCTAGATATCAAGGATAAAAATGTCAAAAGTACGGATATTGTTCATAAAGCTTAGAAAGTGCTACACGGGAAAGAGAGAAAAAAAGAAACGGGGTTGTTTTTGTTTTATGGAAAGCAAGTAAAGACATTTTTTTGTTTGTTTTATTCAGTTTAAACATTTATTTGTAATCATTTTTGCCATATTCAGATTTTTTGTGCACTCGTGTAGAAAATGGCCTCTTGGGTGGAGTTTTCAGTTAAGCTGCACTCTTAATCACAGTCCAGTAGATGGCGCTGTTTCACCACAGCCTAAAGTCTAAAGTGCTGTTCCTGTTCCTTACATAAGGAGCTACAGATGGGCGTGAAATAATGGCTTTAATGACGTCAGCACATGGATGGATAGATTGATAGATCACTTTCTTCATTACTTACACGTGTCTATGAAATTTACGTGTTTGTTTGTCAACGTCTCCGGGTCAACATTATAACCGCCAATTTTTATGTATACATATTTATTGGTTTTAAAAGTGAATCATTTTTCATTGATAATGAGAACTCCTCTTCTGTAGCGGATCAGGCTAACCAGTGAGTAAACAATGTAAATGTGTGCATAAATGTTCATTGGTGGTTATTTTTGTTTACTTATACTTTGTCGTTTCTGAAAAAGGCTACTCTGTACATAACATTTTATTATTACTTTTTTATATATAATTTTTTTTCTATTTGTTTGTTTGTTTATTTATTTTTGGCAGCAGGGGACAGTGTGTAGGTGTGAAAATGTTTTGTTTCTGTTCTTCTGTACTTGTATCCTGTTGTTATTATTATGAAAATTAAATACACATTTTAATTCAAAAATTTAATCAACACATTTATTTAAAAAGTTATTCATTGATCAAGCTGCAATTACTGAATGATTTATGAGGGGGAAAAAAGTACAATACATTTAATATATGGATTTGCAAGAAGCAAAAAAATGAATTCTTGATCATTCATTCATTTATTCATTCATTCATCTTCTAGCGCTTTATCCGATCTTCCCTCGGGTCACGGGGAGTCTGTGTCTATCTCAGGCGTCTATGGGCATTAAGGCAGGATACACCCTGGATGGAATGCCAACCCATCGCAGGACACACACACTCACATTCACACACTAGGGACAATTTTCCAAGGTGCCAATCAACCTACCGTGCATGTTTTTGGCCGAGGGAAGAAACCGGAGAACCCGGAGAAAAACCTCCTGAGGCACGGGGAGAACGGGAACCGAACCCTGACCCTGGCGGTGTGAGGCGAACGTGCTAAACACTAAACCACCGTGCCCCCAATTCTTGATCAGTGAAATATACATTATTTCATATTTGTTTTCTTTCTCCTTCATTTGTAGATTGAGGAGGCAGAAATCCCATCAAAATGCTTCGAACTGCATCAGCGCTGGTAACTATACGCATCGATCTGCATGTGAAAGTCAGAGGTTTGTATAATGTAGGATTTACCTTGAGAATGTTTTATTGTACAGTTATTCAGGCAGATGGTCCGACACCGATCCACAGACACCAGTCTCATCCTGGAGAGATGTAAGTATTGTGTCTTTTATCTCCCTTCTAATAATCAATATCATTCAGATTGTCGGGGTGTTTCAATGCAAACACTATTTGCAAGAGCGTTCGGGATTTTCCTGTGGCTGAGACCCGTTTCATTACTCTACAGAGCATGAACAGGACCAGCAAATCACTAAAAGATTCATGGACTTGTTTTTTTTGTTTGTTTGTTTTTATTGTTTTGGTTCTGTTTACTAGTGGTCGACCGATTTATCGATATTGCTGATTAATCGACACCAATAGTGGATCTATCGGTTAAACTCCCTTACTGTATTTCCGACTTGCTGCTGAGGTTCGCTGTTATTTTACACTACAATAGCGGCCTCTAGTGGCGAATCGGTGCCATCAAGTTTTCTTTTTGTTCAGACTGAGTTTTTTTTTTTTTTTTTTTTAAATAAATCTTTTTAATCCATTAAAAAAAACGATTGGTTATTGTCGAGCTTTTCCCCAATTTAGATACTATTTAAAGTTATTGGATGTTACAGGCACTTTTAGATGATTATAACTATTCAAATCAAGCACATTTACATTTGTACATGATGTCCATAATTCATTCATTCATTCATCTTCTACCGCATTATCCGATCTTCCCTCGGGTCACGGGGAGTCTGTGCCTATCTCAGGAGTCTATGGGCATTAAGGCAGGATACACCCTGGATCGAATGCCAACCCATCGCAGGGCACACACACTCAATCACACACACACATTCATACACTAGGGACAATTTTTCCAAGGTGCCAATCAACCTACCGTGCATGTTTTTGGACCGGGGGAGGAAACCGGAGAACCCGGAGAAAAACCCACTGAGGCACGAGGAGAACATGCACAAACTCCACACACACATGGCCGAGCCGGGAATCGAACCCGTATCCTGGAGGTGTGAGGCGAACGTGCTAACCACTAAGCCACCGTGCCCCTCCATGTCCATAATTAATAATAACTAAAAAAAAATGTTCAGCTCCATAGCTGGATGTGTTTTTACAGTGTTTTTCTGTACTGGGGTACTTATTTGAGAATCA